>OY292315.1:26242193-27442193 GCA_958496155.1 Sisyra nigra
CATCCTGACTGGTTCGACTATTACAAGCTTGGCTAATCTATAAAATATTTTAATAATTATTTATTTTCTTATCAGCGTAAAACAAAAATGTTAATAAAAGAAAAATTATTTTATGTTAAAATACGATCACAATGATATATCTGATATAATTTTTTATACTAGAGGAGAAAGTCATTTTATTAACCAATTGCTTTTATTATATCTCCTAAGCCGATCATAAAGCTACTAAACTTACACCAACACTTAACTCATTTTGACATGATATTATTAATGTAATAATTTAACGTTATAATATATTTACATGGTTCGAGCATTATATAAAAATGTGATTAATATATTGTTATTAATGTGTATTAAGGTTACTGTTAAACAAAATTGATTTTTTCAACTTTTACAGATCAATGCGGAAAGTGTCGCGCTGGAACAAGAAGACTAAACCTAAACAAGTACTGCAAAAGGGACTTCGGTAAGGCTTACGTTTTATTGATGAACTAACTGATACCCGCCCGCTTTGCAGAGCGTATCTAAATTAATCTGATTGAATAATAGAAAATTTTACCCAAAATAAAAAATTAAGCTATTTTTACAAAAAAAAAAGATAATTAGATATTTCTAGACCTTTATTTCATAGAAAGTTCATGAAAATCTGTTAAACTACTTTTCCAGGAACAGATATAAGCTATCTTATAGGTAGGATCATTACGGTTTTTTGAATATTGTAAAATATTAAGAACATTTTAAACCTTGAGAACCTTTCACACCAAATGTCATATGAAATAATTTATTAATTTTAGTAGAATGGATTAGTAGCTATCCTTTTAGGTAGTGTACCTTTTTTAGGATCAATAATATTTAATGTGCTATCTTAAGATCTGAGGTATCAGGTTTGGTTGCCTTAGGTTCATTATTATAGGAAATAGTATTAAGTCCATTATGTCTTATCGGCAAGTCTGCTATTTCCCGAGGTCCAAGATTAGACAACGAATTCTAAATATCTTGCTAAAATAAATTGAAAATTAAGAATATAGTTTTTTGGTAAAAAAACAACACGATAGTCACATCTAAGTTGCTATTTTTTCTTGAAAAATAAGTTGGGCTGGATTTCTTTTTGTTCTGGGGGCTCTACCTAACGGCTTCACCTCTCTTAATCAAACTTCTAATTGGGATCACAAAATCGAACTCTCTGTTTTTGTTATTTATTCTTACGGGTCTCATTTTTGAACAAAGATATTTATTTTTATGAATGAAATCATATTTACTGCAGAGGATTTCTTTCTCCTCCCTCGACAATTCGAACGTTTACTCAGCCGAACTATTAATTATATATTAACTACCCGTAAATTCACAATGGAGTTATGGTTTCTAGGAATTTAACCTATCGCTATACTTCTATCATGGTTATAATTTTCAAATTTGCGAACATTGATTTACAAGAATAACAAATTACATAGTTTGCCAAGAACAAACAAACAGACGGGGAAATCTATTCGAAATAAAAAGTAGCCTATAATGTAAGTTACAATATTTAATAACTTTTTGTGAAAATTTCATTTAAATTGGCTCAGCTGTTTTCAAGTTTACCCTGGACAAACCCTGTTATTACCCTGGTTGCTTTTCATTTACACCAAAAACGCCTCTGTGTAACGCAGTGTTCGACACAGCGCGTTCCACTTATTACAATGTCGAACACGGCTGTACACTGCGCGACACTCGAAAAAGCCGTGTTTGGCCGTGTTTCACCGTGTTTGCCCAGGATTACCAACACAAAAGAGAAGAATTCTCTTCTCTGTCTATGATTCTCTATGCTTATTAATTATTCTGGTTCTTCAGGTTGGTATTAAAAAACCAAAAAATGCACTCTAGTATTTGCTCTAGTCGCTCTAGTATTATTTTGAGATAACTCTGTTTCATTTTGGCAGTGTTTTGTAATGTAACGCAGAGTCGCTCTGTGTTAATAAATGGAAAGCAACCCCTGTTTTTTGGGGGAAAATTACAATGTAAATGGCATCTATATTTTTGTATTATATTGTAGGCAATAAAGATTATTCAACAAAACACCTTAAATTTTTTAGATTAGATAAAAATCTTAGCTGGGAAAAATGATTCCGTTTTTCGTTCTCTCGCGCAGGAGAGATGGAACGTTTTTGTTATATAGGTATTCAAGTAGTAAAACTCTTATTATTTGTTATAGATAATATGAAAATTTAGTTTTAGTCCTTATAAGATTTAATTTAATCTTCTTTAATACAATGTGGAGGATTGAAGATTTTGAATTCTTTAAGAAAATGGGAGGCAAACTTTAGGTGTATGGGATATTTTAGTTTTTTATTCTATACTCTTTGTGTTCGTAAAAAAATTACAAAACGTATACGTACGTAAACGTATATAAAATAAGTATTTAAGAAAATTTTCTCAATTCTTTCTCAGTGCTTTGTGATTTATAAACTTAAACCTAGACATATCCATTAATTAAACGGGTTCTTACTTGGCATTTTAAGTTTCAAGTTAGGATTTTTTCGAAACTCTATATAATTTACTCCAAAAACTTTGTTGAGATTTCTATTGAAAGGCTTAATTTGAAATAAAATAAAAACATTTTAGATAGATTTAACCTCGAAAAAGACTTGCTTGATATGTACCTTTTCCCATTAACCAGTGTTTTGATTTCTGCTATTTATTCGGTTTTAAAGTGAATGTATTAATATTAACAACTAAATAATCAATGATATATTGACCTTTTTGTTGGATAGCCTTTTGTCATCTTTTGGTAAGTTGAAAAATTCCACGTTCGAAGAAGCTTTGGTTTTTAAGAAGCGAAGAACTGAGCTAGCGTTATGTTCCATCAGGATAACGCCAGACCCCATACCTCATTGAAAACTCGTCAAAAATTAACAAAGGTCAATTGGGAACTGATGCCAAATCTACCCTACAGCCTTGAGTTAGCACCATCAGATTACCATTTGTTTTGCTATCCCGTCAAAAACATTTGAATGGTAAAACTTTCGATTTCAATCAGGCTGTTAAAAATGGGTTGAACCAGTTCATCACTTCTAAAAATCAAAGCTTTCTCGAACGTAAAATTCGAATTTTTCAACTTACCGAAAGGTGGTAAAATATCATCCAACAAAATGGTCAATATATTCAATATATCATTGATTAATGGTTGTTGTCAATATTTATAAGTTCACTTTGAAAAATATGGAAAATTTTTGAATGGTCATTGAAATTTCATTCTAAATAAAAACTACTTGTATTTCTACCATACCATATAAAATCCGAATATTTTAAGTTGAAATTATATTTCAATTTATTGAATTAAAACAATGCATGCAGTTTAATCGCATTACAGCATTTTATAGAGGTGGCGACTATGTATTACGAAAAGCTTACTATTTATTAGTATAATTTATTTTTATTGATTGAAAATTATTTATATATAAATCAATTAATAATACAACATCATCAATTCTCAATTTGAAAAATATGTTTTATTTAAACATACTCAAACTATAAGAATTTATATTTTTGCTTTGTGTTTATTTATTGATTGATAAATAAATTATATCTACCTATAGGTATATCGTCTTAATGCATAATGTTTATAGATGTATATAATAATTTTAAAAAATATGTTTCGAATGAGTTTTGATTAAAGATTTATAATGATGATGTTAAAAATTCAAGTTATGCGGCTATTAAATTTTATGCTTGTCCTGACGGTTACTAAATTTAAAAAATCCACACCTCACCAATAAATAATAATATGCACAATGTCTGTTCCACAGCCATCCAGGTAAAAGTGTTAACACGCGAGGTGGTGCCGGTGGCTGGGGGCGGCGGCACCAGCAACACCGGTTCAACGGGTATCAAGACTACCGGAGCGGGTCCTCCGCAAGTGTGGATCCGCTTTTTGGTGACAATTCAAGGGATCTACAAAACCGGAGGTCCGGATTCGCGGCTACGACGCGGCACCGCCCGACTACTCGTGCTCGCAACAGATCTGGCATGCAAATGCCCCAAAATTAAAACCAATAAGTAAGTGTTGAACCAAGCGCATTTATTTGCATTCTCGCCGATTACAGGCTCAGATATTGCAAGGCGACGTTTATCTTGAATTCATTATCCATTGAAATTAGTTGTTCGAACCACACTGTTTCGAATGAACACTTTAATCGATGCGAAAACGAAGGTTTTTAATTCCACATGAATTTTTTTGTCTGACTAGTGGCTACCCATAACTTCGTTCATGTAATTTAAACAAAATTACCCTTATCGAGATTAATAAAATACCTCTGTCTCGTAAAGAGAGAAAATACAACATCTCCTTCTTGATAACAGCAGGGCAATATCCGAGAATTTCATACAAATATTAAACCTACATAATATAAAAATTAACTCAGTTTAACGATTGCGGACTTGGGATAATTAGTAATAATTTCTTTCAACCATAAAATTAACGAATTAAAAATGAGAAAAGCAAAAGTTTATTACATTTGCGTACAAATTCAAGGATGCAAAAGTAGAATATGAGAAATATAGGGTTAAATTAATAATTTTATATTTTAAATATTTGCAATGAAATATTTACTCGGATTTAGTCCTAATGCTTACAGTAAGTTGATTTAGCGTGAACGAAATCACGGGTAGTCACTAGTAAACTTTTAACTGACTATGATTTACTGTAAATGCTATATGAGTATTAAAACCTTTATTATTTGTTTGCTATCGAATCAAAAATCGTTAAAGAGGTAGCTTCGTTAAAATTTTAACGAGTTATTTAAATTTTAGATCGTATTTGATTCTGGGACGGGAAAAAGAAGATGCTGTTGCAGCTCCCATTGGCGGTACCATCGTAGTTGGCCAACGTTCTATCGTAATCGAATGGAAAGACGAATGGCAAAGACGTATGCGACGGTTTAAACGTCGTGCTCGTAAATGTAAGTAAATTATAAAATAATTGTAATAATCGTATATTATTTATAATTGATTCGTATTTAAAAAAAATTACTGTGGCATATAAAACATATTCATTAATAACTAATGAAAACGAATTACATATTTTGTATGTTAAATATTACAACAGCACGCAACAATTTATCAAATAATTTCATCTATCTGAGGCATTCGTTTCTTACACTATGATTAAATTGTTGGTTTTAAGTAATATGTAAAATCTTTTTCAATCTGTGTGCTGTCGCTGATATTATTGCTACTGTTGTTTTAGAAAAAAAAAACCTATTCTTCCATTTCTGGAAATATTATATACGTAACAGGCGAGCTTTTATCATAACATATACACACTCAAAAAAGTTTTTTAATTTTAAAATGAAAAAAAAATAAAAGCTCGTCTGCGTAGAGTCAGTAGAATATTATATATATTTAAAAAATAAATTTTATCGAAACATTTTTGTATTTATAATATTATTATATATTTTTTTAATTTTATTATTGTTTTATTCATGTTACCAGTGATTAATATTTAAATGATTATTTATATTAATTGAAAACATAATTTCCACGTTCATATAAATAAAATGAATTAAGAAAAGAAAAGAAAACGATTTTTTCGATAACTGCGAGATTTTTTCAAAGGAAAGTACAACGAAGCTAATAAAGGTGTCCTCTTATGACTTGGTCGTTTTAAGATAAGATTTTTTTTACATTTAAATCTGATGACTTAGGTTTTTATTGGTGCAAAAACACTTAGAAGGGTTGAAATTTGTCCACAAAATTACAAACTCCTAAAACTACTTTCTTTACTTATTTCCGAAAAAGTACCTTTTTGGGTTTAATTTTTAATTTATTTTTATTTTTATAATACTTTTTTTCAAATACTAATTTTTCAAATACTTGGCTTGATTTTAGGCATATAGCCCGTTCCACATTTTGGAATTTATCTCAAAAATGGTTAATTGTATAGAAATTTGGTATGAACCAAAAATGTAGGAAGTTTGCTATTCTACAATTTTGTAAATAGGCTAAAATGTCGAAAAAGCACAGATAAAGTCCTTTTTTGAAGCTTTGTGAGTAATATTTTTAATGGCTTACCTCAAGACTGAGTTTCAACCTTTAAAACCTTTTTTGATAAAAAAAAAAATTTTGATTAATCAACAAAATAATGAAAAATGGTCGTATTACATATTTTGGATTCTCTCTCAAAAATGGTTAGTTGTATGAATATGTAATAAAGACGAACATTGTAGGTAGTTTTCTACTCTATACAATCTTGCAAACTACTCGAAATCTCTCTAAAAGCACAGGAAAAGAGATAATCGCAAATGTTCAATTTTTAAGAGTTTTGGACTTAAATATCTTGGCATACGCATACGAGATTATTATCAGTGAGTAACTGCGAGAGTAAGTTTTAACCTTTAAAATTGTTTTTTTGCCAATCAAAAACTGTTAGACTTCGATAAAGAACAATTATTTCCAAATCAACTAAATCACAGAAAGACACCTTGTTTAACTTCCTTGTTAATTTAAACTTCACTTAAGCAACTAATAGCTCGCTTTATTTATATATAAATTAATTGTGATGCCATAAATACTTTTATTATTATTATTATATTAATTAATTTTAAAAACATATGTACAGTATTATATACGATTAGGAAGTATTATATCTGTCTTTATTACTTTAGGATATATTATATTATGTATTTTTATTTTATGATATATAATTTTAAGTTGCATTTTTTGAATATTTTGCATATATGCGACAAACATGAATAAGTATTAACACAAATTCAAAATAATTTCAAGCTATATATGTGCATACTATAAATTATCTTTAAATTGTAAGTTCCTAGTTAATATAATATGATGTAAATCAAATGTAATTCAATTTTATAACAATTGAGAAATTAATGTTTAAACAATGATGAATTTATCAAATTCATTCTTTTTACATCAATGTTGTATAATATTTGTGTTCGTGTAATTTAAATCAAAAATAATACATTTAAGATAAAATGCATGTTTCATATCATAATACTTCAAAAAGTTAAACATATTATGTAATACGACTTATTATATTTATAAATGTTTTAATATACATACATAATAATACTAAATAAAACGTAGGGCAACGTAGTAAGTCTCAAAAATTTCGCCTACATTTTACTTACGTCTTCAATGGTGAATTTTATTAATGTTTGCCGAAGTAAAAACATTTTTAAGCAAAGGAAAATCATTATTTATTACTATTGATTGTATTTAATGGAAATGTAATAGATTTTTAACGAATGAAAATTTTGATAAAAATTATGATTTTCAGTTTTCGTTTTTCTCCACTCTAATGTGAACTGATCGATTTAGTATTGTAGTAAATTATTTGTAAATTGTAATAACTGTGTGTATTTATTAGATACCTTTACAAACAATAATAACTAAAAATAAAATATCAAAAGTGGTGTTTAATGTTTTTTGGACCCAAATATTCATCTTTAAAAAGTAACTATATTATTATTGGTGGTTGATAGTTTTAGTTTCAACGATTTAAATTTGTAATATCTAATAATTACTTTCTTTTACGACGAGTATAATCGGGTCGAATTTTCGATTTCGAGTTTTCACCGGAAATACACATGTTGAGGCACTCTGGATCCAAAAGAGTAGTTTTTAGAAACATGTCTGTGTGTGACAGCGATGTCGTGTCGAAAGCTTTATTCGAATTTCACCAAACTTGGAATTTAGCTTTTATATTACATCTAATTGTGCCGCGAAGCTTTTGGGTGAAATTGGTTAACTGAAAGCTCCACGTAACTCTAAGAGTTTTTGAGCTTTTTAATTTTTTTTCGAAAACGGTTTCAACGATTTTCTTTAAACTTGCCACAGTTTTTAGACTCATCAATGCCTACAACTTTTATTTGATTTTTTATCTGGGAAAATTAAAATAAGGAGAATTTTAGGGTAAAGGGTGGAAGTTTGCATATGCATGAAGGCTGTATACATATTGTTCTGTTTTTATAGATAATACCGTATTTGCCGGACGATAAAACGTACCCCAAAATTTATCTATAAATTTTTTGAAAAAAGTATGGTTTGGACGATAAGACGCAATGACACAATTTTTACAAAAAAACAAAAACTAGAAATATTTTAATTACTTTATTTACTTTAATTCACTTCATTATTGTAATACATAGGTATTTATTTGTAGTTAAGTTTATTATTATTTATTATTATTATTATTATATTATCGCACTATAAGACGCACCCTGATTTTAGGTCAAATTTTCAGAGTAAAAAAGTGCGCCTTATCGTCCGGAAAATACGGTATTTAAAATGTATATATTGTTCTACTTATTTATATTTTTTTAAACAGTCGTGGCTACACATATAAGACTAAAAAGTAAGAATAAAATAGGCGCTTTGGACTTTTACCTAGGACAAAATCAAAAATTGACATAAACAACAAACTAACTATTTACAAGACATTAATACGACTCACCTGGATATAAGGAGTAGAACTGCAGGGTTCCGCCAAACCCTCAAATATCCTAAAAATTAGAATACCGGAATAGAATTTTGTTTTTCTTTAAATGTAGTTCGTTTCCCACTATTTATATATACCAGGTTTCGATAATTTTATTTGGAGAACTGGGGCCATTATTTTTATGTGATTATTAATTAGGGCTTGTTAAATGTTCTCGTTTGTAATGAAAGCTGGGACGAAGGTTTTTTTGCGGGCTTATGTATCGTCTTATCTTTGAAATTTGGTTATTGATTTTGATTTGTGGCCTACTTGCTTGTTATTAATTCTTCCATCAGTCGTTTGTGCTTGAGAAACACACAAATCTTCAGTAGATATAGATATACGTCGGTGATCTCGTAAGGTTTGAGGGCTATGATATGGGCTACAAATTCAGCTTGTTTCCGTTTCAAAATTATTGAATTTTCCTTTTTTGCCGCTGTTTGGATTAGTTTATTGATTTTGTTATGGATAGATTTTGATTTGCCTTGAGCTTTTGTGGCGTATGATGTTGCAGATGATGTGGATGGTTGTGGGTCCATGTATGTGGCTCCCGTCATCCCTTATCAGTTTTCTTTTATGATCATATTTTGTATTGTTATTTTGATCAGTTATGTAATTTCATTGTTTTACTTATTTATAACTTGAACTGCTCTTTTCGGGCTAGTGTTGTAATGTTTTTTCATTAATAACTATAATCTTTTCAGATAGATAAAAGTATATTTAAATACATAAAAATGTATAATTGGTAAATATTCCTAATTTAGTTTTGTAGAAGTTAAAAAATATAATATGTATAATATCATATATATAAATAGATAAACTATAGGTATACATATAAATAATAAAAAAAGTCATTTGTATAAAATAGGATACTTAAGACGTAACGATAACGGCACATCGCAAATTTTTGTTCCCGAAGCCTTTTTACGCTTTTGCAAAACTTCGTCGCACAACGAAAGTTTATAATCCGTCCAACGTCGCGACAATTCAAACGCCTGAAATACCTTTTCCGTATTGGGAATGTGTCGTTCAATGAATTGCAAACGTAACGACCATCTTTTATCCTGATTATGCAAAAATATCCAAAAACGTGGAATACATAAACAACTCACCGCGGACATTGCACAAATTCGGCGATTATTCAAGTTTTCTCCCAACTGAAAACAATAACCGGAACCCATTTGGCAAATTTCGAGACAGTGTATGTTAACATTTGGCGGCAATGGATGAATTATTGAAGATGGGGCACTAGTTGCATTATTTTCTTCACCAAATTGAGTTATGGTTGTCATGGTAGTAGCAGTAGAAGTTGTAGTATTAGTTGTATTTGATTTTGTGTCGCTAAAAATGTAACGTTCAGAAATTGGTTTAAATCGGTTTTAAGTTAAATCATTACTTTATGTTAATAATGTCATCTTCTGGTAACTTATAAGGTTTATATCGTCGATTTTTCCCTTTACCAGTTGTAATTACCAACAAATTTTCGATCAATCGACATCTGCCTTTAACAATGAAATATGAATAATAAGAAGAACCAGCCCCATCTCCCACAATTGTTGCCATCGGGGAAAAATGTTGAATCGTTGATAACATGCAACACTCTCGAATCTCGATCTTATTAAATCCATTAAATACGGGAAACTTTTTCATTCCAGCCTCAATGGCATTCCATTCTTCTTGCACCGTTTCTCGAAGAACCAGATCAAAATCATCTTTTGTTATGACAATCAATTGAGTGTGATCTAAAAGTTTAATTTCAGTAATCAAAATTTTAAATAGACTAAAATGATTCACCCAATGTTCTGCAAGTGGCCAATCGTGGTATATTATTGATAATTGATGCATCGCCAAATTTATGGCCTGGCTCAACAATAGCAATGTCTTCTTCTTGATGTTCGTTGAGAACGGGATCGTATACCATTTTTCGTACTCCAACACGACCTGATAAAACTACAAACATTGCCGTGGGTGTGTACCCCTGTTTTATTACAACCCGACCAGGAGGATAGTAAACAAATCCGCAGACATTTGATAAGGCATCTTTTATTTTCTGGATTAATCAAAATTTCAATTGATCTCATAGTAAGTTCGAGCATCCACTTCAAATTCCAGGATTTGAATTTGACATGAAGTGGATTTTAACAGAATTAAAGAAAAAACAAAATGGTATTTTGATGTTTTATGTGAATTTTAACCAATCTACGTCGTTGAATTCATAATCGAACTATTCGAGTTTTTGAATTAGAAATTCTGAATTGTAAACAACTGCATTTTAATAAAATTCACTTAGAAATAGTCCAAACCCAAGACAAACTGAATGCTCGATAAATCTATTTAATATTAGAGAAAAAAATGCAAACACGGACACCATGTTTTATTTTTGTTTAAAGCAACTTTCTGTAGGAAAAATTTTAGATTTTTAATCTTCTTTAACTCAAAATAAAAGAAAGCAAAACTATGTTAGTATCAATTAATGTAACTTAAAAACGAAAGCTTACGAAAAGCTTTTTTTGAAAACATGCTTGAAAAAATGAGGTGCAAGGAGCCCTTCCCAAGAAAGACCAAAGACTGTTGACGATATTTAAAACAAGAAAAAACGTTTAAAAATCTACTTATTTGAAACCTTTTTTTCCGCTTTATGAATTTGCAATCCGTCCCTGGACATTAAGCAAATATGATGAATGAACAGGTGGGGAAGACCGCACCCCCAAAAGGGTACCTTAAGGTGTTAGTGGTTTTCTGAATGTTAACTCCAGAAATGCGACACGATTCAGCCTTTGATTTTGGCCGAATTGTTCAGGAGGTTTAACAGCCAGATAGTTAGGATGTTTGTCCAATCTCTGCAGGTATTTTTTATTGAATCTGGCTATCTCACTCCTTACTATAGCCACTTTGAGGTCCCTGTGTTACTGTTCTCAGAGTTTTTGACTAGTAGCACTGAAGTTTGTCCACATTGGGGTTAGTAGCGGCTCCCCACAGCTGTTTTCCATATGTCCAGATGGGTGTAAGTATGAACTTGTATATACTTAATTTGCTGTCGAGGGACAGTTGGGACTTTCCTCGCAGAAGCCACCACAGTTTTCAGATGGTAATACTCAGTTGATTACGTTTGTGGAGGATGTGTTTTGTCTGTCCAGGTGCATTCTGAGGTACCTGACCTCTGTAGGCCGGGGTATTTCATGGCTATTTATGGAGGCAGGAGGACAGGTTTCCCTCCTTGTGATGAATGTCACGTGGACAGACTTGGATGGTCTTATTGATGGTGATCCTCCACTTGCAGAACCCCAGCTGGAGTTCATTTAGTGCAGACTAAAGCTTCTCGGAGGCCATTCTGGGACAGTCGTGGACAGCTAGTAGCGCGATGTCATCTGCAAAGGTCGCGAGGGTTATCTCCTCGTTGATCGTAAAAGCCGTATAGAGGAGAGGCCCAAGGTCGCTATCCTGTGGCACTTTGGATTTAAACCATTTTTGCACTTTTTTCTCTAATTTTTTATAAATACATTTGGATAGTTGTTAAAACACCGCAACTTATCGATTAACGACTGTAAATGTAGCTTATCCTCTATTGTACGTAGATGTTGAGGCGTGTTTAATATCGTTTTTTCCTAATCATAATCAGAGATGTAAAAATTATTTTATTTTTTTCAATTTTCTAAAATACCATCAAACCAAAAATTTGATTTTTCTCTCTCGTAAGAATTGCGACATTTTTCATGACATTATCAGTTAACTCGGTTTCGGAAACATCCTTCAACCAATAAATGTTTTTCATTACAAATCGGATAGTAGCTCTAAAACGACATCTTGCACGAAATTTACGTTCCTGTTTTTCTTCAGGAGTCTGAAGAAAATTAATTAATATCAATGCTGTGCACAAAATGAGTATCCAGATTTAAATATTTACCATTATTTTTTGAACCATTTTCTCTCTGGTTTTTTACTATAATTTATTGTTTGATATCTTTTAAATCAATTTAACAATTGATGTAATTGAATTTATTTGGTTTCAAGGTGTATTTTTAGGTACATTCGATATGTACGTAGCAATTGTTGCGATATGTACCGATATCTGTAAGTATTGATGTAAAATATTAATAATGACAAAGATATTTTGTTTTGTTTGATATCATAACTATGGTATAACTCTTATATTGGTGTTGATTGTCTAACAGGTTTTAACCAAGTAGTGACTGGTAAATATTAGAAAACTAATAATAACTATATTCACTTAAAATTTGCCAAAAACGTAAGCATAAAAAATACTTTAACATCTGTCTTTGAATAGATCAACTATTAGGTAATGTAAAAAAGAGCAAGATTAAAATATAAACACGGTCGCTAATGACTATAGTAGCTGATGCGACTTTAAATAAACCAAAAAAAAAATAAATAAACTCACATGTACAAAAAAGCTGCTTTATAGGTACCAAAACGGGAAGCCATGTTTTCAATTTTATCACTGTACAGTGTACACAACATTATAAAAGACAGGCTTAAAATCGGTACTTATCTTGATAGATTTTCACTAATCGTACTAAATTAGATCTCAAAATGGACACATAAAAATTCCAAATTCGATCTGAGGTTTTTTATAAAAACAATTGTACGACCATTGAAACCATCGTAAACATTGAGATACATGTATAAATCTCATTTAAATAGTTTAGTACCTGAGTAATCAAGCTTTATTCGAATGAATTTTCAAAATGTATGCTAGCATTCTTTATTGATATAACGATGAAATATTTTTATTGGAGTACCCCTATTTTTACTTTCTCTTACTACTATATAGATAGTAAAGGAAGTATTGCAATCGGGTCGAATTTTCGAATTCGAGCTTTCACCGGAAATACATATTTTGAGGTCCCCTGAGTCCAAAAAAGTGGTTTTTAGAAACATGTCTGTGTGTGTGTCTGTGTGTCTGTGTGTGTGTCTGTGTGTGACAGCCATATCATATCGAAAGCTTTATCCGAATTTCACCAAACTTGGAATCTAGCCTCCATATTATACCTAGTTGTGCCGCGAAGCTTTTGGTTGAAATCGGTTAATCGAAAGCTCCACTTTATTCTAGGAGTTTTTGAGCTTTTTCAATTTTTTTTGAAAACGGCTCCAACGATTTTCTTAAACTTTCTATAGTTTTTAGACTCATTAGTGGCTACAACTTTTATTTGAAACTTTTTCCTGGAAAAATTCGAATAAGGGCGGTTCTGGGGTGAAGGTCGGAATTCGTATACCTATATGTACATATATATAAGCTGTATAGTGTAAACATATTACTTTCTTTTACTACTTAATAGTGAAGAAAGTATTGTAATCGGATAGAATTTTCGAATTGGAACCTTTAACGGAAATACATGTTTTGAGGTCCCTTGAGTCCATGAAAGTGGTTTTTAGAAACATGTCTGTGTGTGACAGCCATATCGTATCAAAAGCTTTATCCGAATTTCACCAAACTTGGAATCTAGCCTCCATATTATACCTGGTTGTGCCGCGAAGCTTTTGGTTGAAATCGGTTAACCGAAAGCTCTACTTTACGCTTGGCGTTTTTGAGCTTTTTCAATTTTTTTCGAAAACGGCTCCAACGATTTTCTTTAAACTTTCTATAGTTCTTAGACTCATTAGTGGCTACAACTTTTATTTGAAACTTTTTCCTGGGAAAATTCGAATAAGGGCGGTTCTGGGATGAAGGTTGGGAATTCGTGTATATATGTACATATAGCCCTATAGGTTGTATTCATATAGTACTGTTTATATGTATTGTTACAAAGTGCTTATATTTCTTTTAACTAACAGCGAGTATTTTCATAAATGAAAGTAAAAGAAAGTAGTGTGACGCCTCGCACCAGATATTTTATTTTAATTAGAATCTCAATTTTAAACGTCTTTATCTTGTAAACAAAACCTTTCAATAACGTTTAAGTACGAGTACATAATATGTGCAACTCTATATTCCAGACATTCAAAACCTAACTCAATGTTGATGTATAGGCAATCGCTTATTCATCTCAGCAATGCATATTAATATTCCTACGTAATAAAAACTTTTCTTTTTATTTTTATACAAAACTGCGTTTTTACCAAAAAAATTAAATGTTTGTCAAACTTAAAAAACAAAACCTATCTAAATACAAAATTTGATCCAAATCTTTGAGCCTTTTCCAAGTTTCACAAAATAAAAAAAGTAAAAAAAATTTTGCTTGACTGACACTTAAAATGTTGACGTGTGCCCCATTTAAACCCCTCGCCCCCCTCGCTAGGTTTAGTCTGGCACATTCATCTATTACAATTTACAAGCACTTAAGCTTGGAAGATGGTAGTGCAACTTCCAAGGGCCTGTTCAATTTGGTCATATGGTCTATAAACGTTCATTCCTGCTCTGCTATCCATAGCTGAGCCGTCGGTGCACCATACCGGCCCGCTTTTAAAAACTGGCCCCCCGACGCTCTAAGTGGTCTGTTTAGTATGCAGACCTATGGGACTTACGTCACATTCAAAATTAACTTATTCATAAGTTATTTTATTACCCAAAATAATTTCATGTAACCAAATTTTAATAATGTAACTTGTTAGTAACAATTTGCTTCATAAAAAGGTCATTTAAAAATGTTACTAGTAAAGTCGTTTTTTTTTTTATATTTTTGAAAAATTGGTTTACATTACTTTGAAAATACGATAGGCCTCTAATAAAATAAAAGAATGTTGATAGTTTTATAGATTTAATATTTACATCAGTATATAGCTTTAAAGTATATTTTAACAAATTTAATTGCAATATAAATTAAACATTTTTGATTAAACTTGTTGTATTCTACCATTTAGATAATAAAATTAATCAAAACCTACAATGCTTAACTCGTAACGATAATGGAACATCATTTATTAATGTTCCTGAACTTAATTTTCGGTTACTCAGAGTCTCATTGGCCACAGATTTCTTATACTGTTTCCAACGTATCTGTAAATTGAAAGCTTTGAGGATATCTTTTGAACTGGGTATGATTCTATTTAAGAATAATGAATATTGCCACCACCGATTATCTCTGTTTTGTGACGTAACCCAGTATCGCGGTATACATAAACATTTAACGAAGTCGGATACTACTAGGACGCGACGATTATTTATATTTTCATGGAATCCAAACGCGGATCCTCTTCGTAACTTACACACTTCCAAGACGTAAATTCCAACGTTGTCGGGAAGTTTGGGGGGAGTTTCCAATTTTTTTATTACTTTATCACTATAATTAAAAAGAAAATATTTGTGTACCTTATAAGAAGATCTTTTGCATGAATCATAAATTGTTTAGACATTTACTACTAACAATAAGCTATAACAAAATACGACTCCAAATATCTTCAAACTTTGAAGTCCTAGTTAAATGAAAAGCTTATACTCTCTTATGCTTTTGTACCTAATATACTTTCAACTGTAGGTTATAAAAGTTCATTACCTATATTTTGAGGGTATATAAAATTGGTACTGCTTTCCTACTCGTTCAAGTAGCATATGCTCAAGAATTCGACAGCACCCATCAATTATTAAATAAGAATAATAAGAATATCCGTTTAAATAATCGACAACTTGTTCATCTCGCTTAAAAGTTTTAATCCTTGACAGCATACAGGCTCTTTTTATCAACTTATAATTCCAATCAGAAAACAAACGATGTCCTAGCATATATTTAGTGATCTCATACCATTGCTCTTGTACTGTCGTACGCAAAACGGCATTGAAATCTTCTTTCGTTACAACCAATAACTGGGTATGTTCTACGAGTTTTTCGCATTAATTTTTAGTTAAAAAATATTGATTTTATTTTTGGTACCATTGGTAATAACTGTTCGTGATCGATTTGTGTTATACATTAAGGAACCACTTCCAAACATATTTCCGGGTGTTAAAATTGCAGCAACAGTCAATTTCATTTGATTAGTAAAAGGATCTAATTCTTCTCGTAAAACAGTTACCGACCCTATCATTATTATATACAAAGCTTGTGCTGGGTCACCCGTTCGAAAAATAGTGCGTTGAGGTGGAAAATACGCAAAACGGCAACATTCCGATAAACCCTTTTTTACATGCGGAGGATACTCCTTGAAACATCTCACTGTATTAATCAGATCTTGTAATCGATGTTTTTGTTTATCGGTTCGATAAATCGGATTTATATTCAAAATTCTTTTATCCTAAAAATAAAACACTACAATAACTACTCAACATTTCTGTTAAGACTTTTTTACGAGTAGAGTAAAACATTTTTCTGTATTTTTTCGTTTTAAGATCATTAAATTTTTATTGACATCATCTGTTAATTGAGTCTCCTCGATATCGTCCAACCAGTATAAATTATTTGGGGAGAGTAAGGTTAGCGTGGCGCCAAGAATTGACGACGGTTCCTGATACAGCAAGTCAAAAGAAATCGAAAATTAAGAATGGTAATTTGCGAGTTTTCGCTTCGTTTTCGAGAAAAACAGGATTTAAAGACGAAATTATGCAATGCTATTTCTTATGGGAAATGATTTTGATGAATCTGTCAATTAGAAATTACTATGGGAACTGTTATAAATTTCAAGTTGATTCAATCCCAAGAGATGTACGGAACGAAATAATTCAAAATTAATATCATTAAATGTGTAAATGATATTAATAATAAAATATAATATCTATAAGTCTATAATACCGGTTGTTATCATGGATACTTGATAGTAAACATTTAAACCATTTAAATTTTAAATTGTTTAAAATATCATTAAATATTGCATTGTTGCAAAATTCGCATTGCTGTTCGTTTACCCGATTTTCACCATTTGACTGTTTTTTCACAAACTGGGACCCTGAAGTTTTACACAAAACCAAATATCCTTACCTCAAATAATATATGACTTCGATTGGTGTTTGAAGTAATTAATAAATCTACCCCCAATAGAAGAAAAATTCGCATTGTTGTTCGTTTACCCAATTTTCACCATTTGACTGTTTTTTCACAAACTGGGACCCTGAAGTTTTACACAAAACCAAATATCCTTAACTCAAAATATATAAGGCTTCGATTGGTGTTTGGAGTAATTAATAAATCTACCCCCAATAAAAGAAAATTAACATTACTGTTCGATTACCCGATTTTCATCATTTGACTGTTTTTTCACAAACTGGGACCCTGAAGTTTTACACAAAACCAAATATCCTTACCTCAAATAATATATGACTTCGATTGGTGTTTGAAGTAATTAATAAATCTACCCCCAATAGAAGAAAAATTCGCATTGTTGTTCGTTTACCCAATTTTCACCATTTGACTGTTTTTTCACAAACTGGGACCCTGAAGTTTTACACAAAACCAAATATCCTTAACTCAAAATATATAAGGCTTCGATTGGTGTTTGGAGTAATTAATAAATCTACCCCCAATAAAAGAAAATTAACATTACTGTTCGATTACCCGATTTTCATCATTTGACTGTTTTTTCACAAACTGGGACCCTGAAGTTTTACACAAAACCAAATATCCTTACCTCAAATAATATATGACTTCGATTGGTGTTTGAAGTAATTAATAAATCTACCCCCAATAGAAGAAAAATTCGCATTGCTGTTCGTTTACCCAATTTTCACCATTTGACTGTTTTTTCACAAACTGGGACCCTGAAGTTTTACACAAAACCAAATACCCTTAACTCAAAATATATAAGGCTTCGATTGGTGTTTGGAGTAATTAATAAATCTACCCCCAATAAAAGAAAATTAACATTACTGTTCGATTACCCGATTTTCATCATTTGACTGTTTTTTCACAAACTGGGACCCTGAAGTTTTACACAAAACCAAATATCCTTACCTCAAATAATATATGACTTCGATTGGTGTTTGAAGTAATTAATAAATCTACCCCCAATAGAAGAAAAATTCGCATTGCTGTTCGTTTACCCAATTTTCACCATTTGACTGTTTTTTCACAAACTGGGACCCTGAAGTTTTACACAAAACCAAATACCCTTAACTCAAAATATATAAGGCTTCGATTGGTGTTTGGAGTAATTAATAAATCTACCCCCAATAAAAGAAAATTAACATTACTGTTCGATTACCCGATTTTCATCATTTGACTGTTTTTTCACAAACTGGGACCCTGAAGTTTTACACAAAACCAAATATCCTTACCTCAAATAATATATGACTTCGATTGGTGTTTGAAGTAATTAATAAATCTACCCCCAATAGAAGAAAAATTCGCATTGCTGTTCGTTTACCCAATTTTCACCATTTGACTGTTTTTTCACAAACTGGGACCCTGAAGTTTTACACAAAACCAAATACCCTTAACTCAAAATATATAAGGCTTCGATTGGTGTTTGGAGTAATTAATAAATCTACCCCCAATAAAAGAAAATTAACATTACTGTTCGATTACCCGATTTTCATCATTTGACTGTTTTTTCACAAACTGGGACCCTGAAGTTTTACACAAAACCAAATATCCTTACCTCAAATAATATATGACTTCGATTGGTGTTTGAAGTAATTAATAAATCTACCCCCAATAGAAGAAAAATTCGCATTGCTGTTCGTTTACCCAATTTTCACCATTTGACTGTTTTTTCACAAACTGGGACCCTGAAGTTTTACACAAAACCAAATACCCTTAACTCAAAATATATAAGGCTTCGATTGGTGTTTGGAGTAATTAATAAATCTACCCCCAATAAAAGAAAATTAACATTACTGTTCGATTACCCGATTTTCATCATTTGACTGTTTTTTCACAAACTGGGACCCTGAAGTTTTACACAAAACCAAATATCCTTACCTCAAATAATATATGACTTCGATTGGTGTTTGAAGTAATTAATAAATCTACCCCCAATAGAAGAAAAATTCGCATTGTTGTTCGTTTACCCAATTTTCACCATTTGACTGTTTTTTCACAAACTGGGACCCTGAAGTTTTACACAAAACCAAATATCCTTAACTCAAAATATATAAGGCTTCGATTGGTGTTTGGAGTAATTAATAAATCTACCCCCAATAAAAGAAAATTAACATTACTGTTCGATTACCCGATTTTCATCATTTGACTGTTTTTTCACAAACTGGGACCCTGAAGTTTTACACAAAACCAAATATCCTTACCTCAAATAATATATGACTTCGATTGGTGTTTGAAGTAATTAATAAATCTACCCCCAATAGAAGAAAAATTCGCATTGTTGTTCGTTTACCCAATTTTCACCATTTGACTGTTTTTTCACAAACTGGGACCCTGAAGTTTTACACAAAACCAAATATCCTTAACTCAAAATATATAAGGCTTCGATTGGTGTTTGGAGTAATTAATAAATCTACCCCCAATAAAAGAAAATTAACATTACTGTTCGATTACCCGATTTTCATCATTTGACTGTTTTTTCACAAACTGGGACCCTGAAGTTTTACACAAAACCAAATATCCTTACCTCAAATAATATATGACTTCGATTGGTGTTTGAAGTAATTAATAAATCTACCCCCAATAGAAGAAAAATTCGCATTGCTGTTCGTTTACCCAATTTTCACCATTTGACTGTTTTTTCACAAACTGGGACCCTGAAGTTTTACACAAAACCAAATACCCTTAACTCAAAATATATAAGGCTTCGATTGGTGTTTGGAGTAATTAATAAATCTACCCCCAATAAAAGAAAATTAACATTACTGTTCGATTACCCGATTTTCATCATTTGACTGTTTTTTCACAAACTGGGACCCTGAAGTTTTACACAAAACCAAATATCCTTACCTCAAATAATATATGACTTCGATTGGTGTTTGAAGTAATTAATAAATCTACCCCCAATAGAAGAAAAATTCGCATTGCTGTTCGTTTACCCAATTTTCACCATTTGACTGTTTTTTCACAAACTGGGACCCTGAAGTTTTACACAAAACCAAATACCCTTAACTCAAAATATATAAGGCTTCGATTGGTGTTTGGAGTAATTAATAAATCTACCCCCAATAAAAGAAAATTAACATTACTGTTCGATTACCCGATTTTCATCATTTGACTGTTTTTTCACAAACTGGGACCCTGAAGTTTTACACAAAACCAAATATCCTTACCTCAAATAATATATGACTTCGATTGGTGTTTGAAGTAATTAATAAATCTACCCCCAATAGAAGAAAAATTCGCATTGCTGTTCGTTTACCCAATTTTCACCATTTGACTGTTTTTTCACAAACTGGGACCCTGAAGTTTTACACAAAACCAAATATCCTTAACTCAAAATATATAAGGCTTCGATTGGTGTTTGGAGTAATTAATAAATCTACCCCCAATAAAAGAAAATTAACATTACTGTTCGATTACCCGATTTTCATCATTTGACTGTTTTTTCACAAACTGGGACCCTGAAGTTTTACACAAAACCAAATATCCTTACCTCAAATAATATATGACTTCGATTGGTGTTTGAAGTAATTAATAAATCTACCCCCAATAGAAGAAAAATTCGCATTGCTGTTCGTTTACCCAATTTTCACCATTTGACTGTTTTTTCACAAACTGGGACCCTGAAGTTTTACACAAAACCAAATACCCTTAACTCAAAATATATAAGGCTTCGATTGGTGTTTGGAGTAATTAATAAATCTACCCCCAATAAAAGAAAATTAACATTACTGTTCGATTACCCGATTTTCATCATTTGACTGTTTTTTCACAAACTGGGACCCTGAAGTTTTACACAAAACCAAGTATCCTTAACTCAAAATATATAAGGCTTCGATTGGTGTTTGAAGTAATTAATAAATCTATCAATACTGTTCGTATTTTCGATCATTATTTGTTGGCTCTAGGTTCATTTTCTAAGACCACGAGGTCTTAAAGAAAAATTATTGTGCAGCTTCAGAATTATCCTGTTTTTAATTTAAATTTTTTATGTTTTTGAGACGTCTAACTTACAATTAGCCATTTTAAAATTAATTTTTTGCATAAAAAAATATTTGATACTAATATTATATACATAAAATCTTTATATCTTATCTTATCTTATATCTTTATAATAAAAAAATGTCCATCTCAACTTATATTTCATGAGAAAATAATTTATTTTCCTGTTGCAACCACGTTGTTTTTAAGCTAAAAAATTATTTCCTAAAACACTAGAAACGTACTGTTCATTATTCCTTGTATTAAATCGTTATAAAAACATAATTCCTTATTATTCAAACATTTTGAATTTAAAAAATGTCGATAAAGATGAGAACACTATCGTTATTTTAATTTTGTCTTTGTTGATTATTGAAAAATTGAAAAAAAGCATTAATCATATATATCTAGTAATCGTTAAAATACGTTATTGCAAATGTTTGTTTATAAATTTTAAGAAATCAGTTTGCGTCGATTGCCGGTCGGTATCGTTTGCGTTAGAATTTCATTATTTTGTGGCATTTTATTTGTTTTATTCTTTAAATTTCTCATTACTTGTGGTGTGCACATTAAAATTTTACTGTTTATCTACAATTTTACATTTTTAAGATATGAATTTCTATGTGATTTAATTAATTAACTTAAATTGTTATAATTTGAATTGTGAAGTTGTTTGTGCTTGTGTTTTTATTAGTTTTATTGCATTAACTTTCCAAAACTTGAAACCATTAACTTGAATTGCAAAATTTATGAAAAATATCGTTCATGGAAAATGGAAGAAAACGTGTTATTAAATATTCGCAAATGGGTTGTGTGTCACAATTTCTACATCGTTTCTATATGGTTTGTGTCCATGGTTTGGCTCAAAATGGCTTACGTAAGTCTATGGTTACTAAATTGCGTATAAATTTTTGATCGATCTGACTAAGCCTCATTTTGACATCAAAATTTATCGCTTTCGCTTAAAATTTCGATGGTCGATTTTTAGGTAATTGACACGAAATTTAGCTTCTAATAGCCTTACTTTATGCTTATACAAAAGCAAAAAGTAAGGAAATGTCAAATACTCGAAGCGCCACGCTAACCTTACTCTTGCCAATTATTTATAACTTTTCTTACAAGATGGATAAAATACCGTTTAACTTGCAGCTTTCGCTCTAAACGAGCTTCGGGGCTCTAAATAAAAAAATCAAAAGTTTTACGTTCAATGCGAGATGTTTGGAAAATGGTTAATCACCAATTTCGGTTTTTTGACAGCTCCTGGTTGATTCATGTTCTTTTTGTAATAAAACAAAGATAATTGAATCAAATATATAATATATTTTTAAATAATTAATATGAAGAGTAACACCAAAATGAATAAGTATATAAAATATTTTTTTATGTACAATATGAATGCAATGAGTATAATGTATGTACTTAGATTGTATACAAAATATAAAATGCAAATGTTAGTAAAACCCCCAGCACCTAGATTTTTATTAGTATGACTGCTCGAATGATGAAAAATCTAGTTGTATTTTTTAGTATTTTTGCAAGTTTATTGTATAAATGGTACAAATTTGTTCATTTTTAGTTTCTGTTAGGTACTACTCGTACTACATACTATCTCCCATACAGAAACTAAAATCCACTTAAATAGCCATCAACATCTTCAAACTATGCCAGCATCTTTGGATATCTTATAAAAAAATGAATCCGTATCTTCCAGTAACGTTTTAGGCGCATCATATTCTATTATTCTGCCTTTGTCTAACACCAAAACTCGATCAGAATCCAGAATAGTAGTCAAACGATGTGCAATCGTAATAACCGTATAATCAAAAAATTCTCTTTTTATAGTTTCTTGGATCAAAGCATCAGTATCCAAATCAACAGAAGCTGTCGCTTCATCTAATACTAAAATTTTCGTCTTTCGTAACAAAGCACGAGCTAGACAAACTAATTGCCTCTGTCCAACCGATAAATTTTCACCTCCTTCTGATATCTCATATTCCAATCCATCATGTATCTCTTCATAAAAAGAAAAATTAATGGTTTAATATAAATAACAAATTGAATCACTTACCAGAAACAAATTTTTTAAGATGCGCCTGTTCTAATACTGTCCAAATTTCATCATCCGAATAAATCTTAAAAGGGTCTAAATTTCTTCGTAGCGAACCCGAAAATAAAACAGGATCTTGTGGAATGATTGTGATTTGTGATCTGAGATTATGTAATCCCAAGTTAGCGATATTTTTTCCATCGATGACGATAACTCCTTGGGCAGCTTCTAAAATTCTATGGATCTCATTAAAGATAACACTAAACATTTTATTAGGGTTCTACCTGAACAATGCTAAGGTTAAACTAGATTTTCCGGCTCCTGTTCGACCAACAATTCCCACCTTTTCCTTACTGTTAATTTTAAAAGAAATTCCATATAAAGTGAACTCTAAACCTGGACGATATCGAACACTGTAGTTATCGAATTGAATTTCTCCTTTTTGGGGCCAATCATAACTCGGGGTTGTTTCAGGAATACACCATGGAGCTTCCTAATAAAACAGTCATTGTACAAATTTCAAAAAAATAGGAATTTTAGTGTTAAAGTCCCAACTTAATTAGATAGAAACTATTTTTAACTTTAACAGAAATAACTTTACCTGTTCAATATTACAATATTCATCAATTCTTTCAACTGCAACAATATTAGTTTCCAAACGTGACAAATATCGGACCAAATTTCCCAGATACTCAGTAATCTAAAATAACAATAGTTTTTAACACTTTCATTGCATCTAAAAACCCAAACATTACTCCAAAAGCGTAGCTTATTGTTAATCCCATCATTTCTGGACTTATCGAGTCACGATTTAAAACTGCAAATAATGCAGCAAAAAATATAATCAAATTTCCCAAGAACTCCAAACGAATGCCAAGCCAACAATCCTGTATTAAATAGGGGTAGAAACACATTTGGTGCTTTTCAATTTTTTTGTCTGATTGCGACGCAAATCGTTGCTGATCCCCAAAAGCTCTAATCGTTACTGTACCCGCAATACTTTCACTGAAAAACGAATAAATTGGAGATCGATAAACCGATTCAAGGCGACGAGCTTGGCGTGAAATCGTTGTATAGAACTTTTGTAACACGTAATAGACAATCACAATAGGAATTATAACAATTAGAAATTCTTTAGTACTAAAACTTATAACAAAAAAAGCAGCGACAACCTAAAATATAAAGCTCTGATATTAAAATAAATTTATATAGGTATATTTTAAAAGTTTCACCTCTGCTATGTCGAATAAAATGTTAGAAACGTTTTTTGGAAGTTGCATATCTAAAATATCGATATCTTTAGCGCAACGAGATAAAATTCTGCCTACTGGCGTTGTATCGAAAAAGGTCATTGGAGCTCGCATTATTCTTTTTATCATTTTTAAATGTAAATTTTGAGCTGCTTTTCGGCATCCGTATATTGGAAGAAAATCGGATAATACCGTGAATAAGGCTATAAAACAATTGTATAAACAAAAGGTCAAGAAAAAAAGTTTGATAGCCATAAAAAATTGATTTGACCATCTGTTTCCTGTATGCTCCTATCGATTTCTTTCTTGATCTTGTCTTGCATAATCTTGGTTTGCAAAGCGAAAAAAAAAAACAAAATTCTAACATATTTTAAAATCAAGAAGGAAACTGATTGTAGTTTTTTTTTTATTGAAATAGGAGATGGTTAGAAATAGAATTGTCAAAGCTTTGATGTCAAATACAAAATATTAATATCTTTCATAGAGGGGCTCCCAATTTATTTTATATTATCAAATTGTTATATTTTTGTATCATTGTTAACTGATTTTGGTATAAGACTGAAGCTTTCTCTACATAATGTTCTCAACAGGGATAAACACGGTTGGCTACTTAATAGTTTGGGTCATCATTAGTGTTACCAGAGGACATCCCGATTTTCAAGGGTTTAATGACACAGTTTACCCTTGATCCTGGATCTCCTGATCCGGGATTTTGCCGGGATCCTAGATGTCCGATTTCGCCACTGAGCTTTGACTGAATTGGCATTATAAAAGTTTTAAACTATACTATTATAACAAACTTTTTTTGAAGCCTTTGAGGTTGTTTCAATTTAGAAGCCAAATTTCCAGTTACTTATTTTTATCTTCTGCTCAAAATTTGACACACTAACCCGGTAAAATCAGTCAAGCAGTCCTTCTTAACCTTACACTCTTGAGCTTGAATAAACTGTAATACTTTAAAAATTTCTAAGTTGCCTAAAGACTTCATAAGAGCTCATGTCTAAAGTTTTCAAACTTAATACATATACTGATGAAATTTAGTTTTTACTAACATATTGTTTCCATTGCTTTTTAAGGGCATCTTATAGTATTTGTAAAGTTGTAGATCAAAAAAAAACTCTTACAAACTTTAGAGAAAATTTTCATAGAAAGAACAAGAGGTAGGATTTAAGCTATTTGTGTAAAAACAAAGAGTAACAATTGACCAATAGGCCACATTGTACGTTCTTTTTCAAAAACGGTTAATTGTATAAACATTTTCTAAAAATTAAAATTGTTCAATTAGTTCTGATCAACAACTTTGCAGATAAGTCAAAATGTCCTTAGAATCAGATGAAATGAGAGATTTATAAAAGCTCGTTTTTGCCAGTTTTAAACATGAAACTTTAGACACGAGCTCTTATGAGCCTTGGCAAGTATGGCTGAGACAAGTCAACTCAGCAACTTTTAAAACAAAAAGACTTAAGATTATCTTTTATCTGGATTTTAACATGTATTTGACTTGAATAATACTAAAGAAAGTAAGTTATTTACTTTTTAGTTTTTTTTTTTACATTAATGGCAACTGATATAAAAGAGTCTAAAAAATC
The DNA here is from genome assembly GCA_958496155.1 of Sisyra nigra. Taxonomy (NCBI): domain Eukaryota; kingdom Metazoa; phylum Arthropoda; class Insecta; order Neuroptera; family Sisyridae; genus Sisyra; species Sisyra nigra. The sequence goes on from OY292315.1 coordinate 26,268,464, forward strand.
TTTTTATTTTTGCAGGCAAAAGCTTTAAAGAGTTTTAAAAAACATTTAGTACCCTTTTATACCATTTTTAAGTCTATGTTTCATACTTATTACAAGACTTGAATAATACTGTCGGGTTTTTACTCGATTCTTGTCATTTTCCATAAGAATTACGTAAACCATAATATTTCATCTAATTATTATGAATTTCCATAAAAAATTGTTAAAATTAAAAAAAATTGGGAACCTTCCATGAGGCATCTATTTTTTTTTTTTTTGGCATAAACGTTTACTATAGTAATATTATCGTACATTGTCCCAATCCAAACAGTCCATAAACGCCCAAGTAGTACCAAATATACGAATTACTATTTTTATTATTAGCCCAAATAGTTAACCAATAATTGCCTCCTATACTAAAAACTTCAAACACACAATTAGCTAAAACTCCAAAGAAAAATAACAAAAGACCCATCGCTTTAAAATAAATTAGATAAATTTTTCGTTGCACCTAAAACATACCAAAATATCAATAAAGAACACACACTTTGAAAGGCTCAACGCTTACACTTCCAACTTCAATTTTCTCAGCTTCAATAATTTTATTTTCTTGAGCTTTCAGTTTTTCCGTGTAAGAAGTTTGTCTTTTCGTCAATAATTTTGGTCTTAATAAGGGTTCACTTTCAGATACTGATTCATTATCAACATTATCTACTACGCTTATTGATTTAGCCAATTTTCGGAAACTACTCTCAAAATCAATGGTATTTTCTTGCAAATCGTATAGTTCTTCTAAAAAAATATATTTTAATCAAAAAAAAACATCATAATACAGTTTCATACTTGTAAAAGGTTCTTTTGGTAATTCTTCATCTTCTTTTTCATTGCTTTGGGTTTGCAAATATCGAATATAAAACTCGTTGAAAATCCCTTTTTTCTCCATTAGTTCGTCAAACTTTCCAGTTTCTATGATCATTCCGTCTTTCATTAACAGAATTAGATCCATTTGTGGCAAAAAAGAAATACTATGTGTTATGAGAATCCGTGTCTTTCCTTTTAGTAGTCCATCAGGACCGATAATTTGGTCGAAAATGTGCCGGGCTACATGACTATCAACAGCACTCAGTGGGTCATCAAAGAAATAAATATCTGCTCTACTATAAACAGCTCTCGCTAAACTTATGCGTTGTTTCTGGCCACCTGAAAGGTTTATACCCTTTTCACCGATTTCAGTTTGATCACCTCCAGGTAAAATGGCTAAATCTGGTTGTAAAGCACAAGCTTTTATGACTTTGTCGTATAAAGATCTATTGTATGGTTTTCCAAATAATATATTATCTTGGAGAGTAGCATTTTGTATCCATGCCTGTTGTGAAACGTAAGCTATACGTCCGTGGATGTTAACGTGACCACAAATTTTGATCATTTCACCCAAACATGCGCTGATTAAACTACTTTTTCCAGATCCCACATGTCCAACAACGGCTGTTAATGTACCTTCTTCTATTTTTAAGTTGATATTGGTTAATCGAAAACTTTCGTCCCATTTAAAGTATCCATTTTCAATTATTAATGGTACTCCTAAAAAATTTTATTTTCAATTTAAAGTTCTATAAATAAGAGAAACATCCAGACTTTCAACCAATTTGTGATTTATGTCCTCCTCGTCAATTTCTTGGGCATTCATAAACTTGTTAATTCGTGCTAATGATACATAAGCCTTAAATAAATTTAAATTTTAAACAGGTTAGTTCAAGGGTCCAATTAATTTTTATACCATAAATCTTAAGATGAATCTAATGATTTTTAAACTATTTCGTGTTGAAATCATATCTTCTTGATAGGGATTCACTATATGAAATGATTTCAAACTATAATTGGCTTAGAAGTGGCTTAAAATTAAATCAAAGTCAAGGCAATTGTCAAGAAAATGAAATTAAAAAAATTATAGCGGTCTGCTGTTGTGCGCTAATAATAGAAAAACTGCTGGATAGATAACGATTAACTTCTTTTTTTTTTGTTTTACTTCTTTGATACTTGCCCCGTATTTAAAAACAAGAATTATCACAAATCTTCATTTAATACAAAGTTATTAAAAGTTTTAGGAAATTATGATTTTATAAGCACTACGCGTTGTCTTGGGTTAATTATTAATAATGAAGATAAAAGCACGTAATTTTGAATTTTCTTTATCGGCTTTTTAAATTTACATTAAGTAACTGTGTTGTATTGGGGCTTTATTATTATATTTTTACCATTAATATGAACTAGTAGCTTCCCCTTAAATATTCACGACCGTAAGTTTAAAATACCGAATGTATAAAAACAAAACTATTGACTTCTCACATGAGGGACAGTCACTTTAACCGCAGGGCCACAAATACAATACTGATTGGTATAACAAAGCATTAATACAAACCGTCTCTAAATGTCTACATTCAAATTTTTGACTCTTATTATTATGATGATTTCGTTAAACGTTGAGTTTGAAAAATACTCTAAAGATCACCTGAACGGCGTCGCAGGTAACCAGCTAGTATTTAAATATTAACATTTGACTTGAAACTAAGTCAAGTATAGGTACATCCAAACGGCAACTATGTAGGTACAAATTCTACTAAAATCTTAGTTTTAGTTCTGGATATCATCTTGCTGCAGTCACCAGCAGCAAATAAAGGCCAAGCACTGTTAGTTTTCTTGATTGCATGCATACATAAAAACATTTTCTTTTTTTATAAGTTCTCTAAAAGAAAATATCTGCTGCGAGGCGTTATAGTAGGTACTTTATTTTACTTCCATTTATGAGACTCGTTGGTTAAAAGAAATATGAGCACTTTATAATACATAAACAGAACCTTATGCATACAGCCTTTATGTATACGAAGTCCCACCCTTAACCCCAGAACTGTCCTTATTTGAATCTTCCCAGAAAAAAGTTTTAAATAAAAGTTGTAGGGCATTTATGCGTCTAAGAACTAAAGAAAGTTTAAAATTATTAAAGCTTTCGAAACAAAATTTTAAAAGCTCAGAAACTGTTAGAGTAACGAGGAGCTTTCGGTTAACCGATTTCAACCAAAAGCTTTTCGGCACATATAAATGTAATATGAAGGCAAAATTCCAAGTTTGGTAAAATGTGAGCTAAAGTGAAAAGTGTAAGGCTAAGTCTTAAGTCTAAAGACATATCTTATGTTTCTAAAAATCACTTTTTTGGACTCAGGGGACCTCAAAAATAATGTGCATTGTTCACACATATTCGTGTACGTACATATTTCCAAAATTTAAAAATCAACACTGAAACAAACGTATCCGAAAATTAATTCCTTTCGACAGCATTATCATGAACACCACCTACCATTTTCAAGGATAATTTCTCATGATAAATGATTTAAAAAACATTAGAATCATCCTAGGACCCAAAGTATAAAAATTAAGCATGATTAAGCAGACTTTCCAGCTATTATCAAAAATATTTTTTTAACATAATTACTTGAATAAAAACTCCAAAAACATGTGAAAAAATATTAATAGGACGCCTCATGATGTTGAAATAAGCCAAAGACACGAATATAATCTTCGCATCCAAAACATTATTTGGATTCAAAAAACTAAACGTCGCAAATGTTATTAAGCTAACCATAAATGGAACACAGGACCATACGACTGATGTTAACGCCTCAATGTAAGTTAATCTGTTTAAATATCCCATTTCTTTTTGTCTAATTTGGAGCACTTGCTCTTGGAAACTTGGTTCCCATGCGTATAATTTCAATATTTTCATTGCATTCAAAATTTCATTCATTACTTTGGTACGTCGATCTTTCTCTTGCATTTGAACATTTTGTATTTTTCCAATTTTTGTGATTAAATACGAATTTAGTGGAACCAAAAGGATCATGGCTGCTAATCCAGATAATGCAGCTACGCCGAGGAGTTGCCAAAGAAAATATAATGATAATCCAATTTGTAAAGGACCCGACCAGAACATGTTAAAATATAATAGTAAATCAACCAAACGTTCCACGTCTACTGACATTAAATTCATAATTTCTCCAATTGTGAATCCTTTACGAGTTGTATTCGATATACGTAAAGCTTTTCGATAAATGGCTGCAACCAAAGTGGCTCTAACGCGAACTTCAGCAGTGTACAGCAGTTTATTGGCTTGATTCAAATTTACACTTTGTATTATAATGACAAGCAATACTAGGATCACATAAAAAATTCCTCGCCATTGTGGTTCATTGGAATTTTCAATGAAACCAATTAACAATCTAATATTCAAAAGTAAAATAAGTTGAATAATTTTTAGGGGTTTATATTTCATGATACTTACTTCATTAGCAATGGAAGGATTAGTACAAGAAAATCATTTAATGTTAATAAAATGAAGCTAAATAACGTTATTCCCCAAACAAGTTTCCATAAAGGGGGAATTATTGAAATGTTTTTGTGTGGAGATTTGGATCTGAAAAAATTTTACTTTGATGTACCAAACTATCTTTCATTTTTTTCACTTTCTGAATAACGATTTACTACTTGGCTTGACTTTTAAGCCTTTTAAGCTACTTGACTTAAAAGTTTAAATTTTAAAACCAAGCCATATGTTAAAGTTTAAATATCACGCATAATTTAAGTTATTTCATTTTAAAATTATTATAAAATTCAGCTCAATTCAATGTACTAGATGTGCTTGGCTTAATTATAATTTTTGAGAGATATAGGTATTCGACAATGATAAGGACTTTATTTTATCTTAAAAAAATCATTAATCTGGAGGATTAAAACTTTTTATAGACCGCGAGCTTTAGTTAAAATTCCTGAGTACAAAAAAAAATTGAAAACAAAAATTAAAATAAAAACAAAATACATCTAGTTTTTATTATTTCTTCTGGAAATATTTTAAATTACCGATTATTTTTCCAATGCATCTCAAACAGTGGTACTAGCTTTTGCACTTTATCCGAATCATTTATGGTCCATAAATCTGACATTCCAATTGGCTGATGATATCCTTTCCAAACAAACGGATCAAACCATGCAAAAACTATTTTTGACAAAAAGCTACTAAATAGTTCAGGAGAATACTAAAAGACAAAAGATTTTTTTTTTTTTTTTGTTACTTTATCTAACTTTTATCCATACCTTAAGGTTTTCATCATACTGACTTTTAGATACTCTTTCCGCAAAACAATTCAATATTAAAAGAAGAACTATTAGCATGTATTGAACTATATAATTATAGCAAGTTAATAAATTACAACTTTCTTGTATGAGGTTTCGAATTTCGCTCCGAAGTCTTACAGCCCCAAAAACAGTGAATAATAGCCAAAAAATAAATAGAACTCCTGAGGTTCTATTTCCAATTGCTTTGTTTCCAAGTAATAAAAGCAACGCTAAACTCTGTAAATGTATTTATCAAATTAATTTTGAGGTATAAAGTGAAAGTCATAAAAAATCGAAAAACATTCAATAAAAAAAGATCAAAAATCTAAAATACCAAAGACAAGTCAAAGCCATAAAAAACCTTAAGAATATTTGTAGCTTTCTAGTTTCTAATCTATTAAAAATCAAATAATTCATATGGCGGTGTTTTCGACGCACCTTCATGAGAGGAATCAAAATTTACCAATATTGTTTAAGTGCTTAATTGTTTAATTGGAATAAAAAATTTTCCTTTGATTAAATAATTGATGTTTTTTTCATTTATCGTATTTGCCGAACGATAAGATGCACTTTTTACTCTGAAAATTTGGCATAAAATAAGGGTGCGTCTTATAGTCCAAACCATACTTTTTTCTAAAAATTTAAAGAATAATTTTGGGTTGCGTCTTATGGTCCGATGTGTCTTATCGTCCGCCAAATACGGTAATTTCCATTGTATAAGCCCTTCTGCCTAATCAACTATTCCTTTGTGAGACTTAACTTTGTCGAGGTATAGGCAAACAATGTTACAAGAACAACAAGCTGTCCTTGTATTGACTAAAGGCGTTTTACTTCCAAATAAATTAAGACCAACAAAAAGTCATCTTAAGCCTTATATTTACTTATTATTTTAATCAAAAACATTTAAACGTTTTATATTATGAGTTTCATTCGTTTCATTATTTCCGAAGTCAAATAACAAGGTCTTACTTAATGGTACATTTGTCAGACAAATTTTAATTATTAACAACTACAGTTACTGATTAAAACTTACAAATGTAGCGACTTTTAATCCCGATGACGTCAATCTCACTAATGGTAATGTTTTTAGGTGCAATAATGCATTTACGCAATCAATAATATTCAGTATTATCAAAATCAGATTAAGTATGAACTTGAAAATATTTAACCAGTTCCAGTGAATTGGTGCATCCTTCTTTTTAAATATATAGCAAAAATCAACGATTGAAAATGACCATAAAAATAAACTCGGGGCCCAAACTAAAATGGTCTGTTGAAAACACGGAGTAAAATCAGGAGAATCTGTATTCCATGTTAAATTCTGGTCCTTAAAATTAAAAAAATTAAAATGTTATGAATTGTCAGTAATAAAATACTTTTTAAGAGATAATACCCAAAAAATAGAGCCACAATAACGTTCAATACTTTCAACTGATTGCATCTTGGGTTTGTAATGCAAAAATTTAAATATGTACTGTTAAATAATTGCACAATACTACATTAAAATTGCATTGGACAGTATTTGTTTAACCACATTTTTATAATGATTGATTGCTCCTTCTCTTCAATTTATTGATTTTTTATTGTTAAGATTAGTTCTGAAGCTAGATAACACCTTTTAATTTAAAAAAAAATATATTTATTATTATTTATCAATTATCTCCAAAGGCAGTTTACTATCAGTATGAAGTACGTTTCATTGAATAATAATAATGATTTTATAAGATTATGAAACAGATAATAAAAATACCTTTTAGTTTTTCAAAGTGAAAGATTTCGTATTGATAAATTATAATTATTAATTAAAGAGTCGAATCCGTGCTTAATTTGAATCTCAAAACACGAAATAAAATTTAAAAGTGATAAACAGGATTACAAGGAATATTAAATCTACAATTTCATATCGATTTTCATTAACTGTTTGTCTCGTCTCAAATTTTAAATTTCAATTGTTGGTGGAGTTTGCAAATTAACGAATCAGAATACCTCTGATTGTTTTAAATATATTTGAAATAATAGAAAATATCTGCTGCGAGGCGTCGCAGTACTTTCTTTTACTTTCATTTATAAAACTCGCTGTTGGTATAAAATGGATGAAATATAAGTACTTTTTACTATGCATATAAACAGAGCTATATGCATTATGCATAAAACCTATATGTACATTGTACATATAGTAGAAGATCCAAACCTACATCGACCTTCACCGAGTTGATAATAGAATGAAACCTTTTTACTTTCTTTTACTACTATATAGATAGTAAAGGAAGTATTGTAATCGGGTCGATTTTCGAATTCGAGCTTTCACCGGAAATACATGTTTTGAGGTCCTCTGAGTCCAAAAAAGTGGTTTTTAGAAACATGTCTGTGTGTGTGTCTGTGTGTGTGTGTGTGTGTGTTTGTGTGTGTGTGTGTGTGTGTGTGTGTGTGTGTGTGTGTGTGTGTGTTTGTGACAGCCATATCGTATCGAAAGCTTTATCCGAATTTCACCAAACTTGGAAATTTGCCTTTATATTATGTCTAGTTGTGCCGCGAAGCTTTTGGTTGAAATTGGTTTACCGAAAGCTCCGCTTTACTCTTGGCGTTTTTGAGCTTTTTCAAGTTTTTTCGAAAATGGCTCCAACGATTTTCTTTAAACTTTCTACAGTTTTTAGACTCATTAGTGGCTACAACTTTTATTTGAAACTTTTTCCTGGGAAAATTCGAATAAGGACGGTTCTGGGGTTAAGGTTGGAAATCCGTATACTTATATGTACATATAAGCTATATAGTGTATAAATATTACTTTCATTTACTACTTACTAGTAAAGGTAGTATTGTAATCGGATCGAATTTTCGAATTCGGGCTTTCACCGGAAATACATGTTTTGCGGTCCACTGAGTCCAAAAAAGGGGTTTTTAGAAGCATGTCTGTGTGTGGCAGCCATATTGTATCAAAAACTTCATCCGAATTTCACCAAACTTGGAATCTGGTCTCCATATTATACCTAGTTGTGCCGCGAAGCTTTTGGTTGAAATTGGTTTACCGAAAGCTTTACTTTACTCTTGACGTTTTTGAGCTTTTTCAATTTTTTTCGAAAACGGCTCCAACGATTTTCTTGAAACTTTCTATAGTTCTTAGACTCATTAGTGGCTACAACTTTTATTTGAAACTTTTTCCTGGGAAAATTCGAATAAGGGTGGTTCTGGGGTGAAGGTTGGGAATTCGTATATACATATAGCCCGATAGGTTGTATGCATATAGTACTGTTAATATGTATTGTTACAAAGTGCTTATATTTGTTTTAACTAACAGCGAGTATTTTCATAAATGAAAGTAACAGATATTTTATCATGAATTTAGTATATTAGAAAACCTTCACCCCAGAATCGTCCTTATTCGAATTTTCCCAGGAAAAAGTTTCGAATAAAAGTTGTAGCCACTAATGAGTTTAAGAATTATAGTGAGTTTAAAGAAAATCGTTGGAGCCGTATTCGAAAAAAATTTAAAAAAGCTCAAAAACTCCTAGAACAAAGTGGAGCTTTCGGTTAACCGATTTCAACGAAAAGCTTCACGGCACAACAAGGTATAATATGGAGGCCAAATTCCAAACTAGGTGAAATTCGGATAAAGCTTTCGATACGATATGGCTGTCACACACAGACATGTTTCTAAAAACTACTTTTTTGGACTCAGGGGACCTCAAAACATGTATTTCCGGTGACAGCTCGAATTCAAAAATTCGAACCGATTGCAATACTTCCTTTCCTATATTATAGTAGTAAAAGAAGGAAAAATCAACGGCGCTAACAAACTCAAGTAAAAACATATCTGTTGCGAGGCGTCACAGTACTTTCTTTTAAGTACTTTCATTTATGAAACTCACTGTTGGTTAAAAGCACTATAAATACTTTATAACTATACATATAAACAGAACTATTTTATATGCATAGCGCTTATATACATATAGATATACGAATTCCCAATCTTCACCCCGTAATTGCCATTATTCGAATTTTCCCAGGAAAAAGTTTCAAATAAAAGTTGTAGGCATCAATAAGCCTAAGAACTATAGAAAGTTTAAAGAAAATCGTTGGAGTCGTTTTCGAAAAAAAATGAAAAAGCTCCAAAACTCCTAGAATAAAGTGGAGCTTTCGGCTAACCGATTTCAACCAAAAGCTTCGCGGGACAACAAAATTTAATATATAGGCAAAATTCCAAGTGTGGTGAAATTCGGATCAAGCTTTCGGTACGATATGGGTGTCACTCACAGACATGTTTCTAAAAACTAATTTTTTGAACTCACGGGACCTCAAAACATGTATTTCCGGTGAAAGCTCGAATTCGAAATGTCGACCCGATTACAATACTTCCTTTACTATATAGTAGTAAAAGAAAGCAATTAGTATATTTAAATGATCCAATTGAATCTGCAGAAAAACTTGTAAGTTCAATCCGCAGAATCATGTAATTATAGCTACTTTTAGCTACTTAACTACTCTCGAACGAAATCGGGTACATCAGCTGGTATTTTGGTAAAATTATTTGCCTAAGCAATGAGAAGAGTTCCTTAGAATTACTCAACAAAAAATAAAAGTTTTAACAAGTTTTTTTTTAACAAATTTAAAAAATAAAATTAATTCCATTAATTCCTTTAAATATGAAATTAATTTCGTGTTATAAAAATGATACCCAGAAGTTCTAATTGTGTTTTATATCAAATAGTATTATGTTTAATTCTAATCAATCATTTTTATCTTTAGGTCAATGTGAAAGAAATATCATTGCGACAAAAAAATATAACAAAATACTTTCTATAATAAAATAATTTGTACTCATAATATTTAGTTATTAAAGTCTGTCAAATCAAAAGCCTGAATTAATCGATATAAAAATCAGTTCTGAAATGAATCTAGTTTTAAGGTTTTACTCGTTAAACACAGTAAGTTACATACAAATAGTAATAAGTGTGAGAGTGAGCCAAAACAGCTACTCGTCGAAACTTGTTCGTTTGTCTCAGTGTATTTCGAGACTCACTAAAATACACACAAAACTCTGCACAATACAATGAGGGGTCTCAATGTTTTGATTGGATTAGATTTGCATTTAATTGTTTAATAAAAATATTGTAGTTAAAAAAAATATCAATTCACATACAGTACGTGTGCAATAAACGAGTGATTAACTGCAATATGAATAGTAAAATACATCTCAATATTAGCCATCTATCATTAATTTCACATAAAGACAATAGTGATCAATTTAAATATTATTACAAGTCACTGACTCCAACAATGTTTTAAGTTACATAAAAAATGTTACACTTTCACTTTGTTTTTCTTGTGTAACGATCGATTTTCAATTTCTTCTCATATTCGTCAATTATACACAATGGGGGAGTCTGAGGCTAGCAAATTGGATATTTCCGAAAATGTAGCTGCATCACGATTTGCTGATTATTTTGTTATATGTGGCTTAGATATACATTCAGGATTAGAACTAGACAGATTGTCAAGTAAGTAACCTATTATCTAACATAATATCTTTATCTGTATTTTAAATTGAAACATTCAAATTGTTTTCCAGGTGATAGTCTACAAAGTTCACCATTGGAACGGGCATATAAAAGCAAAATTCTTGGTCATTATCCTGAAAATGTGACATGGAATCCATTTGATCCAGCTGCTGTTTGTATGGTAATATATCTTATGAATAAATCTTGTGCTGTTATGATACATTTGATTTGTAAATGTTTAGATGTGTTTACCTGCTGGATTACGATTTAGAACTCAAAAGCATTCAGTCACAAACTCGCCAGAATTTCACAGCTTTGTTATAACTCGAGAGGATGGTTGTCGATATTATGGATTTAGTCTTATTTTTTACGAGGAAGTTACAAACCGTGATATTTGTAATGCCATGCATACACTGCAGGTTTGTCATCAATTAAAAAACCTTTTTTTAATTTTTTAAATTAATATACTTTTAAGCGACGCATGATTAACAACTCTAACGGACCCAGGTTTGTTGGTTAGTTAGTTGTTAGTATTTGAGCAAGTTTAAAAACATAAAAATTAGATTTCTACCCAATGAGCACAAAACAGCATATTTACTACGTAATATCAACAGAATATTTTTTCGTTAGGTATGTAACATTTACACTGATGTTACGTAGTGTGACATTAGGTTTGTTTCTATTGTCCATCTGATGATGTTCAAACACTGCCACGAAAGACAAAGAGCAAGGCACATTGACCAAGAGACAAGAATGAGTGAAGAACATAAAGGAAGAAGTTCCCTCTAGTTTTAAACCGGTTTCCCGGTGTTTAAACACCTCCAAATCAATGTCTAAACAAGCTATTGTCGCAAAAACGTATGTACATAGCTCGACTCTCGACCTAATGCGGCCAAGCGGCTGTAAGCTGAAACATTTCTTCACTCACTCTTGTCTCTTGGTCAATGTGCCTTGCTCTTTGTCTTTCGTGGCAGTGTTTGGCAAATGGTCCTATTCCGTAAGACGTGCCACTTATCAAGTGAGACGACAGTTTGAATTCTGTAAGCTATCACCACAGAATGTAGACTTATCCAAAAGATTCTTTGTGATTTTTTGTCGTCAATAAAATACGCGATTAACTGGGACTAAGTATTACATTTTTTTGGGTCTAGGGATTTTTCTTCCCTTAATCACCGCCACCAATGAGATCTATTGTGATATGACTCTCTAAAATACATGAATCGACTCTTTTAATATTTTATTGCCTATAAAAACTTATCATTCCATATGTTTTAAGATGAAATTCGTTAAATACGAAAAAAGTATTTCGTTCCCTTCAATTTTATTATAACCGTTTTTAAGTGTACTTGGGATCTCAATATTATTTCGTATTAACCGAATGACGTCCAAAATGATTTGAGAAGAGTAAGGTTAGCGTGGCGCCAAGAATTGACGGCGGTTCCTGATAAAACAAGTCAAAAGAAAACGAAAATGAAGAATGGCAATTTGCGAGTTTTCGCTTCATTTTCAATAAAAACCGTATTTCAAGACATTTTTCTTGTGGGAAATGATTTTGATAAATCAATAAAGACATTACTATGAGAACTGTCATTTATTTTAAGTTAATTCATATAAATTCATTCAACAATTTCCTACTACAAATGCCAAAGGGGTCCAAGGGGCCCCCCTGGGGACAAAAGACAAAAGAAATTGTAGTCACTGTTCTTTTACCCGATTTTCATTATTTGACTGAATGTGCACTTCCTGACACCAAGTTTTACACAAAATTACATGTTTAAGATGTTAACATAAAAATTATGCTGCAAATACGATTTGTAGTTATTCCTATGAAATCTATGAGCTTTTAGTATTCGTTGAAAATCCTCATGAATACAGATCCTGCATTATTAGAGCATTTTAAATTTATAGAATATTTTTAAAATCTAGACATCTTTAAAATACGTGGTGTATAAGGATTGTTTATTTTGTTAATTATATTTTCTATATTCCTTGAGTTCAGGCTCCAATCGAAATATAGTTAGAACATTAGTAAGAAATGTTGATTCAGAAAAGTTTTTAAAAACAATTTAGTAAAAAATAATGCTTACGTTAAAATAAGTAAATAACATCGTTTTTAGTTGACTTTTTTAATTTCTTTGAAGAACGGGGAAGGGGGGAGAGCATCAATCATATGATATCTTGAAGGAAAGAAGGATGGTTACATTTCTTATACTTTTCTAAACTTGTTCAAAAAAGTCTGGCTTTGGTAAAGAAAAGTCTGACTTTTTAAAAAAAAATATTTTTTTGTCCCTCAACTATTAACTATTTTGTGTTAAACACTAAGAAATACTCTTATAGTTTACAACGAAAAGAAGTTTCACTTCATTCAGTTGTATATTAATACATGCAGCAGTTGTAAATTATGTATATATTGATTACAGGCGATGCATATAACAGAATTATCTAGTAACCAACAAGGAGCCAATGGTCCGAATCGAATTAAACAACCAATAAACAACCAAAGTAGATCTTTACCTAGACATTTTAAATTAGCGGTTCATAACGGTACGGGTGCTCTTACCTACTATGATATTACCAAAGATAAGTTATATGTATCCAAAAGCATTGCTCTTATTAGCCAATCGTGCTACGTCCATGCAGCAGAATTATTTCTCCTCAACTTATTCAAGTATTCTACTTATCACGATACATCTTAATTTTCATGTATTAATAAAATTTAAATTTTAGATGTGTTCCAAGACGTCCAGCATCAACAGCAGCTACCAATGGAATTTCATTAAGCCTAGAAAGTTACATTTATAATATTTTATACGAAGTTGTCTTGCCATCGCGAGGACAAAGTGTTCGAATGTTTATTCCTTCCTTATCCTCACTTCCTTCCAGCAATAAACTGCATATAGTCCTTCAAAATCCAGCTCCGCCAATCGAATTGCCACCGATGGACTTTCAGTTACGCTTAGTTTTTTCATGGTTGGGAGTCGAAGCTCTGGTTCATCTATTCACATGTTTACTTTTAGAAAATCAAATTTTACTTCGGTCAAATGGTAAGATGTACATTTTAAATACAGTGAACTCTCAATGAATCGCACTCGTAGATAAATCGGTTTTCCGATCCCAAATGTACAAGTGATACTATTTTTTTTAGATTGCCAAAAGTTGATGGTAGTTGCTGAATGCATGACGTCATTACTATTTCCATTTGTTTGGCCGCATGTCTACGTTCCAATTTTGCCCGTTCCACTTCATCACTTCTTAGATGCACCCGTTCCATTTTTAATGGGTGTTTATACAACTAGTGCCGACAATAATTTTAAAATAGCTTCAGAGGCTAGCCTATGCTTTGTTGATCTCGATAAGCTTAGTGTGCAATTACCCGAAGAACTGCCACAATTTCCACATTTATCGCTGTTCACCGCCGAAATTACTTCGGCTCTCGATAAACATGGAGTACATCCCACCAACACGGAACGTGTTAAGATTGTTAAGTCTGGAGGACACCACGACTTGATGACGAGTAGTTGCTGTACGTTACCAAGTGGCACTCAACACCAGCATCATCCACGGCGAAAACATTCACTGCATGATGTCCTCGATTGGGAGCGACCACCGTCTCCACCAGGTTCGGCAAGAACTGAAGCCTTGCAACGTATCGCCGATATTGTACGACGTACTGGAGTCACTCTGGACAGAACCGATTCATCCTCAATGGGATTTGGTGGATCTTCTCACTCCACAACCAATCAATATATTGATGATCTCAAATTTAACAATGTGATAAGAGAAATATTTTTAAATCGTTTTGTACATATTTTTCAATCATATGAACATTTTGTGATAATACCAAATCAGGTAAAGCAATGACCAATCGTAAACCTAAATTTGAAGTGAAACTTTTTAAGAAAAAAAAAATTATATTGTATAAAATTTAACAATATTACGTTACGTTTTACTACATTTTCGTAACATGCAAAGAAGTTGAAAAATCAAAAAAAGTTTCACTTCTTACACGCGCAATTCTATTAACATTATTTTCTTCATACACAGGATAAACAAGACTGGTTAAACAATCGAGATTCGATGCAAAATTTTGACAAGGCATCGTTTTTATCCGATCAATTAGAACATCATCGTCCATTTCTGTCAAGCTTCCTGGAAACTCAAATGTTTGCAACATTAATAGACAACAAAATAATGGAATCTTGGGGAGATACCGATATTAATTTACAAGTGTTCGATCATAGAATTAAGTTGTTAAAACAACGCCACGGGGGTGAAAGCTTAGTTCGTTCCGCGTGCTATGAACCGTGTACCCTAGCACATGATACTCTTAGGATATTAGAGCGTCGATTGGCCAATCCTACCATTGAGTGTCCAGCGCCCAAAGAAGTGTTACTTCATACGAATCGCCACAAGTATCATCGAACGTTTCCACTGTTAGACACAGATGTACTGCAACCACCGGTACGACGTCGGAATATGCACCAGCAAATTATTCCATTTACTCAAATGCCGAACACACAAATGACAAACAGTGGAAGGCCCTTGTCGCTTTTAGTTCCTGCTTCACAAGACAAGACACAAAATAAGACTGAAATGAGTCCTGCATTAATTGCACAAACTAATTGGACGTTTGTTGAACAACTGCTGAAAGTATATTTATTTTTATTTTATAAATATTATGCTTCTAAAATATTAACTTTTAGGATTGTAAAAGTAAAACGAAACGAATGTTGGTGGCAGCTTTGGGAGCTGAGGCAGCTGCTCTTGGACATGGTGGGGACGCTGCAAGTTCAGTTGAAGAAGGAACTCTTGTTTCAACTCTGTGTGATTTATTGGAACGTGTATGGGCTCATGGATTGGTTCGTCGTCGTGGAAAAAGTGCGTTATGGTCACATTTGCTGTTATATCAAGAACAACGCCAAGGAAATGAGTCTCATATTGCCTCCAATGTTCTGACACCCGGTAATTAATTTTTGATAATTTTATATTTATGATAATTTTCTTTAATAACGTCTTTAAATATTTTACTTGCTGCACTTGTGTAATTTCCTATAACAGCTCGTGCATGGAAACATTTGGAACAAAGTACGTACCTTTCTTATGATATTGGAAATTATAAGACTAACGATGTTTGTTTAATGTCCTTAATTCAAAAAGTGTGAAAGGCACAGAATATATTGAAAAAGAACTACTCAAAAATGTATTGAGTTTTTCATGTTTTGAATTCTTTTAGGATACAATCTCATGCATCGCTCGCTTTCCAGCGATTTGGGTCACGTGGTACGATTTCGACCAATGTGCTGTCAGGATTTTGAAATTGGTAAGAAGATGGCTGCCATCTGAGCGATTTCAAGCTTGAACGATTTGATTGACGCTAGGGCAGCAGTTTCAATTTCAAAATCCAGGCAGAACATTGGTCGAAATCGTACCATGTGACCTAAATCGCTGGAAAGCGAGCGAAGCATGAAATTGCATCTTTATTCCATGAAAATGTAAAAATTTATAGTTGTTACAAATATATTATACATTATAAGCAATACTGCCACAGAATATAATTATTAGAGTAGATAATTAGATAGTATATTTAATTATATTTATTAGACCGTTTATAAAAAAAAAATCTATTAGTTTTGTCCTCTTAATATTAAAAACTACGGCAGAAGAATAATGTGTTTCTGTACTAAAGTTTCAGCTTTTAATATTAAGAGGTGTCGAATCGCAAATTTTCATTTGTCATTTAAATAACATTTTCTTACATTTTCTTGCATAACTCATGTCGAGAATTTAACGCTCTACAAAAAAAGATCTCTTACAATTGATATATTTATTCCTTCAAAAGTTAATCAACGTTAAAGTTGGATTGATGATAAATATTCACATTTTTCCAAATTTTTTTACACAATCATCAACCTCATGGGAAAATTTCATAAGGCATTTTTGTAGACCATTTTATTTTCTATAAGATATCTAATTTCATATTTCTTACAGATCGTAAGTTATTTGCATTAAATTGAATAAATTTTATATATTCCTTATTTAATTAAGTTTAAAAATGGATATAATACTTTAATTATTAAATTTTATTTCTTTATTTGACGATGAATTAGAAGTTGAGATGAAAAAGAAAATAAATGCAAGTTTAGTCTCGAGAAGTAAAATAAAAATTTATCATCAATCCAACATACCTTGAATCACTTTGTATGGAATAAATATATCAAAAATTGAAAGAGGCCTTTTTTGTAGAGCGTTAAATTTTCTATAAGAATATATCTTGGTCATTTCAAATTATTGTTCCCGGCGTGAGCTATAAAATTTCAAAGTGTAAGAGAATGTTTTTTAGTCTAATGTTTATTACTAATCATCAAAACTTGCCATTACTGAAAATGTGCAGTGTATAATATGGATGTAGACCAGAGTAGATAATTTTTGAACCAAATAAAAAGTTATAGTAAGATGAAACCCATTTGAAAAGGAAGAGAATATAACAAAAATGAAAAGAAAATTAAATTACGATCGATCTAAGGTGGGAAGTGAAAAGGGGAGGAAGGTTAAGGGTAGAAACGGTTTATCTCGATTTCCTACAAAACTAAAAGTCCTATGGAAAAAAGTTAAACGGCAACGTTGTAGATAATACGTAGATCTACAAATTTAGTGCTAACACTTTTTTCACATAACCTCAAAATTTATGTGAAAAATTCTACTAACCATTTTCGGAGAACATTTAACATTGTATTGCATATATTTTTTGTACCACCAAAAAGAAGAGGTTTCAGGGAACGAAAAAGTCACCGACTTTTTAAAAAAATCAGATGTGTTGACGTGAGAATTTCCGATTGAAAATTAGGGTGCTTTTTCGATATTAAGTCATTATAAGATGAAAAAATTAATATTTTAAATATAAAAAATACAGTGTGTTTGAGACATTAAAAGTAAGTTTTCACCAAATTTCGAGTAAATTTTTTTTTTTTGTAAAAAAGAAAAATTAATAACCAAAAACTTGGTTAATAGAATTTTTCACATAAATTTTGAGGCTATGTGAAAAAGCGTTAGCACAAAAGTTGTAGATCTACTATTATCTACAACTTTGCCATTTAACTTTTTTCCATAGGACTTATAATTTTGTCGAAAATTGAGATAAACCGTTCTACCCTTAACCCCCCCCCCCTTTTCTTTTCCACTTCCCCACCTCAGATCGACCGTAATTTATTTATCCTTTCTTTTTTGTTATATTCTCTTCCTTTTCCAATGGGTTTCATCCTACTATAATTTTTTTCACTTTTTACCATTTTCGAAGGCTAAAAGCACTGGTCTAATACTTCAAATAGGGGATTAACTTAAATTGTTTCAACTTTAACATTATCTTATTGTTTCTAAAATTTTAACATTTACTATTATAGATGTTTCTAATTTGGCTTTGGATGAAGAAAATACTCCTCCTTCTCCTAATAGAACATTAAAACTATCATCATGTGAACAACAACTTCCTCATTTACCTGAATCTTTACTATTTGATGTGAGGTAATAACAAGTTTCACGATAAGATCTAATATATTTTATACTAGAAGCTAAAAGAATCATTTTTATTATAGAAACATCCAGTCAATGACCGACGTTAAAACACATATTGGAATGGCTCGTGCTTGGGTACGACTTGCACTTGAAAAGAAACAATTATCAAAACATTTACGAGCGTTACTTTCCGACAATTCATTGTTACGTTCGTATTATAAACGTTCAGCGTTTTTACGTTGTGAAGATGAACGAGAACAGTTTCTTTATCATTTATTATCTTTAAATGCGGTGGATTATTTTTGCTTCACAAGCACTTATCCAACCACAGTCTTACCATACCGTATCGTGATATTTCCTTCAAGAAAATCAATTTCAGTAACCGTATCGGCCAATGTTTGGGTTATTCTATCAGGTTCTCTAACCGAAACTAAACAAATTTCCGTGCCAAAGCAGTCGTTGGATTTTGTGATTCATCATAAAAACTTAGGGGTGCTAACGACAATGCGTATAGGACATGATAATAGTGGTATATGGACTAAATGGATGGTGGAACATGTTATAGTCCGTAATGAAGTCACTGGACATATTTATAAGTTTCCATGTGGTCGTTGGCTTGGACGTGGAATGGATGATGGATCTACCGAACGTTTGCTCGTTGCATCTTTGGTACCTCGACATGTGGATAGTGAAGAACTGGTTCAGAGTTGTCGCACTCCACCACGTTGTCGATCACCAAGTGTAACACGACCCGAACTACGACCATCCGAAATCCAACATTTGATCGGAGACTGTGTCAATCGTATAGTCAAATGGCACTACAGACGTAGATCCGATAAAAATACATCACTAACAGCACTACTTTGTGGTGAAGGTGGCCTTGTTCATTGCCTCGAACAAGCTTTTCTTTGTGGCTTTCGTTCATCGCGATTGTTTGTACGAAATTTATACCTGTGGGATTATTTTGGTAAGAACCATTAATTTTATTTTTGAATAGATATTTAATGTGATCTTTTCAGTTCGAGTGAAGGAACAATTCGATGCTAGTTTAAATGAGGATCATTCATGGACATCTAATTCATTGGGAAGAAGTGGAATAGATTCAAGAGCTGGTAGTGGACGACGACAAAATCCTACCAATCATGAACAAATCGCTGTTTGGAGATGTTATTGCCATTTAATGGATGAGATTCAAAATGTAACACAGACATTGGGAAAAGATGGAAAATTTCAACTGTTCATATGTTTGGGTGTGAGGTAAATATACATTTGAATATTCCTGTAACAGACAATGAAATCGAATCACGATTACAACAATTAAATTTAAATGTTTAACAAAATTCAAATAGATGACAATCAACGATAAAAGGCTTGGGAATGTTCTAGAATCTAGGCGTTCTAGGTACCTGAGATTTGAGTTTCTCTCTGTATGAAACAAGCTATTATTGGGACAGTCAGTCATAACTGGAGTCTGGACAGTGCGTGGTTAGAAAAGTATTTAAATAAATTAAAAATTTTTTTTTTATTGAACAAAAAAAAATATACCAAATCTTAATTCAAAATAGTTTTGAACCAATTCTTGCTATAATTAGTATCAAAAGAAATATTAAACCTTTTTATTAGGATCAAAAACTTTATATATTTAAATTCAAAAATCACACAATAGTCACTTATTTTAAACACTGTTTAATCTGGCTTAATCATCGAATTGTTGTCAAATTATAATTGACAAGGTCATTCTGCAGTTTCCCGGGCGCCAAAATTGAACAGCGAATCCTTATAGATCTCTCCAAAATAAAACAAAAATTAAAAGTACAATTTTCCGAGTTTTCCAGAAAAATTGAATTTTAGAAGTTCGACGCCAATGTTATTTCTTATGGACAGAGAGAAAATCTCTCTGTTATTGGAGATAAATTTTATGATTGCGGCCATTTGTGGAACTATGAAGTATTAAGTTTGGGGGCAGAACTCCCAAAATTAAAAGAAACCCACCCGACTTATTTTTCAAGAAAAAATTTTAAGTTAAACGTGACCATCGCTATTTGAAGTTGTCGATGCAACTTTTAAACGTGTATATTTTCTAGTGTTAGATTTTTTATTTTTTCTAAGAAAAAATAATTTTCTAAACAAAACACAATATTATAATATAAGATATTCCAAACTGCTATATGCCATATTTTTTACCTCAACTATTTGACCCCCCCCCTGACTTGAATTGTGAATCCGTCTTTTATTTCTTATACATACACCCAAAGTTTTTTCTACAACATTTTAGGGAATATACGATTGCTGATTGTTGCCTATTTGAATTCAATTGCATTTGTTGTAATTGTTTGATTTGTTACGAAATATTCTGCGTGGTTCGACCACATTATCTCTGTCTTTGTAAATTATAATGTTTAAAATGACTAATGAACTTTTTTTTTTTGAAGGGAACATTTATTACATAGAATGCTAGTCCCGATGTCTTCAACGCGAGCCACTATTGAAATGTACGATGAACAGTCATTTTTACGTAACAGAGGTTTACTCACATTCTTACGACAAATTCTTGAACCTTTAGATGAACTGGATGTTGTCCTTGAAAATTCTGTAACGCAAGGCATTGCATCGCAGGTGTAATTTTTTCTTTTTAGATTTAACGAAAAAATATGTGTACAGTTGTAAATTGGTAGCTTAACAAAGTTAAAAAATATTTAAAACCGAATAATTCTTGCCAACATATTATATTGTAGTTTCAAAATTATTATTTAAAACAATTACTCCTTTGTAGAATTCATCAATCTAATTATGACTTCAGATAGTACAATAATGAAATTATTTTCGTTACGTTCAAATTTATAGAGTATGTATTTGATTGATGGCAGCAATTATTTTTTGTAGGATATAATATTTTTATCGCTAATGACCGTAGTAGTTGATGCGACCTTAAATAAACCAAAAAAATATTTTTTAGTTAATATGGGTATTTGCTTTGTGCATGTCGATACAAGTGGCGACAAGCGGAAAAAGTGACTGATTTTTACTTTCTTTTACTGCTATATAGTAAAAGAATTATTGTAATTGAGTTGAATTTTCGAATTCGAGTTTCACCGGAAATACATGTTTTCAGGTCCCCTGAATCCAAAAACCTAGTTTTTAGAAACATGTCTGTGTATGACAGCGATATCGTATCGAAAGCTTTATCCGAATTTTACCATACTTGGAATAAAGCCTGCATATTATATCTAGTTATGCCGTGAAGCTTTTGGTTGACATCCATTAACCGAAAGCTCCTCCTTATTTTAGAAGTTGTTGAACTTTTTTAAATTTTTTTAAAAACGGCTTCAACGATTTTCTTTAAACTTTCACTCATTAATGCCTACAACTTTTATTTGAAACTTTTTCCTGGAAAATTCTAATAAAGACGGTTCTGGAGTTTAGGGTGGGACTTCGTATATGCATAGGCATAGGCTGTATGCATATAGTTCTGTTTGTATAGATATAAAGTGCTTATATTTCTTCTTACCTATAGCGAGTTTCATAAAAGAAAGTACTGTGACGTCTCGCAACAGATATTTTTATTAGTTTTGATAGATAATTTTTGTACATGCAGTCCTGTGCAAAAAATCTTCCTTCTTTTCTACGATTTTGATTAGGGTGGTTTTAAAGAAGACTCGATACTTGAATAAGAAATTTGGAAGTAATAAGAAAATATTTCCTTTGCACAACAATCAGTTGTATCATTTGGCCAACGAGTTAAACAACATCATATCATTTAACACGCATTGATAGAGAAGCAAAATTTTAAATAGAAATGTAACATTCTCTTACATTTGAATTTTCCATCCTTTCTCATTGATTCATTAATTTATTATAGATTTTGACTTGTGTGGCGCCAATTGACTTGCACAAAGTGAATATGTCAGTTGTATAATTACGTAATGTAATCAATAGCCACAATAGTATCTAACGCAATAGAGGAAATTTATTATTGTGGCCGTTTTTAGCAAAATGAAGGAAATGTTTATATTTTCAATTTAATTTATTTGAGGCATTCTTTACTCACACGCAAGTATATAAAAATTGATTAATTCGGTGAGGGTTGAAAAAAAATGAAATTTATGTAAAACAGCTTCAAAAGTACAAAAGTTGGCAAAAATAAGATATGAAAGTGTTTGTATAACATATTCCACTAAAAAATTAAGTACATCAAAAATGTCCTCAGTAAATTTTTAATTTTTCCTATAGCTTAACTATTGGGAGTGATCAAACTTTCTCAGTTATCTTCTAAAATAATATTTTCTCTATTGGGTTAGTGCCATTGTTTTATACTAGATAGTGTAACGCTAACTGATAACCAATAAACAGCTATTACTTTCTGTGAGATTTAATTTTGATATTAGTCAGTAACTAGCCGACAATTTCCATTAGATACTAAGTTTATTAGGATTTATAATAACAAGAAATGACCTTATGAAACATATTTGTAGATATAATATCGAATTTAAAACGTCTCCAAAATGATTTATTCGATATATTTAAAAAAATAAGAATTAGTGATCTATAGATACAAAATGCTTTCCAAATTTCCAAAAAAAGTAGCAAATATTTTCTTTGTGACATATAATTTTAAAAATGGGATTTAGGCCTAGTGTGCACAAGACAATTTTTTCAACCAACTATTAAATCACCAAAATAAAACGTATTAGATTTATTCCAGAGTCATGCGTGGCAAAGAATTGCGGCAACGTTATATTGCGTACGACTTGTACCGTTTAATGTACGATTTTATTTTTATCTGGAATAATCTCATTGCGTTTTTGAGAACTCTTACAGTAACAATTTTTTGATGTGTGTACGTAAAATTGTTCTATTTTTCAACAAAATCTAACTCTCATTCAATTTTGAACAATGAATTACTTTGAGAAAATTAAATTACACTCCAATTTGGATAAGCTCAAAGATAAGTTCAGGACAACGCAATATCTTTTTCAATTATGGAAGATTCTTACTAATCCGAATTTCTAGCTTATAGAGTTGGGGGAATGGCCTTTTTCATTTATAAAGGTTTATAAGAAATATATTAATCATTTACGTTCGACTATCGTTTATGGAAGTAAAAGGCAGCAGCCTCTATTTTTATAGAGGTTTTTTTCTTACTTATAGGGGTTCAATTGGTGAAACCTACTCTCACTTGTGGAGTTTTCTCGTTTATTCAGTTTCCACTTACCCAGGGTTGACTGCACACACAACCAACAACTTAAATAGTCGTTCATGAACAAGTTGTCAAGTGCACAATGGGCTTTAATAAAAAATGTCATCATCTAAAATTGGATTTCCTTTAACATGAAAAAATACTTCGGTCCTTGCGGTTCAACCGTTTTTTACTATATTTTGTTTTAAGAATTTTTGGCTAATGGATTATTACTACTTATGAATAAACATGTCAAATGTGTTTCACTCTTATAACTGAACTTTGTGTCTTCTTGATAACTTGCTCATACTTGCTTTATACAGCAAGGAAGCATCAATAAAAACCAAGCACAGTCTGCAAAAATACCTAAAATATCTCAAATCACACATTTGATTAAAGTCTTCTAATCTAAACCCTCTATTTTCACTATTTAATGTTTTGCCGGATAAAAGCAAATTGTTCATATATAAAAAGTCTTATTTAGATAGATATTATTATATAGATTATTAGTCTATGTTCTATCATTTTCTATAACTACAGTCAAGATATCATTATATTAAATCTGTTTATCAATTTCTTGTTTCATTTTACGATAAAAATGTAGATAATCGGGTCTATTTCGTAAGACTTGTCTATTTCGACGATGTCACGTCATATTATATAGGATGATAGTTTTTAAATTTTATTTTTGTTATTTAACATTGCAAGAATTGGTAATTGTTGTTTGAGATGTTTCACTTAACAAGTGTTTTACGAAATAAACCCAAATTTTAAAGTCACAATTTAGTTTTTGAAAAAAAATGATCATTTTTTTATGTATTTTAAAACTTTATCATATATTATTATCATTATATTAATAATCAATGCGAGAAACTCAATTTTTTAAAGTTTATTATAAACAATTAAAAATTAATAAAATTTAAAAATAACCATCTGACTAAAAACTCGCTACGATTGGTCGTTGTGTTTGTGACGTCATAATGTTACAACGATAATTTATTGCCATAGCGACAGTACGACCTTTATATCAGTTTATGTTTCAACTTTTCGACTTTTTGTTCGACTTTTTCAGCTTAAATATTTATTAATTACTATATTACTACTTTTATAAAATATTTCTATAAAAATGTTTTGGGATTAGGTCGTTGCACTGCTTGGAACCAATTATTTCAACGTTTAACATCTTTTGGAACATTTCAAAACATTATTTTGGGAGGTTGTTGTAGTATTTGTACATAATGGTACGAAGCAAGCACGATAACTTTTAAGGTTTACACTTTTGATATATTTATTATTAACGATGATAGCAAGATTTAATCGACTAAAAGTTAAAACATTGTATCGCCCATGTGCTAAAAGGAATACAAATTAACATTGTGACGTCACACGCGCTCGAATTTGTTTGAGAATAGTTAATGTTGGCATGTTTTCGACGCTGGGTTCAAAAATTTATTTTTTTAATTTAATATAACTTTTTAATTCGAACGAAAGAAAACTAAAATTGTTTTATTATAAAACGTAAATACGATCTTTCCATTTATTAAAAAAATTTTTTTTGAAAACTTAATTGTCTTATATTAGAAAAATCTAATATACATACACAGCCTTTTATGTTTTTCACCTTTTCGTAGCAAAACTAGGCATTTTGGGGCATAGATAGTTCCAATAAACAAATGATTGTTCAAAAACAGCTCAAAGAACTTTCGGGAGGGTGGTAATGAATAAAAATTGGCAAATTTTATCAAAAATGAGTGATTCAATTTTTTTCATGGAAAGGCTCAAATCTTTCAGTTTTTTCATTGATCAATAATTCGATTCATGAAAAGGTGAAAGCATAAAAAGGTTTTGAGATACATAAAGTTAATTTTAATAAATTACATAATTAGTATCTAGTCAACGTTTAGATCCCCAATAGATCATATTATAATAAATACGAATTTATGTTTAGATATTCGCTTTCAGTGAACATAAATTAGTAGACGCATTAAACCGTGAAAATGATAAAATTGTAGTTTGTTGGTTTTAGATAATTAATTAATGTAAAAGAGATTTTTAATATTACTCAATATTCCTATTTTTTCATTCGATCTCAATTTCTTTGGTAGCAATCTCAAAAACGAGCTCTATATAAGGACAAAAGCTAATGTATAAAGTAAATTATGTACATGTAGTGTAGAATAACTAAATGAAATAGTCTTAGTATAATAATATATAAACGTATTTATGCGATAAAGTTTACACATTTATTTCTCTCTTTACTTCAAGACAAAAAATAACTTGCAATATTTAAACGTAGTGATTTAATGAATGACAAGAAAAATTTAAATTATAAAATATGTATAATGTATATTTTTTGTTTACACCATATCTATTTTTATATTCTTTTATTGAAAATTATCGACCTCAGGATATTATAATATACACATATAGATTGTCCAATTTCGGAAAACTATTCGTTATATGAACTTGCCAAATATCTTTATTATTCTTTAATTATTTTAAAATTGATATGTAATAAATGTTGTAGTAAATAATACAATTGAAATCAAATAATTGTTATTTAATATTGTATAATAAAAATAAAATTACAAATGGCATTTTTTTAACTTTATCGTCAATGCATGTGTAACGCTCGTACTGCAATCCATTTTGGTTTAGTTTATGATACATAAGGTATATTACAACAAGTCATAATTGTATATTACGCATGATTTGTAACGTAAAATGTATGGTTTTATTTTATGTGAAACATACCTATAAACAACCTTATCATAATAACATAAACATTAAAATTATAATAATTTTTATCAGATGTTTTCAAACTATGGTACATGTACCAGTGCTCAATAAAGTTATAAAACTTTATTTTTTAAGCATTTTTAGCATTGCGTCTTGTTTCAAAAAATTTAGATACCAAAGAAAAAACTAACCAAAAGTCGTCAAGAAAACGAAAAATGGGGTATCACTTAAGAGTATAAGAATTATTTGGGACTCTTTAGATATTTACCTTTTGAGAACCTATCATACTGTTTACTCTATGTCACTGTAACATCCAAGGAACGGATCCAGATTAATTGGGACAGAGGAATGGGGTAAGAATTTTTTTTTTTATTTTTTAGATGTTTTCTATATTAATCATTTAATAAATGAGTAGTAAGCATTAGTTTCGAGGTGAGAGAATGGAATCACAAAAATCAAAAACGCTTTTCTAGCTTGGAAGACCAAAACCAAGGCTTCGCACTGGAGGAATACTCCGGGGCATAGATAAGCTAAGAAATTAGTCAAGTACTTCAAGACGAGAACTCAGGCCATATTATTACTCGTCAAAAGAGGCGTAAGGCTCCCAACAAGCCTGTATACGGCACACCAAACCCTAAATTACCGTCTTCACAAGATCGGCAAGGCTTACACCAACATAATACGTCGTCTCTGCTGAAAAACAGCAGAAACGGCGGAGCATATACTGTGCTCCTGTGAGATAGCTATCAAAAGAAGACTGCAGCATCTCGGAAAGACGGACAGGACGCCTGGCGAGGTAGCAATGTCAGCCCCTAGGCAGGTGCTGGCTTTTTTTAAAAGCTTAATTCTCCCCTAGTTAATACAGAGTCGCATCACAATAAACCTCATTGGTCGCAGTGATATAGGAAAGAAATATCCTGGGACATGTAGAACGGAAAAAAAAGGTGAGAGGGGGTGAATCTACCAAACCTCTCCAATAAGACAACATCTTTAAAAGAGAGAAATCTGATTTACACTAATAAAAGGTGTGTTCCAGGTTGTACTTGTAGTGTATAGTACTCTTTGTTTTTCCATATTGCTATCAAATTAGCAATAACAATTCTCCAGTCTTAGTCCAGAAACTTTAGACAAGTTTAATATTATTAAGTTTAATTAATTAAATATTATTTAAGTTTATTTTATTTAAGCTCCAGTTAATAAGAAATAATCTCCGAATATTTCAATTTTTCTAAATAAAAAAATAAACCTTTTATTTGCAAGTAAGAGTTTATTGAGGAAAAGAAATCAAAATTAATTATATTATAGGTTTTTAAATATTCTAAAACTAAATTAATAAGTTGATTTGTCGTTTCTTTTAATTAACTTAAAGTATTTTGATATTTTTAAATTATAATTAATTATATGAAGCTAATTGTTTATAAGCATCGATTAAAAAGATTAAAAGTTTAAATTTGCCCGGGTGCCATTTTTAATACATCAACAGCACTATTAAATCGACAGATGGCACTTGATATCCTTTATTGTTGTTTAAGTAAAATCTAAAATGGCGGATGAAAAAAGTTAAAAGATACAATTTACACAACAGATAATGATTTGATTAAATCAGATAAACTTTCATATAATTTATATTAGACATACATTTGGAAATACTTGTGCAATTCTTAATTAACAAAAAATACAACGTCTTATTTATTAAGTTTACATAGTGCATTGTGTTAGTAATATTGGTTAAAGGACGCGTTCAACTTCTCAACGAAGCCATATTTACATGATGTTATCTTATTTTTAACATCAATTTATAACGAGAAAACGTCAAAATTTTAATCAACAAGTAAGTGTATGTGGTATATTTTCGATGAAACTTAAATTTTTCATAGATTATCTCAGCCTAATCTTGATGCTAAAGATGCTTATGTGTATGTGCAATGATACATGGGGTGGGAATATTGTGAGCGGCTTTTTTCCATTGACTTTAAATAACCACATTTCTAATTTTCATTTATAATACTATTAGATGAGACAATAAAAAAGCATTTCCCTTTGATTCTTTAAGACTCTAGTTTGATTGATTGATAATTTCTTTTTTTCTTTTATAGGTGTAATTTCCATTCTTCTATTATGGTACATTGATGTAATTGTGTTATTCAATTGCTGTAATAAAGGAACATTGATGAAGGATTTGAGATAACTGAGTATGAAAATCCGAATCTATGTTTGGTAACGGCAAGGACGTGAGATAAGAGGTATAAGGATGGATCCTGTCGGACCCTGGTCTGCTTATGCCTCATATAATCGATTAGCTGGGGTACAAGCCAGTGCATCAGGTGGTGATTTCCATCATCATCATGCAGCTGGCCATGGAGGTGGTGGTACTGTGGTTCCATCGACCACGTCTCAACTATTATTACAAGCAGCTCACACGACTGGTTCTTTAGCGGGTTCAACACCGTCTGCATTTAACCCAGGAAGTTTCCTATCACCTCCACCAGTGGCCTACGATGCTGTATTCAGTCCACTATTTCATCACGCGGCCAATTCAAAACCTGCACACTATGTCACACAACATAGACAAGCTTTACAACAAGCAGCTGCTGCATCGAAACAACAAACTCCTGTAACCGACAGTGAACATTATGGCAGTCATCATCAAGCTCCACCACAAGGTTTCTTCGAACAAGGAACCGCATCGGGCGCGGCAGCCGCAGCGGCTGCAGCCGCTTGGCAACAAAACAGTCCTTTCGGAATTTTACCTCACGAAAGTGTACCGAATTCCCCCGGTCCGGCGGCTACCACTGCGAAATCTTCCTACGAAAATTTCAATGCTCATTTTGCGGCAGCACAAAGTTTAAACCATTTAAATTCACAACTAGCCGCTGTTAACGCAAAATCAAATCGATCGCAAAGTCCTCACGTGACTGCAACGAAAACCGCTATAGTCGCCGCTCCCAACAGTGTTGCGTCGGGAACTGCATTTTTCCAAGTACCAAGCACATTTGTCGCGACCGAATCTCTTTCCAGTACGTTTACCGCTGCCAGCAAAGCATCACAACACAACGCGAGTGACTACAACGCCAGTAACACCGCTAGTAGTAGTAGTAGTAAGTCATTTCAAAATTCTGCAAATGATTCTAGTATGCATCAATCGTGTATTGTTTCATCTCCATCTCCATCCTCCCACCATAACAATTCCCCATCCTCGTCACTGTCGAAGGAATATCGGATACCACAAGCTCCCGTTCGGTCCACCTTATTTCCTGGCCGCAGCAGTGATAAATCAGCCGTAAATCGACAAGTTGCAGCCGCATTCACCACGCCACCCGTTAAATCAACACCACCACAAATCCAAACGAAAGCCCAGGCAAAAATCTATCCCGAACTAAATCAACAAGCCAACGATCGAGCGAATTCACGGCCCTCGACAAGTCCCAGTCAGTCATCGCCAATTAGTTTTAGTATAATGGATGCACCGGGCCGATCTCATTACGCAGGTAGTAATAGTTCAGCCAAAAGTCGTGGATATCAAATACAAGGTGCTACAAACACATACCGTCTATACCAAGCCAATACGAATTCCGATAACGAATATCAGAGAACCAATAACGGTAGCAACAAGCAGCAATCAACGACGCCCGATTATCAGACCGCGAATGGTCCTGATTGTGGAGTGGTCGTACCGAGGAGGCCGAGTCCTTTACAAGCACATTCTCAAGCCTCGCCGCTCGGTCATGTCCCTAGTCCTGCATATCCCATGTATAATAGTCCTCTGAACTCGATATCTTCCCCCCAACAACAAGTAGCTGCACCCCCATCACCATTAGACGTATCCGTCCCTCGACCTCCCTCACAAACTGCTACTGCTAGTGGTAGTGTTGCCTATCCGTCGGTAATCACTCGAACTCAACAACCAACAACACAGCAAACATCTTCGCAACAAAACTGTTGGGAAGACCGCCAACATCACAATCGCAATAAATTTTCGACGCAAAATACTACTAGTTACAACTCCGGAAGTAATCTTGATATTTCAACAACAGGAGCAGGACATCTCAATCAAGGGCCAATTCAAAATAGTAATAATACTCAAAGCCAACAACGGGTTATTGGTATAACCGACCGACAACAAGCGTATTTTGATTCTAATAGTAATAATAATAGTCACCAAGTTACCTTACAAGACTTATCAAGTTGTCGTGGTGATCCTATGAGCATAGTGAAAAATTTACAAACTTTACAACAACAGCAGCAAGCGTCTGGTACACAAACAGCCTCGATACAACTTGTACCACAGTTAAGTTGTCAGGTTCAACCTCAACCACATCACAATGAAATCAAAACTGAAATTGTTAAAACTAACAAACGACGTAAAAGCAATGATAAGACGAGTGGCGCTGGTCATACGGCTATTTCCGAATTTACCGGAACTGAATATTTTTCAAATCGTATACCACCACCGGCGCATAGTTCGGCTGCCAACAATCAACCGCAACAAAATGGAACTACGGCCACTTATTTCGATTTCGAGCGATGGAACTTGCCTCCGCCACCATCGAAAATTTCTTTCCCGGGAAGCGCAGCATTCAGTTCCCAAGCGATGCAACAACATCAATCGTTAATGGTGTCTCATCATCCCCATTCTCACCATCCACCACCAACGGCCCTTACATACTTCCCTGCCTTTCACCTCCCATCATCACACCCACCCGAATTTTCTTCTGTAGAACTACCCCCAACAAACAATTACGATCATTCGAACCATCAAACCAATAGTCATTCTAGTAATAATTCATTTCCTCCCACAAATGAAACTAATCAGTCTGAAGAACATCCAAAAGTGGTCGTACCCAATATAGAAGAGGAATTAAATTTCCTTTCAGAAAACACACCGAATCGAGTGCAACAACATCCAGTACATGTTAATGCGTCGGGGACTTTGAATCAAGTGCCACATGCTCAACAAAATTCGATGCAACAATCGCCAATGGCCGCTAAGTTGGCCGATAAAAAAATCACTGGTCCCGGCTCTGGTTTTATGAATAGTTACTTAAAGTTTCTACAAGGCGAGCGCGATAGTTCACCGCCACCATCAGGGACACGGGGAGGACGAAAAGCTACATGGCAACGGAAACCGCCCGAACCGAATGGAACTGTTGCCGGAACTGTACCGGCAACACAACCAGCTCCTCCTATTGTAGTCCCACCACCCGCTCCTCCACCAACGATACCAGCTGTAAGACTTAGTACCCAAGGTGATCCCCAAGACGATCCTCGATATTTTCCGCTACCGAAAGAACGTAAACATCGATTTGATAGTTCCGACGATGGATTTGGTAGTTCCGATGATGATCTACCTGGTTTTCGACCAAAACATTCTGGTTCAAATCAATTCGATTCTTCTTCATCTAACTCAAAAGACCGACATTCTGGTTCTGTGGCATCGACCGGGAGAAAAGGACGACCACCTAAAGCTGGCGGCCCTACCGAAAGAAAACGTGCAAAACTACTTGCTCAACAACAAGCAGAACAGAAAAAATATAAAAGTCAATCTTCAGGTACATATTAAATAAAATATAAATTTCGTCCATGACATTTTAATCTTGTAATAAATATTTTATAATCTAACAATTGCAGAACTGCTTTCTATTTATAAATATTTTTTTAGATCCACTTCAGCTGCCACCGAGACGTGAAACTAGCCGACGTGCTGCGAAGGAAAAAAGCAATATTCAACAACTAATCGCACGACAAGCCCAAGCCGCGGTTACAGGAGAAGTTGATGATCCCGATGAACCGATAGAATTTGTGGATTCAGATTCAGATCCTGCATGGACTCCTCAATCAAAGGTAATTTTATCAAAATCATATAAGAAAAATAGTCGAAACTGGGTATAAGACATTGGGTGTATACGAAACCATTATATAAAACTATTATATAGAAGAAACTGATATCCATGACTTGTGAGAAACATTTTTAAAGGAATTTAATTTTTAATGAAATTTAAAAATGCACTCAGCAAGACTTCAATAGTTAAGTGTGAAATGGAAAAATTAGAAGCGGGATCATTGTCGGTATTTTCTTGATTTAAATAAGTAACTTGTTTTTTGAGCTTCTCTAAGTTTCTTTGTGTTTTTTTTTTTTGCAAAATTTAATAACTTGGATACCCATAGAATCTTTACACGTTCAATGTTTATTAAATTGGCTGAAACGTTAATTTTCCCATATGTATGTTCATTTGAAAATATTCTAACGAGATATTTCAAACTTGTATTGAGATTCTCGTCAAGGGTTTTTTATCAATCAAATATCACCAAAACGTTTAAATAAACAAACAAGTTTTTTTCTTTCACTTGTTTTACAATTAATCACCAAAAATTATTTTTTAAATCGTTCGTATCACTTATAATATTCAATTACTGACTTATTCAGAATGAAAATATGAAATATGAATGAATCCGACCAACTATGCCCCCTTATATACTTTGCTTAGGCAAACAATTATACACGATTATTATTATAATATTCGATAACATTATTACAATTATTCGAATTATTATAATTATTGGTGGTTCAAATGTCCATTGTTTTCTCTCTGCCATTATATAAAATTTGAATAGAACAATCTATTATGTTCCATTCTTTTCCATTGCTGTTCGTTACAATATCTATATTTTTCCGAATAATTTTCCTAGGTATACTTAAAACAACCATAGTTTTCTTGTAGAAATTTTTAAATACACATTGCTAGGTGAAACTAATTTTTTTCGTTTTAAACGTTTTCGTTACAACGCTTTCCAATTTTGTTTATCAGTTACTATACTTTGAGCTCTTCAATTAAAATAATAAATGTTTTATAAGAGTATAAATGTTTAAATTTTCCAACATCAAATGGTGTCACTTTTTTATTTTTTTGGTTTTTAATACTTATTCACTTTTAACGTTTTAATTATTATCTCGATGTAAATCATCGTGCAGTAACATCATTGCTTAGTCGAAATTTAAATAAAAAAACTTTTTTTTTTTTTAATTTTAACGTAGTTTATTGGGGTTTAAAATTTAAATATCAAAATTTGTACACATTAAAATGTGTGACCACACTGTGTGTCACACAGTCTTCTCTATTCTTTAAAAATTATTAGTATCTTTCATTTTCAGTATTTTTTATTTAGATATTGATTTATTTAAAAGTGTCAGTAAATATTTCTGAAATCGTAATTATGAAAAATTTATTATATTCACATTATTATTTATACAGGGTGTCCCAGCCTGACCGGCCATTAGAAGTTTTCGAACAACTTGAAATAGAAATCTGAAAATTGGAATTATAGCCTAACTGGATTGGAGCTACCTCCCTAAAATATTTTTATTTTCTGACACTTCCGGTTATACCGGAAGTCGACACTAAAATCGTTATTGCAAATGACATGACCCATTTGTTTTTCCTTATCTCAATTGAATTAATAATTATGAGCACTTTTCATAATAACAAGATCTCATTTAATCCTTAAGGTTTTCGGGGAAAAAGACTTTGATTGGAAATTTCGCAGCAAACGAACGTCTTGTAAAAGGTCCGTAGCTCTCACATTAAATTGTATAGGAAGCTCGACATAGGTTCGTTTTTCGACAAGTCTTTCGCGAAAAAAAATCTAAACCTCGTCATAAGCACTCGATGATAATCTTGAATCTGTCTTAAACTGATTCGTAATCGGTTCTAAATGAGACCCGAAACAAAGCTAATGAAATCATAATCAATTTCAGGAGGATGCAAATGACGACGGTACAGCAGCAGTTACTGGAGGGCGAAGAAAGGTAAAACGACAAAAACCAGCCAGTCAACGTAAACGAGGTTCTCGAGGATTCGGTGTATCAAGCAATTTAATATCAGCTGCCGCACAAGGAGCTGGAATCGAATTCGATGGATACTCTTCAAGTGATAATACATCCTTAAACAAACGACAACGTTCCCAAATATCAAGTACTTCCAGTGGAAAATATCAAAAACAAACTGGAACCGTTCCTACTTTGGAAGACAACCTAGCAGCATCAGTGGCAATGCAAATAACCTCCAATAGCGACGAAATGCCATTTAAAGTATAAATCAAACACTAAATCCCAAACTTCAAATCTCATAGAAATTATATACTTTCAGGTTGGTGAATACGTAATTATCAAAACCGATTTAAAAGAGAAGCAACCACCAATTTGGCGAGTAGATGGAAAAACTCTACTTCAAAAATATGAACCATTTGAACAAAATGGGAAGATATTATATAGAAACATATCTACAGTATGAAACTAAGACTTAATTTGATAAAATGAAATTTATTTTTTTCTTATTTGTTGTAGTATACATCCTGGACTCCAGATAATAAACGAATGTACATTCCAGTACCCGTACAAATTCGATCTCACAATCATCTTGAAACGATCGTCGAATTTTTAAGAAATGAAATGACAATTATTGACACCGATTTTATAGAAAAGGCGATGAAAGGTTCTGAAATATATCAAGACAATTTCGAAGTTTATATTCAAACGTTAATATCGCAAGCCTTAGATAGTAATTTTTTAACGGAAATCTTTCAAGAGCAAGGTATTGATATTTTTGCTATTTGTATTTCAGTTTTTTTCTTACAAATATTGATTTTAGATGACTATTTTCTTTCTAATGTGAAAACGATTGATGATATTACGGAGGAGAGAAAACGAAAATTGTTATCGATAACTAGATGGCCCGGATGTATTCAGGCATCAGTCAGTACGTGGCCGTGTTTAAATGTTTTACATGAATTTGGTGCTAACGAATTGGAAGGTCGCAATTGTGCTGCGTGCCATAAGTCTAGTATTTCGATACGATTAATTCTATATGGACAGCCATATAATGCAACAACGTTAGATGGTTGTCAACCAGATCCAAAACAGCAATTAGAAAAGGTATGCATAAGAGTTAATAGCTAGGATTTCATATGAAATTTACCTGTCCTGTAATGCTCAGTTTTGGAGATGAATATGGTCAAATCAACAACGTATTCTTCTGATTTCTTGATCTTGATAAGAGAATGATAGATTAGGGTATTTCAAAAAAATCTTATTATTCACCTACCTTTTTTGTAGAACGTGAAAATCCCTTTATATTCCTTGTTTCGGATTTTTGTTACGATAAATTATTCCAATGTAAAAACAAGTTTTTAAAAAAATCATGTGTTATTTAAATGGATTGAGGCAAACCTTATTATTGATACTAAGCTCGTTTTGGTATCAAATCTTTTGTTACAATATATATAAGTACTATCAATTTTTAGACTTTTAGACAAAATAAGATTTTTTTTAAAATACCCTAATGAGAAACTCTATCGTAGAACAAAAATAGATCGTATTCAGAGTAACTAGTAATGCTGCGCTCTTACTGAGTAACGAAACTCTAAAGTAATGTTTTGGGACTTCGAGTCACACGATATACCATAACTCAATAACTAATAGAAACGGTTTACTGTGACTATACTTTGATTAATCCAGTTGGTAATAATTTTATACCTGTTACAAAAAAAAAAAAAAATCTAAAAATAATAAAAATGATACCGTATATGTCTGGAAAAGATCACAAATGACTCATTTACTAAAAACTAATTTCATTATTCTTTTCAAAGTTTATAAAATAATTTTTCTTACAAGAATGAAAATGCAAAATTCCACCATTACTAAAAAAAAAAACAGTAGCAAAAATCTATTTTCGTAAATAGTCAGAACGAAATTTTATTTCGTTGTACAATTCCTATGGAAATCTGGATTTAATTTATATTAAATTTATAAATACTTTTACAGGATTTTCTTTTATGTCGTGTATGCTGTGAGCGAATCCAATTATTAAATCGAGTAGCACATCAAAAATATCGAATGTATGTTGAATGTGCTAAACGTGTTACCGAAAAACGAACGCATGATCCCCATAAAGATACTACAATAATATTAAATGAACTTTTAGCCGATGAATCATGGTTGTCACAAGTATGAAATAAATTATTTCTCAATACAAAAATATTAATGAAAAAAACTTTTTTCTAGTTGTTTCAAGAAGTTCGCTGTACTTGGGCGGAAATCGACAGTTTAGATTCAGAGGCACAACGAAACATAAGCAATATATCAGCGACAGAATCCACATTGGCCGTATAACCAAAGGTTGATAAACTTGACAATTATTATTATTAATAATTTAAATAATAACGTTATATTTTAATTCCATTTAAAAAATCAAAAATGCTCACTCATTTTTATTCTATATTTTATTTATAAAATTCAGTTGCCATGTTTAAAGTGTCTCAATAATAACATGGTATTGTATCATAATGTATAGTAAAGCAAATTTTGCCTTTTTTAAATATAAT
The DNA here is from genome assembly GCA_958496155.1 of Sisyra nigra. NCBI lineage: Eukaryota > Metazoa > Arthropoda > Insecta > Neuroptera > Sisyridae > Sisyra > Sisyra nigra. The sequence continues at coordinate 26,304,902 of OY292315.1, forward strand.
AAAATATAATACTTCAGACCATGTTAGTGAATATTCCATCTGGTTTCAAATCTAACAAAGCCAACGAAGACACTTTCTTACCATAAGTTAAAGCCTTAATATACATTTTTATATTAATAAAAAAGAATAATTGTTGCGGTAAGGCCTGTTGTAATACATAAGGTATATTATTATTTTTGTATAAATGCCTTATTTTGGAGTCATTAGTGTCATGTTTAATATTTTTTGTGATATGCGCTTTTAAAATTCCACTATGTGTCATTTTTTTTTCAATATTACAATACCTAATAATGAGTTATGAATTGTGTAATTAATTAAACACCATGTGTTTATTGAATCAAAACTATGGTATGATAATTTATTGAAATGGAACATTAAAGCTCGAACTGGACATCCAGAAAGTTGTAATTGGCTATAATGATAGTGTAATCATTCAAAATTAAATTTGTCCTCAACATTCGTAGTAGATAAATATTTAAGGTTTGTTCCAGGAAACTGTTAAGTTTACGGTACAAGTCATGTGTAGTATAAAATTATGATAACTTTTTGTATTGTGCATGACTTGTACTGTACAATGTATGGTTTTATTTTCATTTGGAATAAACCTTTATTTTTTTCATTCTTTCTATGGTGGAAATATTCTTCTTCTAAATGTGTAAAGTGAAATTATTCTAAATGTTTTAATAGATAGAACATTTTCGAAAAATAAGGTGACGGCAATATTTTATGCAGTAAGGATTTGGTACATTTTTTAAAAACTATCAATAAATGATACTTATAAGTTTCGTTTGCATTTTATATATATGATTTTTTTTAGATAATATTAGGGATTTAACAAGTCAAGTAATTTGACATTTTTTTAAAAGAATTGTGCTCAATATTTTGGCTTATAAGTGAAATAACTTACAAAGTATTTTCCGACTTTATATAATTCTTTTTCAAAGCTATTGAAGAATAATTCTGGCCAATAGGAAAAATATTTCCACCAGAATATTACATATTATTTTATCAAAAAAAAAAACTAGAAACTTCAGTACATTAGCTCTGTTCCAGGTGAAAATAAAACCGTAAATTTACATCGCAAGTCATGCGCAACATTCAAAAAACTGTCATAATTTTATAGTATCGTTCCAAGCGACATACAGGGCGCCCGTTTCTATACATTTCCGTATACGAACGGCAATATAACGTTATATTGAACCGGGGACGCGCTTTGGGTGGGTGAGTTTGTAACTCAAGTTAGGTTGTCACTTTATGATACATGCACCGAAACACGTACTTACCCGTATAATTAAGCCTAAGCCTTGCGTACAAAGTAATTACAAACAGTTCTTTTCAATTCTTTTATACGCCCTCGAGTTCAAGAGCCCTATTCTTATAACCATTCGAGAGTGGGAATCTCCCGAATCGTTGGTACGATTGGAATTGTATGCGAGAATATGCTGAAAAAAATGTATTTTTCTTTGGTTGTCACCCTTGAAAAAAAATAACCCATGTTAAACATGTTCGACTGTCCAATTAAAATTAAAGGCGCGTTTCTATTAATTAGGCTTACGGGCGGGCGGTTGACTCGGATAACTCAATCCTAATTAAACTTTTGTCCAATGTAGTTTTGATAGCTGCCGACAGCATAAAATTGGAGTGCTGCTAAAACCTACAGCATACGCGAATTCAATAAAAATTTATCCTATTATTGATGATTTTAATTTATAGATTCTTACTTAAACTTCGGCAATAAGTGCAAATATAGTAGGTGATAAAGGTAATTTCAACAAGTTGCAACCATTAATTTCATACAACGTTAACTATTTCTTAAAAATTTGTAATTTTACACGTAAGTGTAATTATATTCTGCGACGAAGTGTTTACTATAAATCGTTTCATTTCATCAATAATATTTTCTTTAAACTATTTCAAATCCTGACGATTATTTTTTAACGGTAGAAGAAAATCAAATACAGAAAGAATTCACACAAATTTAAATTTGGCGGACATTGTCAATATTTACAAATACATACAAACTTTTACAATTCTTATTACCTATCTTTATTTTTTCTTTTGTATTTTATTAAATATATCACTTTATCAAATGCATCTCGATCAGTTGAGATTGTATCTCAAAGGGTCGAAACCACTCTTAACGAAGTAAGAGAAAATTGGACAGAATTTCCGCATGAAACACGGTGTAGTACAACATTTAGGTAGAAGTTTATAATAAAGTAAGCGAGAATTTCAAGAATAGGGCCCCAAGACCAGAGAGATATATTGCGCATAACTTGTACCGTAAATGTACGATTTTATTTTCATCTGAAACAAGCCCAGTGATTTAAGTTTTTTTTTTTTTAAATACCAAAGAGTTTTGACTGAATACACAAAATTTTAATTTGGCCTAGTCGTGATATAACTTGATTGTAAGACAATCGTTTAAAAGGGGATAAAAATAATATCTTCATTAAATACAGCAATAATTTAACCCGATTAAAATGCAAATAATTCCTAACATTATTCTTTACGAATGTTGATGCTTTTTCACAATGAAGACTGTATAATTAAAAGTGGACTTATAGACGAAATGTATTATCCAACTAAATGTATAAAGAAAGCACGAACTCTCATATATTATAATAACAAAGTATCTTTGTTACTAATGTTTGTTTTATTTGTTAAACAGTTCATGTTATTTTACAAAAAAAAAATATTTTAAGCTCTTTATGATTTTTATAGATATTAACAAATTATTATTATTATTATATATACATATATATAATCACAACCTGTAAATAATAAAAGAGTTTATATATAGATAGATAAAACTATTATAAATTTGTAATAATAAGAGTTAAGAATATGTAGTATAAATACATAAACGTAAAATAATTAAGATAATAATTTTATGAGACCGTGCGTATAAATATAAATAAGTATATATTATATAATAATAAAAACGCAAAAATTGTAAATGTATGCCAGTGTAAAAATAATAATTTTCAAATAGAATGAAATCAGTGATGAAAAATAAATTTTATTTAAAAGCTCATTTTACATTTTAACATTTCAAATTTTTTTAAATTATTACCTATTCCTCTATTCGAGAATTTTTAACTTTTTTATTAATTTTTTTTCGGGTTGTAATTTAATTTCTTTGAATGTCTTTATAATTATTCTTTTTATTTATGAATTAAGATTACCCCGAAAATATAAAAAGGAATTTATCATTATTTTTTTTGGTAATTTTTTTTTAGCGCTTGTTTGTCTTAAGTTTTATAATTAACATTCGAGACAACTAGTAACTTAATTTCAAGTTTATAATTTACTAGGGTCACTTAACGGCGTGGTTGACTAGGTTGTTACCCTATACGCCAGTGGTCCTGAGTTTGAATCCCAATGAAAGCCCAAGATTTTTTTACGGGTTCTCAGAATCGCCGTTCCCTAATGTTTAAGTTAACATTTAATTATTATAATGATTTAGTTATTCTTATAAAAAGGATATTATACCTAAACGCGCCAAATAGGAAGGTAATTCTTCAGTTTGTATCAATAATATTTGAGAAAGAAAAACTTTATATGTACTTTTCGAATATAAGAAATTGTATCCTTCCAGGGAAGGATTGCCACCTTTTAGATTTTCAGCGCAACCCCTACAATTTGTCCCGCATTACCCCTAAATCGTAGTGATAACCTTAACGCGACGTTCAAGCTCAATAGTCTTTTCAGTTTTTACTCATCGAGGGTGTCCCACAAAGCTATGAAGAAAGAAAGTGTCCTAAAAGGATGAAAAATGTTGGTGTCCGAAAAGGTGAGAAAAAGGAGTGACAGAGAGGGTGTCTCAAAAGGAGTGAAAAAAGCGGATGCCTCAAAAGGAGTGAAAAAGTGAGAGTCCCAAACTTTAAATTAACTGCAGAATGGGATCTGTTAGCTTCGTAGTTCTCTCAAAATCTTTGAAGAAAACCATAAAGGATAAAATAGCATTTTTCCAGAAATGTACGTAAACACTTTTTTGTTACATTAAGTGATTTTTAAACAAGTATGGCCTCGGCTGGACTCATCCACATTGCCAGTCGGCAAGCTCCTGCCCCCGCAGAGCTCCTAAGACCTATGTTTGGCAATTGCAAGAAGGGGTGCTGAGAGGTGACTGCACTGGCCTGAACGCAGGGCTTAGATGTTCTGTGATGTGTGATACCTGCTCTGGGGAAATGTACCAAACTGAAATGAAGAGAACGACGATGACGAGCCTCAAAAAACCATGGCTCAAAAAACCCACCAATACTGCAGGATCTACCAAAAAGCGATTTTACCTTATATGGGTTCTCTAAGATTGTGAAAGAACTACGAGGTTTACATGCCCCGCTTTGCTCTTAATTTAAAGCTAATTAAATTGGATACAAATTATATTCAATACGTTTTGCTCTTAGGATCAATGGTTTCGACGCAAATTCGATCTAAAAAAGGTCTAAAACTAAAATTTTCAATTTTTGAAAAAACTGACCTATTTTCAAAGTGCCGTAACTAGGTAACCCCTTGACCTGCAGAGCTCCAGTTGGGCTTAATTTGTAACAAATTTAATGTTCTTGAAAAACGTACAGAATAGCTGCCGAATAAAAATGCATGTATTAGGAAATACCGAGCAGAATATGAAACAAGTTCAAAAATTTCACGGTTTTTACTCTAAAAAAATATATCCACAACTTTTTGAGAGTTGCAAACTTGAAAATATATAGCCCTAAAGGGTCCAAACAACATACGCAACATACTAAAAAATCAGAGATACATCATGTTTTGCGAATTTATTGTTGATTTTGACTGGGCTATAAGGGCTATAAGCGAGATTTTTTTTCCAAGCGAAAATACAATATATACTTAAGAATATATATAAGGTATTATAATCATAATAAAGAAATCTTGGAGAACATTGAAGGTATAAAGAAGTATCGGTATTATTACAATGCTTTATAGGGTTTAAAACTTTTATAGTTATTTTAGTTTTTAAAAAAAATTCAATTTCATTTTGTGAGTTTGCAACAATGAATCTTAAGGTTGGATATGACGTAAACCAACTTCCGTTTACGCATAATTTTCATGTCATCTGTGCATTAATCGTGTGAAACTAATTTAAAAAAATATTTCTAACAATAAATCAATATCGCATGTCGTTTAAAAATAACTTTGCTACAATTATAATTTGCTACACCATAAATCAAATATCGGAATTGTGTTTAAATTACAATCATAAATAATCGAACATTAAGCAATTTAAAATCGTAGCCATTACGAATAGTGGTTGCGCGATTGCACAGACACATTTTACATGTTGATGGCGCTGCCGGTGTTTTACTATTTCATGTTTGATGCTTGACACCGGAAAGCATCGTTTTTCTTGAAAATTATTGGAAGAAAAGTGCTAAAAATGCCGTCAGCATCCAGTGCAAAACCCGAAAAGCAAGCTTCTACGGAAGCTGCACCCTCGGAATCGTCTTCAACCAATTCAAACCAACAAAACACACCCTTAAAACAGGCAATTCTCATCATTGGGCATAAAATTCGAAATTTGGATAAAAGAAAGGTATACGACTTGCACATGCTAACATTCTGTTTTTTCACATTTCAAATTGAAAGTAAAAATTCATTTTTATGAGATCGTAATAATTCATTAAGGCTTAGAGCTTTTTTTTAGTAATTTAAAACCTATTTTTTGATCCAAGTAGGTCGCCATGTTGTAAAAATGACATGTGATTGATACACTAAATTAATGTTAATATGAGGTGGACACAGATCTGGAATACCGGGAATTGTCGGGAATTTAATGCAATTTGTAAATAGAAGAGATTTTTAGAAAGTATCAGGGAATTTAATCATGACATTTTAGAGTTATTCCAAAAGTCAAAACCCTTATAAGATCACTCGCGTGTCTGCCTGGATATCCCTCTGTTATGGGCAATTTTTCATTAATTTACTCAAAAAATGCATTTAAATTTAGTAAACTAACATTTTTAAGATAATAACAGAGGTATATTGAAAACACAAACATCGATTTGAACAGTTACTTTTGGAAGGTTATTGTGGATGATTTAAAAATCAAAGACTTCTGCCAAATGTAGTATATCAAATAAAAGAATTAATTTTCAGGGTCTCGAATATATTTTTCTTATATTTCCACAATGCATTCTACTAAAGATGTTTAAGAAATTAAATGAAAAATTATCATTCTCTTTCTTTTATCTTTAAACTACTAGATATTATATTTTAAAAAAATACTAATAGAGGTTTTCTCTCCTTTACGAGAAAAATAAGAGGAAACTCTTAAGTCACTAAATTTAGAATAAATTTTAAAAAGAAACAATTACTTAAACTCCTCTTGTCTTGTAAATTTTAATACTTGTCCTCATTACCTTTGTTTATCAAACAAGCGAAATATTAGTTCAAACTAAATTACAATTTTTACTTATAGTAAATTGGGCTACTTTAAGCTATATATCAAGTTTTTACAATAATGGTAAGGTTTCTAAGGCGCTGCTCGTGGTCAGGGAATACAATCCCGGACCATTATTTCGATTCCGGGACTAAGGGCTACCGATTCTGTGATCTCGGGATTGGTAGAAATTGTTAAGTAGCAATGTAATTAATACAAAATGTTTTCTATTAAACATAAATGATGACTTTATTTTAAATCAGTCTTCATTTTATTTGTTACATTGAAACTTACAATTAAGAACTTAATAATTAGACTATTTGCTAACCTTTTGAACATAAGAATATCCAATTTAAAAATAAATAAAATATTAATACACTTTTGTGATTTTTGAATAAAACAATATTAAATTTGGAATTTCAATTAACTCATCTAGTATTACTTATAATAATATGTACATTTGGTGTTTAAATATAAAAATATTTAACTTGCTAATAGGTAAACCTATCAGATAACTTGGTACTACTTGTGCTAATGGGTCACAATCACAATATTCTCAATTGCTTCACAGTATATATGGAATCTTGGGTATGTTAGTATCAAAATACCGGGGATGAGATCTCAGGATTACATTCTAGTCTTGTCATAAACTACATTATCTTTGTACGAATCTTTTTAACACTTAATTAGTTCTGAACTTTTTTTTGTTGTATTATGCTCTTACGTCTTTTTACATTTTCTTATCAAAATACAACTATTTAGAAAACATTAAACTTTTTAACATTTAAAACTATTCTCAAGTAAATCATCACCTTTTTTCATTTGATAGCATTCCATTTTGTTTTCTCGGAAAGCACATTTAAAATATAAAAATTATATGTATTTGAAATATCAATTGAAACAATGCATTTTTAATAGATCGAGTTTACATTTTGGATTTTATCATTACTTTAATTTCCAGACTCTTAAACTTTGGTTTCATTTTAAAAGAAGGGGATTAAAAATAGGGCAATATCCTTCTACTCCGTAGTATGAAATCCTTCTACTGCGAGTTCAATTTCCGCTTGACTGATTTTTTACTTTCGATTAAGCCAACTAATAACATAGTACCATTCTGAGTGAGAGCCGTACTATAAAAAGAAGGTTCACTTTTCGATCATTAGGTCAATAGATCAAGATTTTGTGCTTAAAAAAATTGAGGAAAAATTATTTTAAATTTCTTAATTATCCTAGATCTATTCGAGATGCAAGTTAAACGGTACTGTTACGAATTACGATACATAAGTTATGATGACTAACAACAATTATGATAACTTTTTGTATATTGCGCATCAATTGTACGTGTAGTACGGTTTTATTTTCAAATCATGGAAAAATATGAAAATTTATCTAGAAAATCTGGAATAAACAGAGACATTTCAAATAATTTTTTATGTCCACCCTAATTGATTTTAATAATCATCAAAGATTTATCATTAGTCTAATTGGTAATTTTTCTTATTTGTAGGCTAAATTAGAAACGTATAGAGAATTACAACGATCCGGAAAAGAGTTACATCAAGATCAAAAAGTAGCCGTTGCCAAGTACGATGAAGTAATGCAAACTTTGGAATTTGCCCGTGATTTATTAAAACAGTTCAACAACCTCTGCACGGTTTCCGAGAAAGAAACGAAAAAAATTGCCAGAAAAGAAGCGTCGTTACGCGTGCAACAAGACTTGTCAAAAATTCGGGAAGTTTTACTGGTCCAGGATACGTTAGCACAAATGGGAATTGAAAAAGTACGAGAAGATTTCTTACTGGGACGAAATGGTGCCACGGCTATTACACCTGAAGACCTACAACTACTCGACGAGTTTTATCCGACTGTGACTCCTAAACATACCACAGAACTTGGTGAACTTGGATGTCCTAACGATCTTCCCGATTACAATACTCAAGTCCATAACGCTGCCGAACAATTACTTTCTGTCGTCGATGCTAAACAAAAAGAATTCTCTAATTCCACTTACGCTCATTTGAAAGAAGTTATTGATACTATCCAAACTTGTGGATATTTGGAAAAACCTTCTGTGTCAAATGAAGAGGTTGAACATCCCGCTACTGAAACCGAGTGGAAGGCAACTGAAATTGAATCCACTGCCATTCAAGACAAAGAATATATTCCCACAATTAATGCGACAACTAACCAGGAATGTCCTGTTCCCGAAATCGATCGAATACCCGATCAAATGCCTCCGATGCCCAATTTCCCACCAGTTCCTGCTGAAGTCGTTCAACCATCGGTTTCCGTAATATCCTCAATAATTGAACACTCCCAATCGCAATACTATGCTCCTCCAGCGGCTGTGACTCCCCAACAACCACGACATATCTCCGAAATTTTAGAAGCCGGCAACTTTTACTTCTTACAAGATTCAGAACTGGGAGAAGTCGATATGTTGGCATCGGCCCACCAAGCGCTCCCTTCGACTGGGCCAATACCTTCCCAAACTTTTACGAATCAAAGTTTCACAAATGTTCCGAATGTGGTTGTTCCAACGATAGCAGGGACACCCGGTGCCGTCTATCCAACAACAAATTTACCTCAACCAATACCAATCTCTTCGTTACACCCAGCAGCCAACCCCAACTTGCACCCATCTCAACAACCGACCGTCATCAACGCCTCTACATTCTCGCCCCCCAAAGAATTCGATACATTCATTAGTAATCAAACTAAAACCGAAAACAGTCGAAACGACCAGAAAAACGGAAATGAATGGTCTGAACAAACCGAGAGCCACCGCCAATTCTCATCAATGGGAGGCAACCATTCAAATCGACCTCGTGGTAACGGAGGCAACAAAAATAATCGATCGGGGGGTAACAACTCCGCTAATAGTGGCTATTATCAGAATAATTACTATCCCAACAACGGTTATGGAGGATACAAACCCCGAGCGGGTGGAAATAGACCTAGCGGAGCTCCAAGTGGACAGCGACAAAACTCAGGTGGCGGGCACAAAGGTTCAGGTTCCGGTTCCGGTCAATATAGTCATCGTTCTAAATCGTCACAACAATCGCAACATTAAGTTGATTTTTTTAACACCAAGTTCTTTTTTCTCTATTAATTCGGTACAAACATCACGCCGTTAATCTTAAGTGATATGTGTCAGAGAGAAAGAAAAAAAGACCCTTAATTTAGAATGGCTAAAAAATGTAGCTTCACTGTCTCAAAACTTGATCCACACCAACCTTCAGGGAAACTGTAACAATTTGAGCGTATCATTAATCAGTTGTTGTGACAAATAATTTACTAGTTATCTAAATATATTAAATTTAACAAATATATGTAGGTAAAAATATATAAATATATTATATATATAATAATAATAAATTGTATTTAGGTTTATTGAGCGCAAATGATCTATAATCAATTTGATTTTCGGTATTAAACATTGTCTTCTTATTATATTAATACAATATTTCTCACAAGTTCTGTTGAATGATGAGCTCAATGATATATGATTCACGTTTTTGATATTTTGTCAGATTTATTGTTTATTCGTAATTGAATACAGGCTGCGACACTCTGACTTCCCGCTATAGGCTTATTTGTCTTGAGGAGAGTTAGCGAATGTCAACATAAACGAACAAAATTATTTTTTTAATTTTGGAATGTTATTGGCGTTTTGGTGGCATTTATTATCGGTAATTTCAGAAGCTAAGCTAATCAATTTCAATTTTTTTTTTGTTTTATTATAAACATGAAACAAATCATTCAAAATTAACGCTACTTAAATAATTTTTGTATCAGTTGGGACTAAAGAAATTACTAAAATATTGTGTTATCTGCTTGGCCCTCCTTAGGACGAAAAAGATGATAGGACAAATACATTGAGTGTCAGACTCCTGCAACAATAGATATTGGTTTGTGTCAGTCGTATAATTACGCCATCTGAAGACAAAATCGCAGCTAACGAAATGTTGGAAAAAAAATTTGATAAGAACGATTTTACAATAGAAGGCATAATGTCATGTGTATGGTTTGATAGGTTTGATCCAGATGGAAAGCCACGCATTCTACAAAACAAAGCATGCGCCATATATAAAAAGTATCCATAACTTTATATTGCGCATGACTTACCGCATAATGTACAGTATTCTTTTCATCTGGAACAAACTTTGTATTACGAGATACACATTTTTAACGTTCTTTAATTTTATAAATAAATATATTTCACTAGTTTTTTGGTATTTTATGATTGTCCAGAAAATTTTTCGGGAGACACCCTGGAAGTCGTAAGTCGTAATTTACTCTACTGCTCTAAATTGGGACGAAACGAAAAATAAAAAATGACCAATAACCATGCTAACATTATTATTTCTTTTATTGAGCTGGTACCATTTTGAAGCAATAGGTGGCGTGGTTACAACTGACTAATCTGTTTAACTTCTAAATCCAGTTATTAAATTGCTGTGAAACATTAACATTAGATTTTGTTCTTAATGAAAAAAAACTTTATATTGTAAGGCACAAGTCGTACACAATATAAAATTAACTTTTTAACATTGCGTATGACTTGTACCGTATATTTCATATGATATTGGCTTTATTTCCATCAGGAACGCATTTTTTTACGATTGATTGTTATGAGACACATTAGGACAAATTTTATAATAATGAATAAATCTTACATAACAAAACCAGCTTGGCCTAAATAAAATTTCAACAATTGCTCAATGCAGTCTTAGTAAAACAAAATATAATTCATTCGATTTGTAGTGAAGATGTGCTCAATAGCAATCAATGATAAAACAAAATAAACATGTAGTAATCTGTAAAGCACGAATAAAACACAAATACGAGAAGAAAATGAATGAAGGTTGCTTTAAAATAATAACTGCATTTATTCAAATTAATTCGGTTCAAGTAACAACGAATGTTTTGCAATTTTGTAAACCGAAGTTGATGTATTTCAAAACAAAAATATATTAAAACGCTTTAGTTTAAGAAAGTAAATTTTTTCTCTAGTTTTGTTCGCGATGAAAACAAAATCATATATTAGGCGATACAAATCATGCGCAAAATAATATTAAACTTTTTTTTTTATATTGCACATGACTTAGATCGTACAATCAACGATTTTATTGTCATCGGGAACAAATCTTGTATCATTTGTATAACCATTACAGTAAAATTAGTAATATCCGAGTACATAATAAGCTTTTACAAGAATAAACGAAAAAACAAACTATTATAGTATTTTTAATATTAAGCATGTAACATTCACAAATTTCAAAAAAAAAATATAATGGAATTCTTTGAGCAATAAGAAATCATTTGGAAATACATTTTATATCGTTCAAACACAAGATTGTAATATTCTAATGTCACACGGGTAAAATTAATCTATATACCAATTTTAGAAATGAGTGAACTACATTAATTTTCAATTTAAATGTTATATTTTTCAGTGTAATTTGTATTTTTTTTTTCTACTAAGAACTCACATTGAATTGAAGAAACATTAATTTTATTTCTTTTTGCATTTATATATTATAGGATATACATAAAACGTTTATAACAACAACATAAAAACTATAAATTGTATTTAGTTCAACAATTTTTACAGGCAACATTTCAACGAAATTAGTTGCTTTGCTTGAATTTAAAAAAAATAAATTCGATTTGTAGATGCAAATATTAGTTTCATATAAAAAGAAATCTCTTAAACGACAGTTTGTAAAGTGTTTTCTTTAAACCTTTTGTCTTGTTTGTGTTATCAAATTCAAAGAGGATTTTTTTAATCGGTATTATCACAGTCCATTTGAATAATAAAAGGGCATCTAGGTGATATACAGGGTGTCCCAAAAAAGTTTAAATTCCTCCCGAAGAATGGTCAAACTTTTATAATTACTCCGATTATCCAGAGAGAACACAACTTCGTAATATGAATATGCATGCATAACAAAAGATGTTCTCTTTATGTTACATGGTGTAATTTTAGGATCGTTCCAATTAACAGATAAACTGTACTTTTTCATACATGAACGACAGGGTGACGAAGCATAAGTGGCATAAGTATGCATCAAAAGATAGATCATATCAAGAGATCACCTAGAGGAGATATAATCAGTGATGCTTTCCGGAGGGTTCACGCGCACCTTTTGATGTGAATACTATAGTTCGTGCGAACCTCCACTTAATAAGATGTTCATCACCATTAGTTAATTAGAAAAAAATTACTCTCGTTTTTTGATAATCGGTGATTTTCAACTACTCTTTCGATTTTTAAACGTTTGTTTCTTTTTTTAACCGACTTCAAGAAAAGGAGGAGGTCGAGGAGGTTCTCAATTCGACTGTATTTTTTTTCTTTTGATAATATAATATTCATCAGTTATAGTGTGCTACTCTGTCAAAATATATTTCAATAGGAATATTAATATTAAAGAAAAATGTTATAAAATATTCACTGTGAATGCGAACCTCCTGGTAAAATTTTCGGAAAGCATCACTGGATCACAGCTTATTCTAATCCCAGTAATAAGAAACTTCGGTTTATGAAATTCGAACGAATGAATAATTCATTCGTAAAAATTTTTAATAAAATATAATAATTCATAAAGTTATTTTATGAGCCTTTAAATCAATTCATTAAGTGCTCCCATAAAAATAAAGGTTTAGATTCAAATTTTGTCCCGCAAAGATCAAAAACCCACTGGAAGTGAAAAGTTAGACGGTGTAGATTTATATAAAACTAGTTTCGTCTGTACAAATTCTTCATGATTTTTACCAAATTTAGTTACCAAGTATCAAACATATATTATTATATAATATATAAAGCCGTTGGACCAAATTCTAATGCAAATGAATAAAACGAAAAAATAGTAAAATATTTTTTGTTAACAGTACGTAATTAAAAAGAAGATTAACGAAATATCTTTCTATGATGATCCTGCCATTTAAAGCCATGATCGAGAGACGTAAATTTACGTTATTATAATTATAAACAATTACAAAATAAAAGGCCTTTAAAATTTTGTAACAGGCACGAAATATGAGAATGATTTTGATGTCCCCCCTTTAAAGTAATCTAAATGCTTCTTTTCGATATCTTATCATTAGACCCCCAATATAATCATTATGTACACAATAAAATAAATACTACACTTGTATCAAGTAAGTATATATTTAATATATTTTTATCAAAACATTCATTAAAATAAATCGTTACATAAATCAAAAACAATATCAAATTAAATACTTCAAAGTAATTTTTTTTAAATTCTTCATAAAATAATAAATTTAAACGCTATTTAAATATGTTACAGATTTTCCTGTTTTTTTGATTACATCTAAAACTTCATCTGCTGACAATGACGTTGTTACACTCACTTTTTGATTCTCTAAGCTTATTTCAATTTTATCCACTCCCTTATCTGCAAAGAAAATATTAACACGATAATCGATGTACATTAAATTAATTAATTATAAGCAACATTTACCTTTAATTCTATTTAAAACTCGTTCAACGGCTGAAGAGCATCCGTCGCAAGTCATTTCGACTTTGTATTCGTGGACCTGCAGGAAAATTACATTAGAAAAATATTTACCATTAGATAATAAAGAAAATTTACAGGCATTTCTGGATGATTCTTTTAAGCTTAATTATGAAAGTTGAATTGTAATAAAGTAATTTAGTTATTAAAAAAACACATTCGCTAGTCGAGTTTGTGTTAGTTGTGTTACATGAAATAGAAAGCAATAATCGGCTTTGATCGGGTTTCAAATTGATGACGTTTCGAATAAATCCGAATAAACCCGAACGTCCATTTCTTGTATGCGCAAGCTCAACAAGAAAAGCTTTCAATCTCAAAATGTTAGGTTGTGTTGTTTTACGTTATTTTTTTTAATTATAATAAAATAATTCGATAATAAATTAATTTCTGATAATCTATTTTCCAAAGTGTAATAATGGATTTCCAAAATAGACCTGGGGGAAAAACGGGTGGTGGCGGTGTCGCTTCCTGGTCGGAAAGTAACAGAGACCGGCGTGAACGCCTTCGCCAACTCGCCTTGGAAACAATCGATCTACAAAAAGATCCGTATTTTATGAAAAATCATTTAGGTATTTACTATAATTTTTATCTCAGTGCCTCTTGCGCCCTGAATGAACTTCCTTGGAACCATTCCTGCCCTTTATAGCTTGGAAAATAACCAGATTCAGTCTGCGGACTATGAATAGGCACTGCTAGTTACAAAACTACTTATAATTTAATTCATTTTTCTTTTATTTAAGGGTCTTATGAATGTAAGCTATGTCTAACTTTACACAATAACGAGGGAAGTTATTTAGCTCATACTCAAGGAAAGAAGCATCAGGAAAATCTCGCCCGAAGAGCGGCCAAAGAAGCGAAAGACGCCCCACAACAACTAGCTCCAGAAAAGCCTCGCGTTGAACCCAAAAAGTTTGTTAAAATCGGTCGACCTGGATATCGAGTAACCAAACAACGAGAACCATCCACAGGCCAACAAAGTTTACTATTTCAAATCGATTATCCTGAGATATCAGATCATATATTACCACGTCACCGATTTATGTCGGCTTACGAACAAAAAGTAGAACCTCCAGACCGTAAATGGCAATATCTTTTATTTGCGGCCGAACCTTATGAGACAATTGCGTTTAAAGTCCCAAGTCGAGAAGTGGAAAAATCTGATAATAAATTCTGGACTCATTGGAATAAGGATACGAAACAGTTTTTCTTACAATTTGCATTTAAAAATGAAAATAAAAAAGGTGGACCTACAATGATTGTTCGAGGACCAGGAGGTATGATGCCGCCAATGCTTCCCGTACCGCCACCTCCAAGACCACCCATGTTCGGAGCTGTACCTCCTCCTCCACCAATGTTAAATGCCGGACAAGTTTTACCTGTTCCACCTCCTCCACCAACAAGTGGAAATTAGTATATTTCTTTAAAACATTATTTTAAAATTTTTATAAGAATAAGTTTTTCGATATAATAAAGTCTTATTATTCGACTAATGGTTTTTGTTTCTCTTAAACCTGTTTTAGGGCACGGGTTCAGAGTGATCACTACTTAATTTGGTTTCACTACTTGGCTTGAAATCAAGTCAAACTCAAGTCACATATTAAATGTCCAGTAAAGTCAAGTATTGAATCCGCAAGTTATTTCTTTTAAAAGTCAAAATGTCAAAAAGTGAATCCCTTCTCTAAACTAAAACTTCACTATTGCAGGTGCTATATTTAGATTGTACAGGTTTTGAACATAATATACGTGTACGGTGTTGATTTTATTTAGAACGCAAATACACATTATTTCAAATGGACATCAGCTATATTAATCCTGCAGTAAACAATTGAGGAAATTTCAATTAAATTAAGTGCAAAAGGAATTTAGTTTTTGAAAAAAAAAACACTCCGAGTATTGCATATTTTAGGAAAATGTATAATTAGGATAGCTATAAAGCGATTTTTTTTTCTTCTTACACAAGGATGAACCTGCATTATTTTTAGTTCAAGATATAAGTTTGTGACTTCAACATAGACTTGTGCTATTTCTATCATTGGCGGAACTACCATAGCACTAGACCCCGCGACGCGGGGACCCCGAAAATTTTGAGAAATTTAGTACCAGTGGTGCTGCAGAGAGGGTGCAGTAAAAAGAGGAAAATGAAAAAGGAACAGACACGTTTAGCAAAAATACCAAAATTATCCACTTTTTTTTAATCGTTTGTTACGATCGCAAAAAATCAAAGTACTTCTAAAGATAAACAGGTGTTTGAACAAGTTTATAGCGAAAAAATTAATCCAACTGACTTAAAATTAAAAAATCAAGCTACTACACCTAGAGATGAAGGGCAATTTGAACATGTTGGTAGCTGAATGTCGTTATTCTTAACGGATAATGCAAATTTTCCAAACAAAATATTACACCTGATATAAAAAAAGTGATAATATCTGCTAACTCCTCTAGACCTCAAGGTCCTTTTAAGAAGGACTCTTCGCAAGAAAATCAGTGCTAAATTAAAATATGGGAAAGTTGGGGCAGATCTTTGTAGTTCCGCCATTGATTTCTATGAAGTATGAAGTAAAAGTTTTGAACCCTAAAAATACATAGTGCATATTAAGGATGTTATTTAAAGCGTATAAATAGTTTATACAGCCAGTTAAATCTTTATGTTAAACTTAATATATACAATAAAAAGTAAAAAAGCTCAACAAACTAAAAAAATTTTTTGGTAAAACAATATAATTTTTCTCATTTTTAGAATATTTAAAATAAGCATTCACTGTTATTAACTGTAGATATTTGAAAATAACAGATCGAAATGCATTCTCAAATATTTTTGAGCTGTTAGGACGCTCTTTAGAATAAATTCTTTAAGGTCATTAAATTTACTTAAGGGATTTTATAGTTGCTATGAATAACTTTAAAAGGTAATGTATTAATGGTATTAATTAATTAGGAAAGTAGCTTAAATAATTAAAACGTTTATTTTTTGTTTAAAATGAGTTCATACATATATAGATTCACTAGAATTCAATAAAAATCTATCTTTAATATTAAATAATCAAAGGATAATAAATAAATATTATAAAAAAATGAAAAACCGACTTCAAAATAAATAAAAAATCTTTAATAAGAAATGCACTAAACAGTAACAAAATAATGGCGTGTCCTTGCAGTATCTACAACTTACAAATTATTAGGATGATACAATGTACAACTATTGTTATTTTTGGAGTTGGTGTCAGCCAAGGAAATACGACTATATTGGTACTTAGCAAAAAACGAGAATACCTTATGAAAATTATTTTTCAAATGAACTTTTAAACAATATACACGAACTGTAACAATATCTAGCGACCTTTAAACTACAAAATACCAATTACCGACTAAACCTTTTTACAATTTTTACAAAATATTACCATTAATATTTACTTTCTTGACTGACACCAACTCCAAAAATAACAATAGTTGTATATTGTATCATCCTAATAATTTGTAAGTTGTAGATACTGCAAGGATATGCCATTATTTTGTTACTGTTTAGTGGATTTCTTATTAAAGATTTTTTATTTATTTTGAAGTCGGTTTTTTATTTTTTTATAATATTTATTTATTTCTCGCGTTTTAGTGATCTGAAATTTGATAACTGATTTTATTTTCTTGAAAATGGTTAAACCTTCTAAATCTTCTTAAAAGTTACTACATCATCCCTTTTTGCCTTTAAGGGTTAAAATTTTTTGCTTTTAAATGTAATAACAAAACTAAGTGGATTACTCTTTCCAACAGAAAAAAAAATTATCAAAATTCGATGATTCAGTTAAATGTCACTATTTCATCCCCTATTTTCATCCTTAAAAGGTGGATTTTTTTCTTCAAATTGAAATGTGAACAAATTAAAGGTATGATGTACGTAATAGAAAAAAATATCGAAATCGGGTTAGCCAGGAAAAATGTATTATTTCATCCCTAATTTTTAACCCTTTATGAGTGGAGTTTTTTTTTACAAATAATGGATATAAAATTAATTTAAAATTGTGTTCTACAAATAAAAAAAGAATTATCAAAATCTAGCTCTCCAATAAGAAGTTAATATTTCATCCCTTAGTTTTCAACCCTTTAGAAGTGAAAGATTTTCCTCAAATTAAAATGGGACCACACGAGAAGCACTAGCTTTCAAATAAAAAAAGAATTATCAAAATCTAGCTATCCAATAAGAAGTTAGTATTTCATCCCTTAGTTTTCAACCCCTTAGAAATAAAAGATTTTCCTCAAATTAAAATGAGACTACACGAGAAGCACTAGCTTTCAAATAAAAAAAGAATTATCAAAATCTAGCTATCCAATAAGAAGTTAGTATTGCATCCCTTAGTTTTCAACCCCTTAGAAATGAACGATTTCCTTCAAATTAAAATGGAACTACACGGAAAGCACTGGCTTTCAAATATTAAAATAATTTTCAAAATCAAGCTATCCAATAAGAAGTTAGTATTTTATCCCTTAGTTTTCAACCCTTTAGAAGTGAAAGATATCCTTCAAATTAAAATGGGACCATTCGGGAAGCACCAGCTTTCAAATAAAAAAAAAGAATCATCAAAATCGCTTCACTCAGTCGGAAATGCTGAGGTAACAAACATAAAAAAAATACAGTCGAATTGAGAACCTTCTCCTTTTTTTGAAGTCGGTTAATAAAAGATAATTTCAATAATTTTCAAATGTTTCAAATTAACGCGACTGACGCCACCGACGCCACTGACGCAACTTAGTTTAGTTTCAAACCTAAAGCATTAAGCTAACCAGGCAGTATGCACTCCATAGGAGATCGTCTCTAAAGGCCGGGGCCAATAATAGAGAGAAAGCTATATGATTTTTCACATACAAAAAGAGAAGGACGATTTTGAACAGAGTTTTTATATTCCCCCATATGTTAGTTGGTCATAATGTTTTTTTTGAAAAATTGAATCGTGATGTATTTCAGATTTATTGTGTATCACAATCTAATTTAAATTATTCAAAAATAAAACGCCTTTATTTTGGAAAATCGAACTATTTTATTTATATATATTATAGAAACCATAACAACACTTGTCATACGAACAATAGTCACGAAAAATTCGCTATCAGATAATTTCTAATTTAATTTTTTCATTTTCGAAGCACTGATTCGTTTTATTCTTTCGTTAATTTAATCAATGTTTTTAAGTGACTGTAACCAGCTATGATTACTAAGTGGTAAAAGTACTCGTATTGTGTAAAATATTCCAGTGAACACCAGTTATGTATCTTTTTGTGAACAAATTGGAAATTTCCCTTATCCTGTTATCAACATTGGAGAAGAAAATGAATATTTACTAGGTATATGGAGAAATGACATCGAGTGATCAAAAACGATTGCTATATTGTCTTTACTAGTAAGGTAATAATATTTTTATACTTTTATATAATTTTTTTTGATATAAAGTATATAGGCATTGTACAGGTTTCTTATGAGAAACAATTTCGATAGTTATCATACGTATAGTAGAATCCCGTTTTTACGTTTTATAAATTAGCTAATTCAAAAAGTAATTAAGAGTAAACATAGTTATGGAGTAAAATTAATACAATGGGTATCATATATAATGTATTGTTTATAGATTCTTAGCACTTAATTATTTGGTAAAGTTTAAGGCAACTTTTCTTGACCACTAGTCATTATCTGGGAGGACGTATCGTTAATTGGTACTGATTTGTTATTTTAAAATAATTATTTAGTAGGGATTTTTTAAGAAATCTTTAAATATTTACATTCAAAAATATTTACAATTTAGCTATTGGACTATATTGTACTACGATTATATACTTTTGGCGTTAAGGTTTTATTAATATATATCACACATCTTTTTTTATGATATAAGAGTTGCAGAGATTTTTACATGCTTTTTGTAAGACTGATTGAATTTTTTTAATAAAAAAACTCATAAAATGATCAATTTGTCTTTGGAAAAATTAATACTTGCACAACACGTATAAATTTTAGGGGCGAATAACTGAGAAAGCATGATGTTTTAATCGTTTAAACTTAGAAAAATTTTTCTCGTCAAAAAGTACTAATATTTGTATGTAATGGCTATGCTGTTGTAATGGAAACCAACATATAAATATTAGTATCGACGAGAAAAATTTTTCTAAGTTAAAACGGTTAAAACATCATGCTTTCTCAGTTATTCGCCCCTAAAATTTATGCGTGTTGTGCAGGTATAAATTTTTCCAAAGACAAATTGATCATTTTATGTAAATATACCGATTTCATTTATATACATGTGTAGAAGAGAAAAAGAAGCATTAAAACACCTAGGCAACATATGCATACCTTTATCTATTCTATATCCATCGCAGTTATTCGCCCCGAATTTGATTGGTCTATTTAATTTTCTTATCAATTAAATTAACTTAGGTATTAAATCATATTTTCACATACATTTTTTAAAGTGAAACTTTTTTTATTTTCAATGTATACCTATTTAATTTTGGTTATTTTAAGAACGAGCGACAAATTTAGATTTATTTCGATTTAATATACAAAGATACTTAGAATATTTTGATTAATAAGATTTTTTTAAGCATAATTATTTGTTAATAATGAAATATTGGATTTTTAAAAATTAGAATCTTTATTGTGAGAACCATTTTTCGCTATTATCAGTTAGATAAATCGTTAATGTAAGCACAGAAAAACGAATAACGTCTATTTCACTTAAAATTTATCGAATATAATTGTTGATACTTCTAAATTTAATTTTTAATACTAGAATTACATTGAATCATACATGTACATGATATTAAAAATATTTTATTTTACAGATATCGGAACAGAAGACAGTAAACCGTCAAATTTACAACTAACCACGCTATTGTTTTAAAAAATTTAGAAGTGTGGAAATTGAAATGTTGCTCATAATATATGTAAGTTGATTGATAAATATTATGTCTCACTATAATTTATAACTTCACCATGTTCTGATTTTAGATTGACCGTATGATAAACAGTGGAAAATTAAAGAAAACTTTTCGCAAAAGATTCAATAGTAAAGAATATTATTGACGATGGTTCCATGGTTAATGATTACCTATAACTTTCATCAAATTGCATTAAGTGCATTGCATTAAGACTATAAGTAAAAATTATTGAATGAAGTTGCGGAATAAGATATATGAGTTTTAAAAAGACTTTAACTTCAGAAGATGCCATTTGGTTACAGAAGAATTTTGACTTTTGTGCAGGAAGTGAAATTTTCATAAATGAACGAGTTTGGATATTCCGGTGGTTATACTTTTTCCATTTTAACTTGTAACATATAATATTGCATGTATAGAGTAAGGATAATTTGAAATTTTATAATAAATTTTATATGCATCCTTATGATCCTTATATTTGAGTTGACAAAAACTCATAAAGCATTACAAGAGCATATAAAATTAAATACAATATTGAGTAGAATGAGTTTTCTAATGTGGTAACGTTAACTTTATAGATCTTTCCATAATTAACTTAAAAAAATATATATATTAGGTTTTATTAACCACATTTTTTCCAAAAATTTACCTATTTATGGTTTTTGAAAAAAAGCAATAGATTTATTGTATCATAATTATTACATTGTAATATATATATATTTTTTGTTATTTAAGGTCATTTAAACTAATATGGACGTTCGTTGGATTTGAAAACTCCATAGATAAAAATCCTGGACTTCCATTAAAATTCGACCCTATGATCACGTAATAATCAAATGTAACAACAACAATTATTGTGATTTTTGTGTAGTGACATATAAAATGATAATAATAAAATAATGTAAATACAAATATTGTTCATTGTTTCCATTTTTTATTCTTGGTTTCAGATCTTACATTAAGACCATTAAGATATAAAAAATATAAAAAAGACCGCCTTGGATTAATATCATTAAAATTATTTAAAGTTATCATAGATTAACACCACAACCATAGAGCTATACTTTTGTTTTCTTACTAGTTAAAACGGTCTAGAAAATAAAGTCACTATAAATATGATAGAAAATGTGGCCGGCCGCCATTTTCGCCCCGGATTTTTGTATTGAGTGTAAACCCCCTGAAGCTAACAGAGGGCATTCGTGTCGGTCGATTTCCTTTTCTTGTGAACAGCGAGTCAAGATGGTGAGTGGTCAACATTTCATAAATTAAATCTTTCAATATTATTTTCATCGCTAATAATTTCTTAAAATAAGTTTGTGTAAAACAATAATTGGAACTTCAACAAGTTCTCTCATATAATATTTGGAATTTGTGTTTTAGTTTATGATGGATAAAATTTTTTCAAACACATGTATTTTTGCTTCCAATGTTTCTGATAAAATTTTTTCTGATTATTTTTTAGTCTACCCATAAAAAAAAGACCAGGAAGTTACGAGGACATGTCAGTCATGGACATGGACGAATTGGTAAGTCAAAACTTGATTATTTAAAAGTTTGATTTTCTTAACCTCCATTACTATTGATATTAGTTTTCATAAATTCTCTTCTTACGTGTATTCATTTTTTTTTTACTATTTGAATTCTTTTGTCAAATAAATAGTTTTGTATTATAAGTTGCATTTTCTTTTATAGGTAAACATCGTAAGCATCCTGGAGGTCGTGGTAATGCCGGTGGTATGCATCACCATAGAATAAATTTCGATAAATACCATCCTGGATATTTTGGAAAGGTATATACTGAAGCAGGGGTGTCAAACTAATTTTAACAATAATTGAACAACAAGATTACACAAATTTTTAAATAAATTTAAAAGACTAAAAAATAACAGTGGTTTAACCAAAAGTTTTATTCTCTTTAGTGTTTGTGTCATCCGACATCCACTGACCAAGAATTGGTCACCTATTGTTTTCAATATGGTGGTTCTAGAGTCAAAACCTCAATACCAGTTCAATCTTAAATAATCCAAAAAATGATTTTGTTTTAAATTTGTTATTTATGAAAACCCTCGACAGGACAGAAAGAAACACGTAGTGAACCACTACTTTGAAGTTTAACACTTCTGCACTAAAGCAACTTTAAATTAACATTAACTCATATTGATTATTTTTTTTTAGTTGGGTATGCGAAACTATCACTTAAGAAAAAACACAAAATGGTGTCCATCATTAAACTTAGACAAATTATGGACGTTGGTCAGTGAACAGACTCGATTAAAATACAAAGAGCACCCAGAAGGCAAAGCACCAGTTATTGATATCGTCAAAGCTGTAAGTTCTTAAGCCGTCTTAAATTTTTTTATTAGTAAATTTTTCAATGATGAAATTGTGAACGGGCGGTCTGAAATTTTACTTGTAGATTGTTCTTATTTACGACACTACTGAGATTTATCATTAATTTATCAAAAAAAAAATGGTTTTTAAGTTCATCTGCTAATAATGGTTGCTTATTTCAGGGCTACTACAAACTTCTTGGTAAAGGACGTATTCCAAAACAACCAGTTATCGTTAAGGCTAAATTCTTCTCTAAATCAGCCGAAGAAAAAATTAAAGCTGTTGGTGGAGCTTGTGTATTGTGTGCATAAGTAAAAACTTTGTATTTAATAAAATATTAAAAGAAGTATTTTTTTTTTCTGTATCTTCATTGTTCCTTTTTAAATATTACAATATTATCCAACTCACAATTAGTATAAGACTATCTAGAAATAAGAGGTTTTAGAATGCAACAAGGCGTAGGTCTCAGGAATTTAGCGTTTGCCGTTTATTAAAATAATAAACTCGTTTAAAACAGACAAAAGAATAACAATTTTCATTCACTACTTTATGATGACTATATTATTTATAATACTTATGTTTTCTTTTAATACGAGGCCGACGAAGCATGAATTGTATTTAATTTTATTAAATGTATATTCCTACAAACAGTATCGGCTTTATAGTTTATAATATACGGGTAAAAAAGCCCTGGGTACAGGGGTAGGCCTCCGACCTCATGGGGGTCTAAAAAGCTAAGGGAACTGGAAATCCTTTTGCACAAAAAAAAATTAAATATTTTAAGCAATTATCAGGTGAAAAGACCAGTTTTTTATTTTAACAATTTATTTTCTTTTTACACAACGTTTCGTCGGTTTTATTCCGACTTCATCAGGTATCTTGAAAAGTCTGTTAAAATTTTTATACCCTTTTTTATTATTCACTAATTTTATATGTCTAAATTATTTAAATAATATTTGAGACCTGAAATTTTGTATTGTTAAATTTATATTCAAATTATATTTTTATTATATTTATAAAAAAGTTTAATTATAATTTTCATATAAAATTTGTGAATAATAAAAAACTGTTTCGTAATAAAATAGGGTATAACAGACATAATTTTAACAGACTTTTCAAGATACCTGATGAAGTCGGAATAACACCGACGAAACGTTCTGTAAAAAGAAAATAAAAAACTGGTCTTTTCACTTGATTGCTTAAACTATTAAGACCTGAAAATTAGTATTAAGAAACTAAATTTTTCAGCTAACATTGCAAGTTAAATGAAGTTTTGACAAGAATAACATGCTTAAAGCTCGTTACAAGCGTTTAACTTGATTTTTAAAATATTTTTAACTGAAAAATTAGTTTTCAGTGGGATCCCAAATCTTGTTTTACCTAAGGAATCAATGCTAATAACCTCAAGAATGATCTAAACCGGCCCTGCTTAATACAATGTAAATTAACAAAATATACAATCTATAAAGTTTGACAGCTTTAAAAATATCAAGTCTTATTTATTTCGGCGCCCCTTTATTTCTTTTAAACGAATTGTTTAATATTAAAAATATTTCAGTCCTTTCAATTTCGTCTTAAACGTTTCCCGTTTTCCATTATATTTTCATAATCATCGATCGAAATTAATAGACATAATAGAATTAAGCATATAAAATAGCTAATTTTTAAATATTTTTTAAAAATAAATCAATCAGGTATCATATGTAGTATTTAAATTCAATTAAACAATGATTTATTGGACTTATCCCCCCATTGATCCCCATAAATCTTGGCAATTTCAACCAATCAAATTCACCGCCCTCCAGTGTTACAATCGAAAACTATTTTTATCAAAATCCCCCTTCCATCGTGCGGGCTATGATAAATCATGGCGTGATATGAATAAATTTGACAGATAATTTTGAATTTTAAATTAATTTACTATTTAAAAAAATTAATTACAATGGCAATATTTACTTCAGTGTGTGCACATAATAAAATCAATTTCCTAAACAAGAATTTTAAAACTCGTTGAAAATCTGCAACAAATATAAAATAAAAAAATTATATTAATCATTTTCACACAATGATAACAGCTCAAACTTCTTCCGAGCGAATCTAAAATTGAAAAATAATTTCATTTAAATATAGAGTCTTAATTAGCTTGTTAAGTTTATATTAAAATATAGATAATTAATAGAAAAAAAATTTCCTTGAGTACGCAGTTTATAATGTTGTATCATATAGAAGTGATGTTTTAAAAAATCGTTTTTTTAAAAAAAGTAATTTGGTCATTAGAATGAATTTAAATTATAGTTAAAAAATGTTTTTGTATCAATGCGAAGTACCAGTGTAAATTTGACGAAAATGGCCGGATTAGAGTCCAGCACCGGAGTGATATTGCAAGGATTAATGATAAAACGTTCACAAAATAAGAAACGTTTTACACCTGTTAATTACAAACAGCGATGGTTTGTCTTAATTAAAACAGCACTGATCTACTATGATGTGGAAGGCGAGGTAATTTATACTTTAATCACTTTATTAACTCACAATTAGTGTGAAAATTAAGCATAATATTTATTATTATGGGACATTTTTATCAATTAGTAATTATGTTACAACTCTTTTTCAGCATTTATTTTTCATCCCTTAAATCTGGGATGAATACTCCCAGAGTCGATTGTTAATCATAACTAAATTTAACATAGTGTAAAAATTATCACAGCACACTTTGTCGACAGCATTTTTTTTATATTAAACTCTATTTAATTACCAGCTATCTTTGGCTTTCATTTATTTCGAAAATCCCCAAATATTCTCGAAATTGATTGCTAATCACCACTGGCGATTTAACAAAAAAAGAAGCTGGACATTTTTTGAAGCAGTTTATGCTTGACAATTTGACTTGGCTTTGATTGGCACTTGACTATTAGTAGATGACTCAAGTTTGACTTGATTTCAAGTCAAATACTGGTCAAGTAGCTTGAAATTCAAGTCAAGTAGTGAGTCGGTAATCACCGCAATATTTAATTTTACGTTCAAATCTAGCATTTAATCACTGAACATTTTTAAAATGAACAAATCTATTTTTTATTTAATTACTCAACAGCTTTTC
This sequence comes from Sisyra nigra, assembly GCA_958496155.1. Classification (NCBI taxonomy): domain Eukaryota; kingdom Metazoa; phylum Arthropoda; class Insecta; order Neuroptera; family Sisyridae; genus Sisyra; species Sisyra nigra. The sequence continues at coordinate 26,331,192 of OY292315.1, forward strand.
TTTGTCTTTCATCCCTTAAATGAGGGATGAAAATTCCCGAATTGGTTAATTTCGGGAATGATCGCTAAATATTGAGAGCCGAAAAGAGCTTTCAGCTTTAAATTTCGTATCTTCAATGAACAATGAACGTTTCTTTAGTCAATTGCTAATCACTGCTTTATTTAACATAGTGTACAAATTTAACATTTAATTTTAATCATAGGACACTTTTTAAAATATTTGTTTATTTAACTAACAACTTTTTTATATTTTTTATTTTTCATCCCTTTAATAAGGGATGAATATGCTCATAATTGATTGCTAATCGCTAGTAATTTTGTGTACAATTTTAGCATTGAAAATTTACCACAAGCCAATACTAATTTTTTCACTTAACGTACAGCTGTTTTCGCCGTTCATTTTTCATCCCTTGCATAAGGTATGAGTGTTCCTGGAGTCGATTGCTACGGCTTTACTACACACGCGCTTTATACGAACGGGTGGTGGGCGCGGTGTCTGTCGTAAAACCATATAGTACTATCTTTAATTAATATTGCATTAAACCAATTTTTAATGTTGCAATTTTAAGCCACAGCAATTGGGAAAAAACAATCAATTCGGGGATGAATTTTTACTAAATACACCCTAAAAATTGTTCTGATTAAATAACGTAAAACATTATCCATTTTACTCTATCTAATTTAATTGTAGACGTCTGAAATAAATTTGTTGTCTTTTTCAGAAATGCAAAGAACGCGGTCGTGTTGATTTAAGTGGCGTTCGCGTAATTGAATCGGCTGTGTTAGAATTAAATAGTAATATATCAAGCTCGACAACAGCAATCGGTGATACTAGTAGTGGTGTACCCTCGGGATATCCATTTCAAATTACATACGTGGATGATAGTGTCGGGAACGGGACTGAATATACATTGTATTTGATCGCCAACGACGAAGACACTCGGTCACAGTGGATACAAACTTTGCGTGCTATTTGTGTGCAACAAACTACAATATCCCCGCATTCCCGATTTCATTTGGGACTGTGGACGGGAAAGCGTTGGAGCTGCTGTAAACAATCCGCGAGAGTTACCTCTGGGTGTGCAGGGTGTACCCCGTGGCGGGCTGTTAGTAATTCAGGAACGACCACGTTAATAATCCCGTCATCTCCATCAAAATTAAGTGTTCAAACAGGAGGCAATAGCACAAATATAGGAAATAATTCTCCCAATCATTCACAGCACAATTTAAAAGTTGGTAAGTCACAGATCAATTCTTAAAAAATCTACACTAACACTTACTCTTCAATTTCAAATCCTACACAAGGATTGTTTAAAATTTTCTTATAATAAAACTAAGTTAATGTTATGAATCAAAAGGATTGTTTCATTTTCTTTTTTTTTTTTTAAACCTGCCCACCTTGACATGCACTTTGAATGCATTTTATCCCACAATTTCAAAGTCACTTTTATCATCACGCAAGTTATTCGAATGAATGATTTTTTCCAATATTTAAATTTTCTTGATTTTTTTTTTGCTTTTGAAATAATAAAGATTTTTTTGTTTTACTTTAGAAGCAAGTTCATTAAAATAGCTGTGTTCTTTTAAATACAAACCGATTTAAGATTACATACGTATACCACTTTTACAATTAATATTCTGCTCATGTATTGAACACTTACAATTTCAATATGTTTAAATTACATTTTAAGCGAAATAGAATTATATTTAGAAGATCTTTTTCTTATAATTTGTATTTTGAAAGATGTATAGGAGATACAATCGGGAGAAAAAATAGTGAACGTTAATAATTCATGAATATCTACGGTTAGTAGCTTATGTTGCTATTAGTAAATAAATAAATTCAATACTAAAAGAAATACATAAAATTCATTTGACAGTGAAATTTACACTGTGTATTAACCAGTAAAACCATTTTTTGGGTTTTTTTTTATTTTTATAAACTATTGTTTAGTTAATATTAATCAAATTTTGCAAAATTGTTTTTCATTGTTCAAATGGTATAACTTGAAAATTTGAATCAATTTCCATTTTATTTACATTAAATTAAATGATTTTAATCTATTGAGTGAACAAATCTTCATAAGAACACATGTTAATCGCTGGATTTTTTCAATTGTTACTACTTTCAAACATTTGTCAATCATTTTAAAATTTTCACCACGATTTAGGATAATCTAAGGAAGATACATAACTCGACAGAAGAGTATAGTTGACATTATATTGATTATATATGTTACAGTGAATCTGTATTTCAAGTGACAAATATATTCTCACTATTGAAAGTATATTTTCAAATATCTAAAAATAAATAATAAACCAAATATATAAACTAAATATATTTAATTAATCAATCAGTTAAATTTATAGATACACTCAGCGAAGCGAGTGGGTATCAGCTAGTATGTATATATGTTACAGTGAATCTATAATTATATTATATCTATAATATTTCCAGTGAAAATATATTAGTTTTACACAGTTTTAGATATTTGAAAATATACTTTCACTAGTGAGAAATTGAGAATAAATTTTCACTTGAAATGCAGATTCATTGTAACATATACATACTAGCTGATACCCGCTCGCTTCGCTGAGTGAATCTAAATTTAACTAATTGATTAATAGATTCCCTACCTTCATAGCGAAATATAAAAATTCATCTTTTTTCAACAAAAGATGATATATAATTCGAAACTTTGGTTGACCCCCCCCCTCTGGTAAGATGTCGTGAGATTTGGTATAACCCCCCACCCCCAATTTGAGATTTCTCAAAACGTGTGTTTCTAGTGTAAATGCGTTGCGGCATTTGCTAAACCACTATTAACATTTGGCCACATCTTAGTGAAGGAACATGTTTTACTTATTTTTTTCGTAATATTACTCTGTTTCTAGCATTAAAAAAACCGTGATATTCACTGCTATCCCCCCCCCGGGGGGGGGGGGGGGCTTTCCCTAAAGTAATATTATATGAAATATGAAATTCGGCTCGACCCCTGAACGCCTCACGTAATTAACGGACGCCCCCTTACAAGAATAGATTAGTAGTTATCCTACAGGAACCGTGCCATTTTAACCGAGTTCAGAAAAAGGAGGAAGTTCTCAATTTGAATGTATTTTTTTATGTTTGTTATCTCAGAACTTTTGACTGGGTGATCCGATTTTGATTATTCTTTTTTTATTTGCAAGCTGGTGCTTCCCGTGTGGTCCCATTTTAATTTGAAGAAAATCGTTCACTTCTAAAGGGTTGAAAACTAAGTGATGAAATATTAACTTTTTATTGGATAGCTCGATTTTGATAATTATTTTTTTTATTGGTATAACATAATTTTACATTAATCTCATATCCATTTTTTATAAAAAAAACTCCACTCATAAAAGATTAAAAATTAGGGATGAAATAATAAATTTTTCCTAGGTAACCCGATTTCGATAATTTTGTTTATATTACGTACATCGTTCTTTTAAATTGTTCACATTTCAATTTGAAGAAACAGTCAACCCCCTAAGGACGAAAATAGGGGATGAAATAGCGACATTTAACTGAATCATCGAATTTTGATGATTCTTTTTTTCTATTGGAAAGAGTATTCCACTTAGTTCTATCATTACATTTAAAATAAAAAAATTTCAACCCTTAAGGGCAAAAAGGGATGATGTAATAACTTTTAACATTTAACGGCGCTGCCTCATATGAGCAGAGAAATAAAATCAGTTATCAAACTTCAGATCACTAAAAATCGAGAAATAAATAAAATTATAACAAAATGAAAAACCGATTTCAAAATGAATACAAAATTTTAAACAAAAAATGCACTAAAAAGTAAAAAAAAAATAATTGCGTACCCTTGCAGTGTCTACAACTTACAAATTATTAGGATGATATAATATACAACTATTGTTATTTTTAGGATAAATTATGTTCAACATTTAAAGATCTGAGGTATTTTTAACAAAACTTCATTAATATTCGTTCCGTTAAGTAATTGTTAATTTTTTGAAACATAATTAGTTTATTATTTTAATACGTTTATTTCTTATTAATATCTTCGACATTGAACAATGAAAAAATGTTAATATTATATAAAAAATCATTAAATTTACTTAATTCTTCATTTTCAAAGATTTGGACATAAATACAAATTGTTAGAGGATAAATTTTCTTGGGTCTACAAGTGGACTACTTTTATATATAAAAAAGTCTGAACTCCGAAGAGATAAAAAATTTGGGAAAAGTAAATTCCAGACTGATTAAAATAATCTTTCTAGTAGGTAGTTTGAACCCCAAACCCTTCAAACTACAATGATAAAAAGAAACCCCTTTTTAAACTTAACGCAATTAAGAACATAATATAAATGAATAGCTCTTCTCTTAAAACTTTATTCATTATTCAAGTAATGACTTCAATATCATCTAAACAATCTGTCATTTTCAAAGAAGATACATAAATACAATTTCCCAGAGACATAATGAGAAAATTAATTAAAATAAATTATTTTATCGTAATACTATATTTATCGAAGTAAAGTAACGGGCTCGAAACTACCTTGGAAATTTACTTTTAATATTAATTACCATTACCACTTCTTTTCAGTATAGAAAAAATAACTGTTAAAATCACCTAACCTAAATGTGGCTGCTGCCATAGCACAAGCCCAAGTTAGATTTCAAAATCAAAATTTAACTTTTTAAAAGTTTTCTTTCTCATTTACTTTATTTTCTAAAGTAATTGTAGTTTTCAGTGCAAAACCTTTAAGTGGCTAAAAAAAATTTCAATCTTTAATGAGTTAACAATAATTTGAAAGTTATGGCCAACATGGCCGCTAATTGTTAAAGAATGTCCTTCATATGCTTCATATTATAAAAGATGGAAACTTCATTTGGTTTTTGATTATTAGTTTACTAATATATATTTAAAAGAAGAGTTTTAATCGCTTTAATTAATTTATCGTTTTAAAAATTTTTCTTTAAAAAAATATAAAAAAAGTTAATACAATATTAGTATTGTTAAATTGATGACGTATCTATAAATGCGATATTAAACATACAGAAATTTATTTTTAAACTCAAACATTTACAATGTCATGAAAACATTGAATTGTTCATTATTTAAATGTAGTGTCATGAAATGTTTGTAAAAAAGTTAACGCAATGTTGCAATTATCTTCAATAATTAAACCAAGTGCTGCTCCAGGTAGTACTTATCTATATTGTAATATGAAGGTATTGAAAGTTTTTTTTTAATTTTTAGGTGGTCCTCCATCAACACCAGTGATGCCTGGCGGGGGTGGAGGCGGGGGCGTAACCCCTGGGACTCCATCAACAAAATTAAAAGACAAAAATATTATGGTTCGAGGCGTTAAAGTAGTCGTTGCTTTATATCCGTTTCGAGCAATTGAAGATGGAGATTTGTCATTAGAAAAAGGCGCCGAGTATGAAGTACTGGATGATTCTCAGGAGCATTGGTGGAAAGTGAAAGATCAAAATGGGTAAATATTATTCTATTATAAAAGAACCTCTCTAGAGTTTTAACGATACTGAGGTCTATTTATTAATGGCCTAGGCCCTAGGGTAAACTTAAAAGGACTGAACAATTTCTTTTAATTGTCCCAATAAAAGTAAAAAGTGGTAATTCACGTCAATCCTTTTTTTATATCTGCATTTACTGGCGCCTTCTTTCTATTTCCTTTTTTTATTTTGAATATCCTAAAAAATTGACGAAAGAAGTTTCAAAAAAAAAAAAATGTATTTTAAGCCTTTTGGGGGCGAAAAAAATTATTCTTATTAAAACTAAAACTAATAAAATTTGCAGTAAGTTTACTTCTATTAATTTTTTCTCTATTTCTGTTAGTTTTTGAAGCAGTTTTGAAGGGTACATACACCCTCAAAAGTAGCAAACTCCGACAAAAAAAGTTTCATCACGCATTTTTGTTTAATTTTTTGTCTGTATAGTACTTCAGCTCTTCATTTTACAGTAGAGTTCTCATAAAAGAAGTTTTTGGGCATGCAATATTCTTTAAAATAATGCTTATTTTTTAATAGACCTAAATGTTATTTAATAGACTTAAAAGTAACGTTAAATTATAAATTTTTTTAATTATAAACGTGTATATTAATAATTAATATTTTTTTTTTTATTTAGTACTGTGGGGTATATACCGAGTAACTATGTCAAAGAAAAAGAACTGTTAGGACTGCAAAAATATGAGTAAGTAGTTTTAATTTTCATATGAGAACATTTAAAAATTTTAAATTAAATTTTTACAGGTGGTATGTGGGAGATATGTCACGACAAAGAGCAGAATCTTTATTGAAACAAGAGGACAAAGAAGGATGTTTTGTCGTCCGAAATTCTTCAACGAAAGGATTGTACACTTTATCATTGTATACCAAAGTGTATGTATTAACATTTTACATTAGTTCTAAAATTAAAGGATAAAAAAATCTTTGCATGATTTTCTAAAAGGTATAAATTGAAGGATAATTCCTATAGAGAAAAATAAAAAATAAAAAATTTTAAGAGACTTCAAAGTGAAATAAGCTATGGCAGTGGTGTGCAAACTATTTTCACTTGCGACCCCCAATTTTTTTGAAAAAATTTTTCGCGATCCATGAGTAGACCGCAGACGTTTTTTAATCGTCAACGTAGTTAAAATTAAATTATTTTCTTTGAAGTTTTTCCTTTCTACTTGGGTGGAATAGGAGTAGGGTTTGAGTTCATGTTTCAAGCTGTTCTCGGTAACTATTTTCAGTTGAATTTTTATGTTAGCTGGCTATATATTTTATTTTAATATAAAGTTCTTTAAATTTGGCGACCCCGAAAAAAAATTTGGCGACCCACTGAGCCATGGTAGTCCATATATTTTTCCCAGTTAGTTCACAGCGTCGCATTATATAATAGTTAAGTATAGTAATATCAACAGAGTTTTACGTTCTTATGATGTAATGTGTTGTATGCTCACTGGATTTTTAAATACGTTCATAAATTTTGGTAGTTCTTTTCATTAAACTTCTTACTATTACTTAAAAACAGTTGCCGATAAAGCCTTGAAATCCAAATTTAAAAACTAGAAAAACTCGAAAATCATTTTCGTTTAAGTTCTAGTTCTTTGAAAATTATACAAAGAAATATTCCTTAATTTTAGTACCTACTGCATTACTAATTGAAAATATCAAATTATTTAATCGTATTTTAGTCCACATCCTCATGTCAAACATTATCACATTAAGCAAAATAGTCGAAGTGAATTTTTCTTGTCTGAGAAACATTGTTGTGGAACAATAGCCGATTTGGTTAACTACCATAGACATAACAGTGGAGGATTAGCATCTCGTTTAAAAACAAGTCCTTGTGATCGCCCTGCTCCTGCCACGGCTGGTTTATCCCACGACAAATGGGAAATCGATCCCGCGGAATTGATGCTTCTGGAAGAGCTTGGATCTGGTCAGTTTGGAGTAGTTCGTCGAGGCAAATGGAGAGGAAGTATCGACGTCGCCGTAAAAATGATGAAAGAAGGCACCATGTCGGAAGATGATTTCATTGAAGAAGCTAAAGTTATGACGTACGTGCATTTAAATACATATATTAAATCAGTACAAAGCATGTGTAATATAAAGCTATAGTTAGTAACATTTATATTGCGAAGGATCTTTTTCATTTGGTTTTATTTTCATATCGAGGAAATCTAATAGGGTAGTAAATTTTAAAGTAATTTTTATTTATTCACTGAATATTTTAGGAAATTGCAACATCAAAATTTAGTTCAATTGTATGGAGTGTGCAGTAAACATAGGCCTATTTATATCGTCACTGAATACATGAGACATGGCTCTTTACTAAATTATTTAAGACGACATGAAACCTCTTTAGCAGCCAACACAGCGATGTTATTAGATATGTGTATACAAGTAAGACTACATTGACAAACATTTTTGATACCTATACTTATTTATTTATTTTTTTGTGCAGATTTGCAAAGGAATGGCTTATTTGGAAAGGCATAATTATATACATCGAGATTTAGCTGCCCGCAATTGTTTAGTTGGGAGTGAAAACGTGGTTAAAGTCGCCGATTTTGGTTTAGCTCGTTATGTACTTGATGACCAATACACTTCTTCTGGTGGCACGAAATTTCCAATCAAATGGGCTCCCCCTGAAGTCTTGATGTATACACGGTTTTCTTCAAAAAGTGATATTTGGGCATATGGTACTAGCAACAGTTCAATTTTTTTGATACAATACAATTAAAATTTCTTTTATTTTTAGGGGTTTTAATGTGGGAAGTGTTTACATGTGGCAAAATGCCTTATGGTCGTCTCAAGAACACTGAAGTCGTGGAACGAGTGCAACGTGGAATTGTTCTGGAACGTCCTCGTACGTGTTACAAGGAAGTTTATGAAATAATGAGAAAATGTTGGAGTACATGTCCTGAAGATCGTCCATCATTTCGAGTACTTAAAGATCAATTAATAAGTGTGTCTCAGGGACTGTTGGCTGACTGACTGGTCGCCACTTTAACATGTCCTACATGCATGGGTTGTAGTGGAAGTAGCAGTGATGAACTATGTAACCGTTTATTATTTTATCACCAGAATAATTACGATCATTCCAAAAGCGCTACATCCTCAAGAACTACTCGTAAACAACAACAAAAACTAATTGATTTAGTTTTAGTTACTGCAGCCGCAACTGCCGCTGCTAACGCTACGCTACCCCGTGCTAACGTTAAACTACGTGAAAAAAATAAACACCATCAATTATGAATTGAAAATCTGGTCTGTTATCAACTTGTTTTTTCTGTAATTTACGTGTTCAATATCCAATCAAATGAGGGCAATAAAATGTGATTTGAATATTTTTTGAAAGTCAAAATCTGTATTAAAAATTAACTTTCATTATTCACTTACTCGTACTCTGATTATGTTTCTAAATAAGAGAAAATTTCTAAAAAAATAAAATATTTTAGGATTTGCAAGTGTTGAAAACTCAGAACGTGTAAATGTTAGAGTTATGCACGCAACCATATTACCTACATTCAATTCGGGATGAGTAAAAAGCACCGTACAAACTCTGTAAGTGAGTATTTATCAGGTCTTACCATTTAAAGCCTCTATAAATGAGAAATAGAAACATATATAACGCCGCGTTCACACGTTTCAACTTTAGTTGAACGAAAAACCACGTGTGAACAGTTGTTTCAATTTAAGTTGATCAACTTTTTAGTGAATCAACAAAAGTTTGAAAGAGTCAAACTTTTGTCGTTCAAGTGATGAGTCATATTCGAGTTGAGTCAGGTATTGATATGCGTGAACCCTTCATATTCAATTGGCCGGTCAGTTTGCTTTCTACGTTGTTGGTATTTTTGGATATTCTCCACCACTTCTCTCCCCGCTTCACCCAAAACTATTCTAACAGTTGAAATGGTTTGAGCGATTTCAGTTGCCACGTGTGAACGAAAACTCATTCAAGTCGCTTTCAAGTTTTGTCGTTCAACTAGAATCGTTCAACTAAAGTTGACTCGTATGAACTTGCGCCATAAGATAAAGTAGTTTTTCACTCGTGCGCCTCTATAAATAAAACTGTTACTTGTTTTTACTTCTATGAGCTACAATTGAGTGTATTTAATACTTAATATTCATGAGTCGTTCTTAAATTATACATATTTGTGTATTTATTATAAACCTATATAAGTAAGAAAGACCACTCTTGTACTTTTATAAGCTAAAAATGCGGGTTAGTGAGATTCCTACCTAAACAAAAAAAGTTCGTGGTCCCTTCGATTCTCGCTTATCCCTATTCGACTGTATATTAAATTCAAACAAATTCAATCGTTTTTTTTTTTTTTTGGTACATTTTCATCCGAATTGTCTTTGTCAGAAATCGGGCAAAATGATGTCTTAAGATTCTATATTCTTAAAATGAATTGAAAATCGTCCTTTGTACCCTTTGACATTAATCACGAAAACATGTGATTACTTCATCTCAGAATTATTATACCCTGTTAGGGTAAGAAAATAGGGTAGAAAACAGGCTTAAGGAAATAAATTTTTAATATGAAGAAAGAAGCTATCAAATAGTCTTATTAACAGCATTACAACAACTTCCGAGAAATGTATTTTTAAAAAAAATTAAATTTACGTTAGAAATAAACATTAACTCAATTACTTTTAAAGGCTTTTTGAGCCACTTGAAGGTGGTATTTCGAAAAAAAATTTCACGGTGAAAATCATAGTCTTCTTAGAGATATTTTCAAATTTAATATTTTTACTCTACTTAGTGGTTTAACCTACAGCGTCTGTAAGTCAATCACGGTATTTCTTTATATATGTTCGAAGCATGTACCGTGACTGATTAAAGGACATGCTGAAGTCTAAACCATTGGAGATTAAAACATGAAATTCGAAAGAGTTTAGAAATCTTTCAAACTAAAATTAACTATAATTATTATTTCCAAACTTAATTTTTAAAATAAATTTAAGTGGCTCAAAAAGTCCTAAAAGAACTGTGACTTTCGCTAAGGAAGGATTTTTCGAAATTCCATTCTTAAGTGACTCAAAAAGGAGACTAAAAGGTTTGTGTTTTTCTTAAATTATCAACTTTTTATTATGTATTGCGAATCAACATTCAGTTGTAAAGAACCTCTGTTTTTTTAGTTTCTTAACTTCTTCATTTGAAGGTTGAAAATATTTTTGAAAGAAAATGATCAAATAATTGTCCTTATTGATAAAATTATTGCAAAAGTCTTTTCTTAAGCCTGAATTGTGGGTAGTTATTTTGTATAATTTTAAGTGAAGGAAGTCATGGGTAGTCATTAGTATCCATTATTTGAACTGTATTTTTAAGACTACGTTCTACAATGTGTTAGCAGAAATTGCGCTCCTTTTTTAATGCAAATAATTTAGACGAAAACGCATCCAAAGGAAGACCAGCTTTAGTTAAACTAATTGTACTTTATTTTACAATAAGATTAATACATTTTTAATTGTTAAACAAATAAAACGCCGATCGATAATGAATATGTGAACCTCCACTTAACTTTATAGAACTCAACTTACCCTATTTAATTAAATCATAAAAATAATACGAAAATTGTTGCATGCCGACAGTTAGGAGGCTTGTACTAATGTTTTGTTAGTTTTTCAACGTTATATTTGTGGCCCAGCGTTAAAAGTGACAGTCTTACATTCTAGAAGTTTAGGGAACAAATCCCCTATATTTTAATTTTACATTCGGTATTTTAAACTTACGGTCGTGAGTATTTCACGGGAATCTACTAGAAACATTATAATGGTTGCGTGAATATCTCAAGATTCATTCTTAATCAATGGAATTGTTAAAAATAAAAAGTTAATACACCGACTGCCAAAATTTTATTTCGTTTAATATTTTTACATAACTAACATTTTATATTCTACTACGCATTTTTAAAATACATAACGTGCAAACTAGAGAAGTAAATATTTTACCATATCACAATTCTAGAAGTTTGAGTATTTCATACTATATTCCAAATAAAAATTTAATGATTTTCTAGGACTTCGACAAAAAACCTTCGACGCTTTGTAATCATTATACAATTCTAAAAAAAAATATTTTGATGTATATTTAGAACAATTAAAACATCTGGACGAAAACGTAAAACATTTTAATGTTAAAAATTAAAAGAAAAAGTTAGAGATCTCAGAACTTGTAAGATTAAAAAAAAACGTTTATTAATACTAAGTTTGTGATAAAAATATTTAAGTTTCACACTGTAATTGTTTAATTAGATCTTCAAATAATTTAAACACCTTTTACATACAGGGTCTTAAATATGTAAATTAATTAAAAATTAAAAAAAGACAATAGCATTAAAAGACGCACAAATTAAGAGAAAAAAAAAGCTAATTTAAATGTTCTTTCGTTTCAAAAAATGTAGAATGTTATTCAATTGTGTAATTTTGTGAATGTCTAGAAGTTGTATGGATTTTAAGCATGCTACGGATTTTATAGGACGTTTATGAAGTAAAGAAATTATGTTAAAATGAACCAAAATTATAAATTAATATTAAATTTAATAACTAAAATAGTTATTTATATTTAGATTGCTAATGTAGACGTGGTCGTCCGGATACATACTTTCGTAAAACAAATGCTGATCAAATTAAAAAAAAGAAGCTTTCTGACAAAATTTTCGACATGATTATAATATCGTAAGAATACTTTTTATATTTAAAAGTTATAGTCTGAAATTTTATTGTAGAAAGTTAAGAGGATTGAGAGATTTCAAAACAATGTCTGTAGCTTATTACGTGTAACACATACACTGTAACCCGTTAACCGTAACGTTTAAGTTGTAATGGGTAGCCCGTAACGTGTAACGCGTAACCCTTAATGTGTAACTTATAACTTTTTAGAAATTTGCACTATACTAAATATTTTTGTTTACAAAACTTCATAAGATAAATTGTTTTGAATTCTCCTCTTTTCATCTACATCTACATATATATTCTTCAATTCCTTTATAAAAAAAATTAACAAGTTGACAATTGTAACCATTTATCCATTTTCCATTTACTACAAAAATAATACATAATAGGCTTTACTCCGTAAGAAATGTAACCTGTTAAATGATACTTAAGTTCGTATTCTGTAAGCTGTGTTTGAAACAACAAATTAACGCGATTTGTCATGAAGTGAGGTGACATTATCGTCTCACTTGACAAGTGACACATTTTACAGTGCAGGTCCAAATTATTTATTTCAGTCGGTGCTTTAAATTGCATGGAGTTGATATTCCACATTATCAACTACTTTTTAAAGAAGCTCTAACAAAATAAACGCCAGTTTTAGTTAATGAAAAACCTACTTGTAATAAGTGTAAAAATTATATAGAACTAGTCTCTTGGGGTATATATTAATTTGTATATGTATGTATTGAAGTATAAAATAATTATTATAAATAACATGTTTCGCTACCAATGAGTTATAAAAGTAACATAATATTTTATTAAAACTTGTAATAGTGCCAAAATATTCAAAGGCCAATTCTGCAGCATTTTTATCATATATTTATACACTTGTCATATTTATAACTTAACGTGTAGTTTTTAAAAAAAGGGACCAATCAAATCCAGATTTGATTTACCCATTAATTTCTTCAATTTTTCTTTTAATTCAAATGCTTTTTCAATAGGTTTGTATCAGATGAAAATAAAACCGTTCATTGTACGACACAAGACATGGGTTATATCAAATGTTACAAGTTTTGCAGTTCACATGACTAATATTGTACAATGCACGTTTTATTCTCATCGAAACTTTTAACATTTTATAGCTGTATAAATAATGATGAAATGCAACCACACTCATTGATTGATCTAATATTTTAATGCCAATTAAGAATAAAAAATTATCATTGATCTGATATTTGATCTGATTTTAGTTTATTATTACATTTTTATTATTTGAAAACTAAAGTTATTTTTATAGTTTAATTATAAAATTGTTATTTCTAATAGATTTATTAACATAAAATGTGATAGAAAAAAAATTATTAAAGAAAGCATTAAGAAGTAAAAAACATTAGCAACTAATATTAATTTCAAAGTATTCCTCCTTTACGGTACTTAAAATTGGATGTATTTGTATATTCAGAATTTCTCGTTTTTCCTATGTTTGAAAACTATCAAATAGGCAACCGCATAATATTATAGTTATGTCGATATTACAATTAAATTATTCTATGTATAAAAAATAAAATAAGTATGTAACAATATTAATTACCAATAGCAAGTACGCACAGATATAATAGTTATTGAATTAATATTATTTGAAATCTTTGTGTATACCGGCCAAGAAAAATAATAAAATAATAATATGCGTTTTTATTTATTTTTATAATTATCCTAATATATTTGAAAGATTTTCTTTTTTTTTTTTTAAATTAAGAGTCAAGCAATAATATTTAAAACATTTCATTTCTTAACTTTTTCTTAATGAAATATTGAATCTGTTTCTACCTTTACTATAGTTATATTACAATTATGTCTTTATAACTGAATTTGATGTACTTAAATGCAGTAATAAATTCTAAAATATTTCTAACTCGTTCTCTTAGTTTTGTGTTTGTCTATTTTTAGGATTTCTTATTTCAAAAAGGACAAATTTCAAAGATAACTGAAGCGTATCTATCTTTTTATCTACGAGTATACAGGGTGTCCCAACGAAATAATAGAAATTTGAAAATTAGTATATAGCCTAACTGGATTGGAACTACCTTCGTAAAATATGTTTAGTTCTCTGACGCTTCCAGTTATACTGAAGGTCGGCATAAAATTATTTTTTGAAATGGCATACCCTATTTTTTACATAACTTGATGAGATTAATAATTCTGAGCATTTTTCATAAGAACAAAACCTCAACTAATCTTTAAGTTCTGTTTTCAAGAAAAAATACTTTTTTTTGGAAATTTTGCAACAAAAGGACGTTTTGTGAAAGATCCGTAACTACCACATTAAATTGTGGAATTGTGGGAAACTCGACATAGGCTCATTTGAGAGCTCGAAGATGCTATTACACTAAAAACAATACATTTTTGTTAGTAAGTCTCTCAAAGTGCATGCTAAAGTAACACGTGCTAAATTGTGCAAACTATCAATTTTTAAACGGCACTACCGACCTCTAATTTTATATGCCTAGTTTGGTTCTTTTTAAAGGTCCTCACATTTCCATAATTCATATCTCTATAGCCAAATATGAAAATTAAAACGGGATTGTTGCAAATAATTGCAGATGCAACGAATATTCGGCTTTTATTCGGTATTCGGCCTATTTGGCTGCATTTTTTAATATTCGGTAGTCGGCCGAATACTGTGTACTATTCGGCCGAATACTAAATGATAACAAAATAAATGTTTCTTTAGAAATTATATATATTTAAACTACAAATTAAAATTGAAAATCTATAAAGGAGAATTTATTATGATGAATCAAAACAATTTTTTCTGCATTTGAGTAAAGTTTCCTCGAGTAACAACCTGCTTTGAGTTTAGAAACCACTATACTTATATGGATCTAAAGTCCGATCTAGGCGAATACTTAGTAAATAAAAATCAAGTAAAAATTGCCGTTAAATTTTTCCTTTTCTTTTAATTAAAAAATAATGCGCATCGTGATACGATTTACTCATAAATGAAACGGCCGAATATTCGACGATTCGACCGAGAGTGTAGCCGAATATTCGGTATTCGGCTAAATCACTATTTGTTGCATCTCTACAAATAATGAAAATAGAATCTTCTATTCTAAGTTTATGGCGAAACCATAGTTAGCCATTCTTTGAAAATGGAGTATAATAGGGTACATGACAATTTTTTTTAACCTGGTTATTATTGTTCGTATGCACTCACAACAGCCCAAAAGTGCAATATTTTTTTAAAAATGAAGTTAATTTCCTAAAATTTTCCATTTTCCTATATACAATTTTATATTCGCGCCAAAACGCCGATAAATGACATGGCGGCTTCTGTGACGTCAGGGCGCGGTAAATATAGCCACACGCTCTCTGTCATATGTCACAACAAAGCGACAAGTTTGATAAGTTGGGTAGCCAACAAATCTTACTGAACACAAAATAGAGACGCGAACTGATGGTTTGTAGCTGTCAGTGGGTTCGGTCGTTTCAATTGACAGAGCCGACTGGAGCCGACAGAGCGCCGACGTCACGAGCTCTGATTTGCGTTTAGTATCACGTGACAAATGTTTGAATTTTAAGACTTTTATTTTATTAATTTAAATAATAAAACTTTCAATATTACTTCAATAAGCGTGATTTTCTTAATCCTTACACGTAAATCTACCACCTAAATAACAAATTTTGTTAATTCTTTCTTACTGTCATGTACCCTATTATTACGACAACCAAGCAATTTTGAAAGACCCAGCAAATGGCGAAGTTTGGAGCAAGTGAAAGAGAACTCCATATAGCGCAAAGATTTTGGGGAAAGCAAATGATCATTTATACACCGTTAATCTACCTTTATGAGAACAATATAACAGCTTCAAAAACATTTTTGTTATAAAATTTCGATAATTTCTTAAAAACTATTCATCACAATTACAAATAAACATTGTATAAGAAGTCTATGAAATGCGTTAAAAATATTAATTTAGGAATATGGTAGAATATTAAGTCAATTGATAATATTATTTTTGAAAACTTATACAATTGGTACTTAAAAATTTTTCTATTAATATTGAAGGTATTGAATTTAAATTTTAAATTTCACCGCCTTAATTAGTATAATTCATATAGTTTCAAAAGCTTACACTAGGTAGCAATATTCACCTACCAAAAATTTGAATTTGACAAGCAGATCCTGCAGATCCAGTCGATAGCACTAGGAGCAAAAATAGGATCAATAACAACAAATACTTGAAAATTATTTATTGATTCATAAAATATGAACTAAATTCTCAGTTGAACATTAAGCATACCTTAAAATGAGTGAAATCCGATTAAACCTTATTTTAACAGAGCTCTTGGACGCTTTATGGTAATGAAAACGATTATCATTATATTTATGTCATTTTATAATTATTTAAAACAAAATATTCATGTTTAAGCTCGTCTGTACCAGTTGATGAACTTATTAGTATTTTAATAAACGATATTAAATCTAAATCAAGCACAACTTTGTATTCACACACAA
The DNA here is from genome assembly GCA_958496155.1 of Sisyra nigra. Taxonomy (NCBI): domain Eukaryota; kingdom Metazoa; phylum Arthropoda; class Insecta; order Neuroptera; family Sisyridae; genus Sisyra; species Sisyra nigra. Next base: position 26,347,885 of record OY292315.1, read on the forward strand.
GCCATGTACAAGATTTAGCAGAAATTTGTTCTGACAGTGAAGCGTTTATGCGAAAATACGATGAACTTGTTTCAAATAGGTATTGATATAAATGCATTATTAATGTTTAAATCATTACTATATTTACAACAAATATAATGTAAAATTTTAGAACACCTACTGTTGAACCTTTCGTAGAACTCTTGTATTACATCAACAAAGATCAAAGCCTAAAAAAAATTTTGAAAAGGGCAGGCGAAAGACTAACATTCCAGAATTCCCAAGGGCGTCTAATCAAGTCTCCAAATAATGGAAAATCAACTGTAAGTAATACAAATTTCAAGTTAATTCTTCAAATCTAATTTGTTGTATCTCTTAGGAAATATTACCTGAATTGAAACATAAAATCTATGAAGCAGTCACAAATGAAAAAATATTGAGCTGTGTACAATTGGTTGAAACTTCCAAAAAGTCGCCATCATCAATCAATTGGCTACAAAAACGTTTCAGCATGTCTTGGGATTTTGATAGTGAAAATAATCCTCAAACAAATATGATTATTGCCCCCATTCCCCTGGTCTCACAAGAACATCTGTTAATCGAAGATTTGTTTTATGTTTTAACTGGAATTGAGGGTGTAATTATCGATCCTGTTCCCGTTAAAAACATTTACGACGCCCGAAAATTTAATATAAGATCTGATATTGACCCATCGTTAAGTCATTTGGTTAGCTTGATTTTACCTGCAGCTTCACATTACGCGATCTTACAACGTTTTACCGAGGAAAAAATGCTTTTTGAATGTGGCCAAGTAAATCATGCTTTAGCTGACGCCATTTCGTCGATGATTAAAGATTATTTGGTAAATTTATTTTATTTGTCACCGTCACCCGATAAAACGCTATACATATATGTGCACTAGTGATGTAACGAATATTTGCACATTTTTTTTCTCTTCGCATTCGCATTCCCAAGAAATGACGCGAATGTTAAGCGAATGTTTTTGACAAACCAAAAGGAAAAACTATGAAATGATAATACAACTGATAAAGTTTATATTTTTGACGTGATAACGTCTTATAAATTGATGAACTACGGCAGCCAGTCTGTAAAAGAACGTCCATTTTGTCACGTTCCATTTGAGCCTGTGCGTGCAAGCGAGAACGCGATACAAGTGATAGAGAGGCACGATATTATTGTTGAATCCTAGACAACGTGTTTTGTGTTTTTCTTTTACAATTTACTTAATAAGATTTAATTGATTTTTTCCTTCATAATTTTCAGTCTGATTTCATTTTGAGAAAATTGTTAATTTTCAATTAATACCTATGTATTATATTAAATAATGATATTTATAATAATAAGGGCCATCTATTGGCGCAGTGGTTAGAGCAGTAGTTCTCTCCTCTTCATGCGTCAAGTGGTACGGGTTCGATTCCCGTTGAATCCTAGACTTATGATCCTAGAACTAAGATTAAAATTAACCAACAGAAATTTTCTGTAATTAGACAATCGTGTCCATATGACCTTAGCTGTTAAAGCGACTTAAAACAAGAACAAAAAAAAAATTATAATTCAGTGATAATAATTCAATTCATAAAAGTACGCAATTTTTCATCAATTAGGTGTTCTTTATGACGTTATCACGTACAACGATCGTCCGTAAACCGACTTTACAGACAACCAATTTTTTTTAATTTCATTAAAACATTTGAATAATTAAAGGATTAGGGAACAGTTTTGAGATAGGCCAATAAATTAAAAATACTTTTTTTATATTCTTGTTAGTTTAATGATGATAACGCATTCGCGAATGTGAAAAATCGGACATTCGTTACATCACTAATGTGCACCGAAAAAAGCGCACCGGTTTTGTCGGTGAACTATTCTTACCACGATCTTTCTAACTAATCGCCTTTTTAGTTGTTTGTGTGTCAACTTGAAGCTGAATATAAATCAACGGGAAACTTGACTTTACAAAAAATGTGGTTTTATATTCAATCCAATATTTATATTATGGGCGTCATGGCTGAAATAGCTGCTGATATCGGAAAAGTAAATGATCAGTTAGTTAATTTAATGACAATTTTTATAATTTATTTTATGTTTTAGTCAAATGCCAAAGGTGGTAAAGTCTTAAGTTTATTACATCGTCATACAGCAGAGCATTTAGCAAATCCCAAGATCTATGAGTTGTGTTTATTTCTGACCCAAAGAGCTGCGAAGCCCTATATGTTAATGCTGGGTAGTTGGGTATATAAGGGCATTATTAACGACCCATTCAAAGAGGTTGGATTATTTATTTTTGTTTTTTTTAAAATATCATTTTTTAATAAAAAATTTAGTTTTTAGTAGAAGATAATCAATTGGCACGACGTGCAGTGGAACCTGATAATTTTTGGGAAAAAGGATATAGCGTGAAACAAGATCGAGTTCCCTGTTTCCTTGAAAAATTAGCCGACATCATTCTACGTACCGGAAAATATTTGAATGTTGTACGCCAATGTGGGAAACCAATAACTGCCGATGTTGAAGAGATTGTCTACGATTCAAAGAAAATGTTTTTCGTCGAAAAAATCGAAAAGGCATATTTATCGGCTAGTACCATGTTACGAACACTTCTCATGGACGAGTATGATTTACTCGGAAGATTAAGTTCGGTCAAGCATTATTTTTTGTTGGACCAAGGCGATTTTATTGTACAGTTTATGGATTTGTGCGAAAAAGAACTCTCGAAGAATATCGAAAACGTGGTATTGCCTCGAGTTGCATCGTTGTTTGAATTAGCACAACGTATCTCATGTGCCAATAACGATCCGTACAAAGATGATCTGAGAATCAAATTGTTGCAGAATGATTTACAATCGCAAATGTTTAAGATCCTTTCAATCGATTCGCCGGTTGTTCAAGGTAATTATTAATCATATCTCTTACTAGTGCCTACCCATAACTTCGGTCATGTTAAATTTAACCAAATTAGTAAACATAATTCAGGCTTTTGCAAATAAATTTTTGCCTATGAAGAGAGAAAATACAAAACATTTTTGGGGCCATCCATAAATTACGTCACACAAGTTTTATGATTTTCGACCCCCCCCCCCCGTCCTTGTCACAGCTGGTCACATTTGTGTGACCCACCTCTCCTTAGTGTGACGTCACATATTTTACAATTTTACCAATACAAATAGGTAATAATTGAATTAAAACGGCAGTTCCAAAATTTATTTTATTTCAATTTAAGTAAATGATTTTTTAATACAATTAACATGAAATCAACATTTCAAGAAATTAACAAAAAAAAAACGATTAGTTATATTAATTAAAGATTAAACTTAATCATCTTGAGTCCATGCACTTTGAACCCCCTCCTTTAACCCTTTGCACTCCGTTGTCCCCTCTCGTGGGACATCGTAATTCTAGTTATAAAAAAGTTATATAAAATAAAATATTGATTTTTTTTGCAAATATATATTTCTCGATGTCTACTAATTCATATAAGTCCAACATCATTAGAATCCGTTACTTAGTTCCAAAGTTCTACTAAATAATACGATAGCCTATAAATGTACGTAGCTGGTAGCCAACGTCCAGAACGGTCTGGAGTGCAAAGGGTTAAACACTTAGATTAAAATAGATTTTGAAATGTGACGTCACGAAATGGACCCCTCCCACCCCCTTGTCACACAATGTCACACTTCGTCGACCCCTCCCTCCCCTATCGTGTGACGTAATTTATGGATGGTCCCTTACTAAAACCATCCGGAGAATTTCCGTGAATTTTTTTACAAATATTAAACACGTTAGGTATAGATGAACGAAATTAAAGGTAGCTGACATCCTTGTTAAGGATGTTATCTCCATATTAGACTACTACTAATATACTTTACAATTTCGTAACTTATGGTGTGCTTTAAAAACTACTTGGTTTGGAAAATCTCACGGAATAAAATCGACTTATGTCGGAATTGGTTGGAATCTTTAGATTATTAACATTTATATTTTGTTAAGGATCTGTCTTTCTTTTAATGCTGATGCCATAGATATAGAAGTATGACGTTGAAATCCTTTCTATTGAATACAAGTCTAGGTTTAAAAATCATAAAATTTTTCATTATAACGATAATATATTTTTATATTACTAATAGCTATAAAGTTATACTTTCAAAAATCAATAATCAACAATTTGGGCATTTTCAGAAAAGCTCAACTTAACTGGACTTGAATCATTCTCATTTGACTATGAAGTACGCTGGCCTATATCATTAGTATTAAATAGACGAGCGATCGCCTGCTACCAAATGATTTTTAGAAATCTATTCTTCTGCAAATATGTCGAAAGACTGTTATGTCGGTAAGTTAGTTATTTATTTCGTTTTTTGAAATCACTCCCACTTAAATCTATCGCTTTTTTTTCTTTCAGAGTTTGGATCAGCACTAAAGACGCTAAGCTCTACAAACCAGTTGAAGCACAACAATATCGCAGTGCATTTACACTGCGACAACGGATGCTGAACTGCATTCAAAATCTGGAGTACCACATGATGGTGGAAGCCATCGAACCTAATTGGCAAACTTTCAAAGAACGGGTCACAAAGGTAGGTGGCAAATATTAAAATAAATTTATTTAGAAAATATAGACGATCAGATACATATAATAATTTACAAATCATGGCGTCCAGTGGTCAGGGAATTCCAGGAAGTCAGGAAATTTGTTAAAAGATTGCTATTAAGAAAAATATGTAACAAATAACAATGGTATAAGAACTGAATTGTTTTATTTGAATAGCGGGGAATAAGGTATGAAGGAACATCTTCACTACGACGACGTCTTCAAAGAAAGAGAATAAACCTGTACACTTTTCTGGTCTTGTTCAAGTTTATCTTAGATTTGGTCAGGAAATTTGTCTTTTTTAGAATGCTGGACACCAATAAATCTTATTTGGCATCAATCATAGATTTCAAAAGCGTTTCCATGTCCTGTAAACGTTTTTCGATTGTCGATAGCATAATTTTACTCTCGTCATACGTGTAACTGGCTGTAATTTTTTTCGAAATACAACATTTCGCTTCTTTAATCACACTCGATTCCATTAAATCGTCACACCAACCAGTGCCACATAGACAACACGTTTTTACCTCGGCTTCTTCAAACTTTGATTCTTCCTCGTTTTTAATTACGATACCATTTTGATTGGGTTTCACCCACACCATGTATTTGGGCAGGTCTTTGGGGAAGAGGCAAATTTTCTCGGCTAAAGATTTAATCGATAGAACTTTACTTAGTTTCGACGGTGATGTGTTCTGGCCTAAGATCATATGCTCGAAATGTGATATTATTTGAATTCGGGAAATGTATCCCAAAAGTTGGGCGTCTTGTTTAATAATTTGGGTGTCACTAACAGCCAAAGCGTTGAGTAAATTAAACAGGACTATAGCAATAAGAAAAACGAACAAAACGAAAATTATATGACTTGTAACAGGAAAAGATTTGAAATTAATGTCGCTAGCTTCAAATTCTCCCGTTAACATAACGATTGTCTTAAACAATGACATTCCCGGATCTTTAAAGAACACGTTTTCATCGTCATTTTCGATCGAGGTTGTATTGCTTTGGTCTCTGGTCGTCGTTTCACGAAATAACGTGAAAAATGTTAGGGCGAAGGCTATGATTAAAATCGAATACCATAGTAGAAACTTGAAAAAGTTCCACGAAACAGTCCGAAGCATTACGATGTTGGTCGAGAGTTTCGGATGTTGCCCGATTAATAAAATTAATTCAACGGCAGCCAAAAGAATTGCCGTGGCACTTAATTGTTGTCTCACATGTTCTGCGGGTTCTCTTAACACTATATGATACGTGATTATAATCAGTGGAATTTCGAGCCAATTCTCAAAATTTTTTATATAACGTTTCGGCGTTGCGATTAGTTGAAATATTTCTCTTAACGATAACAAACCGACGACAACTCCTAGTGCTGCCTGTAGAGTTACAAACGATTTCTCCTGTCCATATCCAAATATAATATAGGTCACTAATAACATGCAAAAGATTATATAAAATAGTAAATTTATATAAAACAACCAACTGATCTTTTGCCATTTTAAAAATAAGAAACTTGTTAAAATTGGGTGCTTTAACAAGGGTCGGAGTTCTGAGTTTTGAGACATGTATAGTAAAATATCCGTTTCTGCTGATAGTTTCTTTTGGGAACCACTTGGAACTAGGGCATACGATCCTCGACTTCTTCGAAAATTTAAATTGTTATCGTTATTATTTTGTTGGGTGTCATCATCAATGTTTCGATTAGACAATTCCATTTCCACTGTATAATCATTTCCGTTTAACATAATATGAACTTCTTCCGGATGTAGATTCGTTAGTGGTACTAAAAATCGATAATTGAACAAAATTTGATAGTTCACATCCGTGATACGTTCATTGTTTGTCGTGACACATTCATCGAGATATGAGCTGAGAGTATTCGGTGCAATATCAGCCAGGGGGAGGACATCGAAAGAGTTACGAATCGTCACCGAAGCACCCGCTCGAAGCAACGCCAGCACAGCCTCGTGATTTTGAGTTCTCGCTGCCAGATGCAACGCTGAATTTCTTTTCGCGTCAATCGCATTCACATTAATCCTGGCATCGCGTAACAACAAATCTAAACAAGTCGCAAAATTGCATCGTTTATTATCGACATGTTTCAGACTAAAATTTTTAACGACCGTATGCAAGATTGTTGGGGGCACATGAATTTTTGGATGCTCCAAAAACATGGCTAAAATATTAAAATAGCCTCGATCACAAACGATTTCGATCGGTCGTAAACTATTACAATTGTTATTTGTTAAATTTATATCGGCATCGTATTTTAGTAAATGACGTACACATTTTTCGAGCCCCAATTTCGATGATAGTTGTAACAATGAATTTAAACCATTATCTTGATCGACAATCGCTTTATCGTTTATTGTTAAATTTCCGGTTTTATTATAACAATCGTCGAGTTCTTCTAAAAACTTCTCCTCGTTATGTTGATTTAATAAATTAAATAATGTGAATACTATCGAAACACTGCGAGCCGTGAATGATGGAAGTTCCGTTTCTGTGATCAATTTTTTTTCAATGATCAAATCTCGAGCTGATTTTTCCGATGAAGTGCTCTGTGGAAACGAGTCGATATCGACTTTAGTTTTTGAAAATCTTAATACTGTCGAGACTATATCTTGATATCCGTGTTTTGCCGCTACATAGATTGGTGATAAGCCTTTGGCGTCTGGAATATTACAATCGATCCCATTTTCCAGTAACAACTGAGCACATTCCTTATACGCTTTCATATTTTCCTGTTTTGCATTTCTCACAATCGACATTAACGCAGTTTTATTTGCTTTACCCAAAATGTTAATATCGATATCTTTTTCGTTTAATAAACGTTTGAGAATCGCTATTTTCGGTGGTGCTTCTACACAAAAATGTATTGCGGCTTGTTTATATACAGGATTGATAAAGTTTACATCGGCGCCGGCTTTTAAGAGGATATCAACATAGTTTAGGGCATTTTCACTGATGGCAAACTCGAGCAAGGTTTTTATCATTGGCTCTTTGTAAAGGTAGTTGACGTTGATTAGACCTAGATTGTTGTTGAGAACTTCGCGGAATTGTTGAATTCGCCGATTTTGGAATGCGTCGAGCAACTGCATTTGCTTGTTGATGGAACTGGTTCGGGCCAATTTGTGGATCGGTAGCTGCGACGTGTGGGGTTGATCCATTTTCTGTCGAAAATATGTGGGTATTATGTTAATTGTTTAAAAGTAAAATTTTGCCTTAAGGTATGTGTGAAAGAGAAAGTTAATGATTTCTAACGTGGCTTTTATTTGTAGGTTTTAAGATATTTTAAGAATTTTACATAAAAAGAAAAGGTCTTTGAAAAACCACGCTTATCTGTGTAAAATTTCATTCCCTTGTGAGCGCTTTTCCTTTATGGAGGAGGCAATTTCATGTTTGGACTTTTTTTCTTTTTCCGTTTGGTTCTAAAGAAATTTTTCCCCAAAAATTGAAAAAAAGAAACTTAATAAATCTAATTAAGTTTAATTCTCTTAAGTTTTGAAAAGTGCAAAATTTTGACTCCAACTAATATCTCCCGTTTTAAAACACTTGCAAATAAGACAACGAAAGTAGGGGTATCGATAAGCTATGAAAATTAACCCCAATATGATAAAAAATTGTAACTATATATTTTTTTCATATTTCACACATTTCAGCAAAATACAGGACACTAATTTAACACTACAATAATTTATATGTAGAAGTAATGACGTTTTCTTTACCAGAAATAACGACAAACTGTGTTCAAAATGGCTTTTTCTCGGAAAATAGTATCTACCATTTTTTTAGCATATCGATTTTTCTAGACATGAGCGAATTTTTTTAACATTTTAATTTTTGATTTGTTGCTGTCTAAATAACTTATGTTTTATAAAAAAAGGGTACAATTTGGCAAAAAACGCCATTCTGAACACAGTTTTTTGATTTTTCTTGGGAAGAAAACGTCATCACTTTTACTTATAAATTATTGTAACGCTAAATTAGTGTCTTGTATTTTGCTTGAAATGTGTGAAATATGAAAAAAAAAATAGTCATATCGGGGTTATATATTAATTTTCATAGCTTATCGATATCCCTCTTTTTTAATTTAAAATTGAAAAAAAAGTGTGACACAGCGTGTTTTCACCTTTCAATTAGGGATTCATGAAGTCAAATAGTTGTACATTTTTCAAAAGAAATATCTGTGCTTAATTTTAGGGCTTCTCTACATTAAACAACTTACGAAGTTAATTTTTGGCTAGATTTAACATTTAAATATTAATATTTGACTTAGATTTGAATTAATTTTAAGTCATTTAGGTCAAGCTTATCCTATAAGGCCAAAAATGGTGGAAAATGTGTGACACACCATGTGGTCACACCCTTTGATATGGAAAAAAAATTTAACCATCTATATACGTGGACTTTTTTGACTTGATTAATTATCTTTTTTATAAGGCAATATTTAAACTATTAAAAAAGACCACTGTTTAAGTTAAAAATCGAGAAACACGTGTGACACATCGTGTGGCCACATTGTTGCTTATCGAACCTAAAAAAAATATTTTAATCTACTTAACATCTTGAAATTTCTTAGTATTGGAAATACAAATTATATAAGTACACGGTGTGTCACATTTACATTTCCACTTTTTATTTTAAAAATTTATTTCTTACACTATACTGTATGGGAACGTACGTATACTACATAACCCATTCGTTTGGGAGGGGAGGGGGTCTCTAAAACAACACGATTGGTCACAGAGGCTTGGGTCTTCGGTTGGTTCATTGGTCATAGGTCTTCGTCACGTAGTCAATATCTTCTAAGGAATTTTCGTGACTTTTCGAGCTATATTCAAATTATTTTACTATATTTATGAATTACTACGTAAACATTAGGGGTGGGGGTCTTGGAATATACAACTGGTAGTCATCGAAGGTTAAGGGGGTAAAATTAAAAAAAAATGGGTTACGTAATATGGATACGTTCCCTAATTTTATTGGTATGTTATGAGATTTTAGTGGCGCAAATAGTACCCACCGCCTATATGAAACGTTTTCACCACACCAAAGGTTTGTTCCAATCACCCAGCTATGGCGATGCACAGACACGACCAATAGACAAAGAGCAAGATAACATTGACCAAGAGACAAGAGCGAGTGAACACTGTTTCAGCCAGTGAAGCCAGATCGTGGGATTTCTTTACCCCCACTTAGCAGCACATACGTCATAAATTGAGGAGAAAAATGTCCTTTCCATATGACACGGATATGACACGGATACACACACTTACAAAGCGTTGTATGGGTGTTGTTTTACCTATCCGTGTCATATCCGTGTCATATGGAAAGGACATTTTTCTCCTCAATTTATGACGTATGTGCTGCTAAGTGGGGGTAAAGAAATCCCACGATCTGGCTTCACTGAACTGGTTTCAGCAGGTTCGTTCCGTGAGATCATCCAGCCCCATCCAACACAGCCATTTCCATACATTTTTGTGCTATGGCGTGACGAGCGCTTATAACGCCACTGTTTCGGCGATTCTTATGCACTGCCCTGTTGATCCTCGGGCTAATGCGACCTAAGCTGAAATAGTTTTTCACTCACTTTTGTCTCTTGGTCAATGTTTGAACATCACCAGAAGGACGATTGGAACAAACCTAAAGTGACACTGAAGTGCACTTATATGCATTAATATCTCCTGTGTTTGATATGAAACTTGCGCCATATTTTGGTGGTCCCATTAAAGTATTTCCCCATATAAAACTTTACTTAAATAATCAATAAGTGAATCTGGTAGATAATTGAAATATCTACAATATTTGTGTATATAAAATTTTAGATTGTATCGATATCGGGAAATGTAAAAAATATCATTTTAAGATTCAATCGATACAAATAGATGAAGTTCGTATAAGCATAGTAATAATTATTCCACGTTTTTTTGAATATTTGATTGAATCGCATATTGAATTAAAATTATTATTGATTGATATTACGGTATATTTGACCTAAGAAATTCTTAACGGATTATTTCATTGCTATATTAGTGGAAGATCCGAGTATCTTATTGGAAAAAAAATCATTTACTTGTCACTTGATTTTAACATTTAAATTTGTTTAGACTGCAAAATTGTTACTTACTGTTGTTTTCTCTTTGTACAGAATTTAATTTTCACAGCAATCAACGAATATTCTCGGTATTAAATACGATGAAGAAATCAACTTCATTTGTACGATTGTTGTAAAGTGCTGTCCCATTGATTTGAATGACTACATAAAAATTGAGATCAACTTGAGAGAAATTAAATAATTATTTTATTCGACTGTGTGTATGTTTTAACGTTGGTAGGGACTATAATTATTATTACAATCAATTACAATGGATCAAATATGGGCAAAAAAAACACTCATACACACACATCCAAACGAAACACACACCAGTTGCTTGAATGAGCGACGAGAACAACTTTCCTCCGTATTCTGGCGACTGCCGATTCATGATCCACACTCTCCTCATTGGCGTCATCCTCCACAAAACTGGCCTCACCATGGCCCCACCGAGCCTCATACATCCATCACGGCCATGAGCGTACCTAGTTTTTGCTCTAGAGGGGAAGACAAATCTTTGAAGAAACATTCCATCAATATTTTATAAATCACAATTACTTTTATAAGTGATGGGTATACCAGTTATTTTTTCTATGTAAATTTATAACTGCATATTGCTAATACTACCACATAATGTACACATTTTTACTGTATTTACTATGTACACGTAAAATGGTCTGTAGAACCCTTGTGTCGCGCGTTTAGGATTAAGGACTCTTGATTTACACTGTCATTTATTATATAATTATTAATTGAGCGTCAACATTTAAATCTCGTCTTTCTCTATATGCATCATATTTTTTCTCTCTTTTGTAACGAAGTGTGACTTAATCTATCTTTAAAATTTTACTCTCAAATGTTCACATATCGGTTATCGAACTTAAGGGGGTATTCTAGTCTAGAGGCCTGAATTTCGAGCGTTTTTTGGCAATTGATAAAAAAAAAGCATTTGATATTTTTACTATCCATTTTTATATCATTTGCTTATTCATATTCAGAGAGTACACAAAATTAATTTTCAAACAAAAAAAAAATTTTCATTGAGTTATGCGTCTTTGAAGTAGAGGGAAAAAAAAAGACCGTGTCCTCGTCGCCATGATTTCTACCCTTGTGGTCATTTGAAAAATTAAACAATGATGGATTCTTAATAAAAACAAATGTTGCTATCGCATGAACCTCCAAAACTGAAAAAAAAATTGTTTTCATAAAATGGCGGCTACTTAAAAATAAAGGTCGATTTTTTCACTCATTTTTTAACTTTGTCGATTTTTTTAAAAATATTACAAACTTAAAAGTTTCATTTTTTGTTGGCTCATGCGATAGAGAGATATTCAAAGAATATTCATGCCAAATTTCAAGTAAATCGGCTGATTAGAACTTGAGATATTATGGCGACCGCATCGAAAAAAGTAGTTTCGAGAAAAACGCGTTTAAAGTTTTACGTTAAGTCGCAACCGGTCTAGTTGCTACGACACTTAAACGGCTATAACTTTGGAAATAATTTGAAAAATCATTTTAGGGAGATATTTTTGAATATATAAACTATCGGATTATGAAAAAAAAAATTTCGATTTTTTCAAAATCCTAGACTAGAATACCCCCTTAAGAAGTGTCACTTTCAAAATCAACCCTCTCGGATGAATTTTTATTTTAAGAGTGATTTATCTGGGGTATAAACTCAAAGATGCATTATGAGAATGGTATGTTTAAGACAAGGATCGTTGAAATTATTTTTTAATAGTTTGTAATTTAAGGACTAAGGAGTTTTGTTTTATTTTTCCTGAATTAAACTATTTTTCCAAAGTTAAGACCCGGTAATTCGGGGATAGAGGGGAGAAATAGCTATTTTTTATTTAATTTCTTAAATATCTTTTGTAGTTTACATTCTGAAAACAAAAGAAACATATATTTGAAATCCTTTCATTTTATATATCACATGATGCATTTCATAGAAGTTTTTTTATTTATTTTAAACTTTAACCCACATTACCGATATTTACCTTTTTTTGGTAGATACTAGATATCTATCATTGCTTCATCAAACTTTATTAATGTACCGAAGTTTAAGGGGGTATTCTAGTCTAGAGGCCCGAGTTTCGAGCGTTTTTTGGCAATTGATAAAAAAAGCATTTGATGTTTTTACTATCCATTTTTTTATCATTTGTTTATTTATATTCAGATTACACAAAATTTATTTTAAAAAAAATTTCATTGATATGCGTCCTTGAAGTAGAGGGGAAAAAAAAGGCTGTGGCCTCGTCGCCATGATTTCTACCGTTGTGGTCATTTGAAAAATAAAACAATGATGGATTCTTGATAAGTACAAATGTCGCTATCGCATGAACCTCCAAAACAGAAAAAAAATTTTTTTATAAAATGGCGGCTACTCAAAAATAAAAGTTGATTTTTTCACTAATTTTTTAACTTTGTCGAATTTTTTAAAAATATTACAAATTTCAAATTGTCATATTTTGTTGGTTCATGCGCTAGAGAGATATTAAAGAATATTCATGCTAATTTTCAAGTAAATCGGCTGATTAGAATTTGATATATTGTGGCTACCGCATCGAAAAAAGTAGTTTCGAGAAGAAAAACGCGTTTAAAGTTTCGGGTAAAGTTACATCCAGTGGCCATACAATGGTAGTTAATACTTACATTTTTGTATCAGCGATTCCTGGTCCAAAATAATTAAAATTTTGAAAAATTCCTCTTAAGGGCATATTCTTAATGGTTTAAACTTTGAGAATATGAAAGAAAAGAAAAATTGATTTTTTCAAATTTCTAGACTAGAATACCCCCTTAAAGATTTTATATTCAGAAGAAATTGTCTTTGATATAGACGGGCATACAACCAGACATCCGAGTGATCCTATAAGGGGACTATAAGGTTTTTATTTATCATTATTAACGTAAGAACCCTTAACAACTTATCAATATACGATACATAATATTGATGTAAGCATAAAAGTTATTAAGGGGGTATTCTAGTCTAGAGGCCCGAATTTCGAGCGTTTTTTGGCAATTGATAAAGAAAAAACATTTGATATTTTTAGTATCCATTTTTTTATTATTTGTTTATTTATATTCAGAGAGTACACAAAATTAATTTCAAATTTTTTTTTATTTTTCATTGAGTTATTCGTCTTTGAAGTAGAGGGGGAAAAAAAAAGACCGTGTCCTCGTCGCCATGATTTCTACCGTTGTGGTCATTTGAAAAATAAAACAATGATGGATTCTTGATAAGTACAAATGTCGCTATCGCATGAACCTCCAAAACAGAAAAAATTTTTTTTTCATAAAATGGCGGCTACTCAAAAATAAAGGTCGATTTTTTCACTCATTTTTTAACTTTGTCGAATTTTTTAAAATATTAAAAATTTAAAATTTTAATTTTTTGTTGGTTCATGCGATAGAGAGATATTCAAAGAATATTCATGCCAAATTTCAAGTAAATCGGCTGATTAGAACTTGAGATATTATGGCGACCGCATCGAAAAAGGTAGTTTCGAGAAAAACGCGTTTAAAGTTTTACGTTAAGGCTCAACCGGTCTAGGTGTCGCGACACTAAAACGGCTATAACTTCGAAAATAATTTGAATTTTGAAAAATCCTTTTAGGGAGATATTTTTGAATATATAAACTATCGGATTATGAAAGAAAAAAATTTTCGATTTTTTCAAAATCCTAGACTAGAATACCCCCTTAATACGTTTTCAAATCCTATTCCCAAATATTTAGGGAAAGAACAATTAACTCGATAACGAAATAATTGGTAATAGTCACGGTTCAAGTGAGGACACGTACCCCTTCTTGACTTATCATTAGGTACGCTCATGGACAGTGACCACAAATAATAGTAATGCATATATAAGAAATTTTCTGCCTCAGCACATTCGGCAAACAGGGCAATGCAACCAAGGAAAGTTAAGATGAACAAAAGAAAACCACCTCGGAATCAAGATTTAAAAGTGTCTCAACACACAACCACTTAATTAAAACAAATACATTAACGAATAATAAACTTAAAAATCCTACTACCATTGGTGTTACCAAAGGTTTTCACTGTACATACATAATCTAATTGTTAATATATGGTGTTGCGTTGATGAGAATGGCCATCATTCGCAATCATGTTTATCAATGGAACAACTCGCAGTTGTGCTCGGGACTAAATTTTATGAAAGAACATGTAGGCGACATTTCATACGAAAAAAAAAACTGATGATCTAATACATTAATATATTTAAAATGAACCCACTTAAAAACATTATTTTCCAACCTTATATAGAAACATTCATAAATAGCTTCACATATGAAAAATAATTAAATAATAATTAAATTTTCCTTTAAACACCGAAATAAAAAGTGTGAAATATTTATTAACACGTTCAGATTTTCTTTGTACATCTGTATAAATGAATTCAGTAATCAAATAATTGGCCCAAAATTATTTAGTTGATTATAACTTCTTTTTCTTATCATACTTACGTGAAATTCTAATTGTTTGTTCTATTATATTTTCAGTTATCAGCAATTTATGTGTTTACATTTTATTAATTTTTTTTAAAATTTTTAGTGAAACGTTTATTTGCATTTAATTTTTAAGTGATAATTTTATTTTACCTTCATTTTTTACAGGCAATTTTTTATTTTGAAGTATGAGAGCATAAGTTAAATTATAATCATAATTTTTTTTAAATATCTATAATATTTTTATTGCAAGTATTTGAATCAGTAATAATACAATAATTATCTCTAACAAAATTTGTTACGACTCTTAAAACTAAGATATAGTTCCTACTTCCTTGTCTACCCCATTGTGTATATTCGGATGTAAAATGTGGGTCTAACGTGGCCGCTGTAGTTATTTGTTTTCGGTTAATCCGCCAGATTTAAAGGGTCGTTTCGTTTGAGTCTTGTGAATCTTTTCACCGTTAAAATTTTTCTTCCGGTAAAGTTAGGGTGCACTCTTGTGTAAAGTTAGTCTTGCCCTGCACGCTTTACTTGTTTTGGCCGCCACTTGACTGACAGTTTTAGTATTTGTCTCTTTTTTTGGTTTATTTAAGGTCGCATCATCTACCGTGGTCTTTAGCGACCGTCGAATTCGAAAACCCATGAAAAAAATCTTGTGCTTTCATTGCGATTTGACCCCAAAACCACAGGCGTTTAGAGCAACTATCTAATCACCCACGCCACTAAGTGACCTTTTGTGTCTCTTATTGTTAGTAGAATTGTATTACGCACATAGTTAGCTGTGCCAATCATCACGATCGATAATTTGTAAGATGGAATTTTTGGCAGAACCCAGGCATATTGAAACTTGGCTTTCATTTCACATTTATGTTTTTGATGGGATTCCAATTATAAATTTTAGTATGATAATATTTCTGATTTTAAAGAAATCTTTATTTTTTTACCAATTTTTATCTTATACTAGCTCTTATTTTAGCTATCTTGGAATAAAAAGATAATAGTTATACTTCAAGAATCGTAAATTTTCTATAATAACAAATATCTTCTTATTTTTACCTGTCTATAAATCTCACTATTTGCAGTTCAGTCATTGTTCAATTGATTTTTACCCGTAATTTACTTTTGACATTGACTTTGATCTCCCTAGAAATTACACTCGTGAATAAGCTAATTTTTTTTATTCCAATTCTTCCCTCTGTAACTCTGTATTTTCCCTTCTATAAATCGAACTCCTAACGGCTTCACCTCTCTTAGGCAAACTTCTAATCGGGATCACTTTAGTCGAACTGTCTGTTTTGGTTATTTATTCTTAAAAATTATCATCATTATTTAAATTGAAATTTGATAAACAGATGTTAAAAATTGATTAAGACTGTGAAACTATTACTGACACCTTCTCTTGAGATTATGACACTAAGAATGGCACATTTTTGTTACTTTTTTATACACTATTATCTCTAACATAAACATTATCGCTGTACGTTGATTCGCCAAATTCAATCAAAGCATCATAATGACCCTTGTTAAAATTTCCCGTAAACCGTAGCGTATCCACACCTTATGTTGGTTCTCCAATAGAAGCCATGAGGCCACTTTGAAATACTTTAAATTGATAAAAAAATTGATTCGTATAAGTGTCACGCTTAGACATTTCAGCACGATAGACTTCTTTAGTGCTGTAAAGAGCGTCGGATGGTGAATGAGTCTAGCATCCGAACCGATTCCAGTTATTAAATACATGTACAACAATTTTTTTTCATTTAAATTTTTTTTTCGTTCTTCTCCATGTAAAACGTTCACAGTTTCACTGCTAAAAAATAATTAAAAAAAAAACAAAACTTGAGGTCGTAAGTGAATAATTTTTTTTAATTAAGGAAAGATATTTTTTATTAAGAGCCTGACAATGGCGTGTAATCAATTCAAAATATTGTTGCTATGAAAACATAAAACAACAAACCTGACGTCACATTTATATTAAATTTATTCCATGTTAGTTGCGTTTTGTTGTACCACTTTTTACTTTCTTTTACTACTATATAGATAGTAAAGGAAGTATTGTAATCGGGTCGAATTTTCGAATTCGAGCTTTCACCGGAAATACATGTTTTGAGGTCCCCTGAGTCCAAAAAAGTGGTTTTTAGAAACATGTCTGTGTGTGTGTCTGTGTGTCTGTGTGTGACAGCCATATCGTATCGAAAGCTTTATCCGAATTTCACCAAACTTGGTATTTGACCTCCCTTTTATACCTAGTTGTGCCGCGAAGCTTTTGGTTGAAATAGGTTAATCAAAAGCTCTACTTTACTCTTGGTGTTTTTGAGCTTTTTTAATTTTGTTCGAAAACGGCTCCAACGATTTTCTTTAAACTTTCTATAATTCTTAGACTTATTAGTGGCTACAACTTTTATTTGAAACTTTTTCCTGGGAAAATTCGAATAAGGGCGGTTCTGGGGTGAAGGTTTGGAATTCGTATACCTATACCTATGTACAAATAAGCTGTATAGTGTATACATATTACTTTCTTTTACTACTTAATAGTAAAGGCAGTATTGTAATTGGATCGAATTTTCGAATTCGAGCTTTCAACGGAAATACTTGATTTGAGGTCCTCTGAGTCCAAAATAGTGGTTTTTAGAAACATGTCTGTGTGTGACAGCCATATCTTATCGAAAACTTTATCAGAATTTCACCAAACTTGGAATCTGGCTTTCATATTATACCTAGTTGTGCCGCGAAGCTTTTGGTTGAAATCGGTTAGCCGAAAGCTTTACTTTACCCTAGGCATTTTTGAGCTTTTTCAATTTTTTTCGAAAACGGCTCCGACGTTTTTCTTTAAACTTTCTATAGTTTTTAGACTCATTAATGGCTACTTTTATTTGAAACTTTTTTCTGAGAAAATTCGAATAAGGGCGGTTCTGGGATGAAGGTTGGGAATTCATGTATACACATATAGCCCTATAGATTGTATGCATATAGTACTGTTTATATGTATTGTTACAAAGTGCTTATATTTCTTTTAACTAACAGCGAGTATTTTCATGAATGAAAGTAAAAGAAAGTTGTGTGAAGCCTCGCACCAGATATTTTTCTCACGTCCCACGGGAGCTGGATAAAAAGTATCCTTTGTCCTTTTCCTGGTTTTAAACTACTTCCTCAACAATTTTCAGCCGTTCTTGAGTTATAAGTAGTGTAACTAACACGACTTTCTTTTATATATATATACATAGATTAGATGTCTAGTAGTCAGGGATTTCAGTAAAATCAAGGAAAAATGCTTGTTAAATTTACAGAAAGAAATTTTATTGGAATTAAATACTTTATATATTATAAATAATATCGTTTAGAAGTTATCTGAAAAAATATGGTGGTTGGGGTGGCAATCAACTGTGCGGCTACTTCAAAAGAGGGGGTTATTTTTTTTTACTTTTTTCAACTAGCTCAAAAAAATCTAAGAATTTAGTTTGGATTTGGTCAGGGAAAGTCAGGAAATTTATTGTTTTTGAAATGCTGGACACAAAAAAAAAATCTTTTTTATGGTGTCAAAAATTAATATCATTATATATTAAAACAACAATGTTGGCGCCCATACGAGCTATCAAAATATCAATTTTAAGGTTTGCCATCCATTTTTTTCGTTTTTCGATTTAAATAGCACAGGATTTTTTTTTAAAGTTTCATAACAGGAAAAGTTCATTGTAATAACAAGCTGAAAGAAAGGAATTTAAAGCTCTACAAACAAGGTCCTTAGAACAAAATTGGAAAGTATAAAAACAATTTAATTAGTCTTATTTTTGAAAATATTATTTATATTATTTATTTCTGAAATCTTTGAAACGATTGATCTGAGGAACTAAATAAGTTAATATTGGAACATTGGGGCTTTAATGTTTTTTTTTAAATGACAATGTGCATTGTGCAATGTGTACTATAAGGATAGCTAAAGTGGGGGATTTTTATTAGTGTTGGCTTTATTCATAGATACATACATTATTACATTTCCTTTTTAAGTATTGCATCTTCAATCGAATGGTTTATTGTTATTTAATACATAATGAGGAAATATTCTAAGACTATAATTATCCGAGCTGTTAAAATGACTTAGTTGCTTTTTTGTAGACCAAAATTATCATAGGTAAAATTTTCGAGTAAACTTTTTTCGACTCATTTTTGATGAATTTTCGAGAACTTATCAAAAGTTATGGCCGGTATAGCGGTAGTATTATTCTTTCCAAATACTTCTTAAATTTAGTGGACGCAAATCAAAACGACCACAACTACATCACGAATCAAGTTTCTTAGTTTTCTTTAACTTACGATTAGTAAATTCAAAACTATTTTCAACAATGTATCATAATATCTTTTAATGCATGAACAGATTAAAGAGGCAATGAATAACTCGAAATTGAAACTTTTCTTTGTATTGATATAAAAGTATTTTATTTAACACAATTTTTCTTTGAATTGTTATTAATAAACTTGTAACATGTAAATATTTATCGCCTTTCTTTTAATAGCAATGAACAAAAGAATGAAACACTGTATTTATTTATTGTTAAAAATAGTTTGAATGATGCATTGTGTCCATATTGTGGTTGTATAAACATCTTTGTATCATATGAACAAAATTCATATTTCGCGTATTGAATATTTTAAGCTTCTTTCTTTAATAATACTACAAGCTTTGTTCTTTTTTTAAATACCTTACATATTTATCTCATTGCTAGACAAAATCTATTGTTTGAAATTAGGTTTGAAGTAAATGGATGTGGGAAGAAAGTTTCAGTTTATTTTTGTTATGAATTTATAGTGTAAAAATCCATTTTTTAGATGTTCCTTAAGTAATTAATTGAAAGAACAAATTATGGTTAAAGGTCACTTAGTGGCGTGGGGGACTAGATAGTTGTCTTATACGCCAGTGGTCCTGGATTCGATTCCCAATGAAAGCCCAAGATTTTTATCTGGGTTTTCGGATTCGACAGTCGTTAATGACCATAGTAGTTGATGCGACTTTAAATAAACCAAAAAAGAAAAAACAAAGTTTTAGACATTAATGAGTCTAAGAACTAAAGTAAGTTTAAAGAAAAACGTTGGGCCGTTTTCCAAAAAAATTGTAAAAGCTCAAAACCCGATAGAATAAAGTTGAGCTTCCAGTCAACCGATTTCAACCAAAAACTTTTCGTCACAACTAAATATGATATGAAGGCAAAATTCCAAGTTTGGTGAAATTCGGATGAAGCTTTCGATACGATGGCTGTCACACACAGACATGTTTCTAAAAACTGCTTTTTTTGACTCAGGGGGCGTCAAAACATGTATTTCCGATGAAACCTCGAATTTGAAAATTCTACCCGATTGGAATACTTCCTTTACTGTATAGTAGTTTGTAAAAAGTATTTTAGAGAAAACTGTTTTTAAAGCTTTAGGTAAATTTTTGTTCAGTGGCCATGCAATGGTATAATACTATGGTACAATACTTACATTTTTTTAATCGGCGACTCTTGTTCCAAAAATAATTAAACTTTTGAAAAATCCCTTTAAGGACACATTCTTAAAGGTTTAAGCTCTGAAAGTTTGAAAGAAAATCGATTTTTTAAATTTCTACACTAGAATATACCCTTATCGCTCTTTATTCCCGAAAAAATTTTCTTGAGTTTTCGGAATCGATGGTCGCCCATAACAATAACACAACCTTTCAGGGGGTATTCTAGTATAGGATTTTGAAAAAATAAAAAAATCCGATTGTTTATATATTCAAAAATATCTCCCTAAAAGAATTTTTCAAAACTCAAATTATTTCCGAAGTTATAGCCGTTTTAATGTCGTGCCAACTGGACTGGTTGAGACTTAACGTAAAACTTTAAATGCGTTTTTCTCGAAACTACTTTTTTCGATGCGGTCGCCATAATATCTCAAGTTCTAATTAGCCGATTTACTTGAAATTTGTCATAAATATTCTTTAAATATCTCTA
This sequence comes from Sisyra nigra, assembly GCA_958496155.1. Taxonomy (NCBI): domain Eukaryota; kingdom Metazoa; phylum Arthropoda; class Insecta; order Neuroptera; family Sisyridae; genus Sisyra; species Sisyra nigra. The sequence continues at coordinate 26,369,002 of OY292315.1, forward strand.
TATCGCATGAACCAACAAAAAATGAAAATTTTAAATTTGCAATATTTTTTAAAAATTCGACAAAGTTAAAAAATGAGTGAAAAAATTGACCTTTTTTTTTGAGTAGCCGTCATTTTATGAAAAAAATTTTTTTTTTCAGTTTTGGAGGTTCATGCGATAGCGACATTTGTACTTATCAAGAATCCATCATTGTTTAATTTTTCAAATGACTACAGGGGTAGAAATCATGGCGACGAGGACACTCTTTTTTTTTCCCCTCTACTTCAAAGACGCATAACTCAATGAAATTTTTTTTTTTGTTTTTAAATTAATTTTGTGTACTCTCTGAATATGAATAAGCAAATGATAAAAAAATGTATAGTAAAAATATCAAATGCTTATTTTTTATCAATTGCCAAAAAACGCTCGAAATTCGGGCCTCTAAACTAGAATACCCCCTTAATAACCAAAAACAGAGCTTAATGGACAACTTGTTATCGAATTACTAACACTTTTTTTAAATTTGCTTCTAGGTTGTCGATGTTGATAAAGTGCTCAAGTGCCATAATGACTTCTTGGATATGTGCCTAAAAGATTGCATGCTTACGGATCCGGTTTTATTATCGATTGTAACAAAATTGCTAAACATTTGTAGGGAATTTTGTTCATTCATGCAGGTATGTACTTCACTAAATCTGTTTTCTATTATGAAAATTTGTTAATAGATATAACACCAATATTTTGCAAACAATTTAATGATAATATGTTTTCAAACAACTAACACAACATTTAATTTCTCAAAATGATTTATTCGCGAAAAATTTTATATTGAAACCTTAAAATGTTCCTTATTGTAAAGGAGAAGTTTTAGAAAGTTTTCATGAATGAATTTAAATGAATAAAAATATTGACTATAAGTAACGAACTTCAATAAGGATTATGAAAAAAAAAACATGTGATTTACCATAATTTATTCGTATATCTCCTTAATAACCGTCAATTACATTTTGATTGGTTAAAAATGAATTAGTATTTTATTGTATTTATGAATCAATGCAATCGATTAGAAAATCCCTATTTTCGTTGTTTATGAAAAACAAGTGCAACATGCAATGTGCACATTTGTAGTTTGCATACAATGCACACTTATTTCAATCAATAAGAGCTGCACTTACGTTTAAATTGTTAATATTAAAATTTAAGTGCATATAAATTGGTTGCATTTAAAGTGCATAATCTACAAATAGCATTTATAGTTTACATTATGTCTATAGAATAACAAAAATATTTTTGGAGCACGCTTATTTATAGGAAGTTCCACAATAAGAATATTTTGGTATTGTTTTTTGGTTGACATTTATAAGAAATAAAAATAATAGTCCATTGTTGTAATCAGAAAGTTTGCTTGGTAAGCATTAAAGTAGTTTATGTCAGGGGTCCAAAAATTTTTTGCTCTTAAGAGTGCATTCTTTAATACAGATTCTCAACTAACTTACTTTTCCTGTACACCCAAACCTCACTTTGCGTCGTGGTTATGTTCTAAAAAAACACGACGCAAATTGAAACGACGCAAAGTGAATTTTGATTTTCTATAGCAAGCATTTTTACATACAAGACTCGAACTCAAAACAACGCAACTTCGAAAATCCAACAACGCATAGTGAAAGTTAGTACTAATTCAGCAGCGACGCAACTTCGAAAAAACGCAAAACGAAACGACGCAAAGCGAGGAACTATTTAAAGTAATTTTGCATTTTTTGGTCTTTATTGTATAAAATGTATTTTTATTTTACATTGTGAAATTTATACAATCTTTTCGCACAATGTAGTATAAGTTAGTAAAATTCCTTTAACCTTATTCTTCTGTTAAGTAGTGTACCACCAATTTTTGAAGGTTTCAGAAATGAACCACAACAAAAAAGGTTGAGAATCACTATTTCTATAACACCACTTATTTTAAGCGAGATAAATATCCATGGGAATAGCGTCGCATATACGTACAACAGTCGGTGGGTGCCATCATGCACTTAAACAAAGAGTTGAGGACCTCTGGCTTTAATAATTTCATAAGAATCATTTTGAGAAATTAAATGAAGCACTAAACAATAAATGTGGAAACATGTGTTATGTTGCGTATATGCAACCAATATTACAAGCTTGTACAGCTGGCTTATTCTTAAGAAATTATCAAATTCAATATTGATTTTACGTTTTTGTAGTTTTGATTTTCGATGAATTTTGGAACGATATAAAACACTAAACACTTAACACAATAACATTGTATACAAATAATAGCAATTTTAAAATTCGATTTTTACAAATTGCTGTTTAACATGCTTTACAAAAATGGTGTGGACTTAAACATGAAGATATCGTAGTACATCAATGAAACTAATTAATTATTCTTTACTAGTTTATAATGACATTTAATGGTTATAAGGGGTTTTGGGTATTATTTAAATTACTTTAAAGTGAAATTATTGTTGAATGTAATTGAATATTTTATTTAATGGGTTCGTTCTATCTTTCTATCATTTGGGACCTGTATTGGTGATTGGGTGTAGTTAATGCAACGTTATATTGTGGACGCTGAGCTCAGCTCTTCAGTACTAAGCTCAGCTCATGACGTTTCTGAACTTCAGTTACACCATCAGCAGGTATATTATTTGATCGTTTCAGCTGCATATTATCAAATTATATGTGGCATTACCTATATTATAAAATTAATTTTTAGTTATTTATGCTTTGTGTCGCTTGGTCGCTGTTTGTTGTCAAACGTAGATATTTTTCTTTTATAATTTCTTTAATTTTAAATTTCAATATGTACCTACTTAATTTCATTGTTTATTATCAGGATATTATGTCAAAACTAAATTATAAGTCTTTTAATATCATTATTAATCGTCACATGCATTTCATTGACAAGCAATCAAATCTTTCTTGGTTTTAATATTTATAACAGCTTTTCTTAGTTTTTGTCTTGCTAATATCCCGATAGTAACTTTTCTATGGGTATTGACGTATTAATCGTGCTATCATGTTGTTTGTGTTAAATTTAAGAAGAAAAAGAATATATGCTAAATATTAGTGATTTCATATGGACATTGAACATTTGAGAGTTTCAAAATAACCCTTTTTAACTACTCCCCTCCTCATTTGTTTTCTGTGTAGTCCAATTGGAGTTGTCAGGAAAAAAGGAGAAAAGGAGTTGTCAAATAGTTTGAGAAACACTAACTTTCATATACTATTATATTAAAAGAGTAAATGTTTCTTTATTTGGACAAAATGATCTCTGGAGTTCAAACTATTATACAGTACAGTTACAATATCAGTACGTATCAAAGATTATATTTTATCCTGGAAAAATATACTATGTATTAGAGATGTTACGTAGCTTCGACTCCGACTTCGATAAGTCGGAGCTTCTGATTGCTATTTCACCTTCGCTTCCGACTTAGGTTCTGAAACTCTTAAATCGGAGGTTTTAACAGAGGTCGAAGCCAAACGAATAGCCTTTTAACAATGTCGATTGTCCGCCAATATTTATCGTGTCCATCATGGTCGGTAGCAATAGGACAATTTTTTAGTTGCGCTGGTTTAATCTATAGTCTAAGGCCCTTTAAGAAATCGATTGAATGGAGACAAAGCTCCAAAGTTTTTGTTCCTTAATTATAATATTTTACTTTTGGTTTCAATTCTATTGGTTTAGTTTCCTAACTATTATTGAATCATGATAATTTTTACGTTCATCGTCTACAGCAGTGGTGCGCAAACAATTTTCATTTGCGACCCCCAATTTTTAGGAAAAAATTTGTCGCGACCCATGAACTGTTCTCGGTAACTATTTTCAATTGAATTTTTATTTTAGCTGGCTATATTTTTTATTTTCATATAAAGTTCTTTAAATTTGGCGACCCTGAAAAATTTTCTCGCGACCCCTCTGGGGGTCGCGACCCACGGTTTCCGCATCATTGGTCTACAGCACATGTTCATCTATTATTTTTTAATTAAAATTAAAGAATTTAACTATATGTATATCTAATGTTTTTATTTGTTCGTAACACATATTTCTTCTGCCACCACCTGTGCAACCACCTCCGACTTTGACTCCGATAAACTAACTTCAAAAACTTCGACTTCGGTCCCGATAAAACTACCGCCGTAACATCCCTACTATAACTTAAATTTGGACAAAACATCAATTAATTTTATTCTAGAAAAATATGATTCCTATAGACTAGCTATAGATGGAAACACAATTTGTTTGGTTCTCACTCAAAAAATTGAGTATTTTTTTCGTTAAAGGACTGGTTTGTAAATTGAGGAAAGCAAATAATAATATTTTCATTTCGGAAAACTTGATGGTTCCTGTAGGATAGTTACAAATAGACAATCTGTTTTTCGGGTTTTAGATAGGAACAGTGAAAATTCGATATAATTTTCGATATACGATATTCGATGTACCAAGAAAATGAATAAATGAATTAAGTTGGCTGACTAAACTATCGGCAGTGTGCGCGTGTGACTTCCACGCCATACTGTTAAGCAGTCGATCGATAGTTTGGTGATAGTTCAGTTTGAAGACAATCGTGAAGCCCATCAAATTTACTTATCGGCTGATACCAAATCGGTGTAATGTTCGTACTTTTATACATGTTCATTGTTCATACTGATTAACAGCCCGATTAAACTATCGGGCGATAAAAAGTCTATAGTCTGCAGGGGCTTTTATCCTAAACAATTTTGTGGTTTCCATAGGATGTAGTTATTATATAATAGAAAGAAATAAATGAGCCGTTCAGTGCACACATCGATTAACTCCGTAATGCAAAAAGTTGAGTAAATTGATAAAATAGACTTCTGAAATACATTGTCTCTTATGGAAAAGCTAAAAAGCAAATTATCATTTAGAGCTGTTATTACTTATTATTAGAAATTTTTTTGCGAATATATTAGTTAGTTAGGAGTCAACCAAGTGTTTTGACATGAAAATTTGTAAAAGTTGAAAAAGTGGAGTTAATCGATGTGTGCACTGAGCGGCTCAATTAATGTTTTCTTGTTCTCAGTCAGAAATGAAGAAATAAATAAAGGGTAAAATTAGTTGGTGGCTTAAAGGAAACATATATACAATCGTCCTTTCTCGGAAAATTTGGTGGTTCCTGTGGGTTATACAAGTAGAAAAGTAAATTTTTGGTAATGTATAGTCTTGCAGGGTAGATATAAATAGGAAATTGTGTTTATCGGTTCTCATGGAAAGCTATAGAAATAAAATCATCATCATTATCATTGTATTTTCTGTTTTTACCCCAATCGAAACAGTAAGGGATTAGCTATATTTTATATTCTGTAACATCCTCTTCAATAACAACTCAATACGTATAGTATGGTAGCATGATTTACGTTAAGTACATCCAATTTATTAATTTTCATTTTTTTTTCCAATAATATTCTCATTGTCTCTAAGTAGCAATAATTTTGATAAGACCATACCTTGATTTTTAACAGTCTCCGCAACATTCATTGACTAGTTCAATGTACAATTCAATGTCCAGTAGCATGTTTAACACAGAGGTAGCAGAGATTGATGTTAACGAGTCGGAGACATTTGAAAACAGTATTGAACGTTTCGATTATGAGTTTAATTGTTCATTGTACACGTTAATGGAAAAAATCAATGACCTGGGCCGGAAGAAAACGAACGATAAACTTGTTAACTTACTTTATCGGTAAGAAATATTGATTGTAATTTATACATTTTCTTGTATATTAATTTCTTTATTGCAGTATTGATTTTAATTCATTCTATTCGACTCAGTGGGAAAATATGTCGAAGGTGCATAGCGTTGCCGATGTGTCTGGATAGTAATTAATCAATTTTAGCCTAACAAGCTAAAAGAATTTTTATGAAAATTACTAACATTGTTCAGTAAAACTAAAAGCTAACAAAATTCATATAAATTTGTATAAAATTGCTCTCTCTTTTGTACCTACTCAATATATAAACTAATCATTGTCGTTTTGTGTCACGTATAATAATGAAACATTCGTTTGAACTTGTAATTATTTATTAGATAAATGAAAAATGTATTAAACAAATATTTTTTTACTAAAGTTAGTTGGTATTTAATCAAAAAGTACAAATGCATCATTGGTTTTTTTTTATTTTTTGTTATAATTTAATAAAAATTGGCTCAACAGGTAACAAATAATTGCAAATTGTAATGTGTATAGCCTCGATGTTCGCCAACGATGTAATCGAAGGTCTTAAAGCCTCCGTAGTTTTGTCGACATTCAACAACGGTGAAATCGACCAAATTATAATTATATTTTTTTGAGTGACAAATCTCACCGATAATTATTTCAAGGTGGGTAAGTGACGAAGAACATTGCTTGCAAAAAATTCTTCATTGAACCAACTTTACTTTATGACCTATTTACGTTTCTTAGGTATGTGACTTCGCTTGCATAAATATAGCTTTTTACAGAAATGTGACGATAATTTCACCTTCGAGTAAAGTTCTTTTTTTCAAATGAACTATTACGAGGACTGTTCATTAACTAATCGTGTTAAGAATATAGAAACACCATTTCTGTATTTTTTTTTTTGAAAATAGTTTCCTTTAAGGGTAGTTCTGAGTAGAAAAGTAAGTTTATTGATTCTTACTTAAAACGGGAGAAATGTAAAGACATGACTTTTTTATTGACTTAATTTATGAATTAAAGAGTGTTTGTGCTACTTTTTATTCGGGAAAAATGTATGGTGACAGGAAGATTCATCATAGACAACTGCATTAATTAGCTTTAGAGCAGGAAATTGAAACAGAGTAAGATATCGCCATGAGTTTTAATATGCGGTACATTTAATATTTATGACTATATTTATGGTATGTTTGAAACTGGAATATTGTATGGTTTCTGTAGGATAACTTTAAAAACTGAGTTTATTGGTTTTGGCCAGAAATGCAGTAACACAATTTACATAATTTTTAGTATAGTACGGTGCAAAGAAATTCTTTTCCTAATGTTTGAGCCATTTTGCAGTTTTGTCCAAAATACGAACTATTTTAACCATGTAAAATAATATGTCTATTTTTCCATTAAGTCATTTCTTCATAACGAAAAAAATTGCACGAAATCAGGGCTAGCAAATTGTAAGGATAGCAATTTGTGCGATTTTCTTTATTTAGTTGAAAGTTTAGGTCGCTTTTTCTTCGATTTCTTATCATCAAATTAGTCGTTGTAGTACCTTTTGGTTGATTATTGTTTTGCCTTTTTCTAAAAAAGCCAATAAAATATCGCCCTTAGTATCCCAAAATAGCGTGGCCCTAATTATGCTGGCAAACGAGAGAGCGTGAACCTTCTTGAGGACAGTTTGGTTATGGACAATCTCTTGTTTTGTCTACATTTTGGTATCTTGGTATCACTTAATATCTGGGATGACAAGTCCACGTTCCAAGGATCGTAATTACTCAATGAAGAAAACGTTGATATTATACTAATTTGTCCTACAGAATTATTGATCGTATTTGCTTGTTGTCTATTGTTAGCATTACCCAGGGCGGACCCACTTGTTCGTGGCTATTGGCTAACTCACTTATAAAATATTATTTGTGTCGATGTGTCAATAGCCTGGACTATTTTGTAGTAATCTTTGTTTTGCAAGTATTGAGGACTTTTTTTAAAAATAAATATAAAATCCTGGGTTATTTAAATGAAAAATGGGTTGGGGCAAGCATCAAAAATTAAAATTAAGAGCTCGTTATGGCACCAAAAATTTTGTTTTAATATATAATATCAATTTTTGGACAACATAAGGTTTTCTTTTATATGGGTCTACCAAAAAAAAATATAATTGTGTCGATCTTTTGGAGTGAAAAACTTTACGAAATTATTAGATAATAGTTTATTCGACAGCAAAGTGAAAAAAAAAAAATTATAATTGACCAGCTAAATTTTATAAAAAAAAAAAATAGATTTGTGTATTCTTTATTAAATTTTCATACAACGTTTATTACTCTCTTAAATCGAAATAGTGACTATAGTGATTATTCACTGTTTTTGCAGTACAGAGTATACCACTAAGTGGTATACTTTTCACTACTAAATAGTGAATAGCCACTATTTGATAGTCGAAAGTCACTATTTCGATTTAAGAGAGTAGGGAAGCAAAGTCCCGAAAATAGAATATTTCTAAAAGTCTGATTTTTTTTTGGTGAAATTTAGTTAAGTAATAAACTTGAATTTTTTTTTTTCCACTTTCTTATTTTACAAACCAGTGGTTCCCAAACTTTTTTTTTGGGGTTCTGGCGCCTTTAACATGCTAGATTTTTTTCACGGCGCCTCAAGGCAAATATTTGTCTATTTTAGAGCGAATGTTATGTTATTAGTAACTTTTTTATTTACAATATCTTGTTTTAAAGATAACTAAGAATTTAATTTATATGATGCTAATTAGAATCTTTTTAAAATGTTTTAAATTTGGAGACAATGGAGACAAGGATGTCGGGTGCCTGAAACTCTGGGCTCTAAGCCATAGACTTTAATTGATATGAGGAGCTTCAAGAGATGCCAACAAAAAGTAATTAAAAAAGACTTAATTTCTTCCACCATTTTGGTACTCTTTAATCTTTGAACTCTGACATTTTCACTAGATTTAAGACATTAATAATGAGAACCAATCAGCATCGTTTAAATTATGGTGGTACTAACTCTCACTGTAATGAGACATTGCATAATGTTGGTAGTTTGAATTTCTTTACAAAAAAATTAAGAGGATGGGATAAATATATGTGTCAGACCTTTGATTAGCGTTTCCAAACGCAAAAGATATGAAAATAATGGAAAAAACACTGTATCCACTGTATTTTTTAGTTTCTTTTTGTTGGCAATTCTTAAGGATCTTCTTATCAAATAAATGTATGGTGGGGGCTCATAAGTTTCATGCTTTGGCATTAACTCTAAATATGTTATGTACTTATTTTATAAGTAACTAAAACCCCTATGAACCATAAACATTTTAAATTCGATTGGCAACTTTAAGTTGACTTTATGTCATTTTTGTGGCGCCCCTGTAGCATAGCTGCGGCGCACAGTCTGGGAATCGCTGGCATAATCTATTATTTAACGACACCGTAAAGTTTTTTACTCCATAAGATTGATATAAATATAATATTTCATTGTCAGGGTTTTGGGCTGTCGGGATTATAATTATTGTGATTGTGGGTATCGGGATTTTGACTGTCGGGATTTTTGTGGCACCGGTAGGTATATATTATAGTCACACCTGGGTGAACGAGAATTCGGTAAGCAAAAAAACTCTAGAATTTGAGGTATTTTCGAAATCCAGTAATTTTAACTTTTTAAAACCTTTATAAGTGAAAAACCTTGTTAAGAAAAGTCTTTTTTCATTCGTGTACCTCTATAACTGATTGTGAGCCTAATATTTGCCTTTATTTCTTTAATTGACAGTCAAGCGTATTTAACATCTGTTATTTATCACTTTTCCTTAAATAACACACAGAAATTTATCAATAAAAATTTGCTGTACTTCTACCTCTATAGACTAAAAGTTCGGGTTAATGAAAATCCTCCATAAGCGAAAAAGAGATAACGGTCCCTTGGACTCTTTCTTATCGAGACTCGACTGTTAATAAAAACATAGTTTAGTTATTAAAAAATTTTGTCCCAAATATTAATAAAATTTATATACAGTGAAAAACACTGACCATGAAACTGAGAAGACTTAAGTATTTGGAAACTCTCGCTTATATAGGTTCGACTGTATATACACTTGAAGTCTCTTTTTAACATAAATATAATTTTTAAATCTGATGTGAAAACACTTGATTGGGTCTTGACTGTTGATATTATATTTATTATAATGCCAAAAGTGATTGATTTATACATGCAATCGTTTACAACAAAAAATGCAGAAAAACATTTCAATCAATCTCTCATATAACTGCTCTAGTTTGAAACTAGCTGTTTCTAACTTAAGAAGTCATACAATATTTATTTATACCATTTCAAAAAGGCAGAGCAGAGTCAACATTTAATTATATGTATGTAGGCATACAAGTATTAACAGTTAACTTCTTCAAGCTATCCGAAGTCATTTTTCAAACTTTGAAACATCAAAAGCTTAAAAAATGTCTTCAGACGCAAGAAAAAAAATTCATTTTCGCTTCTAATTTGGTCAAATAGAAAACTTGTAGAAATCAAGTGAAGATTTTATAAAATTTAATTTTTATATTACTTATTAATAGATAGTTAATTAGAAAATTTCATGTCGTCTTTGGTAATTAAACGTGATATTTCCTTATTTAGCTGTTCGAGAAATCAAAAATTATGAACAGAAATAAAAAATATAAAAAAAAAACGTGCAAAGCCTACACATTTTAACGTTACGGATAAAATTCTTGTAACCTGTTTATAATAATTGTATGGCAACGCAGTTTCTTATTGTTCCAAATTAAGATTATTATTATCATATACAGTTTTGAGAAGAGGAAAAGAAATGAAATTCAGAAGGCCGTTAAAATAATGGCAAGGTTACAACGTTTTCTTCGTACATCAGGTATCGCAAATCAAGTAAGCTCTGATTCTGTTTAAATTTTTCGAAAAAAATCATTTATGGTTTTCGTTTGGATTCTTAGTACAATTATTGGTAAATACTAAATTTATATAAATCACTTTATAAGTCAATGTTAACGCTTTTGTATTACATATTGTGAGTCATATTGTGGAGAAAAGGAAGGCCACAAATCACCTCTCCACCAACAGCCGGAGTCAATTCACCTCGAATAGCCATCGCCGCCGCCACTTCCTTATATGTGCGTCTTGCCAGCAACAACAACGACCTACGCTTTTTCAGGTATTAAAAACTATTACAAAACTTTGATATTTTCTCGTATAGATTTTGAAGATATCTAATTGTCTTCTACATATCAAGGCGTTACTTCCCAAATACATATTGTATTCATAACATAGAAATGTAGGCTTAGACCTACCTAGTGGCGTAGTGACTAAATGGCCACTCGGTACATTAAAAGTCCAAGGGTCGAAATCCAATATAAAGCCTAGTATTATTAGATTTTACTCCTTAAGAAGCTGTATGCATTTTACAATTACAAACTTGTAATAGGAAAAATCTAATTAGTAGAACAGAAATGGGCTTAGTATGAATTATAAAAGAAAAATAAAACGAAGAAAAAAATTCATCTAAGTTTATGCATTTTTACGAAAAATCGACAAGTTTTATGTGTTTTTTATAGCAATTGCATTGTAGGGCATTGAAAATGCCACCTTTAAACTCATTTAGTTACTTGTAATTTAGCATATATGTATGTACATATGTAGATGTCTATGAAATACATAATTTTCATTATTTGTGTATGCTTAAGACGTTTAAGCCAGTGATGGGTGCCAAGAAATTTTTGAAGTATGCCACCAAATGTATAACAGTTATACACTGTGAAATACAGGGCGCGTTCCACTAAGCACTCACAACGCTTGAAATGTTCTTTTAGCAATGGAAAAGCAACGGTTGAAATAACATTTCGAGTTAGTTTTTCCAATCCTCAGACCTACTATAACATTAGAGCATTTTATAAGCACTGGAAAATCGTCTTTACTGAAAATACAGAGTGAGACGTTGGAGTGGAATATAAGATATGAGAGATGCTGGAATAGGATGCATTAGAATTATTTTCTAACACAACTTCGTTAAAATAGATGTCTTTCACATGTCTATATTATACTCATTGCATTTTTCTAAAATTTAACAAAAAAGCTGTAAAAGCTGATACTTCCAAAAATTAATGAAAAATATTATGATTTAGATTTCAAACCACCTTCGAAACATCTATCAAAACTACTACTTATCAGTGATTCTTAAGACTAAATAACATGCACTTATTTCTCAATGAGCACAAAACGTCTTACTACGTCATAATTCTGTAACAGTTGCGTAGCATTTTTTGTTATGTAATTGCTACATAAATAATTGTTACGTAATTGGACGTTTTGTGCTTATTGGGTCAACAGTGTATGTTATTTAGTTTTAACAATTCAATAACAGTTGCATTAGGAAAAAATGTTACATAAATAATACAGAATTATTACGATATGTATAGAAAATTTAGTGCTCATTAAGTTTAACTATTCTATAAAATATTGAATAAGTTTATACATTTCAAACAGAAACATTTTTCCAAAAGAATTAGAAGGACAGAAGCCAATTATAAAGAAGTGAATAGTAAAATGCCTCCCCATGTATTTTCATAAAATATTCTCACTTTAACAATAGCAATTTTTGTTTCGTTTTAGTGTCAATTTGTTACCAAAAACATATTGCCTATGAAAAAATTAAGAGGTCCTTCTAAAATTAACAAGAAAGTGATATTATAGTTCAAAGACTTTGAGGTGTATTTTAGCGTTTTATCTATCTTAATCTTTGTTTTTTTTTTTTAAATTAATTGAGCAGTACACTGTTTAAGATAATTTAACTTATCTATGGGTGCGTTCCTCTAGGCGCTCACAACGCTCAAAATGATATGTTATTAAATTATCTAAGATTATTGGTCAGAGTACCGCTCAAACGATTAGACGATGGTTCAAACGATAAAGTATCTTTTACTAGATCCCAATAATGTGCTATGTAAATTTTCTCAGAACTGATCTTAAAAAATGTTTATGAATTTTTGGAAAAAAAAAACATTAAGTTCTCTTCATTTTTAAAGAAACAAGAAGCATTGAAAAGTTGTCGAAAATGAATTATAATTTATAATTTTATTAAAAATTGAAAATTTTTTTAACTCAAATTTTGACGAACTTTACACAGCCTAGTAAAAGATTTTGAGGATAAATGTAAATTGTGCAGTTATTTGCATTCTGAAGATATCTTATTTGTTAAATAAGAAGTAACTAAATGGATTTAAACACGACATTTTCAGTGCAATGGTATCAGGAAACAACCCAAGTGAAAATGCAATAATGAAAAAAAAAATATTTAACCAAGTTTCCTAAAATTGTACTGAAAATTTCGTGTTTAAACCCATTTAGTTACTTCGTAATTAACAATTGATATATCTATAGCATTACACAGTTTAGCTTTACCCCTAAAATCTTTTATTAGATCTGTGTAAATTTCGTTAAAATTTGAGTTTAAAAAAGTTTTTGATTTTCGAAAAAAATCATGAACTGTAGTTCATAGAAAATTCGATAGCTTTGTGTTGTCTATGACGGCAAATAATTTTATTAACACTTGATTTCACTCCCCATCAAATTTGTAACCAGTATGCATTAAAATCGATTCTTAAGGAGTAAATTCCAACTATGAAGGCTTTTTCGATATCTAATTAACAATAGGTAAAACTTGAATTTTCCTAAAATTAACGTTGTCATGCAAATGCTACAAAAAATAAAGTCTTAAGGCAACAAATATCATAACACATCAATAATTGCATTTGCACGCGATGCATTAATTAATTCAACTTGCAAATGATATAAGAAATTCATTCTAGAATTATCCTTAAATCATGAAGCTGAACTTTATATCATATATTCATAAGTATTATGTAAATGGTATTTGATGATTTTTGTATAGGCATGCGTTAAAGGCGAGCAGCCCCCCAAATGGCAGCTGAATTCTCGACTTTTCCGGAGCTACAAGTTGTCTTTCTTCAGTTATTGTTGGACATTCGATTATAGATTGTTGGTGAGTGAAGTTAAATATTTGAGTCGATCTCATAAAAGTTTTTCCCCGTTTAATTTTATTTATTTTATGTTGTTAACGGTGAGTAAAATTTCTGTCATTTTCCCAATAATAATTTAGTTTAAGATTTAATTTTAAAAGTTGAACGAATTTTTGGGTGAAAATTTCTATCATAAGCTAATAGAAATCTGTTAATATTAGCTATAATATATGGATTTAAAGAGAAAATTAAACGTAATTTTCCAACTTGTTCAGCTTTTTCAATGAATTCATCAAGATGTGATTGTGTATAATACAACAATTGGAAACAAGGTCAATTGAAAATTTATTCAATAAATTTGAAATCAAGACTTGTTCAGGTAAATGCACTGACTCGAAATGTGTAGGCGCTTATAAGTAGGAGATTTTTTAGCCTTAAAATCCAGTTTATTTTTTTGTGTCTTTTCAAATATATTGTAGGTAATAATTAATTTTAGATAGTCCATTAAATATGTTTCATTATAACTTGAATATAGATTACAAGGCTTTTTATATACTCTATTAAAAGTGATCGTTTTGAAACTTATTTTTGTAAGCCTTTAGCAATGTTTTAATTATAATGTTTCAACAAGCATATCAAATCCAGTAGCAGTTATCAGAACAAATAAACTATATCAATAACTTGTTTTGAATTACCTACATCAGGGGTTCACAAAGTGGATTCGAGGGGTTAATTTTGTTCAGTTGACCGCCTTTAAATGCGTTTTAAGTTTCTTAAAAGTTTGGGAACTTAGCTTCATCAACCGTTTTAAAGGTGAAACACGAATCTTAAGAGGAACCTTAGGGCTATTGCCCTATTACCCTATTGCCCCTACTACCAAATATTACCAAAATTTGAGGACAATAACAGTGGTGTCGCTTGCCCTATATTAAATTTTGTGTAAAAATTTGTCAGAGGGCCTTCTTAGGCATCCGCCTAAGGCGGTATTCTAATTTAAAAATTTGAAGACATCGAAAACATTTTTATTTTCATATTTCCAAAGTTTAGACATTCGAGAATATGCCCTTAAAAGAATTTTCCAAACGTTTAATTGTATTATGAGTTACGGCCATTTTTGTGACGCTACATCTACTCTGGTCCAACCTTTAATCCGAAATTAAAAGCATTTTTCTTGAAAAAAAAATTTTCCGAGTTGGCGTGCACAATATCTCAAGTTCTAATGAACTGATTTATTTGAAATTTGGTGTGAACAGTGAATGTTTATGCATTCCTCTATCACCTTTATATGCTTAGATCAAAATTTTTAATTTGTGTTTAAAAAATTCTGAATTGTGAAAAAATACATTTTTTTTTCAAACCGCCTCCATTTTGTGAAAAAAAAAACTTTTTCAAGATTCATGCCATAGCGGCATCTATATTTACTAAGAATCCGTTCAGGATTTTTACTTCAGATAACTAAAAGGGTTAAAATCATGCACGCCAGGACACCCTTTTTTGAATCCCCCACCCCACTTTGCCAGCTCATAACTTTGTTAATTTTGAGTTTTTTTTTTTGGTTAATATTTTATGTAATCTTTGAATATCAGTAAACAAATGATAAAACAATTAATGGTAACAATATTTTTTGTTTCGTTTTGTACAGAGCTTTAAAAACTGCCCAAAATTTCTGCCTCTAGACTCTAGAGCTCTTAGAGCTTTAAGGTTTTAAAGAAATTGTGAATGATATTTTACAAGTTTTTACTTACAAACTTAAGTTGGGATTTTTTTAGTTCGGGGCCCTATATAATTGATTATATTTTACGTTAAGTTTTTGTGAAAACAAACTTGCAATAATAGCATTTTAAAATCTTTACAGTACTAATATTAACCTCAAACTTTTATATTATTAGAAAATTATGAATAATATCTCGATAAATTTTGTTTGTTTTTTTTTGTGTAGGAGTCTAAAACTCCATACTTTTTTTTTATTTTATTCGCGTTCTATTTTAAAAATGCTTAGTTTTATGGAAATTTTTTAGGAATTAAACTGGTAAATTTTTTTCTGATCTACAACTTTGCAAATAGCCAATTTTTTTTTAACAAGCCAAGAAACAAGACATTAAAGAAAAGTTGTACTGTTAGCGCTTTAATCTCCGAAACTTTAACTACTCAATATGCTTTAAGAATGAAAGCAAAAAATATTTTTTAAATATAATAAATCTACTTAATATTATTAGGGATTCAATGCTTGACTTTATTTTTAAGTTATTTGACTTGATTTACAAACCACTTGACTTATTTTGTAGAACAAAAATGAAAGTAAAAATAATTTACGGGCGGTCTTAGGTCGGGAAGTGGAAGGGGTGAGTTTTTAAGGGTAATAACAGAGTTTAGAGTTTAGAGAATAAGAGTTTATCTTGATTTCTGGAAAAACTTCAAGTCCTATGGAAAAAAGTTAAATAGCAAAGTTATAAGTAATAAGATGATCCACAAATTTTGTATTCACACTTTTCGGCATAATATCGATAAAGCACCCTAATTTTCAATCAAATATTCTCATGTCAAAATATATGATTTTCTAAAAAAAGTCGGTGGACTTTTTGTTCGTTGAAAGCTTTACTTGCTGATGGTTTCATCCTACTATTATTTTTTGTTTCACTTTTTATCATTTTCAGCACTGGTCTATTAATAAATGGGTCTTCGTACTTTAAATTTTAACAAAATAATTACATGCAATAAGACTTTAACATTTTACGTTCTATCTTGAAAATGGTTGATTTTACGAAAATGTCGTTAAGATCAAAGTTGTAGAAAATTTAATGTTGTGCAACTTTACAAAACGAAACGAGTATTAAGAGCTTTGAGTTTGAACATGCATAGAAAAAATACAATTTGAGAAATGCAGAGAAAATATTTTATTACGCTTAAACCATATTATTAAATACCATAGTTAAGACGCTTCAAGCTTTTCATTTAAAGTTATAACTTCTATTTTGGTTCAACTAATATTGTTTTCATCTAGTACTGGTTCATTAATGATACTCGATCAAATAAATAGATACAATGAAATATTTTTAAGAAACTTTTATTTAACACTATAATTTTTTTGGAAAGCTCCAATAAGTACATATTTTCATTGAAAATTACAAATTTTAAAACAAGATTTCAAAACTATTAACTGATATTTTATGATGATTTTATTATGATTTTATGATGATCTTATTCAACTAGTTAAGGTCCTTTGCTCTTGAGCAACGGTTTGTCGTTACCAGACAAAATTACAAATAAAACTGTCTTAATTTTGCCAATAAAAATTTACAGAAATAAATTTAAAACTGTATAAGTAACATCGTCTAGAAATAATAAATTAATTTCATTCGACCTGAAACATTCAATCGTTTCAATTTTCCATTTAAAAAATTTGATGTCATCGCAAGAACTATTCATTTGTAATTCAGAAACAATAAATTTTAAGATGTCAAGTGGTAAGTTCTTCTTTTTTGGATTTGAATATTTAAATCTGCTATTTAAAAATACCAGTAAAACCACTTTTTCGATCTGAATCAAATTTTAATCTTGCGTTTATATAATCACAAATTTCAAATAAAAGCCTTAGTTACAATTTCATTATTGAAGATAATTAAAATTTAATGTCATACTTTAATATCGCACTAAATTTATATTTTATATAAGTTAAACTTAAAATGATTAAAAGAAATCCTTCGAAGGCCAAAACAGGACCACTTTATAACGTAAGTGTGTGAATCAGATTAAAATTACAAAACGTTTGTATTGATTTATTCGTATGCAAGTCATAGGTTTATCCATACATTCCCATAGTATTGGTACATAGTGGTACAGTCTATTAGTTCGTACCTGCTGGTACCTTGTTTCATTTTCGATTAGAGATTTTCTTTAGATATACACAGAAAAGTCTAGAAAAAAAATTGAATGGCCCCCTGTTTAATAAAATTTTCTTGGTGATTCAAAGATGGGTGGTTTCACACAACGAGCTTGGGTGCCAACTAAACGACGTGGTCCAATCGCAGCGGAAGCTGAAAGTCCAGGTCCAGCTTCTGTCGCTTTACCTTCATTAATTGGAGGGAAAAATGTCACGGCATCCCAACTAAATCGAGCTCCTGCATACACCTTCGGAGTCAAACACCTGGATAAAAGCGAAACCCTAGGTCCGGGACCTTGCCAATATAACGTCACTGGATTAAGTGCTAAAGGTAATATTTAAAATAAATTTGTAATCCAAATTAATTTCCTTCTAATTAATAGGAAAAGCTTCGCCCCCGGCAGTAAGTCTTCATTTTCGAAACAAGGAACCGCTTCCGTTTTCCACACCCGCGCCGGGAGACTACGCTCCGGAGAAGTCGGCCAAAGCCATTTTGGACACTTCTCCAAAATTTACGATTGGAATACGAATAAACACGGATAAATCAAGTGAGACGCCAGCACCTAATTTATATTCGATCCCATCAGTGTTGGGAGGATCGAAAGAAGGAAATAAACGTGCCGCTCCGGCGTTTACTATTTCTGGACGACAAAAAGAAGTTATCGATGAACGGGTTAAGAATCCAGGCGCTGGAGCTTATGATCCAAACGATGTGTCGGTGAAACAACGATCTCCAGCTTACAGTATTAGTACTCGATATGAGCCACCCCGCGATCACTCGTCAACACCTGGACCAGGAGCGCATTGCCCCGAAAAGGTATCAACTATGCAATTAAATCTTACAATAGAGGAAAGTGACCACATATGAAACACAGTTTTTTGTCATAACTTTCTCAAAACTTAACCGATTCCAAAATTTTTTGTTTTTTATTTAACATGAGTCTAAGCACTTTTGAAATATCCACAAAAAAAAAGAATAGCGGTTCATTTTAAAATTAAAATTTGGGTGCTCTACCTTCTAAGATGACGGATCAGATTATTTTTTCCCTTAAAAAAATGGTACTAATCGCAAGACCATTAAAACGTGTATTTTAATTTTTCAAAATTTTTCACTTAAAAAAAGGGTGTAGCGTATAACTTGTGTCACCTTTGAAATGAGACAAACTTCTTCGGCCTCACATCATGGAGTCGATGAGGACGAACGAGTTTGGTACAAATGAAAAAAAAAATGTTTAAAAAAGAATTCATAATTGAGGAACGGGATCCTTTGATTTGTCAACTGTTTATCCACAATTAATTCGTGGAATATTGAAGGACTTACCTTGGTGGTCACCCCGCCTTAACTTCCTTGAAAATAAATATTTTCAAAATAATTAAAAACTATTTTGACTTAATAATACAAAATTTAATTTATTCTAATGATAAAAAATCAAAATCAAAATAAAAATTTGCACAAATAAAATTTTATAAAATTATTGAAAATAAATTATGGTTAAAGGTCACTTAGTGGCGTGGTGGACTAGATAGTTGCCCTATACGCCAGTGGTCCTGGGTTCGTTCATCCCAATGAAAGCCCAAGATTTTTTTTTTGGGTTTTCGGATTCGACGGTTGGTAATGACCATAGTAGTTGATGCAACCTTAAATAAACCAAATGATGATTATTAATGACTCCGAGGCTTGTTCATCGGCTGGCGGAATCAGAGTTGTAGAGTTTTTCCATTTGCCTCGGAATCCAGTGGACTTCGTCTTTCCTCTCGGTGTCCCCAAAGTTGCCAAAAAGCAACCAATTCGATTTGTTTTTCTTCGAGGACATCGGTTCTCTAACCGGGCCTGAAACAAATGGAAAAACTCTGTCCGCAGCGAATTAGCGCGCTTAAGAAATAAAATCAAATTTAAATTTAAATAATTGCTTAGAGCGCACATAATGTCATACGTAACATGGATGTAAAGGTTACGTAACGAAAGATGTAACAGAATTGTTACGTTGTATTCCATATTTACTCACTTTCCTCTACTAAAATCATAAAACTTACTATTTAAAAATATTAAAACAATTTTTACAATAGGTTTATTTGAACAAGCCGATTGCTCCGGCTGTTACTTTTGGTGTGAAGCATTCACCCTTTTTGGGAAAGACTGGTGGTAGACTCATATCCGATGAAGAATCATGTCCATAAACTTTTCAATTCAACCCTAATGACCAAGCTTATATACAACTCATAAAATACATAAAATATTTAATGGATTTTTTATAATAAAAACACCAAGTGTTACTAACTAGATTCTAATTAAATTTTTTCAAAATAGCCGTGTTTTATTTGCAACATATTTTTTTTTCTTTTACAGGTAGTTTTGGATGTACCACCAGCGCATAGCTTTGGAATCAAACATTCACCGTTTTCTTGCAACTACTAATAGTTTATCGAGATTCAGGAAGAATGAAAGCGTCGCTAAGTTGGTGCTGAAATTGTATTGATTTTTCATTGCAATTATTAAATAAGAACATTGAAGTGGTTGTTAAAAGAGTAATTATACTAAGTGCTTTATTAATTAACGAGAATTACGAGCTCTTCATTAACTATAATATAAGAGCAAATATATAATAGTTAAGCTCTATAAATATCTAATGCATATACGTTTATTAATAAACATTGGCTTCAACAATTTGTTACAAGCATTTATATATTATAAATAAATATATTTTACTATTATACATTGTATAGAAAGTGGATATGAATAAACGTTGAAAAAAATTTTTTTTTTCCTATTTAAAGTGCTTTAACTGCTAATGGTCATTAACACTTGCATAGTTTAATTTTGTTTAGGAGGTTAATTTTTCTGAGGTAAGTGTTCCACAATTTTCGCTCCTTTAACGCCTCTTGGCTGGAGTTAGGCGTGCCTGTCTCCTCTCAGCTCTTTTGAAGGTGGACGCATTTGAATAGGTGATGGACTGTGAGTGGACGCTGGCACTTTTCGTAGCGGGGTGGTTGAATTTTCGTAAGTAGATATGAGTGTGATATGTTGGAGTGTCCATTTTTTTTCGTATATTTCATTATAGCTGTAAACTTGTACATTTATAACCGACTACAAAAAAAAGTGGTTGCGTGTACTTATCTACGCGCGTGAGAAGTTATACTTCTTTGGTATCATTAAAAATTAGTTTTTATTAATTTTATTCAAATAATCAATTTTAAAAAACTGTAATTTAATATTTAATAATAATAATATATATATTTAAAGATTTAATTATTAAAAATAAAATTAAATGAATTAATGAATCATTTCAGAATCCCAGATTTCGTGATAACTAAGAATATGCATGGAATGCAGACGTCATTTTCATCATTAAACTTCAAAAAGTAATTTTAACAACTACTGCAAAATTCGAGAAAAGTAATAACTTATTTATTAATAATATGTGTCATTTGTATATATAATTATTTTTAATTAAAATATAAAAATAAATAAATTAGAAAATAAATACAACAAAAATTCAATTTACGCGCACCAGGTTTTGCGACTAACTTTATCTTGTTAATTTTTGGCTGAAAATGCGCGCGCATCTTAAAATTTTACTCTCATCATTTTTTCATAACGCGCCTAAAGAAGTATAACTTCAAAAAAGGAAGAGATTCTCAATTCCACTGTATTTTTTTATGTTTGTTACCTAAGAACTTTTTTTTGCGCTAATCGATTTTTTTATTATTTTGTTTTCATATACTTCATGAGCTACATCTCACTAAACTACATCTCATAAAATAAAAATTGAAAGTTTTGTATATACAGCCAATGGCGATGATGTGTTATGCTAGTTGCATAAGTGTTGCAAAATAAAAACATCTAAAATTCGATTATAATTGTTTATTTGCGTATTATTAGTAATTCAATCAATTTTTTAAAAGAAAGTTCCAAGAAGTTTGAGTCTTTCAATTTTTTCACATTTCAAAAATTCATTATACTTATGGTAATGATAATGATAATTCATTATAACTATGAGATTCTACCAACGCTATTTTTAGTTGATTTTTATTCGGAAAATTAGACTTAATAAAATTGAACTTTGATGTAAGTAAAACATGAATTTATTGTCTTTAAATATTTTCGATACTACAAGCGCAGTGCATAAGGCAAACCAGCTGCGGGTCACGTTTCGAATCCAGTATAGACCAGAAATTTTTCTTTCTATATTAATTTCACTAATGTTTACAACATTGAATTTTAGGTATCATCGATAAAATAAATTAATGATCTTTACATGTATCAAAAGTTTTAATTCATCGATCGTTTAAATCGCGGAGTATATGGAGTATGTATATCATGTTGGAGTAGTATAGTTCAAATTATGTTCAAATCTTTGACATTTGAACGGTTGATGGAAACCATTTTGTTTTTCTTTTTCCATCGTTTTGACGGTTTTGACTGAAATACAATTTTTAATTTCTCAAAGAAATAGAGATCGGGTTGGAAAATTATGGGTTCAATTTAACGATTTTTATTCATGAGAATTGTAATATTTTCGTTTTAATATTTTTGTTTTTTTTGATGCGGCGCCGCAGTTGTACCGCATAAAAATCAGAGAAATCTCTGATGTAAACATGCTTAAAACGGGCATTTTTCGAACTTTCACGGCGAATATCTCGTTGACTATCGGGTACGTTATCTTAGGTTCGATTTCAGTTCTTGATGTTGGGTTTTTTCCTTTCTATTTCGCTTATATTCATGTATTTCTGTATTTTTTTCTGTATTCGTTTCTCTATTTACGTTTCAGCTATGGAGCATTTCTTTAAGGTTTATGAGTAAGAAAATTGATTTATCCTGTATGCTTATCAACAGAGGCAGTAGAGCTTTTAGCCATATGCAACAAGGCATACACAATAGATTCTCTGGTTGTCTATACGTGCAACATAAGAGTGTTATACAAGTAGAATTGATTAAGTATACTTAACCATTGCTAGTAGTCCTTGAACATCAACGGTGCACACATTCGATCAATTTTTAACAATGTATTATCGATATACCGTATTTGCCGGACGATAAAGCGCACTTTTTTACTCTGAAAATTTGACCTAAAATCAGGGTGCGTCTTATGGTCCGATGCGTCTATCGTCTATCGTATTTTAACTTTTTATAAAATAAACTTAAGCCAAATACTTTAGATAAGATATTTTGTTAGACAAATCATCAACACCAGTTCATTATGTTAAAAATTATGCGTTCTCAAATTTGATATTAAAGACCTCTTTGCCACTTTCATTTTTGCATCGATAAAAAATTGCTTAAGAACTTAAAAAAATCAGGAGTTTACTGATTGTTAAGTACAGTAGTTCGAATTTTCTTTTTAAACACAGGAGTTATATAATAGGTAATATGATTAATTAATAATAAATTAATTAATTAATATTGTTTAACATTACTAGCGCTATCTATTGCAGAATTAGTGAACTAATGTAAACATCTTGAAAATCAGTAAATCTCTTCTTTATCGACATCTAAGATGGATAATTTTTAAATAATTTTTTCATTGTGTTTCAAAACATCTACTAATTTTAACAGGTCCATTCCATGTAAAATTGTAATTAGAATTTTAAAATTTATCAAAAAATAATTAGTTTTTTGCATAATAGTTTTGGTGGCAGTCATTTCGATTTTAAAAAGGTAGTTTTTCTTGGATTTAATATGTGTATATTCCCAATATTTGTTTTTAGGTTAAGATGAGTTTTTCATTTGGAAAACCCCCAACAACAACGGCAAACACCGGTTTTTCTTTCGGCGGAGGAGATGCGGGTAAATCGCTAAGCTTTAGCTCACCTGTTGCAACGACCACCGGAGGTTTTTCCTTCGGAACACCAGCAAGTGCCACTCCGGCAGCGCCAAGCGTTAATTTCGGCTTTGGTTCGAGTACCACTGCAAATAGTTCGTTTAATTTAAGCGGAGTTACACAAAATAAGAGTTTTGGATTGAACACGACAGCGACCACGTCGGCACCGAGCACTGGATTTGGTTTGGGGATGACACCGACCACATCGGCAAGTTTTGGAGGATTCGGATTGACAAGTCCCAATTTCAGTCTAGGAACACCCAGTGCAAACACGGCGGCTGTTAGCACAGCGGCTACTACGACTACAGCTAGTTTTGGTTTTGGAACTGCAACCACTTCGACCGGATTTAGTCTAGGAAGTCAAACGACTGCTAGTTCTTCCGGTTTTGGAAGTTTGGCTCAACCTGTCGCAGCTTCCACGGCTGCTAGTGGGGCTACACCAAGCTTAAATTTAGGAGTCACATCCACTAGTGCAACAGGATTTAGTTTAGGCTCTACGTTTACACCTAGTACTACGACAGGTAAAGTTATCACTAAAAATTTGAATAAGTTTGAATTAATATTAAAAATTTTAGCGTCTACTGCAGCGCCAACATCAAATTTTTCATTTGGAACCCCAACTGCAACTACTGCATCAGCTACCAAAATTGCAACCCCTAGTTCTACCGCTACATCAACGACAGCCTCCATAGGTTTTTCGTTAGGAAGTAATCTAAGTACACAATCATCGCTTGCAACAACAACTACAGCGACATCGATGTAAGTTTTCTTTTAAAATTCAAAAATTTTAAAGTTCAATCCTAAGAACTGATTTTCATGTATAAAGTGTGATACAAAAATTTTCTGGGTAGTTCAATTGAGTGTTAATAAAATACAAATCTTTGAATCTTTAATCTCTCTTATTCTTATATAGTTAGTACTATGTCCATCTCTGTTTTTCTTATGGGATTCTTTAAGGTTTATTTTGTAGTTGGAGAGTGTATGAGAATGTTGAGAAATTATTTTTTTCTTTTGTTCTTTTCTTTCATGTAGGTTCACGTTACTTCTACATTCATCTCAGTTCTACTTATTACGTTTTTTTATTTCATTTTTAATTTGTAGTTTTTAAGTGAGTGTAGATATTGATTGTCATTGTATTACCATTAATTAAGTACTACAAACGCTACACTCTACCGCAGAGGTCGGACCCGCGGGTCACCAAGTGATGATAATTATAAGTGACCCACTTGAATTCAAAAAATAAAACAATAAAAGAAAAAAATTGTTTAAAAGCGTATTATAATTATTTTCTTGATATACATTGTAGTGTATCTTTTATTCCCCTTTTAGACTCTTCAAATGACTCTTAAATACCACTGACCAAACGTCTATTTAATACTAACATATTAGTTGATTTTGACATGCAGTTAAAAAAGGTTGCCGACCCCTGCTCTACAGCAAATTGTAAATAGTTTAACTAACAAGGGGAGTGCACGACATGGGAAACGGACTTTGGGATGAGACTTTGTATAATTGTAGTACCCCTTTAGGATATTCACCCCCTAAAGTATTTCATCAGAATGACCAGCCAATTCGGAGAAATAAATTTTTGAAAATTGAATTCTTTCGAACGTACTTTATATACTTTGGAATTGTTTCTATAAACATATTACGTGATAGCGTGGTTAGAATCTTGTGCTGGGAAACTTTTTTATTTTTTAATTAAACTTTTAATTTTTAAATTTATTTGCTGAACGACAATTTTATTTATTTAAATCAATTTTTGTTCAATGAATTTATAAAAGAGCATTGTTCATGCAATAATTCTTCTTTTATTAATAATTACTAGAGGTCGCCCAGTGGTCGAAATTCGACCATAATTCGTTACAATTTTTACATACCTAAGGGTACACTTCACTTGTAACTGCCTCAAAAACTTTAGTTACTAAGCTAACTACAGCAGATAATGAATTGCGTTTGCGAATGTTTGGAAAATAATTTCTTGACTAATTTTTTATTCAAGGTTCATTTAAAGAAAGTGCATCATATAATGATTGAAAATGTTTATTTTAAGTTAAGGAAGGAAATAAGTGTAGAGTTTTCAAAATATTTATTTTTTTTCTTCCTTAAATCTTTTGCAAAATTATTTCAGAATATTCTCTAAAAATTTCAAAACTAAATATCAATTCGTTCATATCATACATGTTTTGAGGTCCCCTGAGTCCAAAAAAGTAGTTTTTAGAAACATGTCTGTGTGTGCCTGTGTGTGACAGCCATATCGTATCGAACGCTTTTCCGAATTTCACCAAACTTGGAAATTTTCCTTCAAATTATATCTTGTTTTGCCGTGAAGCTTTTAGTTGAAATCGGTTAACCGAAAGCTTCACTTTATTCTCGGAGTTTTTGAAATTTTTCAAATTTTTTCGAAAACGGCTGCAAAGATTTTCTTTAAGCTTCTGATAGTTCTTAGACTTATAAATGGCTAAAACTTTTATTTAAGGACGGTTCTGGGGTAAAGGTTGGGAATTCATAAATACATGTATGTTGTATACTTGTATGCATATAGTTCTGCTGCTGTATAGTTATAAGGTGCTTATATATTTCTTTTAACCAACAGCGAGTTTCATAAATGAAAGTAAAAGAAAGTACTGTGACGCCACGCAGCAGATATTTTTCTTTTTATAATGTTGTATGTCAATTCAAATTACAGTATTCTGAAATATGTTTTAGACAAACAAAAAAAAATATCACTATGAAACACCAGAAGTAATTTCAAGTGAGTTTCCTACGTTCAAAAGTAAAACAAAAGTACCTTTATGTTTAGATTTTTTCATTTAAAAGCCAAAGATAAAAAAATGGAAATAGGCTGCATAAGTCCTATTTAAAACTTTGAGTTAAGCTAAGCTTTTTTTTTTTTTTTCAAATAGTACCTACCTATCTAAATTAATCTTTTGTATAATTTATTTGAATGATTTTGCCAAAAGAATATAGTATGAATTATTTATACGTTATATAATAATCAAGAAACACCTGATGAAGACCAAATAAAATGGTTGAAACGTTGTGTATTTGAAGTTATACGTATCTTTTAAATATATTTTTAATAATATTACTTAATAATCAAATAATCGGTTAAATTTGCTTCCTTCAATTTCAATAATTACAATTTCAAAATTTAAATTCCTCTCACAATATTTTGTTTAAATAATGACATTTGGGATATGGTTGAAGTCTGTGGTCAAACTGAACAACTGAGATTTAAAAATCTACATATTTGTGTGTATGTGTGTGACAAACGCGTGGTAGTGTGTATGACGTCTTTTTTCATTAATTTAAGGTATTTTGAAGCATTATTATAAAAAAATATTATCTCATAACGCAACTTCCTCATATAAACTTCAATTGTGCCAAATTTCATACTCCTCCGTTCGTATAATATTCGGTAAAAGGGGTTTAAAATTTTTGCTTCACGTATCAATATATAGATTGTCTTCGATATCGAAAAATTTATTATTTAGAATATTTAATAACTACCATTCTGATTCTTGTGTGTAATAAAAAATGTAGGTAATATCTAGTTAAATCATAACACTATTGTAATGTTTTCTGCTTGTTGTAATAACTATTCATAAGCAATACCATTCATAAGTAGTATTATTATAACTATTAGTTATTTGGAATTTTATTTAATTGCAAGTACTGTATTTTATTTTGAGTAAAATATTTACCTCACTTAAAATATCGTTTGATATTAATTAATAATTTTTTTTTAATTAATAAAAGGGTTAAATAAAAAAAAAGTGGCCCAGCACAAGATTCAAACCCACGACCCATCTAGTCAAGTAGCGAGTAGACACTTATCTAACCCCGCTATCACGTAATATGTTTATAGAAACAATTCCAAAGTTTATAAAATACGTTCGATAAAAATCAATTTTCAAAAATTTATTTCTCCGAATTGGCTGGCCATTCTGATGAAATACTTTAGGGGGTGAATATCCTAAAGGGGTACTACAATTACACCAAGTCTCATTCCAAAGTCCGTTTCCCATGTCGTGCACTCCCCTTGTCAGTGTGACTGACTTCTAGGCTCAGACTCTCAGACTTTTATAAATATTTTAATATCTATTTCCGTTTTACACACACAATAATTATTCTATACATTTTTCCAATTTTTTAATATTCCAATTATTGACCCTTTTTGCCTATTGTATATTTGCCAAGACAAAAGTTCATAAGGAGTAAGCTCCAGTAGCTCACATGTATCATTTTTTAACAAATTTTATTTTATTTTTTTAGTCCGAGCACAGTAACTTCAACATCATTAGCCCCGCAACCAACCACAACAACAATTGAATCCAATCAGTCTTTTGCAGATCTCGAGGAATGTATCAATAAATGGAATTTGGAACTGGACGAACAGGAAAAAGTTTTCATGAACCAAGCCTTACAACTAAACGGTTGGGATCGACTACTAATAAACAACAGTTACAAGGTATACCTACACTTTTTTTTATTTCACACTTCTTAAAATAAATAAAACTGCACAATTTTAGTTATTTAAAAAAAAAGTAGCAATTTAGCCATCAAATTGTATTATTATAAATATGTATGTGGTAGTTGCTGTGATGATCTACAAAAAATTAGTGTTGATAAAAATAAATCTATGGTCAGTTACTTTACTTACTGAATAAAGTAAGGTGGTGTTTAATGGAAAAAATCCATATGCTGTCAATTGGACTTTCTGATGAACCATTTGTAAAGAAAATAGTTCAACCTAAAAAATTATTTAAATATACGCCCTTATCTATGGTATGTTACTGACTAACTATTTACTTACTGAATTATTGATTTGATTATCTAAATCATTTCGTCTGTATTTATGCAACGAAGTTGCCGTGTTTTCCGCTTGCATTTCACACCAAGTGCACGTCAACGTAATGAAAATTAACACGAACAAATTAAATGTAATGAAACCCAATGGATAATATGTTTGATACTTATACACGCTATAGATCTGATGAATGTTATAATTGAACAATTTTGCGATACAAATCAAAATTTGCCACGTATACACGTCGTTAATCATCAAAGCAGCTTCACAAAGACTGTAGTGAATAGTTCTTATTAAACGTAACGTATCACACTTTTCCATTTCATTATTTTCGATCTTAATCTCGTCCAAGGACCCTATAATATGAATACCGATTTGCGATGAGACTCTAAAATCTTCAATCCATCGAATCAAGACTTTGTTAAGGACAATGAATTGCTGACGCAAATATAGAATCCATTCGGTGAACTGTGAGATTAGTAACAACATTAAAATATACGGTACTTCACTGCCGAAGAAATGAATGACGTGAAACAAGAAACTTCTACGCCATATTATCACGTTAAATAAGAAATCGTAGAAAAAAGCGATGAAAATCAAGGCCAGTTGTAATCCGGTTATAATTGTAACAATTTTATAGTTTAAGTTTTCCTCGAAATGATTTTCTAATTTATTTTCAATGTAGTCCATTTTATCGATGGCATCGATTAACGTTTTACGATTGTATGTGATGATAACTATAGCGACAATTGGTAGAAGCACCGTCGTGAACATAGTGAAAATTTGAATCGACTTATACAGGGTGACTTCATCTCCCACCACTTCAATTGCCTCGATAAAAAACGAAATCAACATCAACGTTGATAAAACAATTATCTTCAACAAGTCGCACAGTCCGATTTTATATTGTAAGATTTGAGATTTTTGATTTTCAAACAAAACATTTATTTTATATGGGGCCAAACCTGAGATTTGGCCCATGTAGTATAACAATTTGATGGCATGTTTCATTGTTTCCGGCGCTTTGGATCGTTTTCTTTTTACTACTGAACTGTTGTAAGTTGAAGTATTGATTTTTCTGTCAATTTGTAATTGATTTAAATGGTGGCGATTATAAGGAAGCAATTATTTTTATTATAATAAAGGGTGGCAATTAAAACGAAAAAAAAAAAACATTTTCCTAATGGTTTTTTGATTTGTTCAAGGTTCTGGAATTGAATACGGTCGTAGAAAAAGTGAAGCAAGAACAGCAACAGTTGAATCATGAGCTCGATTTTGTCTTTGGACAACAACGTGAATTGGAAGAATTGATGATTCCATTGGAAAATGAACTTGAAAATATTCCAGTGACAGACCCAGATCGTCAACATACGTACGTAAAACTCTTGATTTTCCATTTTATTAAGATCCTCAAAGTTAATTTAAAAAAAAATATTTTGAACTAGTTAAAAATTTTGTGAGGAGTAAAATCGAGTTTTAGCCTTGTATCACAGGTTAATTATAATTTTTTTTTTCAGGTATCAATTGGCTGAAAACATGGATAGCCAATTGAAGCAAATGTCGGAGGATTTGAAAGAGATAATTGATCATTTGAACGAAACAAATCGTACTGAGGACTCGAATGATCCTGTAAGACTAATTCATATTACTATTGATAATAATTTATAGGAACTTATTTTTTCATTACTTTGTAGATTGTACAAATTGGACGTATACTTAATGCTCATATGAATTCGTTGCAATGGATTGATCGTAACACGGCACTAATTGGAAGTCGATTGGATCAAGTCTCGAAACTACATGAAACTCATCGTCGCGATCTTGAACGTTCTTTCCATCTTACATATGATTAGTTTTATATTATAATGTTATTATAATCTTTTTTAATTACAAATTAAATTCGTCAAATGTTTTCAAATACTTCGATTTGTTTTATTTTGCTCTCTTTACGGTTTACCTAATAGTCTATAGTTACTTATCTCACTGTGAAAAACAGAATATAGTTAATTATGATTATGTGTGTAGTTTTAGTATGAAAAATGACTTTTTCCCGCAGGTCGCAATGCAATCGATTTAATTGTCCTCGTAGTTTATTTTACACAAATAGAGACTCAGTGAAGCATAATTACATGGTAAATTGTTTTGAAATCATGTACGACGGTTGTTCAACAAGTCCTAAGAAAAACAAAGTATTTTGAGTAACAATTTTTTCAACATTAGGAGTTATCCATAAATTATGTCACACAAATCTTATGACCCTTATGATTAACATTTATCTTATTCCTCTCTAGTATGATGTCACAAATTGTACAGTTCTCATATAAATAGAATTGCTAATATATATAAATGTTTTATTTACATACAAATTTCGTGTTTTAATACTCTATGTCCCCTTCTCCCCTTTTGGCACGTTTTTGATACCCCTTATTTAGTGTGTCGTAATTTATGGATTATCCACAACAATTTATAATAGAGAAAATGTATAAGTAAAACAAAGTTAAGTCAATACAAATCATATGAGAAAGACGAATTAAAGAAAGGAAAAACAAACTTTGAATTAAATTTATTACAATTGGGCCATCCATAAACCACGTACCGCGTGTTCTGTAATTTTTTTAACCCCTCCCCGCTACAACGTAACACTATTTAGAGTTTATACCATTTAGATTATCTTATATTCTATCTTTGAATCGTACATAACATAAGAACATACCCCTCCCTCTGGTAAAATGAATAACGTGGTTTATGGATAGCCCAAAAGCACTCTACAATTAACTATTAACAAGAAAAAAAACAATGAGTAGAACAGAGAGAGAGAGAGAGGTATGGTACTAATTATATGAGAAAAAAAGAGATGAAAAAAAATATAACGATATTGGGCACAGACCAATTTAATCACGCTCTGGTGGTAACACATCGAACTAATAATAGCATCACAACAGTAGAATAAATACACAGTAAATACCTACATGCTGTTGGCATCGGTAATAAATTGTATACAGCTAATTATTAAGAAGAAAAAATTATGATGGAAGTAGAAATTTTACAGTATTCGCAAGAAGTCAAAAAATAAAGTATCTTGTGCAGTTAGAGATTGTCAGAGTAAAGTAAATAAAAATTTAAATATGGTTTTCCATTGCTTTCCGAAGGCTGGTGATCGTTCAGTGTTATAAGAAATTTTTGGTAATTTGGAAAAATTTGATAAATTAAAAACGTGGAAAAAGTTATTTGAAATAAATGAAGTTACTATACCCAGATGAAAGTTGTTCCTTAAGCCAGTACTCACTAGCAGGCATAATGTGCGATTTGTCTAGAGACGGTTTAAAGACCGTCTAGAGATGCTGATTGAGACATAATTTTTTTTTTTTTGAAAATCGATGAAAAATTAAAGTCCTCGAAGGTAAGTGAACTATGTACAGTATGTTGATATCCGATAGGTAATCAGTGGAACATATTTGCATTTAAAAAAATATTTTTATTAAAGTTAATTATGTTATCATACAGAGATACAGGCGGGCTTTATTTACAAGTATACCTACAGGGTCTATATACAAAAAGTTTCACTATTAGTATTTTAAAATTACAGAAGAAAATTTAAATCAAACTATGTGGAATTTATTCTAAAACAATTATTCCAGTTCCATTTTTTTCCTGTGTAACATTTGACTTAAAAATTTGAAATCTGGAAGTATGAGTATCACAGTTTTAGGTAAACTACGTTACTTCTGAGCTAGTATTTAAGGATAATTTCTTTTTTTTTAATAGTAACACTTCCATTCGTAACTCGAGTTCAGCCTCTTTTTTTCGATGCATCTCTTCATCCATTCGCACTTTTTTTTCCAAGACTTCCGAAATCCTTTTCAAATGTTCATTGGTTTCCATCAGCAGTTGTGGTATTCTTTCTAAATCATCAGTTTGTCTTGATAAATATTTAAGTTTGGAATCTTCGGTTTGGGCACGACGTCGTTTACGTTTAGTAGTGACTTCGGACTTCTGTTGGTCAACGGGTTGCTCCTGATACGTTTCTATTCCTGAAAATTCATGTTGACTCTGGAAACTTTCTGTTTGGTCATCACATGGTTCAAATTGGTCGATCGGTTCTTCTTTCACTAATTGGTAATCTTGCGTGAACGACCCAAAATCCTGTGAGTCATTTTCAACTTTTCCTTCAAACACATAAACCGTCGAAAAACGTTCATCCGTTTTTCGCAACGAAAGCAAGTCGATTATCTTTTCATCCATTGACGTAAAATGCACCCGTTTAGAAGAACCATCATCGGTGGCGTTTGCAACTTTTTCGTTATGTGCCAATTTTTTCGCCAACTTTTTCTTTACTTTCAGCTTATAATCGTTCCAAACCTAAAACAAAAATATCTCATGAAACTGAGTGTTTTATTTTTCCCTTGTTACGACCTTTTGCCATCCGGAAACTTCTCGTAACGGAGGACCCACACTATTTAATTTGGCCGTTAAGAATTCCCATTTTCTCTCGTAATCATCTTTATTAATGGTCCTCTCGGAGATTTTCTGACCTCGAGCAATGACCGAGTTTTGTAACATGAAATTTATCATTACTTCAAATTGCTTCTTAGTCGTTATTTTTACACTAAAATATTAAACATTTTCTTACTAGATACAAAAAAAAACTACGAGGAATCTTTTTACCTTTTCTCTGCTTGCATCATTTTTGATTTTAAGTCATAGTTCGAAGAATAAAGTTCATTTACTACTTAATTCTACTGTAAGTATATCCATTGAAGATAGTAACGATGTTTATTATACAAAACAATCTACTGTCTTTATCACAATATATTTAACATATGGTTATGCTAAAAATGTAAAAGTTATTAGTCGTAGTTATCGTTCTATTATATCTGTGCTTTGAAAATAAAGGTATCAATGTTGTTCAATTTTTAAGTTTCCGGGAAAAAATGTTTTTGTCTAATCATATAGAATCAGATCTGAAAATTGCCCAGGTATGATCATATATTATAATTATTAATGATTAGACAAAATTATTTTTTCCTGAACAATCACTTACTACAAGCAAAAGCATATTTTTCGAGAGTGTTACTATAAAAACTAAATAAAATAAAATAAGAACACCAAGTATAGCGATAACTAAAAAGATATTACAATATGACTGAGTGCCCAACAAAAAATATTTTTGTCTAATCATATATAATTATATAATTCATATATAATAATCATATATAATTATATATGATTATACCCGACCAATTTTCAGATCTGATTATATATGATTAGACAAAAACATTTTTTCCCGGGTTTCCATAAATTATAAGAGTCAGTATGATTTGAGTGCCTTTCTACTATTAAAAACTATCTGATTTTTTTCATCTAAAAGTATAACTTATGTAGAATACCTGTGTACAACTCTAAAAAAGACATTCGAATTAATAAATAATTTTAAATTAAATAAAGCTAATATATAAAAGACAAGAATGATGAAATAGTAAGATGCGCGTGAATGCTTTATACGTTGCCTACACGTTGATTATCCATATATCTTAAAATGAGAAATTCACGAAATTTGTCGTGAACTCACAATTGCCGTCTCACTTGCCAAATGACATATGTTTTATGTAATACGTGGTAATAGGCATGAAAAATTATATTAACTAAAATGTAAATTCATTTCGATATTGAGGTCCTAAGATAAAACCAATTTAGCGTTTAGGAAAATCTAACACTAAATAAATCTCATGACTCCTGCTATCAAACTAACACAGATATATGTTTTAAAAAATATATGTACTTGCTAACAACCTAAGAGATAGAGTTAACCGAATTGGCAGAAATACTAATTAATATTAATATTAAATCGTTAATCTTGATTTAAATATAAAAAAATATAAAATTAAAAAAAACTCTAAAATCTTTTGACATTGAAAATATTGCAAATCGCACTGTGTAATATAACCCGTAAGATCAGGTTTTCGGGTGTTAAATTTTTTCTAAACAACCGTTTAATGAAAACCAATTAAAGTTTGCAATATTATGTTATATATACTTCAAATGATATAAATTGAAAATTTGAAACATTTGCTTTTTTTTCTCTATATAGGACAGTGGTCAGGGAACTTTTTTTTCCATTACCCCAAAATAAATTTGCATAATTCGATATTAACACCTTATTTAGAAAACGAGATGATCAATGTATTTTTTTTTATTTTTATTTTTACAAATTTTATTATTATTTATAAATTAATAAATTTTTTGCTTTTTCTTAAATGTGTTTGGGATCTGAAACTTTCAGGGTCTTATTATTTCATTAATACTTATAAACCCTCCAGATATCGTTTAAATATCTTCCGGGGGCAAATTAATCATACTTATATCCCTAGGGCCTTTACACTTTATTTATTGAATTAATTGACACAAAAAAAAAGTTGTATGAAAGCAGTAAGTATGAAATGCATAAAATAAAATTCTCATATTGGAACAAACACAAATTAAGTAATCGAAAACTTTCCCTCTTTAGATTTTGGAGAGTCAAAAAATTGGGGCTTTTTTTATATAAGAATAATTTTAATAAGTCTTAGGCCATACGAACACGCTTATAAATTAGCCGTCGCAAGAAATTTCCTTATTATCCCCAAAAACTTCATTTTTACCCCATTTGGGGTAATTTACCCCGGTTCCCCGACCGCTGATATAGGTGATAAAAATAATCTATTGAGATAACAAATTTTCATAAGAATACCTACATGTTAAAAAAACAAGTTATTGATATTCTTATATAACTTTTGAACGACTTAGTAAATCATTTTAAAATTTTAACAGTATATTTAGGTTTAACTAAGGAACATTCTTATGAATTTTCGTTTGTTTGTCGTCATTTTGATTTACCTCTCAAACATCCTGAACGTATTTTATATGACTAGCCACTGATATTACAAGAAGATTGTTTAAAAGTAAAGTAATAGCTAAATTATACTGACAACATACACATTTTTCACAGACGTTTTACAAAACTCTCGCACTAACATAAAAAGTGACTAAATAATGACATGACATCAATTCCGACAAACATCACATAAGTGACAGGTGATGTGACACTCGGAATACGAGTCAATACGAGTGAGTAAATCGATACTTCGCTTATTCTCGTTGTGAGAAACTAAATGCATAAAAACGTACAAAACTATGAAAGCTATGAAATAAGAAATATTAGTTTATACCTAAAATCCGATAGATCCTTGCCAAGGACAGATATCTAAAATGTCTAAAATATCACATTCATCACAATATTACAATAGCGGCTGCTTTAAATCGCAACCAATCACAATTCATTAAACTTCGTTCGTTTTCACCAGTTTTCACCATTTTTCACCTTGCTCACCGATAGCGCTGTAGAATGTAAATCATTATCAATGTAAATTTCCACAGTATTTTCAAAATTAAAAACTTAATAATGATGGCTAACCCTAATTTATCTTAAATAAATTATCTAAAATTTTCATGCTCCATTTTCATTTTAAGGGTAGTTTAATAATAAAATTTAAAAACAAACCCCAAATATACATAAATAACAATTAATTAATTGCTAAACCTCAATGATTCTTACTTGGATTTGACAGCTTACAATCTGTCAAAACATTCTTCACATCCGTTTAGATCCTTAATAAATCCAACAGCAGTAAATCGTATACTTTTAAACTGCAAAGTTTTGATTAAATTATTGAGTATGGACCCTAATTTAAAAGATTCTCCTATACAGAAAAAAATTTTATATGCTGGAAATAAATATGTCGAGTTTAAAGATGGAGCTAAGGTTAGATGAAATAATTCTGATAAATTTATGTTAATTTTATGATTCAATATTATTACAGCTCACGTTTCATTTTCAAACCCGGCTATGTAATGCCGACAAGACCGTAATTGACGATTCTAGAAAAATGGGTAAAAAAGAGCCTCTGACTCTGGTCTTGGGGAAAAAATTCAAATTAGAAGTATGGGAAGCGATTTTAAAACAAATGGCCGTCAATGAAATTTCTAGTTTTGTGGTCGATAAAAATGTAATGCTCCATTTTCTATAAGAATCGTCAAATCATTGTTAACTAATTCATGTACCATTTTAGCTTGTTAGTCAATATGTATTTGTATCAAAAACTTTACGAGATAATGCCATTTCAGACCCGCACAAAAGGACGCATTGTTGCGCTGCCACTTTACAAAACGAAGGTGTTGGATATAAAGACCTAAATGAAATAATGAAAAATCCTTGTGATTTAGAATTTATTATGGGTACTACCACTAAAAAGATATTTGGCCTTATCACGTAAGACGTGTCACTTGCCAAGTGAGACGACAGTTCAAATTCTGTCGCTAAACGACAAATGTTATATATGCGCTGGTGCTCGTTTCTTTTTGGTGTCTTGTAACTTATTGTAAATTAGCAACTGTTGTATTAAATGAGAAATGCACAAGATTTGACGCAATGCGATAATTGTCGTCCCACTTGATAATTCTCGTTTCACTTAACAAGTGACACGTCTAACGAAATAATTGATATTTATAAAATAACATTTTCAATAATTGATTTTAGAACTGTTAAAGGTTGAGTTACCGGAAGAATATGAGAAGGAAGCTTGGCAGATGAGTGAAGAGGAAAAATTGAAGAATATACCATTACTGAAACAAAAAGGAAATGATTTTTATAATAATAAAAAATACCAAGAAGCATCTCAAGAATATGCACAAGCCATTGGACTTTTAGAACAACTTATGATTAAGTAATATTTTCTTTTTGACGTGATAACGTCATATATATTGATGAACACCGGCAGTCAGTATGAAAAAGTGTCACGTTTCGTTTGATCCTGTGCGTGCAAGCGAGAACGCGATACAAAGGATAGAGAGGCACTAGTTCTGCTACTGGAACGCCGCCCCGCCAGCTTCTTCGAGAACTTCTACAATAAGCTATGCCTCGTATTTAATAATTGTTGAATCCTAGATAACGTGTTTTGTGTTTTTTTATACAATTTATTAAGACTTAATTGATTTCCTTCATAATTTTCAGTCCGATTTCATTTTGAAAAAATTGTTAATTTTCAATTAACTCCTTTGTATTATACAAAAAAAAAAATGATAATTCAGTGATAATAATTCAATTCCATTCATAAAAGTATGCAATTTTTCATCAATGTTTCTTTATGACGTTATCACGTAAAACTATAATCCTCCGTAAACCGACTTTACAGACAACCTATTAACAACTAATTATTTAATTATTTAATACGTCAAAAATCAAGCAATTTATTTATAATGTTTACTACATGACTTACATAGACGTTAAAAGAAAAAAATATCAAAGTAATTGATGCAAAATTTAAATTTTTAGACGTGATAACGTCTTATAAATTGATGAACTACGGTAGCCTGCATGAAAAAGTGTCACGTTTCGTTTAAGCCTGTGCGTGCAAGCGAGAACGCGATACAAGAGATAGAAAGGCACAATAGAGTTCTGCTACTGGAACGCCGCCACGCGAGCTTTTCCGAGAACTTCTACAATAAGCTATGCCTATGTATTCAATAATTGTTGAATCCTAGATAACGTGTTTTGTATTTTTTTGTAATTTACTTAATAAGAATTAATTGATTTTCCTTCATAATCTTCAGTCTGATTTCATTTTAAAAAAATTGTCATTCTGAATTAACTCCTTCTTTCTATTTATACAAAATAATGTAGATAATTCAGTGATAATAATTCAATTCAATTCATAAAAGTATGCAATTTTTTATCAATGTTTCTTTATGACGTTATCACGTAAAACTATCCTCCGTAAATCGACTTTATAGGCAACCAATTTTTTTTTAGAGAAAAACCTCATGATGTCGAATGGAACGAATTGAACAACCAAAAAATGCCGTTACTTTCAAATTTTTCACAGTGCAAACTTAACATGGGAGAATATTATTCAGTCATTGAACATTGCACGACTGTATTAAATAATGATTCAGGTAATATTGAACAATTTGGTACTTATACTATGTTAAATAACTTATCTTGATATCTAGATAATATCAAAGCCTTATTTCGACGAGGAAAAGCACACATAGGAGCGTGGAATCCTGAGGCTGCCCAAAAAGATTTGGAGCGAGTCATGAAACTAGATCCAAGTTTAACAAATGTGGTTCAAAAAGAACTTCGCGCCTTAGAAGAGTTATTAAAAAAACGTAACGATAACGATAAGGAAAAATTAAAAAATCTTTTTAAGTGAATCACTAAAACATATTTATTGTAATATATAATGTAATGTAATGTATAATACAATTACACAAAATCACTTTATAATTTTTATAAGCATATGTAAAAACTAAAAGTATATATCAAATTCGTTCGAGCATCAGTTCAAAATCAAGGATTTGACTAAAAGTAATCAAATTTGGGAAAAATATGGATAGCTTCCAAGCTTTGAGACTTCAATAAAATAAAGTATTTTGCAGTTTTTATCACATCTCAAAATGTCTGTATAAAATTCTGTCATAGCTTTTTAAATACTGAGATTTTAGTTCTAAAATAACGTTCTAATGCAGGGATTTCAACCAGGAACTGACACTCTGGGCTTTCGCCAAACGCTTATTTGACATAAAGAGCTTTAAGAGCTACCAGCAAAAACTAAAAGATGTATTCATTTCCATTATTTTGATTTCATTGCAATTGGAAACATTGGTTATCGATTGGATTTAAGATATTGAAAATAAGATCCAATTAGCATTATTTAATTCATGTTGGAACTGGTTGCCACTATAGTAAGATACTGGTACATGGTTGGTAGTTTGATTGTCTCCTCAGGACAAATAAGAGGATAGGATAAATAAGTCACGACTTTGTATGAGAAATAAATGTTCGAACCTATTAAATGTTAAAAAATAATATTTTGTTAATAAAAATCTTCTTCAGTCACAGTATTTGATGTTTGTTGGTTTTTAATTTGATCTTGATTCGAGTACATGTCGGCTACTTGACTCGCTGAAGTTGCATCCTCGACTTTTTTATCATCACGAACTCGTAAGAATCGAGGAAAACGCAAAGAAATGCCCTTTTCCGGATCAATCTTCAAGGAAGAAAGAACATATTTTTTTTATCAAGTAAACTAAATAGTAAAACTTACAATGCCACAAGCTGCTCTATGAACTGGAGATAATGATAAATCGGCACATTTTACTTCCCAAACTTGTACAGCATCAAACCAATGATCAGGTTCATGCGATGAATCATATCTATAATATGATTTAGGATTCGAGATCAGATGGCTCTTAAAGAACTCGGTATGTTTTTGGAAGTCTTCTTCACTAAATCCAGTTCCACACTTAAATGAACAAAAATATTAAGTTTAGTTGTTAATGATTTTTTAAATTTTACTTCTTTAGCTGCATTATTATAAAATAACAGTAGCGAGGTTCGATGCGCGCGCATAGCTACTCTAAAATTAACACAGTCTTGTAAAAAAAGCTACCAACAAAACAAAATTAAGTATATTTACAAATCAATATAAAAACTAGCTAGATTAATTAGTCATAATTACTTAGAAAATGTCATAAAATTGGTCAGTCGACCTTTGAATTTTATCGTGAATTTAAAAAAAGAGATTATCTTCATTATTTATGACGTAATGTTTATCGCGGGATCAGGGTAAGCTTAGTTTCTTGTCTTGAGCGTGGTCTGACCTTTTCGGTAATTAATAGCTTTGTTCGCGGGTCTCATTCTGAACCAATTCTGAATAATAATTCTGAATCAGTTCAAGACAGATTTAGGATAATCGCCAAGCACATGCCCGATTATGGACAGATTTAAGATTTTTTTTCCGCGAACGACTTCAAAATTAGCCGAGAAACAACGTTAACTAACGTTGGATAATATTGAGAGGAGAACTGAACTTCATCAGAGAATCTAATTTTTCGCCCTAACAAAAATCCGAGAATCACTAGAGTCAATTCTAATTCGATAACGAATGAAATTGGCGTGAACCGGGAACGCCGAACTATTACTGAAAATTCGGAATTTACTGATCCGTGAACGCTCTTTTTAAGAATGCGCATGCGAATAGTCCCTGAACTGGTTCAGAATCGCACCCGCGAACGAAGCTAATATGTACAAAATTACCTTGCAAATGCTTTGATATTCTTCATTTTCAGGATCGTAACATGCTAATAAGAAGCCTCCATACCACCCGGCACGTTTTCCTCGCCCTAAATATCCACCAATAACAACCACATCTAAAGTATCTCCGACACTATCCAAATAATCTTTTTTCAATTTGAGCCAGTTTCGAGACCGTTTTGCAATTTCATACGTAGCGTCTTTCTCTAAAGTTTTCACCATCAGCCCCTCACAGTTGCCCTTGACGCTTTCCTCGAGGAAATCTTGAACTTCTTCCATTGTGGTGGCATCGATAGCTGTGGCAAACGACCACGAGCCCTCATTTTCCATGAAGTTTTCGTTTAGTAACTGTCGACGTTTTACAAAAGGCTCTTTGACTAATGGATTTCCATTTAAATAGAGTAAATCGAACATGAACACGCACACTTGCACTTTGATATCGGTTTCGTTGGCGTCTTTTCGTTTACGGGTGCTCAATATTTGGAATGGTAAAATCTGTTTCTTTTCACAGTCCCAAGCCACGGCTTCACAGTCTAATATACAAGA
This sequence comes from Sisyra nigra, assembly GCA_958496155.1. Classification (NCBI taxonomy): domain Eukaryota; kingdom Metazoa; phylum Arthropoda; class Insecta; order Neuroptera; family Sisyridae; genus Sisyra; species Sisyra nigra. The sequence goes on from OY292315.1 coordinate 26,409,863, forward strand.
TTTGACCTCGTCTTTTTTACAAGAAGATATCCTGGATATTATATCGGGATATTTGGATGTATTATTTTCTTGGTTGCGACTGTAAATAGAAACGTCCCCATTCTCGGAAATATGAATCTAAAAAATTTAATTTTAAAGTTAATGTTAATAATAATTTTTAATACATATTTGTTTTGTACTAAGTTCGGTAACACAATTAAAGTAATTAATTTTAACTAATTACTCAATACATTTTATTTTTTTACTTATTTTGTCTAAAAATTGAAAATATATGTTTAAACAAAAATGTTGGCGCCAAAACGCTCGTAATATCAATATTAAGATTTGCTCCTATCCATTTTTTCGTTTTCCATTTAAATAACACAGAAAATTTATTTTTTCTTTTTGAGTTTTCATAACTTTGGAACGGTTCGTACGGTTTTGTTTTCATCAAGAACAAATTTATTTACCTGGGCTCTTTCGCCATCATATTTCCATTCGCACGTAAATTTCAAATTTTCAAACCGATGAAATACTTCATGTACACCCTTAGTGGGATGCGCCAACATTGGTTTCAAAGGAACTCCTGGTGTTAACTTACAAAATTCTGGCAATTTTTCAATACCATGCTTCAAAAAAATCGGGATAATCAAATCATAATTGGGACATTCACTAAAATATTTCCAACAATTTATAAGTATTATTCTGAAGGTACTATAATAAAAATATTACCAATATGTAGTTTTTAAGATAATAGCCATTTCATCATAGTGTGCCTTAAATTTTTCACTTGATTTATTCTTGGAAAAATCTAATATTTTCGGAGGATATTCTTGGTTGGGTGGAGTTAATGTTCCCGCTAAAGCCAATGCTGATAACAGTGACTGTTCGGCTAAACCGATTCTTAGTTTTCCTGCTAACGATCGAATTAAATATCTTGCTTCAACATGACGACAAGCCACGAACATTGACTGGATTTTGTCGACTTTTTTTGTCATTGACTAAATTAAAAAAATATATATTTTAAACATTTTCAACATAAGGATTGTTCGAGCATCAGTTAAAATCGATAAATTGGAACGCTATCGAAAATATGTTTAAAGTAAACCCATTTTAAGCTTAAGCAGAACTTCATACAGGCGTCTGTATAATCTGTCGGTTTAAATATTCATTAAATATGTACATAAATTATTTTAACTGTTTTTAGTTCTCGTAAATTCTACGCCAAACTACATGGTTTATTCATCATGGTTCTCAACTACAGTTCATAGAACTGATGCTCGAACGAAACAATTATAATTTTTAAATGTTTTACCGCTTGTCCTGTCATACTGGCTATTTCTTTAAGTTTCTCGAAAACGCCACGAACTGTTAATTTTGCCGGCTGGAACATCATACGTTGGTTACTTCGAGACTGTTCAGCTACTATACCCAAGTCTCCCGTATTTTGGGCATCTAATTTAATTTTGGCCACCGTTCTACCGGTTGATTGAGCGATCGCTTTCATTAGAGTTGTTTCAGCTATGCCTAATTCGATTCCTTCGTAGGCTGGTGCAATTTTATTTAAGCATAGATATACACAGGGTATCAAATCTTCAGGACTTTGTACAATGACGGAACGAAAAAAGTTACTCAGGACTTCGATCATTTTCAGTCGAGCTGATATATTTTCAATTTCTTCTAGGGTTCTTGAAAGTGCAATATATGGAACCCTAAAAATTGAGTTTATTATATTTTCATTTAGTCAATTAACACTGGAAAACGATTCAGACGCTAAAGGTATGTTAAAATTATTTCGTATTAAATGAATTTTGTCTTTTAAAAATACTACATAAAAATGCTGTGTTAAACAAGGATAATTCTCTATATATTATAACGGTCCTTGGTCACTAATATTTGTGATTGTAACTATTTTTTAAATTTTCTTGTGAAATAAGGTAATATTATGAGTACAATACAATACAATTAATAATTTTACTCTTCCCCTTATTATTCCTCTGAGAAAAGTTTTCATTTTGTAATGAACCTTTAATGTGACATTAGTAGTGAAGCGATAGCTTATAGAATATGAATTTGAATTGTCGTATTGCTTAACAAGTGATACTTCTTATGAGTCTTAATAGGCAGAGAGAAAGTTGAGAGAGCCAGATCGCACGAATACACGTGCTGCCCCCTACTCCGACTACGAAATTTGGAATTATTCCTTAGTCACTCGTCTGCTCCTTTCTACACTCGGAGCGCCTAAAGCACTAAAGCCTCGACCGTTTATGACCGTGCAAGCGAGTGACTAAGAAATCGTTCCATATTTTCGTAATCGGAGCAGGGGACAGCACGTGAATTCGTGCGATCTGGCTCTCTCAACCTTCTCTCTGTAATAGGCCTGAATGTTTAATTGTAACGAACTTTGTCTAAAACTAATTCTTAATTCGTCTTGAAAAATATATAGAAACATAAAAGTAGTTTGGACCAAAATATTATTTCGTCTAAACCGAATTTCGTCTTAAAAGTTTTCGTATTAATCATTTTCCATTGTAAAGTTTTTTTTCCATACTTTTCTCCACTTTTCCAAGTTGCATCATTAATGGGATGATATTTTACTTTGTTCGGGTTATAGTTAGCTCCGTCTATTGATGGAGCTTCTGCGGAAATTTTCTTTTCGTTTTCCGTGTTTTCCTGTCTCTTATTTTTAGGTGATTTTTCTTTTTTAGAATCCGTTTTTTTGGACCCTAAAACATAAAACATATTAAAAGACTCTTTTATATTATCTACCTCAAAATACTTTTGTATGAAATACGAAATTATCATAAACAAAAAGCTTTTCTTAAATCAATTTAAAGAAAATTTCTTCTAAGATATACATATACAATCTGTCTAAGATAAACATATCGATAAACCTATCAGACTATGTATTTTATTACCAAAAAAATTAACAGTTGGAGATTTTCTTTTTACTTTAGCTGAATTTGCATTTACTTTTTCTGTTTCTTTTTCATTTTTCTTAACATTTTGTGAATCTTCTACAAAATAAATTAAAACATTGATAAACAAATTATAAAAAATTAATTTCTTCGAGTTGTACTTGAACTATTTTCTTCTTCAATTTCATCTTTTTTAGATTTTTCTTTTACGTCTTTATTGTTGGGAGATTTTTTAAGATCAGGTGTTTCATCTTCACTGCTCGATGCAGAAATTATACGTTTTCGTTTTATACTTGGCTTTATCTTAACTTTTAAAATTTCCTTTTTCGTCTCATTTTTTGTAGGTGTAGGACTTGTAGACGAGCGTTCCCTAAAAATTAAAATTGTTAAAATATATAATACAATGCTTAACAAGTCTTAAACTATAAACTCATACTATTGTTTATATTATATAATATATGTGAAAGCCGATGTATATAATCAGTCTTTGATAGTAGAACTTATGCTAGTCGCAGCCTATACGTACATATAACTAGCCTCTTCTAGTAAAGTCTAAGCCAACGGTTGGGGAACTTTTTTAACCATTACCCCAAAATATTTTTGCCTAAGTCGATATTACCCCTTCATTTTGAAAAGGAGGCAAGCAATGTAGGTAAATGTACGATAAATGAAACATTATTTACTGAATTAATTTACACGTATAATAAAAAAGTTGTATGAAAACAATATGTAATATGTAATAGATACAAACAAAATAAAATTTTTATATTGAAACAAACAAAATAAAAACCAATTGAAAACGTTTCCTCTCAGGTTTTGGAGAATTGATCTTGCTTCATTTTGACACAATAACTTCAAAAGTGGGGTTTTTTGATTTAAGTTTAAAGAATAATTTGTAAAAATACTAATAGGTTTATAAAATAGCAAAGTAGAAGAAATTCCCTTGTTACCCCTAAAAATATTTTATTTTTACTCAATTTGTGGTAATTTACCCCGGTTCCCCGACCACTGGTCTAAGCTCTTCTAGCAATGGCTAATTATACGTATTATAGGTTTCGACACACATATATACATTTTTGATATATAAATTAACTAAATGGTATGATATGCATACATGTATTTTATCTAAAACTATAAAAATATAATTAATTGAGTGAGAGATTTTTCCAGTTTATATTAATTTACCTCTCATCATTTCCGTTAATGCTTTGCTTATAGTTTTTTATCTATAGAAATAATAACAACGATCGCAACTCAACTGATTAAAAAATGAATATACCATATTATTCTCATACTACTCATAGCGAGAAGACCTATCACAGGATATAACTTTATTCTCAAAATATATATTTTATATAATATGTGTAAAATAGTTATTATGACTATTTTAAAAAAGCTGGATAAATTAATTTGTCAATAGTATTAGGTATAATTTCTAAATTGAATAACTTTTATTAATCCCCGCAATTCACAGCAAGTCTTTCGATTCTTTCTTCAGGTAAACACCTAAATTGTTTTATCATTTATTGTAATCAAATTTTTAATGTTCAATAAAACTTTCTTCAGAAAACATCGAAACTGCTGATTTGGTAATTTCTATCTTACATATTATGTACTATGAAAATTGAAATTGGATTTACTTTTTATGAAGATCTGAATCTGATTCACTTTTTTCTCGCCCTCGTTTCTTCTTCGAATCATTCGTCTCCGTGATTGAACTCTTCTCAGACAAACTGCGTTCATGTGAAAATGGAAAATTTGTACTGGCATGCAGTAAAGATAACTTATTAAGATATTTACTAGTTGATGTAAAATTTTTTGGTTTTACAAAATTGTTTATCAAAATTGAACGTAATTGATTTAGTAACATCTTTTAAGTTATTATAATTATAAGTATATTATTATTTACCCGTTTGTTTCTTTAATTTCATCGTTATTTTTAATTTCCTCTGGCTTCTTCGGAGAAGTTAAACGGGTGAAAAACGATCTAAAATAAATCGATTAGTCTTGGAAATAACCTAAGATTATTTCATACGTAATATTGGCTAAAATTGATTACTTACGTTATACTTTTCTGTGCCATCACTCAAATATTTTTAATCTTTTTATTTTTTGTATTAAATTCAACTAAAGCATAATTTTAATCACAATTTCACTTAAAACCCAAAACAATTTGGCGGCAAACATTTACGATGAAATTATTCCCTCTTTGTTTATAGTATATTTCGTTAAGTTGTCGCGCTCGCTTTAGTTAGAAGTACAATATTTTAACACCAGGTTAACATTAGTGTTAGCGCGAAAGTTTCAAACAAATTATATTACTAACAAACCCTAACAAACTATCTACAATCAAATAATTTTTAAATAGAGTCCATTTTAGCATTTCTTACAATTAAAATAAGTTCTTAGCAGATATTAAATTAATAAACTAACTAATAATTAATAATTTTAATACATACTATAAGTGTGACGCATTATATAAATAATTTATTTAATAATTCTCAGATGGAACGCATAAAAATTCATGAGTTTGCAAAAAATAATTACTCATCTATAGATACGATAGATACTTTTAAAGAAATCTTATCCTGTAATTGTTTAGTGTTATTGATTTACATTCACGTATTTAGTAATACTGAATAATATTATGTAGGTACGTTATATTCAATTGTTGATATTTTCTCATATATCTATTGTTAAATATTGATCTTAAATTGCTAGAGGAAAAAATGGATATATAGAAAAAGAGATATATATTAAATATATAATATAATATATACAAAGATTTTAAGTTTTGATATTGGTTTTATTTGACACGATCGACACGAGTATACCTACATAATGTTATATTTTACGATTTTTGATTCCATTCAAGGCTTGTATGGAATGTACCTGCTGTAAATAAAAGTGCCATTGATTGTATTTCATATTATTCACTAAATTATGTAATGAGAAACGCGTTTTAATGCAAGTTACATTAGTCAACCCCAAGTGACTCAGAGGCGGATCCTCATTATACTACTTATAATATCCTTGGTATTTGTGTTCGGCAAATCCTTTTAACTCAATAACTATCGCTAAATCAACAATTCGTATTATCATTTACATCCTATATTTGTCCACTTATAAATTGACTATAATATTTTTTAAAGACGTGAAAACACAAATTAAAATAAAGAAATAGTTCGAAGTCCATTAACATACATTAACTAACTAGAACTACTTAAGTATTTAATGACATTTTATACAAATAATTCTTTTTTAACTTTGCTCTAGCAATTTTATAAAATCTATCAATAATCGATCTATTCGACCGATGGTATCAATATATAATTTTTAGTCCGATTAGCCTTAAAGAATTAAATTGTTTTTCAACCTTGACATTTTGAATTTTACATTTTCTCGATATGTTTCTCATTAAATACAGAACATTGAATAAAAATCATTCTTTTAAATGTAATACTTTTCTTTTAACTGTATGAGTTCCAATCAAGTTTCCCAATTTGCAACTATTGAAGCTTTTTTTCCTTGCATCTTTGTCTCTTTTAATTTATAGTGTCTACTGTCTTGCTAAGTTTGTGAATCTCCAAGTTTTGGCACCGGTTTAAAAAGAAATGCTAAGCGTAAAAAGATGTTGATTGTACATATTTAATATTTAGATCTAAATTAATTAACTTTTATTTCGGATAACGCTAGTTTTTTCTACCTTTATACCCTTTATATATAAAACAATATCATGATTAGCATAAATTGGAACTACAAATTTTAACCCCACTCCCTCCGCAATAATCGCATTAGATCGGCCCACAACCTTATATGAATTTTTGCTTTTTGTATCTAGCGTCCCATATTTTAATTTAGCACCGATTTTCTTGCGAAAGGTCCTTCTTAAAAGGCCCTTGAGGTCTAGAGGAGTTGGCAGATATTATATCATTTTTTTATATCAGGTGTAATATTTTATTTTGAAAATTAGCATTGTCCGATAACGACAGTTTTTTAATAGCCTTATTCGTAACATCTTGGTCGAAATCCATGGTATTTTAGTTGTTATTCAAATCAATTGCCGTACTGCTTCTGCTATCAACATGTTTAAATTGCCCTTCATCTCTAGGTGTAGTACCTTGATTTTTTTAGTTTTAAATCAGTTGGATTAATTTTTTCGCTATAAACTTGTTCAAACACATGTTCGTCTTTAGAATTACTTTGATTTTCTGTAATCGTAGCAAACGATTTAAGAAAACGGGATAGTTTTGGTATTTTTGCTAAACGTTCCTGTTCCTGTTTCAATTTCTCTTTTTTATTGCACCGTTTCTGCAGCAGCAGTAATACTAATTTTATCAACATTTTCGGGCCCCCCAAAGCTTTGCCCCCCTCCCCCCGCGACGTGGGGGCTAGCGATATGGTAGTTCTGTCCCTGCTTGGGAGAAGAGAACAAAAGCCTCGTACTGGAGAAATACTCCGGGGTTCATAAAATACTCCAAGAAGAGAACTCATGACATATTGTCACTCGGCAAAAGGGACGTAAGACTCCTAACAAGCCTCTATACATGTCACTGTATCCCAAATTACCATCTTCAAAAGATCGGTAAGGCCGACACCAACATATGTCGTCTTTGCTGGAAAGCGACAGAAACGGCATATACTGTGCTCATATGAGGCAGCTTTCAAAAGAAGCCTGCAGCATTTCGGAAAGATGGACAAGACGCCTAGCGAGGTAGCAATGGAAGCTCCTAAGGAGCCATCCATAAATTATGTCACACGTTAAGGGGGAGGGAGGGGGTCGACGAAGTGTGACATTGTGTGACAAGCGGGTGGAAGGGGTCCTAAATTTTGTGACGTCAGATTTAAAAATCTATTTTAATCTAAGTGTTAAGTAAAACACGAACTTTGAACTATTAACGAAATACTCAAAAACATTTGCAACACTATCTGTAGAAACATAAGGTTCAAATTGTTTTAAGAACCCACAAAATCTAAAATTATGATAACAATAATATAAACGTTTGAAACTAACAATAACTATCATTCATACATGAGAACTTAAATAGTTTAGCTCGTTAAAAATAAATTGATAATTTAAAGTTATTGAAAGAAAAAAAAATTCTAATGTCAGATATGTCAAATACAAAATTGACAGATAACATGTCATGCAATAAGTCACAATAAGTTAAACGGAGTCAAACGGAGTTAGCCGCATTGATAGTAGAAAAGAGAAAGAAAAAACCCGAAACAAACTGCATTCAAAAAATTATTTCGTTAAAATTAATTATTAAATATTTTCAAGGCATATAAAATAATGAATGATTGTAAAACTTTTTCACAACCATTCACATATCTTGAGCTTACTATTTAATTTATAAGTTTCATTTGAAAAAGGATAATCAAAAAGTGATTATCATTAAAGAAATGTTTATCTTTTATCGTATGTAAATTTATATGTGTAACCTTCGACTTATTTAATGCTCGTTCTTTTCAAAAGTTTTCTCTAATTTAATATCTGTTTTATTTCCACACACTGAACATTCGCGTTTAGAACGTGCATATGCCATTCGAATAATGTATTCGCAAACGCAAAAAATTTGGCGACAAACTGATGCCGTTTGTTTCGATTTTGATTCGACGGTAACTCAGGAGGAAGGCATCGATGAGCTAGCGAAATTCTGTAATAAAGGCGATGAAATTGCAAAAATGTAAATCAAAAGTTGTTTATTATGGAATGTTATATCTTATCGTTGTTTTTTTTAAAGGACAAATCAAGCCATGAGTGGTGCAGTGCCGTTTCGAAAATCGTTGGAAACCCGTTTGGATATTATTAAGCCTACATTAGGTCAAGTGAAAGATTTCATTAGAACATGTCCACCGAAACTTTCTCCAGGAATTAAGTAAATGGAAAAATATATTTTGACGTCTTCCAATTTTGTATTCGTATTTTCAGATCATTAATCGAATTTTTACATAAGTACAATGTCCCAGTTTATATAATATCTGGAGGATTTAGATCTATAATTAATCCAGTTGCAAATCAATTGAATGTTCCACTAGAAAACGTTTTTGCTAACCGTTTAAAATTTTATTACAATGGTAAAAGTGTTTTACACGTTTTGTTTTTATAGAAACTTATTATATTGATTATTTTTTTTAGGTGACTATGCAGGGTTTGATGAAAATGAACCTACTTCATGTAGTGGTGGTAAGAATAAAGTAATACAGTTGTTAAAAGAAAAATTTGGATACTCAAACTTGGTGATGATCGGAGATGGAGCGACAGACTTGGAAGCATGTCCACCAGCTGATGCTTTCATCGGTAATAATACGTTTAAAGAATAAAATACTTATAAGAGTATATAAAAATAAATATTCTTAAATAACAATTTTTTATATAACATTTTAGGATATGGGGGAAATGTAATTCGAGAAAAAGTAAAAACGAATTCAAAATGGTATATTACAGATTTTCAAGAACTGGTTGATGTTTTATTAATGACCTAATTATTACAGAAATGTTGAAGTAGATATAAATTCTTTAGCGTTGGTAATATGTCAAATTATATTATATGAATTTTTATTGTAAGTACAACAATGTGATAAGAATTTAACAATATATTTACAAAAGTTTAACTCTGAAATTGCAAAATATATTATATGTATATCAAATTTATACAAATTAAGTTAAATAAAGAATGTTCTTTTACTTCTTTTTAAGATTTTATTTATGTACAAATATTAAAACATGAACTTTATACAGATTTTAATATAAATTTTACAAGAAAACCGATTGTAGATCATACTTATTTTATAATTATAAACTAAAAGTTTTTTTGAGTAATTGAGATAAGAAAGTTTTTGAAATTTAATGAAACTCCTGATGTCAGATAAAAAACAATAATTTAATTCCTTTATGGAAGTACAGTTTACAGAAAACTGTAACGAAAATTCATAATTCAGTTAAGATCAAATAGATCAGTGCCGATAATTTTTGAACACAAAAAAATTATTGTAGGATGAAACCCATTAGAAAAGGAAGAGAATATAACAAAAATGAAAGGAAAAATAAATTACGATCGATCTGAGGTGGAAAAAGGGTTTTTTTTAAGAGTAAAAACGGTTTATCTCAATTTCCGACAAAACTACAAGTCCTATGGAAAAAAAGTTAAATGGCAAAGTTGTAGATACTAAAAAGATCTACAACTTTTGTGCTAATACTTTTTTCACTTAACCTCAAAATTAATGTGAAAAATTCCTATAAACAAGCGTTTGGTTTTTAATTTTTAACTTTTACAAAAAAAAATTTTTTTACACGAAATTTGGCGAAAACTTACCTTTTAATGTCCCATATACACTGTATTTTTTAACATCAAATATTAATTTTCTAAAAATGCAATAATCAAAGTGTAAATTTTAATAATTGCTCAAAATTGTATATATTACAATTGCACATAACACAATTTTGAACAATTTATTAAAATTTACACGTTGATTTTTGTATTTTCTGAGAACATTTAAAATATTAATATTGTTAACATTACTAACAATAAATTTTTCTTCGCCCTTACTATTTTCTAAAAATAAATTACTTTCTTTATTATATGAAGAGTCGCGGAGGCCGTTGCGACATTGCTCACAATTATTATTTTGTAAATTTTTGATACTACGGCTTCAGTTGTAAAATATAATTCAGTGTACTTGATTCGCTGTACCTGTGATCATGAATCACATTAAGATACAGATTATCGTTCAAAACATCTTCCGAACCCATGTTAATAGCCTGGATAACTTTCTCTTTTATATTTGCAATATTTTTTGATGCTTCTGCGGTGGACCTTTGGGCATAAATATATTTTAATTCTACCAAAATTTTTTGACCTTGTAACTGATTTACCAAGTTGATCTCGTAAAGTTTTGTTTTCTTGATGAGGTATCTTTAACAATCCGACATGCATTACATCGATTTGAGTAGCATAATAAAGTACATTTTTTGTGCCTAATTATATTTCTTTTATCAGAATACAATGAAGTCGATTTTTCATATTCTTGAAGATCACATATATCAGTACCTTTACAAACGTTTAAACCATTAATTTTCCGTATATATTCTTCTAGCTCTTGAATACTGGTAATACTATTCTTCATGTACGAGGAATCCACTAATGGTTTTCCAACTATGTTCGTGTATAATTTTAACGTTGAGTCGACAATTACTTCTTTTAGATTAAAACTATAATAGTTTCCATCGACCATTTCGCAGCGTATAAAAGCAAAACTAATAAGAGATTTTCCGAAATATGTGATATTATTATGCCTCCAGAAAGCTGGTAAATCTACATCACATAATAATAACGTAGAAAAATTAAAATTTTCTAATATATTGCAACTATTATAGTTCTGGATAGGATTTGTAACGGTTTCTTGCCTTTCAGTACTTGAGCAAAGTTCGGAGAGTGGCCTAACTTTTATCACGGCCGGTGTGTTGCTTGTACCAATACATTCACTCATTTCCATCTCTTCTAGCATATTGCTCGTTTCGGGAGATTCACTAACTTGAGGAAGAGTATGGTTTATTAGAACTTGTGAACTGTTAGGAATAGATTTCGAAGTATTGCTGTTTTCATCAGTAGCAGCTCTCATTACTGTCCAAGGAAATAAACTTGGAACAGTTCCTGGTCGTAATCGTGGACGCCGATATAGTGACTAAAATTATTTAAAAAGATATTGTAATGACATTGAGTTAAACAAATATATGATAGTTTTAAGATTTCTTTTTAAATGATAAATTTCTATGAAGAAATATTTTGGGGCCACTATTTAAAAAAAAATCCATCCAAGGTTTTTCAAAACACCTTTTCATAGAATTTTCTGGAAATGTATTTTTATAAAAATTTACCAGTTAAAAATAAGTTCTACAAATTTTCAGGTGTCGTCTATAGTTTGAAATTAGTATCATATATTTCATCGATATTTATTATTAAAAGTGTAAATGAAATTTACTTACCCCATAATGTACATTTCCTTCAGGATCTAACACATGTCGATAACGAATAATATCTTTAGAGTGAAAATGTTTTTCACAAACCATTTGTGTTTTTGAAAATAAAGTTTTTGATCTTTTCAGAGCAATTTGCCAATTGTTTTTTAATACATCATCTTTAGGCACAGTAAAAAAATGAAATTTTCCAAAATTATTTGTTTTACCTGAGGTACATCCTGGTACCAAGCAACTCGGCATTATTTATTTTATTAAATTTATAGCCAGCATAAAACTTTATAAACAATCTACAAGCACGATTTTTATAATAAATATAATAACGATAATAACTTGGATAAGTATTTGAGACGTTTAAGCCAGCCCCCTACAACTCCATGTTACAAAATTGTGACCATTTTTACTGGATTTGCAGTCACTAGTTGCGATTTAGTTGCTAACGAGTTGAACGAAGAAGACCACAAAGACTGACGAAGACCGAAGAATTTATGGAAGTCGGAGGTTAGAAATAATTTTTTTTAAACGTCAGGCAAGTTATTAAAATGAAACTTTTTTAAATGTTTTCATTATTATTGTTATTATATGAGAATAATTATGATAAGTATTTTTATAAAATAATTATAATAACTCTGATAAGTTTAAGTGGTAGGGGGCTGTTTGAGACGTATGACTCTTATAACAACACCGATTTCCGTAGAAATCGGTCACGTTTCTTTAGCCCAGCCCCCTACAACTCCATGTTACAAAAATGTGACCATTTTTACTGGATTTGCAGTCACTAGTTGCGATTTAGTTGCTAACGAGTTGAACGAAGAAGACCACAAAGACTGACGAAGACCGAATAATTTATGGAAGTCGGAGGTTAGAAATAATTTTTTTAAACGTCAGGCAAGTTATTTAAATGAAACTTTTTTAAATGTTTTCATTATTAATGTTATTATATGAGAATAATTATGATAAGTATTTTTATATAATAATTATAATAACTCTGATAAGTTTAAGTGGTAGGGGGCTGTTTGAGATGTATGACTCTTATAACAACACCGATTTCCGTAGAAATCGGTCACGTTTTTTAGCCTTTCTCGTATCTAAGTGACAGGGGGCTGCTTTAGCCTTTCTCGTATCTAAGTGACAGGGGGCTGGTTTAAACGAACAAAAAGCTCACCGAATTTTTTTAAAAAAATCAGAGGTATTGACGTGATAATTTTCGATTGAAAATTAGGGTGCTTTTTCGATATTAAGTCATTATAAGATGAAAAAATTAATATTTTAAGTTAAAAAAAATACAGTATGTTTTGGTGGTTTTTGGTGATCGCCGGCAGAAAGAAGACTTCTCTCTGTCGCCGGTAACAGTCAAAAACGTCAAAATGTATAAAATGTAGTAATAAAAGAGAATAAAATTTTTTGGAAATTTCTAAATTGATATAACCCCTTTAAAAATTTACTTTTAATAAATTAAAATTATTCCCAGCACTTAAAATGGTTTTCCTAAATGACTGAATAGAATAATTAAATATAAAATTTTAAAACTTGTATTACTTAAAATTTTAAATTCGCAGAAAAAATTAAAAGGATTAACATTTTTTTTATTTATTTAACATCAGAGGGACCTAAAATCGTAACAACTTAAACGTCAGTTTAAACCAAGGTTAGTTTAAACCGTTTAAACTGTTTTGAATTTCAAAGATTTATTTCTACGTGATCACGTTTTAAGATAAAAAACCAAGAATAGTCCAAATTAAGAATGGATGTAATTGAACTAAGTAGTGATGGTGAACAATCTGATCATTCGATCGATAATTTAATTAATAAATATACCACAACAACTTCTTACGAACCAAAACCTTCATTAACTCAAACTACTCAAGAAAACGTAGTGTACTTATCAGACTCCGAAGATGAACTTCCCCCAATTTCAATTTTCCAAAAAATTAATCAAGAGCATTCATCAAAGACAACGCATGGGGAAGTTTTGACTCTCAATATCGATAACCGTAATAATACATTTATTATAATAAATCTGTTCCAGATGAAAATAAAACCGTACATTTACGGTACAATTGATTTGCAATATAATGCAATACATAAAAATTGCCGTAATTGTATACTGAGCAGAACGTGTATTTCAACTGTACGGTTTTATTTTCGCCTAAAACAAATCTCATATTAACATTTTTAATTTCACTCACAGGTGAAAATATGGAATTAAATCTAAATTTAAATCTTCCAAAGCCAATTCTTAAAAAACGTTCCTTGTCTCCACCACCTTCAGAACCTGAAAATTCAGAAAGTGTTACAAAAAAATTAGATAAAGGACAAGAAAAATTGAAACTGTTACAAGAAAAAGCCACCAATAAACTAATGAAAGAAACACAAAAAGTTTTTAAACCAGGGGAATGCTTAAAGGTTTTCAGTTATATATCATAAAAATTATTCAATTTATTCATAAACCAATTTTATGTTAGTATATTACAGTTCATATCGATGATGAGTTAACTAAAGATACTCTAGGATTTGATATCAAAGAAAGTGTTACTCAAAAAGGTATTGAAACTAAAATCGTTTCTCAATTAATACCAAAAACTATATCATGGACGAGAAGTGTTAAGGCATTAATTCAATCCGATTCAATGGTATTATAAATTATACGATGTAATTAATGTCTTGTTATATCCTACATAAATTATTAATTGTAGCCTTGTCTTCAAACTAATCAAAAAGAAGAACCGTTCATAGTATTAGTATTTTTATGCTCCGAAATTGTTCAGTTAATAGCGAAAAAGGAAATAATTTCTCGTTTAACAGCAATCAAAAATATACTAATCGGAAAAACCTTGTTGCTTGCTGTTTATGGAATGCAAAACTATTTTAAGTAGTTAAAAATACAACACTTATATTTATGATTTAAATAATCTTAGTTGATATTTTTTAGGTTTTGGAAGAATAGAAATACTTCTCAATCAAAGCAACAAAAAAATGAAAGATTATATGGCACGTTACCGAAAGTGTCCGTCACCGAATTTGAGTTTCAGTTAACTGATCTTCAAGTGATTCTAGGAGTTAGTCACAGGATGGTAGATACGGCCGAGGAATTAACTGGATTTATTTATCACATAACAAAATCTGTGGCTGAATTTCCTTACAAGTAGTTCTTCGTTGAACATTGATTTTACTTAAAAAAATAATGTATTTGATTTAATTTTTAGAACTGAACGAAAACAACATGAAGTGGAAGTTGGATTTTTTAGAAATAACAAAAAGAACTGTGTTCGAGTGGACAAGGATGGAAACGGGTTACGACGATTGTGGCAACAACAACTGACTCAATTTAGTTTGGTTCGATTAGAAACAGCCGATGCCATCATCGAGAAATATGGAAGTCCTCAAGATTTAATACAGGTAATATTTCATTATTTATGTATTTATTGACATAGAAATAAACAGAAGGTTCACTTCAAGATTTTAAAGGCTTTTGGTAATATAAGATTAGACTAGTGCTTTTAGCCTTTGAAAATGGTAAAAAAAATTACAGTAGGATGAAACCCATTGGAAAAGGAAGAGAATATAACAAAAATTAAAGGAAAAATAAATTACTAAATTACGGTCCATCTGAGAGGGGGAAATGGAAAGGGGGGGGGGGGGGGGTAAGGATAGAAACGGTTTATCTTGATTTCCGACAAAACTACACGTCCTATAGAAAAAAGTTAAAAGCCAAAGTTGTAGATAATAAGTAGATCTACAATTGTTGTGCTTACATTTTTTTCACATAACCTCAATTTTTATGTGAAAAATTCAAATTACCAAGTTTTTGATTTTTAATTTTTATCATTTACAAAAAAAATTTTTTTTACACCTTATAATGACTTAATATCGAAAAAGCACCCTTATTTTCAATCGAAAATTCTCACGTCAAAACATCTGCTTTTTTTAAAAAGTCGGTAAGCTTTTTGTTCGTTGAAACCTCTAGTTTCTGATTGTGCAAAAATAAATACACTACAATGTTAAATGTTCTCAGAAAATGCAATAATTAAAGTGTACATTTTAATAAATTGCTTTAATTGTACACAGAGAGAAGACTTCTCTCTGTTGTACATAACACAATTTTGAACAATTGATTAAAATTTACACTTTAATTATTGCATTTTCTGAAAACATTTAACATTGTTGTGTATATATTTTTTGCACTATCAGAAACTAGAGGTTTCAAGGACCAAAAAGCTCACCGACTTTTTCAAAAAATCAGATGTTTTGACATGAGAATTTTCGATTGAAAATTAGGGTGCTTTTTCGAAATTAAGTCATTATGAGGTAAAAAAATAAATATTTTAAATCCAAAAAATTACAGTGTGTCTAGGATATTAAAAGGTCAATTTTTACGAAATTTAATAACTTTTTTTTTGTTTGTAAAAGATAAAAATAAAAAACTAAAAACTTTGTCATTGGAATTTTTCAAAATAATTTGAGGTAATGTGAAAAAAGTGTTAGCACAAAAAGTGTAGATCTACTATTTATTATCTAAAATCGAGATCGACAATCGAGATATACCGTTTCTACCTTCCCCCCCTCCACTTCCCCACCTCAGATCGACCGTAATTTATTTTCCTTTCATTTTTGTTATATTCTCTTCCTTTTCTAATGGGTTTCATCCTACTATAATTTTTTTGTGTTCAAAAATTATCGGCACTGATCTATTTGATCTTAACTGAATAATGAATTTTCGTTACAGTTTTCTGTAAACTGTACTTCCATAAAGGAATTAAATTATTGTTTTTCCTCAAAAATTATCTACCCTGGTCTAATCCTTGGACAATCTTTTAAAATTTATAATTCAATGATAAGTAATGACGTTAAATAGTTGTAAAAAATGATAAGATTTCCTCCACAATTGTGTGACGTCACATATTTTAGTTTACAAGTAGATTGGGTTAATAATATTTTTTTTACATACACATTTCGCGTTTGAATACTATTACTATAGATTTTAACATATGATTTTACAAAGCTAATGACCTTTTCTCACATAATATCACATTTCGATGATCCTTTTAATTTCTGACGTAATTTTTGGATGGCCCATTGGGATCTAATCTACTTTGCAACTTCTGTATGTTTCTATAGGTATATTATGATATATTATGCATTTTGTTAATTCAAATAATTTCAGGCTTACAAAAAATGTTCACCCGAAGAAGGAAAATTATTACTCCAGGATATTCCAGTACGTCGAGGAGCCGGAGTGTTGACATCTTTTCGGAAAATAGGCCCAGAACTGAGCAAGAGAATATACACGTTTTTCACAGCATCCAATGGAGATACTCGTTTACCAAAAAATAAAGTACTTACTAATAAATAAATTGATTAAATAAAGAAAAATATTTATTAAAACTTATTAATAATAATTTTAATACAAACCTAATAATTACATATTTAACAATTTAATTTAGATCTGTAATAAACCGTACGTATTTGTTATTGAGTAAACGTTACAATCGAATTTCGATACTTACCTTTGTCGTATGGATGTTAGTTTGATTTGTTGTACAAACGTTTTATGCAAGAATTAGAACAGTTCGATAATATTATAGATAAATGAATGTGAGTGAAAGAATAAGCTTGTGTATACTAGGGTTTTTTTTGTCTTATTTTGTCCTAAAATTGATCCAAAACGAGCTCGTAATATCAATATTAAGATTTGCCTCAATCTATTTTTGCATTTTCATAATTAACGATATGCAAAATAACTGAATAAAGTAACGATACGATAGTAACGAATACATACGGATACAATATACATAATACCTTATGATTTTTCATTTAATTATTTTTAGTAGTATCTGTTAGTGTTGATGCACTATCGCTAACATTAACATTCTGAGGCATACTATTAGCAGTTGTTACGGGTTTAGTCGTACAAAAAACACTTGATTTGGACAACGGTATATTAGAGATAATTTTCGCTGTACTTAACGTTTTCAATTCAGGTTTATTTTTAATGGCCTGTGCGTTAACAACAGCCGTTTTAATTGTCCTTTCAATTTTGGTTTCTTTGATTTGTTGCTCAAAGTCCACATGTTCAATAATTGACCCATCCGCGGTTCGAATCGTGGTCGGCGGTACCGAAACAAAACTGTTTTGAATCGGTTTAGTAACTTCACTAGGCACCGTTCTTTTTGTTAGTAAAACTTTTGAATATTTCAATGGTGGAATACTCATTCCTACGCGTTGAACTGTTGGTTGTTTGATGATTTGTTGGGTTGATGTTGTCGGTATTTTCAACCCTCCTTGAACGTGGGATTGTTTGTTTATTAAAACTACTTTGTTGTAAAGGGGAGGTTTGTTTGAAATGCTTGATATTGTTGTTGGACAGGTTGTGATTGGTGTTGTGTTGCTAGTGAGATTTGAGGATGGTAACAACGTTCCGTTATTATCAGCAAAAATTATTGGTATATCCAAAATGTCTGTTTCTGATAAATCGGCCGGACCTGAAATAATTGCCTCATTGATGTTCTGCTTTATGGGACTCGTTCTGAAACGTGGTTTTGTGGTGAAAACTTGTTTCCGAACAGGAATTGGTGCTCCTAGTTTGCTGGGCATCGGTGATCGAATTATGGTCGACGGTTTACTTAAATATTTCACTTGAGTTTGTGGTTTTGTATCAATTGGCAATGTTGTTATAACGTTTCCACCAGTCTGAGTCGCTCGCAATGTTATGGAACCAGGTGGTGCAATGCCCATTCCTCGGAAGTTACTTAGTACGTGGTTCTGATCGTTGATTCTACTTCGTATGGTGTCTCCTAGAATAACCATTTTTTCAGAATTTCCTAGAACTAATGTTCATTGATCAGTAGGCAACTGTAATAATGGTATTAATTTTTACCTCTGATTCCGCCGATGGAAGTGACGTTACTAGAAGAAGCTGGTGTGCTAACAGTTGATGCTGCTGTATATCGGGAAACTCCTGATGTTGATACACCATGTAATAATGCTGCTAGCGTATTGGGAGCACTTGAAACTTGACGAATCGGAGCATTCATTTTAGTTGGTGTGAAACCTAAATGTAATGCTGGTAGTTTATTCTTTATGTAACCTACATTAATGAGTTCAAGCATCCAGTTCAAATTCCAGAGTTTGAAATGACTTGAGAGGGATATTATCAGTTTTTAAGATCAAAAAATAAATTCAAGTTTTTTTTAAATATAAGTGGACTTTAAATAAATTCAAATACCTTCAATGGAATTCATGATAATGAATTCAGCGATATTTATAGAAAATTTATATTATCAATTTAACAAAAATCCACATCCAACCAAATCCTTAAATTTGAACTGATGCTCGCGCAAAGCTAATTTTTTACTTACTTGGTGCAGATGTTGGTAAGATATTTGCAACAGCTTCATTAACCGTATCTATAGTATTACTTTGACGAAGTGCATCCGCCGTTGATAGTATTTTACTCACACTTTTAACAATAGGATTATTTCTCATCATATTGGGAGCTTTAGATATAGGACGAGGTATCGGATCGTGGAAAATTGGAGTTGATGGAAAACTCTGTGATAAATCGGGAGAATCATTTATTTGTGGTGACATTTCATTAGATGAAGGACTCACTATGTTTTTATGGCTGTTCCATTGATTTGCCTCTTGATAGGTTGGAATTTTTGGTTTTGATACTTTCGCTTGTTTTCCATCTTTAGGCGGACGACCCACTATAATTAAATACAAAAATTAGTAAGTTAATAAATATAGCTAAATGGTGGCTACTCATGAGTCATGACTTCGTTTATGGAAAATTAAACAAAATAAGTAACCATCAAACTTATATTTGAAAACAGAAATAGAGATTTAATAAAGTCAATTAACTGACTATATGCGCCCATAATTATGAAAGCGGTCTAAGTCATATATTTCTTGTTTCGAGATATTTAATGAATCGCATTTGAATAAATTAAAAATTATTTTTACATTATGCGACATTTAAATTTATAATTTTATTAGTTTTGAATAATTAAAGTTTATTATAGATATGAAATTTTGTGTGAATTTCATAGGAAAATGTTGTTTTTAAAGCTTGAATTGACTTAGTCCATTTTCAAAATTAATTGAATGTCCTATAATTGACTTAAAGTAATAAAAAATTGTGATTTTTATTTGAAACAACAACTTTAACGAAATAACTCATAAAAATTTATTAGTCATTTTTAAAAAGTAATCTATTTTTATTATAATTTCTAGTTTTTAAGATTTTTAAAATGTTCCTAAAAAACTGGAGGGATGTATGGTAGTAAACACATAAGATCTTTATGTTTTTTTTTCTGTTATTGGTCTAGTGGTGTTGTATAATGGAAGTAATTGAATATTTTCGTATATTTTTGGTCTTCCTCCTTTAGGTGAAAGATCCAAAACTTGGAATTCAGAATCATCTAAAGAAAACTTATAAAACATTTTATAAGGTTTATTTTTCAAGAATCTCATCCATTGTATTTTTAGCCAAGAGACTGATTCGCCCGCGGTATTTTTTACTCTCCTCGTTATTGATTTTTCAAGTGATTACGTTAAAATAAAATCCGGCTGCGACTTTCGTTCATCGAAAATGTATTTTTTCTACAATTTTCGACCAATTCATAGTAATGTTCAGGATTGTATAAGTAATTTGATTTTTTTATTTATTTTCATCTCTATCAAACCAAAATCACAGTCATTCGGTAGGAACAAAATTATATTATAATTTCTTTAAATTGTTGACTTGGACGACTTTCATAATTAACACTAAATGAATTCCGTATAACGTTGTAATTACAACTACTATCTAAAGGTTCATTTTTGACGATATCGTAAAAATTACATTGAATAAACTTAGTTAAAAAAAATGTCGTGTGAAATAAGTGATAAATTCATTTTTATTTTTTATTTTTGACGTAGACCACTTTCGTATTAATGAGCACATATTATGAATGAATTGAGTTTTTTATATTATGATTTTAAAATGAAATAATTTGCAAAGTTAATCCTTGTTTAAATATTAACATTTGACTTAAGTGTAATTTGATTTTACATCTAATTTAGATAAAGTAGATTGAACATTTTAAGAAATTTTTCTTAAAATAAGTCACAATCCTTTCAGGAATCATTTTTTGATTTAATAATACTAATTTTCAGGTCTTAATAGTTTTTAATATTTGAAGCAATTATCAGATGAAAAGACCACTGTTTTATGTTTTTAACAATTTATTTTTCTTTTACACAACGTTTCGTAGGTGTTATTCCGACTTCATCAGGTATCTTTTAAAAAAAATGTTAAAATTGTCATACCCTATATTATGAAAATTGTATATTGTCATACCTGAAAATTGTATTGTTAAATTTCTATTGAAATTATACTTTTATTATATTTATTAAAAAAGTTTAAAAAATTGTGTCGCAATTAAATAGGATATGACAATTTTAACATTCTTTTAAAGATATCTGATGAAGTCGGAATAACACCGACGATACGTTGTGTAAAAGAATAAATAAATTGTTAAAAACATAAAACAGTGGTCTTTTTACCTGATAATTGCTTCAAAATTTAATTTAATGTTTTTATTTTCAATGATTTAGCCTCCAGTGTCTGTCGGCCAATGTAAACTTTCATTGTTGAAATTTAACCTATCTCTCGCTTTTCTCTCTGATTTAGACTTGAAACGAAAATAGTTTTCTCTTTTACATGCCATCTTATATTCGAACATTACATCCATATCCCTAGATTTGAACTGATGCCCGAAAGAAACCATATAAATAATATTTACCAGGTCGTGTAGTTTTCTTTGGTTGGGGCGATGCAGGTTCACTATCAACCGTTTCACTACCCGTAGACGTTCGTCGTTTGACTGAAACTTTTGATTTCTTTGGAGCTGGCTCACTGATAGCGTTATGCACTCCCATATAAACCGGAGACTGTCTTTTTTGTGGAGGATGTGGAGATAATAAGATACTTCCAATGAAATCGCCAACTTCATTCTATAAATATAAAAATATATTGAATGAAATGATATAATTGATTGATAGGGAGTACAAACCATAATACATCTATCGACCATGCTTTGTGTGATCCCATCTTCTCGACGTTTTTTCATTGATACTCTTAGATAATCATCTGCACTTCCAACAATTATAAGACCGGTCTCGACTCGCATATGTTCTCTCAATTCTTCCATTTCCGACGGTCTGAAATTTGAAATTAAATCAGTGTTTTAACCGATTTAAAAAAAAGGGAATACTACACAAGATTATTTGAAAAAAAATTTTAGTTCTAAAGGATGTTAATTAAGGGATAAAATAATTTTCTTCTGAATGAATCCACTTTAATAAATTTATCGAGTAGAATGAACCTGACTAATAAACACTACAAATACCTACTACAAATAAAGGAACAGTTTTACTCTAAAGCAGCGGTCGGGGAATCGGGGTAAATTACCCCAAATAGGGTACAAATAACATTTTTGGGGGTAATAAGAAAATTTTTTGTCATGGCTATTTTATTGACGAGTTAGGATATGTGGATACTGTTTTCAAATTGTTCTTACATCAAACACCCCTAGTTTGGAAGTTATTTTATCAAACAAGATTCCATGCAACTTTTTTTTTCCGTGTAAATTAATACAATAAATAATGTTTAATTTAAATTTAGCACATTGATTGTCTCCTTTTCAAAACGAGGGGTAATATCGACCTACGCAAAAATATTTTGGGGTAATAGTAAAAAAAAAAGTTCCTCAACCGCTCCTCTAAAGGTTTGAAAATTATGAGTCAAAGGTAAAATTGGTGTTTAGCGTAGGTAATTATTTACACGTATAAATAGTTCATTTGGTTGTCAAAAGGGTGACGATCTGTTTTTTTATATTGTATATTTCTTATAACAAGCATTTTCTCACTACAAACCAGAAACAACTGAAATTCTAATATGGATACCTTACCCACCAAATCGATAAACTCCATATCACAAAAAGTTAAAAATATAATAAATTGGTTTCTGAAACACCTTATGTATTATGCAATTGTTAATAAGAAATTGTCATTAAGTGGAGTAATATCAATTAGAAAATTTTAGTTTGAATTATATACGGGTAGGAGTCAATTAAGTGCTTTGATATTAAAATGTAATAATATTTAAAAAACGGATTCTTACATGAATAGCGATTTTTCTATTTTAATAGTGATTTGATTTAATATGGGATTCCTAGATTTTGTAAAAATGAAACGAAAACCAAGACTACATTTTTCGACAGATCGTTTAATTTTCGGTGTAGAAAGGATTCTAAGTGTTTAAGAAAAATTGCCACATTATAAGAATCTTAAGAAATATAGGTACCTAGCATGTGTTAAAATTCCTAATATCTTATGCTTTGTAGTGATAATAATATGAATGTTATAATAATATTATAATATGAGTAGCCCAGAATCAAAGTCGACCAATCGCCATTTTTATCAAAATTGAGATTTTGATGGATTATTATTCTTCACAATGAGCTGCATTATGGTGATATTGAAATAATATCAAAAAAAGCTACCTAACGGGTAAATCCTGCTTTGAAAGTACGCCTTAGAATCAAAATCGGACATTTACAGGAAATTGTAGAATCAAAGTCGGACAATTACTTTGCGGCCAATGAGAACGCTTATTTTGGTCACGTGGTAGCTTCAGAAATGAATATGACGAGATATGTACCATACACTTCATTTGAAATTATGTGATTCATCTAAGACCAATAAAGGAAATAGTACTATACACATGTTGATGCATGAAGAGAGAAAGACGATTTTCAACAAAATCTTTCTCTCTTCATACATCAAAATGTGTATAGCACCGTTTCATTCATAACTCCCATTATTTCTTATGTAGTGCATACATTTCTTATGGTAGCTTGTTGCTTTGCATAGATTTTTTTAAATGTTTTAAAAGTTAATGAGTTAAAAGTGTTTAAGTGATCAGCAATGGACAGTGAAGTGAAAGTGGCGAAATGACAAAAGAAAGTGCTAGAAAAAGAAAGTTTTGGTTTCAGGTATGCCAAGAATAGATGAATTCAGCACGTGTCTGGAAACATAGGAGGCTAGCACCGTATCGAAGCCTGCTGGGCAGTGACATTTCCAAATGAAACAAACAAGAAAGCAAGTTAAGAAAAACGTGGTAAAATGTAAAAGGTTCATTCTAAAAAGATCGACAAAAACAATATTTTAGTTCGAGGAGAAATAGCCTACAATATTGACACAGGGAAGAAAAATAATCTGTAAGAAGGGAAAAAATATAAGTATGATCAACCCGAAGCAGATTTCGGTAGAAGTGAAAGTCAAAAGTGCAAAAATAGCTGACATCAAGAAGCTCATTCAGAAACATTTTGGAGTAACTTGGAGAAAAATCGAGTCATTGAGGTGGTATGAAAATATGATCGAAAGCAGCAAGGAAATCGCTTTCCGAACGATGAAATTGAAGATTGCGAGTGTTTTCCCGATCATGGGGAAGAAGAAGATAAACTATTAACTTGTTCATTGTATCTTGAAATTAAATAATCAATAATTAATAAAAAAACTTATTCTAAGGTCTCTTTTGTTTTTCGAATATTCTGATCTTTAAGTTTCAAAAACGGCCAAAAGCCAATCTTAGTTTCAAAAGCGGCTATCTCAATTTTCAAAATGCTTTAGGGCTTAAAATTAATAATCTCATGCTATGAAACTTGCTAGAATTAGTCATGAGATAGCCAACGACAGATTAAGAAGGAAAAATAGAAGAAAGTTTGAAGAATTTTCCGCTACAAAAAATTGGCTTTCCTGAAAAAAAAGTGTTTTGGCGATTGGCCGTCCTTGATTCTGAGCTACTCATATGTTATATTATAATGTTGGAATCTCCTGGCGTAGGGTATAATTTTTCTTTTGCTATTGTGTCATAACTTGTTACAAAAATGGAATCCCTAATACTTACGAAGCGGTAAGGGCACTTTGACCAATGACAAACAAAACAGGTACTTGTAGTTCCATTAACATATCGTCGGGATCCCCTCGAGACCCTTCAACAGTATGCAAAGGGAAGCCTAAGCTCACAACCGCTGTAACGGCTTCCATGTCGGCGACTTGACATGCCACAGCTCCACCTGAATTAAATCCAACTAAAATAATCGGCCTACTCGGACAATCCGTTCTGATCTCTTGTAATTTTGCACGGGTAGCGATGACCATTTGATCCAGGCAATTGGTCATTGTCATCCGACCACCAACATTTCCTAAAATCATAAATCAATGAATCACATAAAAAGAGATGCTATAGAAGTTTACTTCTTTGATATAATAACAGTATACGCATATAGATGTTGCCAATTTCATTTGGTTGGAGTTTTACCAACTTAATGTGTGTTAATTTTAAGGGTCGCTATCACTAAGCGTGTATTATTAATATTCATTTTTATGACAAGAAGTAAACTTGAATAAATTTCAAAAAGAAAAAAAATTAAGGATACCTTTTTTATGGGATCGATATTTTCGGATTTTGACTTGATATAATCTCATATCTAGGAAAAAGGATAGTTGATGATAAAGTTATAGGAAAGAAGGAAAGAAAATTAAGAATTATTTTTAAGTTTACCTAGACTTGTATGTACGACCACGACCATTCCTAAATTATTAAACAAATTGATCCAATTATGAAGACGTCGCGATTGATTCGATCGAAAATTAGGAGACGACGGTACAATTAATATGATTGGATTTCCAGGCAACTTCTTAGGCTTGTGAATAGATAAAAATTGACCAACCGGGTCCCATGCTCGCTTCAATAAAGGAAATAGATTTTCGTTACTCGTCAAACCCATTTTTGTGGTTGAATTCGGACTGAACATCATCTTATCCACAAGAGTAGGAATTTTGGTCTTCATAGTCTAAAAAAAATAGTTGATATATTGAAAATATTTAAAACTTTGGAAAATACATACTTGAAGAATATCTAAATATGATGTTAAATAGGTTCCGTTTAAATTTTCTACGAGCAACAAATGCAACCATTGAATCAATTTGGTTTCCCAATAAAATGAGGATAATAGATGCCGGGTTCTTTTCACTGATTTGTCGATGATTGCTCGTCGAAGTACTGGTTCATTCGGGTGATTTACATAGACCAGACGACCTAAGCGATCCATCTGTAAGATCCTTAACATTTTTGTGAATAGTTTATGTTGAGACGCACTCCAAGTGTCCCTAAAATAAAAGAATTTTTTTGTAAAAAACGCATAAAGAAGACCCTAATCTTTATATGTTGGTGGTCCTCTTTCTAAGACTAAATATTGTTCCTAATATAATAATTCTACCTATTTAGATTTTTAAACTGTTATGAAAATTAACAGAAAAATCAAAAACATCGATAAAAATAAACTCTGAATTTTTGACTGTTGAGGGTAATCCTGAATCGAAATATAAGCAAAAGAAATTATTTCTTGGGAGTTACAATAAATGGAAGTAGAGGGTAATTTTTCTTGGATTATTTTTATTCCCGGGAAACGGGAAATTTAAAAAATGTTAAATTTGACGTAGAAAATGTAAAAGTTTTAGGGAAAAGTTAAATAAGTTTTGTTTTTGCAAAAAAATAAAATAACTTTAACTCAAACATAAAATAAATACAGTAAGATATAATATATACCTAATCATTCAAATATAACATAAACATAATTTTTCTCATTTACTTGTTTAGAAACGAGAGGCAATTAAAGAAAAAATCGCTTAAAGATGATACTCTCTTGAAACAAAAATTGGATGACACACAAGGTTTGTTCCAATCATTCAACCATGGCGATCACAAACACCACCAACAGACAAAGAGCAAGCCAACATTGCCCAAGAGACAAGAGTGAGCGAAGAACTGTTTCAGGTTAAGACCGCTCGAACGCATTAGGCCGAGAGTCGACCCATGTCCGTATAATTTCGTGACAAGCGCTTATATCGACACTGTTTTGTCAATGTTTAAGCACTGGTTAATCAGTTTGTAACTCAAGCGAACTTGTCACTTTATGTTCTTCACTCACTCTTGTCTCTTGGTCAATGTTGTCTTGCTCTTTGTCTATTGGTCAATATTTGAACATCACCAGAAGGACAATTGGAACAAACCTAGTGAATACATTTTATATACCAAAGCAGAACGTTTTGGCGCCACTGAACCACTGAAACCGAAAGCCGATACAAAAAACCACCCTCGCAAAGTCTTAGGACCACGGTAGAGTGGAGCGAAACCCTCCGTGAGAAAACGTCCTGCGTCAAAACGTTCCGTGCCAAAATGTCACGTACTGATAATATACTCCCACATATCATGTGGGATGTATAGTCATTAAAGCATTCAATTTCTTTTGCAGATTTGTAGTAATGTTTCAGCATTTATATAATGACATTTTATAATTTTTCCACGTAACATAAATAAACAAATTTTATTAAGCGATTTTTTGATTTATAAAGTGATGAATGCTGATTTGATAAGTGCGTTAATATGTTGATTATAATATTATTATATTTTTTACGACTATTAAAGTTAACTCAATCGACATGAATAATAATTTTTTTTCCGGGAAATGTTTCGTTTTTTTTTCCCGGGAAACGGGAAATAAAAATTGAAGAATTTTCCCGGGAATAACCCTCTAAGGAGGTGGGAGTAAAATATTTTGTAATGATCTATTGTATATAAGAAAAAAAAGTCATTATAAATGTATTTAAGTACAGCTCGTAATCGAGCAACAATCTTAAGGGCGATTTACCAACTAACTTTATAATTTGTTAAAAGAAACAAAACTTTAAAAAACTGATACATTACTTTATAATTGTATCTTCCCAATCGTCATTGTCATTTAATCGAGCAGCTTTAGCATGATTTTCACACTCTTCCATCAATCGCCGAGCTTTTTCCACATCGTACATAGGCATGGGAGCTGAGGCATCGTCAATGACATCAATTTCTCCTTCATTATCAACATTACATTGTAAAAGTTGAGAGTTGGGCGCTGTTTTATTCGTCGGAAACAATATTTTACTTGGTCTTATAAAACTAGTCTCTGGTCTCCAGTTCCACGGTTTCGCATAGTTATGGTCAAGTTGAACCACGTCAATTTCCGTTTCCTAGAACAAAAAAAAAATGTTCAAGATATTTGATGGAGATATGAATAAAAGCAGTTATAAGCAAATTAAATTGATAGGGTTGTGCCTGATGAAAATAAAATTGTACGATGCACAATACAATTCATTCGCAATACAATAACTTTTTTGCAAGCCTGTAGTGTACGATGAACGGTTTTATTTTCATCCTGATGTTTAAATCTAAATACATTTCACAAACATTTTAATAAGCAGCAAAATAAGTGTTAAAAAATAAAACACGTGCATAATTAAACTAGCATTTGTAACTCACACTGATTGTTGATCCAGATAATTGCTGGAAGTAATTAGTCAATTTATGTTGACTTTCATCTCCCATATCGCTTACGGGACTTGGAATACTAGGGCTATTTGAGACATAAAGTGGTCCTAGATTTAAAGGTGGTGAAGAAACCTATGAAGTAGATTTATGTTTCACATCAAACAAGTTTTGCTCGTTTTACATATTATCAATATAATAAATTCAGTTTTAAAAACATCTCAACGTGGTTACTTTCGTCTACTACAGTCTCAACATGTAAGAAATGTAAAAGTTAACGAAATCTTTGGAAAACGGATCCAGTTTTGTTTAAGAAAAACTGAATGTGTTCTTCCTGTACAAATATTCTTAGATTATAAATTTTGTACAAAAACCAAAATAATAATAAAATAAAACATTCTAATTTCAAAGCCATTATAAACTTAATTAAAAAAAAACAGCATGCATGCATTTTCTGTTAATTTCTAAATAATTTTTCATTTTTATAAACGAATCAAAAGGTGTTATGTACCATAGCTGCATCCTGGGTGGACGACACAGGTGCTGACAGCAACATTTTTATTACTGTATTATCATTTTCCTTGTTTTCCTCCATTGCGATCATGGGAAAATTGATTAAAATTATTTTGAATTAATAATTTCCCCGATTTGCACTATAAAAATCTGATGTAACTCATTTTTTATAAAAATGCTTCATCGCATAAAATCTTCGTCCATTTTTTTACTCTATAAACAAGAGAAGATTGGCCGGTTTAGTATATTTGGTACAAGTTTGTGGTGATAGTAGTGAATTTTGTCGCTATTGTCGCTTATTTAAATTTGAAAATTGGGGCGAAGTACATAATTAAAATTACTCCTAATTTTTTAGATTAAAATAGTTTTAAAAATGTTATATTATTATTAATAATTTGAATTTTTTTTAGTTCCATTTTATATTTAAAAACTGAAAACTGGCAAAAATATATTTGTTTTAATAAAAAAAAAACTTATTCGTTTTTATTTTTCACAAGAATTTATTTTTGAAGGGTCAGAAGACAAGAATTAACCTTTGGAAATAGAACACAATGATTTTCAGTAGTTTTAAATGACCAAAGCTCATTTTTTTTTTAATTTCTCATATCTCATTTACGCATTTAATGGTACTGATGATATTATATGTACGTTATGTTCAATTGTTGGCATTTTTATTCTGATTCTCTTTAAATATATAAATAGAACTTAAAGAAAAAAATGAAAATATTTTTTTGAGAAATTTAATTTACTTTAACTTTGCTCTATTAATATTTTTCGTTAAAATACTTGGTTATTTGAAACAAATTAAGAAAACACTAACAAAAGATTTTTAAATTCCTCACCACCCACACCTTATCAATGGCTACTCTTAGTATGTTTTTAAACTGTCCTCATCATCATCCTCATCTGATTTTTTTTACAGCAGACGTATAGAAAAATTAAGAAAACTAAGGGTAAGAATTAGAAACGAAATTCAGGACTGGAAAAACAAGTTTCTCTTTCATTGTTGTATGACTTCAAATTATTTGTTGTCAACATTCAATATTTGCAAATTTTATTCAATAATTATTTTATAATATAAGCTTATAAGCAGTACAAAAAATTTACTTAAAATTTTACTTAAGAATGTAATTTAAAAAAAAAATATTACATCAATGGATAAATTAAGTTATAAGAAATATAGATACATGTTAAAGTAATGTAACAATGCAGATATGTTATAATTTCACCAAATGATAACATTTGGTAAGATATAATATTAACGATTTATCAAGGATAGCATTCATTTGTAAATTATAATTTACATATTGTATAGGTCGGTGTTGTATATAAAAATGCGTTGCTTATTAAAGTTGACTAATTGCTTTCTTATATATATCCAATGCTTTTTTTCTGTATGTTGTATAAGCGATAAAGTAAGCGTCGTTGATAAAAGAAATACGAATCATTATCATTATTACTACCGATATATAAAATGCTGTGTAAGTTTGTTCGATGAATTCTACTTACTGTAAACTACTTGGTAGATTTTAATGTTTATTTAAAATTTTTCTAATCAGTTTTGGGATTTATTTTTATAAAAAAAATTCTATTTAAATTTTTTATTAATTTTGTAAAACATATTTTATTATTTTCAAACGTTATGTAATGTATAAATAAAAAAGCATGGGATATAAATAATAAGAATACAACGATTCAAACTTGGCAATTTTATAGTCAACATTGATGCTTATGTAAATAACGTGTAGCCTATATAAAAGTAACTATATATAGCCATTGCGTTATTTATAAAATAAGCAACAACATTTTCAAACTCAACTCCAACATATGTTAATATATATGCATTTTAGTTACAATTTTAAATCTAATAGAAATAGTCATTACTGGAGCCCCTCGAACGCGGAATCATCCAGTGTATGCAGCCAGTTAAAGATCATCATATTACGTTCGTACTTGGACAGTGGTTTACCACGTTCTCGTTCCACATCTCGAATGGTCAATGGAAGATTTCGATTAGATCGTTGTTTCACAACTCGTAATATAGCCGCGTTTGTCGCATTTGTTTGTGACTGGTTTATTTGTGGGGTAGTTCCAGGAACACTGAGCAACGACGGGTTCTTTTTCACGTTTTCCTGTTGCTGAAGCACTGCTTTCGCTTGAGCCGCTGCTGTTTCCACGGTGACTTCTAATCGATCCAAATTGAATTCACTTTGAGACAGTCTTTCCAATGCTCGATATGTTGTTAATAATCTTCGTCGAATGTAGTTTTGACGAACCTAGAATTAACACATTATTAAATTAAAAAATGTAATAATAGTTTAGGCGAAATCAATGCATGAGAGCCGAAAACTATTCCATTTCTTTTTACTAGATACACATATTGCAGGCATATTAAATATTCATTAGTGAGCACAAAACAGTTCTGTAAACAGTTACCATAACAAAAGAATGTTACATTGTTACATATACTATACTGTTACGTATAGTTGAAAGTTTTGTGCTCAATCGACAAACTATAATATTTCTACATTATTAACTATATATTGAAAACTTTCTGAAAAATATTCTATCAGAATAGTTTTCGGCACTCATATCCCGATGTCTTATAAATTATAAAGGTTTACTTTTTTGTTAACAGATCGAACAAGATCAGCAGCTGTAAACGAAGGTGGAGGAGGTGTATTTGTTTGGGGTGCTATAATTGTACTTTGGCCACCATGTGGTGAAGGTAACTGTGAAGTAGATACAACATCTCCAACGGCTACCCAAGTGGAACAAGATCTAGATGCATGTTCCAGCCGAGACTGGTCTATGATAAAACCTGCACGTTGCACTGAATTTAGGGCTAATTCACTGACTGCACATCGTAATGCTGAATCTCCAGGTAGCTCTTCGGGGGAAGGAAGTTGACTAATATCACTTGTACTAAAGCTTTTGGGCAGCCCCAACGCTGAAGATAACGCAGCGCAACTTTTAATCAAATCGTTTTCTTCCTCAAACCATAGAATTTCTGGAATATCTGCAGGCCTAGGATATTAATGTAAATAAATAAAAGATTAAATTAAATTTAAACTTAATTAACACTCAAGGAAAAACATTAAAATTTGGAGGAAAATGGTCGTAAGAAGACAAATAAAATAGAAAATTGTAGCTTTCAGTTTTTAGTCTTTTTTAAAAACAAGAACAAATTTGGAAAAAAAAATGTTTCAATATTCTTACAGATATTCGAAAACTTTGAATTACAATTTGTTTTTTTTTTACGATCATTTCTATTATATTAAAGCTTTCAGCTTTTTGAAAATTACGGAAAAATGTGTAATGTTTTTCAATGTCCTTTAATTGTTGTGATTAGTGGATATTTACTTTAATACACTGTAGTAAGAGTTCATTGTAAGCTTGAAACTGTTCAAGAAATGACTAAAGTAAATGAATATGTATTATAATTTCTCATTATTTAATTTGCGTGTCGAAAGTAGAATTTAGGATATCGATTTGGACTCTTAATTACACCGAAAAAAATTCTATTAATAATCGAATACCTTGAATTATTTTGTGGTCGAGTCTCCGGATTGGGGCTCGGGCCTCGGCCAACATTTTGAGCATCGTTATACGATTTGAACGATACAAGTCTCATACCTCTGGCGAGGGCATCCGAGGCGATTGACGATACGGAAAACAAGGATAAATCTGTGGTCACCGATTCGTGCGATGGCGATCTTAACATACGACACGATACTGTCACTACGGGAGTTTGTAGGGGAGTTGTCGTATTAAGCTGACCACTTTCCACATTTTCTGTGGATGTCATCGTAAAATTTGTTAGCAAACACTTTCTACAACAGTAACGTGTTTGGCATTTGGTAAACACGTTAATATCAACTATGGTCCATCGATTGCGCGATACCTCACCCAGAACGTGCGCTCACTATACAAATCGATATTTTCATTCAAATGTTTTGTACAGTGAACTCTCGATACGTTCGGACTTCCAAAGACTATTATAAAAAAACTGTTTAACTTAACTTTAGTTTAGTTAATTAATTTCGAAATATCAAAAGAGAGGGCGAGGCCAACTTATTTCGACTTATACAGGTGATATCGGTTAGGGGCTCGACTTATAGAGGTAGAAGTATTCATGAGGCCTCAAAAAAAAAAAAATTTTTTTTTGGGTCAAATCAAGATATTTTCGGAGTCTTATAAGCAATTCCAGTCACCTTTCATTATTTATATATTTATAACACAATAAGGGCGTTGTCTGAATCGGCCACCTCCTAAAACGGTCGTACATGTGCTTCGCACGTTTGCTCCTCGACAGGGCTTGTCCTGCTTATACGCTGACATAATCGCTTAGGGTTATTGTATAATAAAAGTATATAATAAGTATAATTAAACCTTGCATAACTTGTTTGATAATAAATGAAATTAAGGAACTGTGGAAATCAATGACCAAAAATTTTGAACCTCATTTGCTTTCAAAATCAAGACAAATAAAAAAAATGGAACAATTAAGAACAAATTCAAGATAAACGGTTCTCACTTAGTAACTCTTCAGTATGTTTACTCATACATAGGCTTAGATAGGTAATAATCGAAACCGGAAGAACTGCTTGGCTTATCGAGAGTTTACTGTAAACTACAACATACAACATGCAAGCGGGATATCCTAGAAATATGAAGAATTTATTAGTTTTTATTTAAAGATCTTGTTTATTTATATTAAATTACAACAAAAAAATTTATAAACTATACGATAGTAACAAACTGCACACAGATCATCCACAATTTAACAAATGCGATAAATCGTATTCCCTTGTGCTTATTACTATTTCAACTTTTTAACCGGAGTTCGAATAGATTCTTACAATTTTATATATAGATACTATCATTAGGCATTCATAACAACTCATTCTCACAAATTACGTCTGATCTAATAAAGCTATGGGTGTACATTAATTTTTAATTGATTCTTGGATGTAATTAAAATCTTTGCATCATCGTTAATATTAGAACCAAAATAATTACATGTAGTTCAAATATATAATTGTGGTTATAGAAAATCACTGTCCAAAAATTAATAAAAAAAAAAATTAACATATTATGGAACTAAAAATATTGTGACACGAGAAATATTTTGTATCAAATTTTCAATTTTCATATTCTACAAAATGTTTGAAAAATATAAAAAAATAAACTATGAAAACGATTTTTATATATATAATTTTTTTTGGGACGAAACTTGATACAAAATAATTCTCAATAAAATTTATTAAATGGTTTAAGGGTGTCTACTAAATATTCTGCGTTTAATTTTTCTCCTCTTTCTTCTCTTTAGTGTCCTCCGTTTGTTGTTCGCTTGATTCACTTGCTTTTCCTGATTCTCTTTCGGCTGCCATCTAAATAAAGAAAAAAACAAACATTTTAATTATTTAACATTAAATACTTTACATATGAGTAGTTTTTTTTTGAAAGCGGTATAAGTCATTAATTAAATTGTTATCTATAAAAAACTGTCATCCTTTTGTTTATTATAAATTTCGTAGTGATGGATGGCAGTGATCTAACGGTTAATCTTATCTTAATTTTTGAATCAGATTTTTCCCTTCGAACTATAAAACTGGTGCTGTGTCTAGGAAGTAGATGCTTAAATGAGTCGTTCAGTGCACACATCGATTAACTCCGTAATGCAAAAAGTTGAGTAAATTGATAAAATAGACTTCTGAAATATGTACATTGTCTCTTAAAGAAAAGCTAAAAAGCAAATTGTCATTTAGAGCTGTTATTACTTATTATTAGAAAATTTTTTTCCGATATATAAGGAGTCAACCAATTGTTTTGACATAAAAATTTGTAAAGTTGAAAAAGTGGAGTTAATCGATGTGTGTACTGAAAAGCTAAAATATCGATCCCATTTCAATAAAACTGTGAGAAAAAAATGTTTTTTTTTTATGGTATATTATTTTCTATTAGTCTTGTATTGATTTCTACTCGTGATTTAAGTGTGAGAATTTTTTTTGAATTTTGAGAATGGCAAAATTTTGTTGAAAATTTGGCAAATAAAAAATTAAAACAAACATACACCGTGTAATTTTTTGATGTACTTATACGAATTAATTTTAATTTTAACGAAGAATCAATCCTATTCCGTAAGATGTGTCATTTTTCGAGTAACACAACAGTTAATATTTTGCAAGTTGTTGCTTCACGACCAATGTCATGAATGCGATGATGTTTGTTGGTTTTTGGTATTATTTAAGTGCAAATCGGCAGTAGTTGTTAAAACGAGAAATTCACAAGATTTGCCGTGAAGTAAAAATTGTCGACACGTCTTACGAAATATTATTGAGCTTAAAGCTCAATTATTTTCTGATTTTTAGTTTAAACACATCTTTGAACAATTAAAAAGTAATAAGTCATGAAACGAGCGCCATTTTTGGCGACTTCATTAAATAATCTCTCATATTATACTTAAGATAATTGCGATAGAATAATTTATCAATAAAGAATCTAATAATTGATTAATGTATTATCATCGGTAACACGTCCATACGCAAAATTTTAGGTCGATTAAATATGGGAAAGAGGATAAAAATCGATCATAAAATTCGACCCACACAAAAATAATCATGTAAATTGTAAGGCGATAAAATGGACTTATACCACTTTCAAAAAAGAAAACCTACACACTAATACATACTTGTTTATAGGCTTTTTCGAATAATTTTAATGAAGACTGTTGTAATGTGCTGGTCAATTTTCGGATTTCCTCTGGCGGCGTGCTATCTTTATTGACTAACATTTCTCGTACTTTGGCTATTTCTTCCTTTAATTTATCACACTGAAATAAACAAAGAAAACAATTAGTGAAATGCAATTTAAAAAAATAAGGTTTAATTTACTTCTTCTTTAGGTAATTGGTCTTTGAATTCCTCCATTTTACTTTCAGTATCGTGAAGAATTCCCTCAGCTTGATTCACAGCTTCGATTCGTTCTTTCTTAACTTTATCTTCTTTTGCATGCTGTTCAGCGTTTTTAACCATGTTTTCAATTTCGTCTTTACTCAAACCTCCTGATGACTGAATTACAACTAAAATTGTGATTGATTAGTATTAATTGATAAGGGGCTGTATTTAAGGTACATACTTTGCTGTTCTTTGCCCGTTCCCTTATCTTTAGCTGATACATGGACAATTCCATTGGCATCGATGTCGAAAGTGACTTCGATTTGTGGAACTCCTCGTGGCGCTGGAGGAATTCCGATTAACGTGAAAGAACCAAGTTGTTTGTTATCGGCGGCCATTTCACGTTCACCTTGGTGTACTTTAATTTCGACTTGGGTTTGACCATCGGCTGCTGTTGAAAACACTTGACTTTTCTTGGTCGGAATTGTGGTATTTCTTGATATAAGTCGAGTGAAAACACCTCCTAGAGTTTCTATACCAAGTGAAAGTGGAGTGACGTCGAGAAGTAGGACATCAGTTACGTCTCCAGCAAGGACACCACCTTGGACAGCGGCTCCAACAGCGACTGCTTCATCGGGATTGACAGCACGACTCGGTTGCTTTCCAAATGTGTCTTGGACAGTTTGTTGCACCTTCGGCATTCTGGTCATTCCTCCAACCAATAAAACTTCACCGATATCAGACTTGGAACAATCAGCATCCTGCAACGCCTTCTGACACGGAGCAATAGTTTTCTTGATCAAATCCCCGACGAGACTTTCGAATTTGGCGCGACTTAATTTCAGATCCATGTGCTTCGGTCCAGAACGATCCATCGTCAAATATGGCAAGTTAATATCGGTTTGTAACGAGGAAGACAATTCAATTTTAGCTTTTTCAGCAGCCTCTTTGAGCCGTTGCATAGCCATTGGGTCCTTTGTCACATCGATGCCCTGATCCTTTTTAAATTCGGATACCAAAAAGTTAACAAGAACATTGTCGAAATCTTCACCGCCAAGGAATGTATCTCCGTTTGTCGATTTTACTTCAAATACGCCCTTTTGAATTTCTAAAATTGATACATCGAACGTTCCGCCTCCCAAATCGTATACTGCAATGCTAAATTTTTTTTTTCTTTAGTATAGTAAACAGTATGAAAAGACTATTTTTAGTATGTAAAATGTTCATTCAGAAATTTTTTTCCACATATTTTAAATATGTTCAGAGACGAAAAATAACAACATCATTATGGATTTCTTTGAAGTTTACTTCTTTAACCCCATAATGAAAAAAAAAAAGAATGTAGAATGTTACGATCAACGGCAATTATTTCTAATATATAAACTAGTTGAATCAACGATTGAAATTTCAGGAATTCTAGAAACGTGGGTGTTGAGCTTTTCATGAAACAGTCAAATAATAAGGTTTTCTTTTCAAGTTTCCTTTAAAACCTATTTCTATACCATCTTTACATAGTAATAAATAAATGTCTGTTCCCTTAGATCTTTTAAACTACAAGACTGTGAATCAGCACGAAATTGTTCTCGAAGACACTTCAATTTGATCCACTGATGACGAACGCATGGCGTTTGAAATACGTATCTGGAGATACAAAATTAACAATTTGGATTTTTCGGTTTGTGAATTTTTACATTTAATTTTGCTTAAATTCATAACTTGTTTTGTGAATTTTTGTGAATTGTATTTGTGAAATATAATAATTAAGTCCAAAGTCAGCGAAATTTAAATTTTTTTACAAGACGGATTTTATTGCAGTTTTAAACAATTGATAGAGTGATTCAAGAAGGTTTGTAGGTATAAAACATGCATATTATAGTAGAGAAAAGTCGGGAAATTCAAAGATTCGTAATGTGGCGTCATAACAAACATATTTTTATCCACTTACATTGCAAACGCTGGCTAAACCTGACGAGATAGATCAGTCTAATGTGCGACGAAATAGCGTATCTTAAAAAGATTGATAAAAAATCCGCGACGGTATATGTCTATCTCCTAAGAATAACCCACAGGAATCATTTTTATTTTCTACATTTTACAAACAAATTATTGGTTATTTACCAAGCTATTTTATACAATAAAGTATTATACCTTATCCAATTAAATACATTAGATACGTTGTGCATTTAATGTAGATCAAAATTGCCCTTTACAGCAAATCATAAAAATGAATATCTTAAAGATATCAGAGATTTAAAAAGCGTTGGCAGAACGGCTGGCTATTTTGTACGGCGTACGTAGTGGCTGTTTTATTGATATCTTCTTCTTATATATATATGTAGAAATATTATGTTGGTCCTTTTCTAGGATAAATTTCTATTTTTCTCAAGAAGGCCTGACCAATTTTACACAGTAACAAAAGAAATCTCTACAAAGTTTAAATTAAAAAATTGACAATTTTTACTGGATAATAAATATGAATTTCAATTTAACACCCGATAGAATTAATAATGATTTTTTTTAAAATATTTGAATTTCTTTATTGTTCATTGTCGAAAATATTAATTAGAAAAAAATGTATTGCAATAATATACTAAATATACTTAACGAAAACAATTTTAATGACGTTTTGTGAAAG
Organism: Sisyra nigra; assembly: GCA_958496155.1. Lineage (NCBI taxonomy): Eukaryota > Metazoa > Arthropoda > Insecta > Neuroptera > Sisyridae > Sisyra > Sisyra nigra. The sequence goes on from OY292315.1 coordinate 26,448,201, forward strand.
ATACCTCAGATCTTAACATATTGATTACCATTTATCCTAAAAAAGGTATGGTTCCTGTAGGACAGCACTTAATCTTTTCTACTTAAATAGCTGAACGGTTTTCAATGACATTTGGTAAAAAAGATTTTTTCAAATTTTCCTAAAGAACCTTATTATACTTAAAATCGTACAGAACATGTGAAATAGCTAATATCTCTTCTTAGAGAAGTAGTTAGAAGTAGCATTTTTATGAACTTATTTTGGATCTAAGGTCTGGAAGTATCTATCATCTTTTTCTGTTTTTAGTTTTAGAATAAAAACTAATAGTCTTTACACTATCAGGTATCTTACAGGTACTGAAAAAGATATCGATAGATCGAAATCAATGGGACAGCCAATTATAATAGGACTGTGATTCGATACTCAACAGTGGTAAAAATACATGAGTATTGTGCGATATATACATTTAAATATTTAAGGCACTTGGCATTTGTTTTAATTAAACGACGTTCAATTTTCAGCGAATCAACAAATTCAAAACGTGAATTCTTTTCAGTTTAAAATTCGGTTACATTATAAAGTCAAAAATAAATGTTGTTTTATGAAGAAAAAAAGTAGGATGTTACAATGTGCACACATAGCACCTCTAAAATTAACATACATGAAGCTCGTATTTAAAATGGACTACCAAAAATAAAATTAGGGATATTTACATGTGCCAACTTAATTATAAGGCCATAGAATTAAACTTCTTAAGTGTGTACCTAAGTTCAAAGATCGATAACTCACATTTTATCTTCAGTTTTGTCCATGCCATAAGCCAATGCAGCTGCAGTGGGTTCATTGATCACTCGAAGTACATTCAATCCGGCGATTTGTCCAGCATCTTTGGTCGCTTGTCTCTGTGAATCGTTGAAATATGCAGGCACAGTAATAACGGCATTCTTTACAGATGTATTTAAATAAGCCTCGGCCGTTTCTTTCATTTTAATCAAAACGAAAGCTCCAATTTGACTGGGCGAATACATGGTTCCATCAGAAGCTTGTACCCAGGCATCACCGTTGGTAGCTCGAACGATTTTGTAAGATACATTGTTCATATCTTTTTTCACCTCAGCATCACTAAATTTACGACCAATCAATCGTTTGGTTGCATAGAAAGTGTTTGCTGAATTGGTAACGGCTTGTCGTTTAGCTGGCATCCCAACTAATCGTTCACCCTCTTTAGTAATGGCCACGTGTGAAGGGGTCGTCCTTGATCCTTCTGAATTTTCTATAACTTTAGCTTGTTTTCCTTCCATAACAGCCACGCAGGAGTTCGTCGTTCCCAAGTCAATTCCAATAACAGCTCCTCGAACGCCATCTGATCTAAATTTAGGAATAACTCTTGGTTATTTAAGGTTGTTTTAATTACTGATCGAACCTGAAAACCCAAGAAAAAAATCTCGGACTTCCATTAAGATTCGATCTTAGAACCACTGGCGTATAAGGCGATAATAATCGGTCACCCCGCCACTAAGTGATCCTATAAATCAGCGGTCGGGAAACTGGGGTAAAATAAAATTTTTGGGGGTAGTAAAAAGATTTTTTGGCATTTCCGAAGACTTAAATCAAATTGTTAGCCCACATTTGAGGCAAGCTCATTTATCCAAAATCTTCATTCAATTAATTTTTGTTTGTTCCAATATGAGAATTTTATTTTGTTTGTCTATTACATACTTGCAACTTTCATGCAAGGTTTTTTCAAGTAAATTAATTCAATAAATAATTTATTATTTAAATTTAAATTGATTGTCTCCTTTTCAAAATGCGAGGGGTAATATCGACTTACGCAAAAATATTTTGGGGTAATGGCAAAAAAAGTTCCCCGATCGCTGCTATAAATACATTAAAACTTGAATATCTAAATTTCTGTGATACTTACTTAAAACGTAATTGGGATTTATACGCCTCATTTATAGAATTTGATAAAATTTTCTGTGAAAAGAAATAAGTTTGAATAGATTATAATGCAACACGAGGATGATGAAATCAAGGTCGTAATTGGTCGTAATAGACTATAACATGCCGGTTCATAGCTCAAATAACCTTATATTTTAAAAAATCAATGATAACTAATACATTTGACATAAATTGAAAATGTTAGGGTTTTTCTAATATATATGAAAATTGTTGAATTGAAGAATTACATATATTAAAGCCAAAAAAATTAAAATCAATTGATGGAAGACTCACGTTGTTTAGCGCATTGGAGAAGCATCGTTTCGATGAAATTTCTTTGAGAGATGTTTTGCAGTTTAGGGTGCTGCGACCAAGTATTCGTGCTGCGGTCAACATTTTTCTTTTTTGTCGATTATAATTTTAATTATATTTTCTTTTAAGCTAACAAAATTTTCACGTGCGGGTGATGCAACTTTTAGTATAAAACCAATAAAATGAACAATTGAGAGTGGGTCTCAAATGAGTCGGCGCACTCTACTTATACTAGCACACCTAGCGTGGCAAGTCGGAATTATAATATTTGAAATGTTTAAAAATAGCTTCTAGAAAATTCTCACACATTCTTTCATTTTCTTTTTAGGGTTTTTATGGTCTTACATATTATTTTAAATGAAAATAGGCTTAGAAATTAATTAAATATTGTTTACTATATAATATTAACACTTATGAAATAAGTAAATAAATTGTAGATAATACATAATAATCAGTGGTGGGATTTTAATAAATTTAGAGCCGGTTCGCTACAAAAAAATGTGGTTGGGAGACTATATTAAATTTTTTTTACTGCTTTTTAAATTAAAAAGGAATTCAAACGCATATCTTTACACTCTTGCCATATTCCCAGAAAAATCGTAAATCGAAAATACCGTTTTTTTGAATAGTTTTATGAATTAAGCATGTAATTAAAATTTAAAGTATAATTTTTTTACTTTTAACTGGCGGTTCGCCGAACTTGAAAACCGTTGAAAACCATTTACGAAACGGTTCTATCGAACCGGTGCGAACTGGCTGAATCCCTCCACTGATAATAGTACTAGATACGATAGATACTATCGATACTATTAATAAATCAATGTTAATACCGTTAATATATTGGTCGCACAGGTTCATTTCCATTGAACAATGTTTATATGTGTTATTAACACATTTTTTGAATAAAAATCTAAAGATAGATCTAAATTGATTGAACAGAGCGAGCCAGCAATACCATCTTGGATTGAGACAAAATACAATATTATAAATAATTTAGAAGATATAGGAAAATCCAATACACCGATTCCACTTCTCATTCAATCCTTCAGAAAAGTTAAGAATATTTATAAGAGTCATAAATTTGTCTACACAGACTGTTTTAAATTGAATAAAAGTGCTGGCTGCGCTTGCACAATGGACGGAATGGATAACCTAGCCAAGTTAAACAAAATCAGTTCATCTTTCACAAGAGCTAAAAGCGATTTACAGAGCTATGTGCTACATTCGAAATGACAACACCAGTAACACATATGTACATTATATGCACAGATTCCCAAAGCTCAATCAACGCCTTAAGGACATAACTCGGAAAACTTAAACTTTTTTTATTAGTTTATTTAAGGTCGCATCAACTACTATGGTCATTAGCGACCGTCGAATCCGAAAACCCAGAAAAAAATCTTGGGCTTTCATTGGGATTCGAACCCAGGACCACTAGCGTATAAGGCAACTATCTAGTCCACCACGCCACTAAGTGACCAAAAACTTAATTAAAAATATACAATCCTTAGCACGGCAGTTGGGTACAAAAATAAGCTTTATGTGGATACCGAGCCACATAGGCATCGACGGCAATAAAAAAGCTGACCAACTAGCTAAAACAGCCGCTTCAAACGGAATTAGAGACGATGGCGTCACATACTTGGACTCTCTAAGGGCGCGTTCAGACGGATCAACTAAACTCGCCCGACTATTTTCAATCTTGTAGACTGTAGCAGGGTAAGCGACGCGAGAAGTGAAGCACAAGCGAGTTGAATGGGAAGCAAATTGAGCAGAATTGAAAGAAAACTGATCAACAAAACTCGTTCAACAAAAGATTGACTGAATCAATCTTTTGTTGAACGAGTTTAGTTGATCAGTTTTCTTTCAATTTGCTTCCCTTTCAACTCGCTTGTACTTCACTTCTCGCGTTGCTTACCCTGCTACAGTCTACAAGATTGAAAATACTCGGGCGAGTTTAGTTGATCCGTCTGAACGCGCCCTAAGTTACTTAAAATCTACCCTCATAAAAGATTGGCAACGTCGTTGGGACCATTCATTCGACAAGCTGAGGCAAATTAAGCCTTTGGTGGGAACGATGACTGATTTTGGTGATCTCGGAAGAGCTGAGGAGGTGGCCCTTACAAGATTGAGGACAGGTCATACTGGAATTACCCACGCACACATTTTTTCTGGGGGAGCGGCTCCAGTTGTCCGACTTGTGGAGGGCTTATTGATGTTCCTCACTTGGTAAGGTCCGACCCTGGTTGTCCTTCTACTTCCGCTCAACAGGATCTTGGGAATATGCTGGACCCGGAAGTCTCTGGCTTCAAACAAAGATGGAAGTCAATGAAAAAATCACCGTACTATTTTCAGATCTAACACGCAACGGTCATTATACCAACTAACAAAGAAGTTGCGAAATGACCCCGCAGTCGAAGCGACAATAGTTTTAAATTAAAAAAAAAACAAACTTCATGTTTTAACAGTCAACACTGTTTAACATGTACATGTAACATGTATTTTTCGCGCTGTTCTCGTAGTATTATCTATTATATAAAAATAAGTCGGGTTTTCCTTCCTGACGCTATAACTCCAGAACGCACGAACCGATTTCCACGGTTTTGCATTCGTTGGAAAGGTCTCGGGCTGTGTGAGGTTTATAGCAAAGAAAATTCAGAAAACATTTAAACAGAAAAGCGGGAAAATCTTTTTTCACATACAGCGCCATTTCTGATGATACATAGCATGTACTACAAACCAATATTTTAAGTAGATAGCGCCGGTGCGTGATACATTGCTTGACAAGCAATGAGAGTTTTCATAGTGCAAAAAATCGACATAATTGTACTCTTCCTGTGGGATAACAAGACAATTGTATCTTACAGGAACCGTGTATTTAATAGAAGTTTCGTTAAAGTACGTGAAATAGAGTTTTAGCACATTATCCTCAAGAAGGCCTGATCTCTTTTTTATCCAGAAAAAATGTACTACTCCCGTGGGATAGATATGTTTTTGTTTGTCATAGAGCAAAAGATTGCCATGATTCTTTGCAATAGGGTAGTTGAAAGGTCAGAGAAAAATATAGATTATTAATTCGTATGTTAGAATAATGCACGATTCTCAAAAGATAGCATAACAATTGTACTTATCCTACTGCAGGAATCGTGTTTTTAAAAAAGCTATCCCTAAAGTTCATGAAATAGCGTTTTAACACAATTATTCCAAAAAAGTTTAAATAAAAATTACAATTTCTACAGCAAAATATGATTTTTAATTTAACATCCGATATCATCGGTAAATTAATAATGAAAATTTTTGAAACATTGAAACTTCTTTCGTTGTTAATTTTTGAATGTCTATAATGTTTAAAAATAAACGTGTTAAATTACTATTGAAAAATTTGAACTTGGTGAAAAACTTAGTGAAATATATAATACATTCAACATTTTCGAATTGTATTGCTATTTAAAGAACACAAGTATAAGTATTTTATAATATTCATAAAAACGTATAGAACCAATAAGATAGCTCTTCTAGATAGCTATATATAATATCTTCCTGAAAAAGTAGTTTATCTGATTTTCATGAACTTTCTATGAATCAAAGATCTAGAAATATCTATCTGTCTTTTTTTTGTTGATGGGATGAAAGTTTCCATTATTCAATTAGTATAATTTAGATACGCTCAGCAAAGCGGGCGGGGACCAGCTAGTTTGTTATAAATTATACTCTAGTTGTTATGTAATATGGTATTTTTTAAATTGAATTACTATTTTGAAGATGGATAAACAATCTCGTTATTGATTTTCTGAAATCTTACTAAACGTAATACTAAAAAAATGTTAATTTTTTTGTACGCTAAAGTATAAAATGCAACTAATTTCTCAAAATTTTTGGGCCCCCAAAAGCTTCGGGCCCCCCGCGTCGCGAGGTCTAACGGTATGGTAGTTCCGCCACTGTTACCGGCCTTACCTACAGTGACTGGAACTCAACCCATCGATACGGACAAGTTTAACGAATGCTTTGAAAACATACCTTTTAATAAATTCAATAATTACGCCTATTTTTACTACTATAATAATGCAAGGATTTGAATTAAAGTTTTACTTTCACCGACAGTCCTAGACGTTATAGAGGATTCAACTCTTATTGTTAGTTGTCTTATAACCAATACAAAATTACACAGGGTACATAAGGTGCATTACGTATTATACAAGCATTAACATTAAAATTTGTTTAGCACACTTACTCTTTTATTAAACCAAATTTGTACAAATAATTATTTTCCCTTTTTGTTTTATACACATCTTTTCAGCTTAAAATTATCAGGTGATTTTTTTATTTTTTTTCCTATCAATAATCAAACACATTAAGAATAACTTTAATACTTACAATGCATGCATATACCTAGAGCTTAGATTGCACCCAACATTGCTGTTACCAAAAATTTACCTTTCCTAATTTTGCAAAACATTCAACATGCATAAGCTTACATTTTTAGGCATACATCTGTTTTTATGGACAACAATTTTATTGATATGTATAATTATTGTCTATACTTATACACATTTAATACCTCTCATTGCTTCTCCTACTGCTGTTAAAATTATAAATCCAGTCACGCTTGAATGAGTAAGAACTAGGGAAGCAAGAAAATCTTTTAAGTGAGAATAGGTACTTGTTAAATATGAGAAATTTTCTTCAAAGACAAATTTAGTTTTGAGGGGAGGAAGACATTGAGGGGACGTCTTAACATTTAAAGTGTTTTTCTGTCGATTTAAAACCCGGTTGTAAGATTTTGATGAAGAAAACGCAAAACTTGTAAAACTTCTGCTCACAATCGACTAGATCGTTAATTCCCAGTATTACTAACCTTTGAATATGAATTTAATACATATTTATCCAATCATTGATCAAATTTTTTTTTGAGTAATATTAAAGTTATTGATAATTTTTTCACTCCCATAGATATCATTTTGTTTTTCAATTCTAATCTTTAATTTAAAATAGTTGAGTTAAAAAATACGCCATATATTTATCAAGAAGTAATTAAGTTCGATTGATTTATCTCACCCTAAATATGATAAGGTTTATTTGAATGCTTTCTATATGGATCAAAATCATATAAAAGAAACCAATCTGTTAATGAGTTCAATATATTGAGAAAATGTTGAAGCTAATCCTTTTGTTGGCTCTGCTAAACTTTAGCTCGGTTCTTTCAGAGTCTAAGACCGAAGCTGAGGTTCTGGTTGACTATATTAATTCCTTGCAGACGACATGGAAGGCTGATTTTAATTTCGATAAACATATCTCTCCCAGTAAATTCAAGTATTTGTGTGGGTCGTTGAAGACTTCAGAATCGATTTTACCGACGAAGAATGTTGAGGTGGTTAAAGACTTACCCGATACGTTCGATGCTCGAGACCAATGGCCAAATTGTCCTTCGATCAGCGATGTTCGTGATCAAGGAAGTTGCGGTTCTTGCTGGGTATTTATTACACTTTAGAAAACAAACAACTTAATAAATACGATTTTTTTGAAAGGCTCATGGATCAACGGAAGCTATCTCTGATAGAATCTGCATCCAATCAAACGGAGAAAGTCAGCCTATTATTGGAGCAGAGTACGTAAATAGTTGTTGTAATTTATGTGGATCAGGATGTAATGGAGGGTATCCCGCGATGGTTTGGAAAAGCTGGGTTAACGATGGACTTGTAACTGGTGGGGGATACAATTCAAGTTCTGTAAATATGAAATCTAAAACTTCAATAGTTCATTCTTACAATTATTTTATTTGTTAAGGGTTGTCAACCGTATGAAATACCACAATGTAGCCATCACATCAATGGAACATATCCAAGTTGTGGTGATGAAGAAAACACACCTACTTGTGTTTCCAATAGTTGCACAAACTCAAAATATCAAACCACGTTCATCGATGATATCCATTTCGGCAAAAAAGCTTACGGTATCTCGAAAAATGTAGAACAAATTCAAACCGACATCTTCCAAAATGGACCTGTTTCGGCTAATTATAATGTCTATGAAGATTTCTTATATTATACATCAGGTAGATATTTAGTGATGTATATATTTTTTTTTTTAGTAATCAAAATTGAATATTCAATAGGTGTTTATCAACACAAAAGTGGAGCACCCTTGGGTGGTCATACTGTGAAAATTTTGGGTTGGGGAACAGAAGATGGAACTCCGTACTGGTTAGTGGTGAACTCATGGAACGAAGAATGGGGAGACAAGGGCTACTTCAAAATTTTACGTGGCAGTAATGAATGTGGTATTGAAAGTGGAATTAATGCTGGAGTATGAAAATATGTTGGCAAATAATTTCTTAATAAGTATGAATAAAAATTTTTTTTAATCGATTATCTTTTTTTTATTTTTTTTCTATATTTCGGCTTTGGACCATAAAAAATAAATTTTTTTTTCTTAGATTGACAGATTTATAATTGTAAAAAAATCATTTTGAAAGCTGCTAAAGCTGATCTCCAAAAGTTCTTCTTAAAACAGTCATCTTGCGGTGACCAGCATATTTCTGGTTTGGATTATTAAATATCTGGTGCGAGGCGTCACACTACTTTCTTTTACTTTCATTTATGAAAATACTCGCTGTTAGTTAAAAGAAATACAAGCACTTTGTAACAATACATATAAACAGTACTATATGCATACAACCTATAGGGCTATATGTATATATACACGAATTCCTAAACTTCATCCCAGAACCGCCCTTATTAGAATTTTCCCAGGAAAAAGTTTCAAATAAAAGTTGTAGCCATTAATGAGTCTAACAACTATAGAAAGTTTAAAGAAAATCGTTGAAGCCGTTTTCGAAAAAAATTGAAAAAGCTCAAAAACGCCAAGAGTAAAGTATAGCTTTCGGTTAACCGATTTCAACCAAAAGCTTCGCGGCACAACTAGGTATAATATGGAGGTCAAATATCAAGTTTGGTGAAATTCTAATAAAGCTTTCGATACGATATGGCTGTCACCCACACACAGACATGTTTCTAAAAACCACTCTTTTGGACTCAGGGGTCCTCAAAACATGTATTTCCGGCGAAAGCTCGAATTTGAAAATTCGATCCAATTACAATGCTTCCTTTACTATTAAGTAGTAAAAGAAAGTAATATGTATACTCTATACAGCTTATATGTACATAGGTATAGGTATACGAATTCCGAACCTTCACCCCAGAACCGCCCTTATTCGAATTTTCCCAGGAAAAAGTTTCAAATAAAAGTTGTAGCCACTAATGAGTCTAAGAACTATAGAAAGTTTAAAGAAAATCGTTGGAGCCATTTTCGAAAAAAATGGAAAAAGCTTAAAAACCTCTAGAGTAAAGTGGAGCTTTCGGTTACCCTATTTCAACCAAAAGCTTCGCGGCACAACTAGGTATAATAGGGAGGTCAAATACCAAGTTTGGTGAAATTCGGATAAAGCTTTCGATACGATATGGCTGTCACACACAGACACACAGACACACACACAGACATGTTTTTAAAAACTACTTTTTTGGACTCAGGGGACCTCAAAACATGTATTTCCGGTAAAATCTCGAATTCGAAAATTCGACCCGATTACAATACTTCCTTTACTATCTATATAGTAGTAAAAGAAAGTAAAAAATATCTGGTGCGAGGCGTCACACAACTTTCTTTTACTTTCATTCATGAAAATACTCGCTGTTAGTTAAAAGAAATATAAGCACTTTGTAACAATACATATAAACAGTACTATATGCATACAACCTATAGGGCTATGTATATAAACGAATTCTCAACCTTCATCCCAGAACCGCCCTTATTCGAATTTTCTCAGAAAAAAGTTTCAAATAAAAGTTGTAGCCATTAATGAGTCTAAAAACTCTAGAAAGTTTAAAGAAAATCGTTGGAGGCGTTTTCGAAAAAAATTGAAAAAGCTCAAAAACGTCTTGAGTAAAGTAGAGCTTTCGGTTAACCGATTTCAACCAAAAGCTTCGCGGCACAACTAAGTATAATATGGAGGCCAGATTACAAGTTTGGTGAAATTCGGATAAAGTTTTCGATAAGATATGGCTGTCACACACAGACATGTTTCTAAAAACCACAATTTTGGACTCAGGGGACCTCAAAACATGTATTTCCGTTGAAAGCTCGAATTCGAAAATTCGATCCAATTACAATACTGCCTTTACTATTAAGTAGTAAAAGAAAGTAATATGTATACACTATACAGCTTATATGTACATAGGTATAGGTATACGAATTCCAAATCTTCACCCCAGAACCGCCTTTATTCGAATTTTCCCAGGAAAAAGTTTCAAATAATAGTTGTAGCCACTAATGAGTCTAAAAACTATAGAAAGTTTAAAGAAAATCGTTGGAGCCGTTTTCGAAAAAAATTGAAAAAGCTCAAAAACGCCAAGAGTAAAGTAGAGCTTTAGGTTAACCTATTTCAACCAAAAGCTTCGCGGCACAACTAGGTATAATAGGGAGGTCAAATACCAAGTTTGGTGAAATTCGGATAAAGCTTTCGATACGATATGGCTGTCACACACAGACACACAGACACACAGACACACAGACACACACACAGACATGTTTCTAAAAACCACTTTTTTGGACTCAGGGGACCTCAAAACATGTATTTCCGGTGAAAGCTCGAATTCGAAAATTCGACCCGATTACAATACTTCCTTTACTATCTATATAGTAGTAAAAGAAAGTAAAAATATCTGGTGCGAGGCGTCACACAACTTTCTTTTACTTTCATTCATGAAAATACTCGCTGTTAGTTAAAAGAAATATAAGCACTTTGTAACAATACATATAAACAGTACTGTATGAATACAACCTATAGGGCTATATATGTATATACACGAATTCCCAACCTTCATCCCAGAACCGCCCTTATTCGAATTTTCTCAGGAAAAAGTTTCAAATAAAAGTTGTAGCCATTAATGAGTCTAAAAACTATAGAAAGTTTAAAGAAAATCGTTGGAGCCGTTTTCGAAAAAAATTGAAAAAGCTCAAAAACGCCTAGAGTAAAGTAGAGCTTTCGGTTAACCGATTTTAACCAAAAGCTTCGCGGCACAACTAGGTATAATATGAAGGCCAGATTCCAAGTTTGGTGAAATTCGGATAAAGTTTTCGATAAGATATGGCTGTCACACACAGATATGTTTCTAAAAACCACTATTTTGGACTCAGGGGACCTCAAAACATGTATTTCCGTTGAAAGCCTGAATTCAAAAATTTGATCCAATTACAATACTGCCTTTACTATTAAGTAGTAAAAAAAAGTAATATGTATACACTATACAGCTTATATATGTACATAGGTATAGGTATACGAATTCCAAACGTTCACCCCAGAACCGCCCTTATTCGAATTTTCCTAGGAAAAAGTTTCAAATAAAAGTTGTAGCCACAAATGAGTCTAAGAACTATAGAAAGTTTAAAGAAAATCGTTGGAGCCGTTTTCGCACAAAATTGAAAAAGCTCAAAAACGCCTAGAGTAAAGTAGAGCTTTCGGTTAACCGATTTTAACCAAAAGCTTCGCGGCACAACTAGGTATAATATGAAGGCCAGATTCCAAGTTTGGTGAAATTCGGATAAAGTTTTCGATAAGATATGGCTGTCACACACAGATATGTTTCTAAAAACCACTATTTTGGACTCAGGGGACCTCAAAACATGTATTTCCGTTGAAAGCCTGAATTCAAAAATTTGATCCAATTACAATACTGCCTTTACTATTAAGTAGTAAAAAAAAGTAATATGTATACACTATACAGCTTATATATGTACATAGGTATAGGTATACGAATTCCAAACGTTCACCCCAGAACCGCCCTTATTCGAATTTTCCTAGGAAAAAGTTTCAAATAAAAGTTGTAGCCACAAATGAGTCTAAGAACTATAGAAAGTTTAAAGAAAATCGTTGGAGCCGTTTTCGCACAAAATTGAAAAAGCTCAAAAACGCCAAGAGTAAAGTAGAGCTTTCGGTTAACCTATTTCAACCAAAAGCTTCGCGGCACAACTAGGTATAATAGGGAGGTCAAATACCAAGTTTGACGAAATTCGGATAAGGCTTTCGATGCGATATGGCTGTCACACACAGACACACACACAGACACATACACAGACACACACACAGACATGTTTCTAAAAACCACTTTTTTGGACTCAGGGGACCTCAAAACATGTATTTCCGGTGAAAGCTCGAATTCGAAAATTCGACCCGATTACAATACTTCCTTTACTATCTATATAGTAGTAAAAGAAAGTAAAAAGAAACGGATTTCATTCAAGTATTATATAATCTTGTAATTAATCGAATGGATAAGGAAAATATTTTTTATATAACATATAGCAGCTTCTTAAAAAAAAAATCGATTTTTGATCAGATTTTTACCTAAAATTATTTATAAGAAGAAAAGTATTTATTCGGAAGAAAAAAACTTTCGTAAAAATTGATAAAAAATATATTTAAGATGTTTGTGTTGAAATTTAAGTCTGATATCGGGCCAGCCGTTTCTGAGAAATTTTTGTCACCAACTTTAAAAACACAATTTTAAGAAAAACGCGTTTAAAGTTTCAAAAGCACTTTACAAGAGCGAAAACTGTCCTCACAAATTTGCGTGTAACTTTGAAAATAATCGCCCGATTGACTTGAAATTTTCCGACAGTATCTATATTTAAATTTACGCACATTAAAAAAATTATAATAAAAAATCGATTTCTTGTTTGGATAATTCTAACTGTTAATAATAAATCATTTTCATTAGAAAGTACCTCATTTTTTTAAATTTAAAATTAAAAAGCTTCGACTGCAGGGTCATTTCGCGACTTCTTGGTTGGTTGGTATAATGACCGTAGAGTTGGGAATTAGATCTGTCGATAAAAGAATGATTTCTTTATTGACTTCCATCTATGTTTGATTTTCAAGAGCTTGTTGAGCGGAAGGGTGTGGACAACCAGGATCGGACCTTACCTAATTGGGGATGTCAATAGGTTCTTGCAGAAAAGATGTGAGCGTGAGCCCGTCCTCAATCTTGTAAGGGTGACCTCATTGACTCTTTCGAGGTCACCAAAATGCCATCGTTCCTACCGAAAACTTAATCTATCTCAGCTTGTCGAATGATAAGTCCCAACGACGTTGCTAAACTTTGATTAGGGTAGATTTTCAGTATTTTAGAGAGTCCAAGTATGTGACGTAATCGTCTTTAGCTCCGTTGGGAGTTACTCTTTTAACTAGTTGGTCAGCTTTTTCATTGACGTTAGTGCTGTTTTATTACGACTCATTTATTCATCGTTATGACGCCATTTTTTTCCTCGGTTACGAGGGTTACGAGCGTTACGAGTATACAGACCTTAGAGTTTAAGCAGATTTTAGAGGTGGCTTGGTTTGATTGATCCCCAAGGCTTCCAAGAAAAAAACTTTTGGATCGCTCACTCGTTAAAACACTTACCATACCACGTTCTGTATTATTAGTCGAGTAAATGAATCGAAAAAAATAGCAAAAGGATAATCAAATTAAAAAACTATGTAGCCTAGAATCATCTACGAAAAATTTTGCATCAAATGGTCATAATCTCATGGTTCCAAATAAGTTCAGTAGTTTTGAAATGAGTATCAAGGGAACTGTACTTTCCTGTTTATTGTAAACATAATATATTTATTTTTTATCTTTAGACGCTTACAAAAAAAATTCACACTTTTAAGTTTTCATTTGGGTAATAGAAATTTTGGAGTTTAAAAAATATCCTCATTAGTTATCATCAACTCAATTTTTATCCGATTAAAATGAACTTGTTTTTCAACCTTGGCCATATCTTCATCGAAGATATGAGAAATGTTTTGGGCCGAATTGCACTCAATTTCGAATAATTTTGATAAACTCTTTCTTTATAAGTTATCTATTTTTATAAAAGTTATATTTGTCAAAAATAGTTATTTAACCATCATCGACCCTTTTATGTAGGTAATTCATTGACCCCTTAAAACTATGTTTTTATTAATAATTAAAATTTAACACTTTAGGTTAATTATAATAAAAATAATATTAATTTACATAAGAAGCGTTTTATTTACATTTAATAAGTAGAGTAAGTGCGCCAAATATGGCCACCATAAGGATTTTCTCATTTACTACTTCGATTTTCTAAGTGTTATCAGCGTTCTTTATAATAATCAGTACAATAATCATTTGTTATCAAAAACAATTAATAAAATTGTCAAAAAATATCAACATAATAGAACTAATTAAAATTTTCTCAAATTGATGATTTTTATAAACTTACAAAAAGTGGATCTATTATGGACCACATGGTTTCCAATATAGACCAGTCATTTTTACTCAAAATAAGTGAAAAAAAAAATAGTTGTAATACGTACAATTGTATGTGTTATTTTAAATCAGTCAAATCAAATCAGTCAATGTCTTTATCTAATCAGTGGTGCAAAATTCACACGTATAGAAGTCAAGCATATCTTCCACACCAACACATTCTTCATGTTGCCTACAAAATGAACATTGGATCCATTTTTCACCTTGAATATCCTTAGAGAAAAGGCCATTGCAATATAAACATTTTCCATTTTCGTTTGCGGAACGATCAGGGCTTTCATCTGTACTATCGTTAACCGAATATTTTTTCCTTCTTCCTACGAGGTTTCCAAAGCTTTTTATAGGATGAAGAAGTCAAATTCATCGTTTTTGGGGCTATTCTTCCTCTGTTGCTGGTTGTTTTCCTTAATGTGGTATGGGTATAAATGTAATAAATACCTTGTGCAATAAATATGTTCCTGATATAGAAAGACAGCCATTATATTATCCATAGTCAAATTCAGCTGTGGGCTTTTCGACTATGCTTTTACTTTTGGAAGGCCTTCGTCAATAAAGGTTTATAGTTGGGGTCAATAATTGGTCCGTTTATAATATGGACTACCAGCCCATATTTAAAACATGCTAGTGGTCCATATTGTAATACTCATATATTTGGAAGGAAATATTGTTGTTCCAAAAGTTACATAAAGTTTAGGATGTTTCAACGTAACATGAATAATGGTAAAAAAGCTAACCTTTTCCTTGGTTTAATCTACTTTCAGATTGAAAAATGTTTGTTGAAGTGATAAGCTTAGCTAGTTAGCTAAAAATTACATTGCCAGTTGAAATAAACGAAAAATGGTTCCTGTGAATATTAGCATGTGTGCTATCTCACTGTAAATGACTAGTAAGCAGCTTGAGGGATAAGGTTTAGTGTTCACAAACCATTGACTCGACACAACAATTGTTTATGAATAATACCGGTGGTCCATATTATAAGACTAGTCGCACTTACTCTATAATAAATAATAAAGAATTAATTTAAATCAATTCTTAAAACCGTATCCGATATCTGAATCCAAGTAAATCGATAATTTATGGCATGTTATAAGAAAAATTTTAACGCAGAGGGAAAGTGTAAAGACTCTTACTAAAGAGCTATTAAACAAAAACTTAAAAACATTTCAGTTAACAGTCGAAATAGAATAAACACACCTTATAAAAAGAAAAATTATTTATATTAGCGCATTTATAGTTAATATAGACAGTGTAATGGTGGGCGTGGTTACCCACATTTATTTACATTTATTATATATACAATAACATATGCCAGCGCTGGCCAAGAGCAGATCACATCATAAAGGTATATCATATATTTTTCCCAAGTCAGCTGCGAGAGATAAACACTGCATTTTCAGCCGCCAATTTCCAGCCGCCACAACAGTTTAAAAAAATCGTTGGAGCTGTTTTCGAAAAAAATATAAAAAGCTCAAAAGCCCATAGAATAAAATTGAGCTTTCGGTCAACCGATTTCAAACGAAAGCACTTGTCGCTTTTGCTACTTGCTTCAAACCTTTTGGAGCCAATATTTTCTTTGAACATATTACCGGTTTCATCAATGTTGAATATACGATGACTAGAAAAATTGTATTGTCGTTGTAGGGCTTTTAGTTGGTCGAAAAATAGTTTAATTTCGGTGGTATTAAACGCTTGTATTCGGTTAAGTGACGTTGCTTCTGGAGTTCGTAGACTGATGGAGGGATTTCGAGACATGGACGCTATGAACGAATAGTACCAGAGTTTATCAGCCAACTGAGATTCTTGGTTAAATTTATGTTTCAATTTGTTGGCTTCAGCAAATGTAAAGGCAATCTTTCGTAGTGATCTAGATGTTATGCAGTAAAAAGACTCGCAAGAATCGAGGATGTATTTTTCCAATTGATTTTCGTGACTTTGATTGAAGACAGGGTGTCGTCCTTTTTTGGTTTCTTAAATTCTTCTTGATGCACTTGTCGGAATAATGTAGATTTTGAAACTCCGTATTTTGTTGCTGCTTTGCTTAAAGAAAGTCGTCGACATCTCACATCTTGTCTTGCACGTTGAAGATTTTCGATTGTGTACCGCGGTGTAATTTTCCTTGTGTAATTTTTGGGTATCTAAAAAGATACATTTTTATCGTTAGAACATTCATAATTATTGGAAACAACAGCACAACAGAAAATTAATGCAAACAAATTGATCAAACTAAACAACAACAACTCAACGGACGTTGCATCATAGTTCAAAATAAGAAAATTCTTCGAAAAAATTGTAAAATAATTTATTTATTACATATGTATTAATAAGAAACGTTCACATTTACCCCGCAAAAATCGTTCCAAATTTCCCGATTTAGGCAATTCAAAGTAAAATACTCGATACTTAAATTATTTTCTTCATTAACTTAAATAGCCACATAAAATTAATAAATGGATTGTACATGAAATATAATAACAAAATATCACGCACAAAAGTTCAAAAAATAATTTTTTCAAAGATTTTTACATACGGCAAAAACAACAAAGTTTTCAAACTTGTCCATTCAAATACTAATGAACATTTTCGTGAAAAAAGAAATAATTAAAATTCAACCGTTTTAAATTACCCACTGTTCTCAAATACCCGAACTTCCCCTACTTTATAATTGAATGTTACCTATGAAAATTGAGAGATTTTTCTCCTAGTGGAACGTTGTATCACATAAGAAAATATGCATTCCATGCTTTGTTAGTAAGCTGTAAATCAAATATAGGTATCAAACTTTCCACAATTTTCCAAAAATTTTGATTTAAGAATATCGATAGATGGCTTTTGTCGTAGGCAACGCTAAGAAAGGCTTCTTGGATTCTCTTTAAACAGATGTATTAAAAAAAAATATTTTGAAGAGTCAATGTAGAGCAATTTCTTGATTTAGAAACTGAAAGTGCAATCCTCCATTAATCGATTGCAAATTAATAAGAGCCACTTGAAAATTTTGCATTGTAACATTTAAAGCGTTTTTAGAAGTAAAATTTTTGCTGACAAACTACATTAAATTAAATAATATAAAAAAATGATTTCGATAACCTTCATTATAAATATAAAGGATCTTATCTAAAATTTACCAAATCTATTCATTCGACAACTAAACGTACTTTTAATCGGTGGGAAAGACTTGAATTTTTTAACTTATTAATTATTCGAATGGTGTACAATCTAATCTTTCTAATCATTGCAGAAGTTATAATATTATCAAATGATAAGAAATAAGGTAATGACATATCCAAAAATTATTTCTATTATTTGCTAATGAAATGATCAATTTTAAATGTAACACAATAGGGTTTGTAAAATGTATAAAAAGAAGAAAATGTCTTGAGTTCAATATATTGAGAAAATGTTGAAGCTAATCCTTTTGTTGGCTCTACTAAACTTTAGCTCAGTTCTTTCAGAGTCTAAGACCGAAGCTGAGGTTCTGGTTGACTATATTAATTCCTTGCAGACGACATGGAAGGCTGATTTTAATTTCGATAAAAATATCTCTCCCAGTAAATTCAAGTATTTGTGTGGGTCGTTGAAGACTTCAGAATCGATTTTACCGACGAAGAATGTTGAGGTGGTTAAAGACTTACCCGATACGTTCGATGCTCGAGACCAATGGCCAAACTGCCCTTCGATCAGCGATGTTCGTGATCAAGGAGATTGCAGTTCTTGCTGGGTATTTATTAAATTTTTGGAAAAAATAAAACAAAAATTTAATAATAGAGTATTTTGTAAGGCTCATGGATCAACGGAAGCTATCTCTGATAGAATCTGCATCCAATCAAACGGAGAAAGTTAGCTTATTATTGGAGCAGAGTACGTAAATAGTTGTTGTAAACGTTGTGGACTTGGATGCAACGGTGGTAATGTTGAAGGGGTTTGGAATAAATGGGTCAACGATGGTCTTGTAACTGGTGGAGGATACAATTCCAGTTCTGTAATTATGATTAAATCTAAAATATTTATAGTTCTTACTTAGTTTCTTTATAAAGGGTTGTCAACCTTATGAAATTGCACAATGCTGTCATCATTTCAATGGCTCATTCCCAGCTTGTCCTTCAACAATCGAACACACTGCAACTTGTGTTCCCAACAATTGCACAAACCCATACTATGACATCACGTTCGAAAATGACCTCCAATGCGGTAAAAGTGCTTACCACGTTCCAAATAATGTAACACAAATTCAAACCGAGATCTTCCAAAATGGACCGGTAACGGCCACTTATGAGGTTTACGATGATTTCTTATACTATAAATCAGGTGGGGTTTTCATAGTTAAAGCTTTAAAAAAATATTATAAATTGAAAACTTAATAGATGTTTATCAACACCAAAGTGGAAATACATTGGGTGGTCATGCTGTGAAAATTTTGGGCTGGGGAACAGAAGATGGAACCCCGTACTGGCTAGTGGTGAACTCATAGAACGTAGAATGGGGAGATAAGGGCTACTTTAAAATTTTACGAGGCGACGACGAATGTGGTATTGAAAGTGGAATTTATGCTGGAGTATGAAAAATAAATGTTGGCATATCATCTTTGAAAACTTAATAAAAATGTTTTTAAAATTAAATTAATTTTGTTATCTTTACTTAATTTACTATCACTTCTTAAATCGTCCAATGGAAATCCATCGTCAAATGGGAATTAAAAAAAAAAACAATATTTCATTCGTTTGCCCACCCTTGGTAGAAAACTTATTTTAAAAAGAAATTTTTTTTGTGAAATTGGCACTCCCAACTGCTACCTAGCACACTGGTACCTTAAAATTGCACAAAGAATACACCAATCGATTGCACATCGTATGTCCACGTTTACCCAGAATAATAATTGTCCACCCACCAAAATTAAATAACTTAAAAAAAAATTATTTTGAATTTTTCATTGTTAAATATAGGTAAAGTGTTGTTTCAAATTGTTGATAATTTGCAGAAATGGAACCCCCAACTTTGAGTATTTGAAAAGTAAATACACCAGTCGATTGTTCATAGTTTATCCACGTTTGCTCAGGAAAAATTTTTGTTTTCCCACCCACCAACTTTTTTTACTCAAAAAAAGTTATTTTTTTATGTAAATGTAACATAATTGGCAAAGTTTGAACCTACAACGACAAATTTTCGAAAACGAAATGCATCTGTCGATTGTCCATCGTTTGTCCTCACTTGTCCACCCGCAACATTTTTTTCATTAAAAAAACGTTTTTTTGTTAGATGTACGATATTTTATTATATAAAGTGTAGATAATTTGCAGAAATCGAACCTCACTCAACAAGTTTTCGAAAAAGAAAAGCACCAGTCGACTGTCTATCGTTTGTTCATGTTTATCTATGTCCAATTTTCTTTTGTCCACATCCGAAATTTTTTTTAATAACAAAAAACTTTTTGACCATACTTAGATGATACACTCTATTGTGTTGTCCACGCATACCTGATGACCCGAACATACTCGGTAAGATATGGAGAGGCCTATTCCAGGACTTTTGGAGTAGCCTTAGCCATTAGGTGTGCCAAAAGTGAGTGGTCTAGGGCCTTTCCTCTACCTTGTTTTTGCGAGTGATTTCCCAACAAGTCAGGTTCTAAAAATTACACATTTTTCCGATAATACTGCAATTTTATTGAAACATGAAACCAACCAGCAAGCGCTAAAATGCTCCAAAATTATACAAATAGGGTCAGTGACGGGTGTAGAATGTGGAGGGTTTGGGTGAATCCTAATAAATCACAGGTAGTACAATTTACCTACCGTCGTCTTGTACCAGATGAAGTACTCCAGGATGAACCCGTACCTTACACTCCAATGGTCCGCTACGAGTATCTTGGGTTGGACTTGGACCGTAAACTTGTGTGGGAATCGAACATTAAAAGGATAGTTGTCCGAACTCGCCCTCTTATGCATGTGATAAAACACCTCCTTAAAAGCAAAACGATGCCACTCCACATAAAAAGAATGATCTGTATTACACTGATAAGACCTATCTGGCAATATGGAAGTTCCGTATGGTCCTCCGATTCTAATCCGCAAGTACAAAAAGTGCACGTCGTGCAAAACAGAATACTGAGGTTAATGGCGGGTGTCCCGTGGTACGTGAGTAACCACACCCTTCACAAGGACCTAAAGATTGCATATATTCAGGACGCTCTGCGAAACACCTATCAACAACAGGTGCAATCTATTGGAGATCACCCCAATCCACTGATCCGGGAAATCGCCAACAACCTCCATCAAGGGACCAAAGGCGATTAAAATGCAAAAGAGGTCCTGACCTCTTTTCATAATTTCTATACACCTTAAATATAAATATCTTCTATCGTTAGAACATTTTAATAAAATTAAGCAACTAATAACGGAAGAACAACATCTCAACACAAACGTGATTGCAAAAAAATGATTAAAGTAAACAAAAACTGAACAAGAAAAGAAGTTGGAGATCAACGAAACGTTGTGCCATAATTAAAAATAAAAAAAAATCTCCAAAAAACTGTGAAGTAATTATAATAATAATAAATCTTTATTTAGTTCAATAGATAATTACAGCGTAAGTTTACAAAAGGAGTAAAATATCTGATGTACCGGAGCCCCCACAACCATCAGTATATATTTTTTAACTGTTTTTTGGAAAGAAGTTTTGTATAAGTAGTGACTACTTTTAGTATTTTTGGGAAAAATTTTATGCTATGTAAAAACCCAAACAAAGTTGAAATTTAAAACATAAAAAAGAAAAAAAATTACAATAGTAATAAATAACAATAAGTAAAACATTTATTTACATTATTACGTACGTATTTATACCAATCACTCATACACAGATAGCCACCCACACAATCATTCACATCCGCACTCCCTTACATACGCGTATCTTATAGATTATATATTGTTAACTGAAAGAAAATAAGGATAAATATATAATTCTGGTTTGTATAAGACATAAAATATAAAAATAAAGAAAAATAAAAGAACTGATAATAGAACAAATATTTGACTCTTATTATTTTTTTAAGTAAGCAATTAGTTTAAAAGCACATGTTTTACGCGTTTATGTATGTTTATATTTTTTGTATTTTTGCACTAGATCTAATAATGAGTAATCACCAATTGATTTTATCACGTTGTTATCACTATCACTGCACGTATCATAAAATTTTTTGCTCAGTCTCAAGATAAAGTCAGAAATTGTTTCCATGTCCATTTCTTCATGAAGTTGTTTAGTGTTGTATCTCCAGTGGTAGTTTCCTGCGATTTTAAGCGCCCTGTTTTGAACTCTTTGGGGCTTATTTAGATTTGTCGCTGACATTGAGCACCATATTGGAGCAGCATATGTCAATGCTGGGCGAATCACCGCTTTGTATATGAGTAGTTTATTAGATGGACTTAGCTTCGATTCCTTATTGGAAATTGGGTAGAGAGAAAAAATTGATTTTAACGCTTTGGCTCTAGATTGATTAGTCTGTTTTGTAAAAGTGAGTCCTCGATCTAGGACAATTCCCAAATACTTGACCTGAGGTGACCAGTTAACAATGATGCTGTCAAGTGTTAAACCCTGTCCCAATGATTGAGGCCTTCGTTTTGAAAAAAATAGCCTCAATTATGCTGTCATTTATTAGAATTTTTCACTTTGTAAAAACTTTTTGATTTTTTTGATATGAGTCGTCAGTTGTTTTGTGATTGCCGATAAACGCCAAGACTGGCACAGAATGGCAGTGTCATCCGCATATAATGCAAGTTCGGTTTTGTTTTGTGTTGGGATGTCATTTATGTATAGGTTGAAAAGTGTAGGACCTAGGACAGAGTCCTGTGGAACACCAGCATCGATGTTAAATGGTTTGGAAAATGTGTCGCCGATTTTAACAATAAACCGTCTGTTTGACAAATAAGAGCCTATGACTGCTATTAGGTAGTAGGGAGCATTTGTATTTATGAATTTATATAGTAGACCCATGTGCCAGACTGTGTCAAAAGCTTTTTCGATATCAATTAGAACCATCCCAGTATGTTTACGAACGTTGTACCCATCTGTTATGTAGTCTGTTATTCTGGCTAGTTGATGTGAAGTAATTCATTTAATTCGGAGTTTAAAGAAACATTTACATTTACCCTCCTGATGCCGCACTGCGCCGTTCCCCAATACCCGAGGTGGACAATTCAAATCAAAATGACTATTATTTGTTGTAGGTATTATCATCAGTGAACTTAAATGACTAAGTAGAATTTATGGACAGATAGTGTATGTAATAGGCCCAAATACACGTTGAGATCTGTATCGATACATGCTGCATGTATCAGTATCTTGATACAAATCTCACAGTGTATGGGTCTGTCTCAGTATCGCTGCAACGGTATCAGGTGGTATCGCTGTCTGCATCGCTGTACTGTGCTGTATTGCAACCTCGATACTAGATACTAGATCGCATGCGACTGATACATGTCGCAACGTGTGTGTTTTAAACCTAAAACAAGAAGCAGAAAGGTGATAAAAAAAGGTAATAATAAAACCTTTGTTCACTTAAAATGTCGTTTACTTAGCTATTAAGCAATTTTTAAAACATTTTTAATATACAAAGTTTTACGAAGTGTATAATTTTTATTTGACGTACACTCAAATAACATAAAATAAAACTTTAATACAATATATTAATAAAAGTAAATTATCTGAATTATAATAAAAAGTTTTTAATATACATACAAATAAATAAAATATTTATAATATACTTTTTAATGTAAAACAATCAATAGCAACTTTAACATAATTAAATCTTCTTAAATAGTTTTTGTATTATAGTTTAATGACTAGATATTATATAATATTTCTGAATAACTTTTAAACATGTTTCTTTTATTTGGTGCTGGCCATAAAAATAATGTAGGTCCTCGTTTTGGCTGTATATAGATAGCATTCCTTCAAACAAAAATTGGTATCGTAGCAAGTCGAATCAATTAATTACTGTTTGGTCATAATTGGTCAGTTGGTTTAAGTATTTCGTCATTCGTTTAAATTTTATAGTCAAAGTCATCTCTATAAAGTAAGTATTTTAATCAAAGCAAATCAGTATGAAATATGAATTCTTGGCTACGTTTCGGTAATGGGTAAAACCGTTAAAAACCAGTTTAGAAACGTTCTTTTAACCCCAATCATGACCATCAACGACGTCATTACATATAGAACGTACCCTTCTTAGTTAAATGAATTGGTCACTAATTGGTCCAAAACATTTGAAAATATCTTCATAATGCACTTCAAACACGGAAAACAAAAAGATTTATAATCAATTTTACTTAACATAGAAAAAGTAATTAATTAGAAGTTCAAATCACAAGATTCATTGTAACAAAGAAGCAGACAATCTAAAAAAAAAGAGAACGACGAAAAAAAATATGTTTTAGACTAACTAATGAAAATCTCTAACCAATTAAGGGATGAATAATGAAAAGAACCTAAATAATTCTTGAAACCAACTGACCAATTATGATCAATTATAGGTTTCGTATTGAATCGCTTTAAATAAAATACTAATTTTGTTCAGGGAGAAATAAAAAATCTTAAATGAATTTTGATCTATTATTGAAACTAGTTGACCAATTTTGATCAATTGGACACAACTCAATTGGAACCTTTTCAATCTCTCCCGCTTAACTGGTTTCTATAAACGAGGTGTCGAAAAATCGAAAATTTACGAGTTTATCATGAAAGTGGTAATGGCATATAAAATTCAACAAGATAAAACAACACAGAAAATTTAACAATATTTGAGGTTAGTTTGCGTATGCCATCTAAGTTTTAAGTGACTAAAAAACAATAATCGATTGTTGTCAAAATAACAGAGGCTGCTTTAATTTCCAAACTCGACGGGAATAGGTCAATTCATAATGGGATCTACCCACTTAGACTTCGGAAATAAGACCTCATAAATTTTACTTCATCTACAATTTTATAATACAGTAGTATTTAGGGGGAAGAAAATAAAAAATATAAAATGTTAGGCACGAATTGACGAGAGAAGATAGACAGGCACGGTTGACGGATTAGTAACTTATCATTTTAGCTCGGTTTCATTCTTTGTTCTGATGACAACAACATGAAAAATTCGTTTTGTACGAAGTCTTGTT
Organism: Sisyra nigra; assembly: GCA_958496155.1. Classification (NCBI taxonomy): domain Eukaryota; kingdom Metazoa; phylum Arthropoda; class Insecta; order Neuroptera; family Sisyridae; genus Sisyra; species Sisyra nigra. The sequence continues at coordinate 26,472,910 of OY292315.1, forward strand.
TGAAAATATTAATTTAATTAGTGTTATTGTTGAACTCTGATATCTTTGAAACGGTTGATCAAAGAAACTTTGGTCTAAGAACCTTTTTTGTAGAGCGTGAATGTTTCTTTAAATGTTGTCTTTTATATTGTTGTTACAATAAACTGTTTCTAAGTTATGAAAATTTAAAAATTTAAAAAATTATCTTATTGAAATGGACAAAAAATTGATTGAGGCAAACCTTATTATTGATTATAAAAGCTCGTTTCGACACCAGAATCTTCGTTTAGTATATACTACCAAATTTTGGACACCGTAATAATTTTTTTTTGGAATACTCTAATATACAGCCACTCGTTTGATAAATAAACTATGTATATATAAAATTAATATAGTAATTGTTTTAGTTGAATATATGTTAATCAATGATATGACTATTTGTAACTCAATTAATGTACTTTTGGCATATGACTTTTAAAGATACTTTTAGTATTTTGATATGAAAACTAGGTCCATATAAAATGTCAGTTAGATATGTTAAAAAAATCGTGTGTGGAAAATTGAAATGAAATTAAGAGATTTTCTTGTTTTTGAGCATTTTGAACTCTTTAGATCCGATTTCAACTTAAAATTTTTCCTTTTCATTTCAATTTTCCTAAAAAATTACATATAAAATCAATAATTTTAGTAAGGAAATAAACGTAACAATACAAATATTTAAAACTTTTTTAGAATAGAATCACATGCATATTTGGTTGGTTCCATCACGTACAAATTATCGATATATATTTATAGATACTTTAACAATAGGTCATTATATGTTTGTTTCTTTTTTAAAATTGCACTATTTTATATTTATATATAATACTTAGGTTAAAATACGCATGCATTAAATATTGTAATACTTATAAGAGATATTGGCAAATATACATTGCATCTTTTAAAACCTATAAATAAATTAGTTTTCTTTTTCTTGCCTTATATATTTTTATAATATAATCATTAAAAATATATTATAAAAATTTAAAAACGTATAATATATTATAATATGTAAATATTTTCAACGTTGAACTTAACTTGGATTTAATTTTATTAAAATATAACGAAATTTATCATTTTATATAAGTACATATATTATAGTTTTATTAAATTTTTCATTAATATTTTATTATTTTTTGGATTAAAATCAATTTTTAGTATAATATATATACGTGGTGGTTTGGCAGAAAGTTACTTATAGGTAACGAAAAGTTCAAAAAACGATTTTTTTTCTTAAAATCGAGGTCAGATCAAAAAATATATTTGTATTTGTTTAATGAATTTTATATATTGTAGATTATTATATATTTAATATGTAAATAAAATTTGCATTAAGTGTATTCGTGTTAAACGTAATTAGGTCATTCATATCTTATTCAGTATTATTTAAACATAAAACTCTATATATGTAAGACTAGTTCTAGAAAAATACAAAATTGCAATGTGATCTTTTAATATGAAGTACCTAATGTTAAATTATTAGATAGTCATACTGTGTAATGTGTTAATGAAACTTAGCGTTGAAGAGTTTTTCGCTGCAAGACTTAAAAAATTAGTGTCACATGAATTGTTTTATGTTTCGATTGAAAGTAATATTTTCAATATTATACTTAAATACTCTTAAGTATTTTTTTCTTAACTGTTAAATTGATTCCTATTGAGTAAATGAAGATTTATTTAGAAATAGTTTTACTAACTTTTTAATGATAAGAAGATAGGTTTTTATAGGAAATAAAAATATGAAAGATGAAAGTATCTTTGATGCACAACCTTTGTGGGATGGTTTATATTATATTTTATAGCGGCTCTAATACATACTGTCTTTTAAATTCTAAGCCAATGGACACAAACTTTTTTGAGAAACCTGGTGAAAATTTTTTTTGTAAAACCTGACGTAACCAATCTTAACGAGATTCAAAAATATTTGTTTCGCCAAATAAGTTGTTACAATTAAATTTCATATATAAAGTCTGAACTGGTAGAGACATGAGTTGTTGTTAGAAAGATAGATAGAATACGTTATGCAAAGATTGTAGGTTGATAAAAATCGTTATACAGAGGTTAATTGCACTTTCGTTCTATATTTTGCAATTGTTTAAAGTTCGTAACAGAAAGCATAATTACAATAAGTATTCTTTATGTAATGGTAGATTTTCATTACCTCTTTCAGTCAGTTCTAGGAGAATCTAAGAATTTTTTTAAGTTGAGGAAATCGTTATAGCCTAAGAACCCACTGCCTGATTGCCATACTCTTAGATTTATCATTTATATATCAAATTAAAGCTCTTTTTTTCGTGCATGATGATATAAGGCTATGTAAAAGTGCCCACAAATAAGCGCAAGTAGCTGTTTAACCCTTATGTCAATACCCGGGTACCTGGGTACCCTTTTGCATTTTCTTACTCACATATCTTTTGTTTCTAACGGAAAATGACCAAATCCTTTTAGATCCTCGTTATTTGAATCTAACAACATCGATTCGTACATGTTAAAACATTTAAATATGCAAAAAAATATATAAATTTAAGATTTAAAGTTTAACCCCCCATTGCCCAATACCCGGGGTACCCGGGTACCCATATGTAAAAATTTAGTGTGTCTACAAAATTGCGGAGTAATAAATAATTAAACTTGTCTCAAGGGATAAAAAATAATACTCAATATATAAACAAACGATTTTATTAAATTTTATTATTAAAAAGTTGATGATTTGCCGGTTTAAATTTGACCTTTCAATGGGTATAAATTGTCTGCGTCGCATATCCACCATACTTTGATTCCATACTTTGCTGGCTTCGATGGCATATACTGGGTGCATTTCGTTCTCCCTCTGTATGGGTAGACTTGCTCATCGACTGTCAAACACTCTGTCGGCTTATAAAGTGCTGATAAATTGGCATTCACCATTGTCCAGATATCGCGGAACGGCGCTGCCTTATCTTCTTTTATTCGAACGTCGTATTGGCAGTATCAAAACATTACAGTACAAAACCGAATTAATCTTAGAATGCCCCAAAATCTATTGATACCCATAGCCGCTCGGTATAATGGATTTGAAGTTGATTTAGACATATCTAATGTATGGTCCAGTATTGGAATTATTCGCACCTGTCATAACTAAAACTCCCAAGAGTGCGTAGAACTCTTGAATAGTTATATTCTTCCACGACATTTTTTTTCCTAGGATTTTCTTTACTGTAGAAATTGCATACAGCAATTGCCTTTTTGTTGGTGGTACGATTAATTATTATGACCATTTCAACCAGACTGTTGTCGACTGTGTCGATTCGCCACTAATTGTAACTGTTGTGTCTAACTCAGCCTCGCTCTCACGATTTTCCATTAAACACAGACATATTATATAAATTACAGAAATATTAAAAGATTATCTACATTATATTTGAATATAGAAATTGTAATGCTAGAAAAAATAATAGTAATTAAGTACCAGATTCTTCGCAGTCTGAGGCTTCTGAATGCTCTCTGTTAGGTAGTAGTCCTCGTCGTCACTATCTGCGGAATTATCCTCGACAGCGGAATCTTCTCCCAATAATTCATTCAAATATCTATGTTTTTCATCAACCGTCAGTTTGTTAAATTATAAATTTTTTAATTATATAGTGTAATAAGCATTTAATTGTATAAAGTTGATCCATTCAAATAACTACTATTTATATGAAAAAATTGAACGTAGGTACTTTAAAAACACAGTTGGTGATAAATTTTCCATAAGGTATTTATAACAATTTTCTCACAAATTTCAGGCAGAAAAATACACACTATGCTTACAAAATATTCACAAATATTCATTTTTACTTTAAATCAAGACCAGTTTGAAAATGACCATTATTTCTAATTGTTATTGCTAATTTTCTACCTTTTCATCCCTCCCAAGGTTATTATTTCTTTAGAAATAGAGTTTTTCAGATGATTGATAATTCTTTGGAAAATCCCTAATGAGATGAATTGAAATATCAAAGTTTTCAGGAATTTAAATTCTTATATGGAAAGAATAATCCATGTGGGTACCCAGGTACCCCGGCTATTGAACAACGTTGTAACGACTGGGTATTGACATAAGGGTTAAGATGCTAGACATTAAAAAAAAACACTGAGGAAGAGTTAACGCAGAACAACATTCAGGCGAGAATAGGGAATGATAGTTGTTTGAGTTTTATCTCGATGGCGTGCGTTGAGCTATCATTCGCCATATCTTTAATTTACAGCATCTTTAAAAGCTAGTTACGCTTATTTGCGGGCACTTTTACATAGGCAGGCTTGCATATAAACATGCACAGAAAAAAGAGCTTTAATCTGATATATAAATGAAGAATATATGAGTATCTATGAAAATCTATGTTATGAGTATAGCGATCACGCAGTGGGGTCGTAAACTATTATGTTAAGGTTCGTTATACTAAAGTCTCACTGTTAGTTCTTCTTTTTTTGACTTATCTCAGATGAGATGTAACATTTTGAGAGCGTCAAATGAAAATCTTTCACGTATGTTGGTGACCATTTTTCTAGAATCTAGAACAAGTAGTTCCCAATATTTTTTAGATGTATCTGTATGTAGTAGACAAAACGATGTTGAACTTCTAAGTAAATATTTTTTGAAACAAGTTTTCCTTATTACTTATTTATCGCGTTTCAGTAACTCGACATTCGTGTACCGTGTAACCACAAATAGTGATAGTAGTATAAAATAATTAATAAAATATATAGCTGCTAGATGCGATTAGTAAAAATACATTTGTGCTTTTTCGGAAACGGAAAATTGAAATTGCAGAACTAGTTCTAATCAAGGAAAGATTTTAAGTTATTGTGGCAACTTCTATCCTTTTTTTACTGAGTGTCACTTAAAAATGCAAAGAAGTGGATCAAAAAACAAGTATTCTTTTGTGGAAGTAGCCAAATAAAGGAGCATTATTAAATTTTTTTCAGAATCATCTTTACTCGTCATTGCTGATTCCAAGAGAGTACCGTTTTTGACTGGAATTCATTGCTTAAATCAGATGAGGAATCTGATAAGGATAAAACGTAGATGTCTCATAACGTTTTCATCAGGATTACCTTATACGGTCCTTATCAGGATCTTATTATTGGATTCACATCAAGATTTCCTTGTTTATAAGAAAGAATGAATAAAATGTACATATTTTTGTTTTGATATGTAAAGTCTCTAAAATTGCTGTGATCATTACATTTGGAAACTCTGGAATTCTAAAATAGAAATCCTGAAATTTCATCGGGACCCCAAAATTACTGATATGTAGAACACTTAATCATAACATCACTAAATGGAATTTGAAAAATCTTAAAATACCTAAATCTTATATGAAACCCCAGTTTTTAATTTTCAATAAAATTAAAGCCATAAACTTCTTATTCTTAACAAGGCTATTTTGAAGTGATCCTAATTAGAATCTCGTTAAGCTTCTCCTATTGAAACAAGGTCTATTTCCTCTATTATAACTCGATCAAGTTTTTAACAGGAAGAAGGTAAATAAAAAAAACCTTCTCGGGGTTCTATTTATTTCTGGAATTCTCTGATAGTGAAATATGTTGGCTATTTTTTCAACGCTTTTTTGTAAGTTTGACTATGAAATTTTCTTGTAAAGCTTGAAAATCTGAGAATCTTATCCAGACTCAGCACTTCTACGAAAGATTCTGAGTGCCACACAATAGTATGAAGAAAATTCTTGTTAATGCCTTTGCTCGTCATTACTAATTCCAGGAAGGTATCATAATTATTGTTATTTCAGGCATTTACTGAATGTGAAAAGTGTGGAGTTTCTTGAATATCTAGCAAAAAAATATTTTTATAAAACTCATAAAAATAGAATTTGGACCCAACTAGAATGTTATCTCATTTACAATCTGCTTAATACCACTTAATAGTACGAAAAATATTATCTTAATTTTTAAGTACCATCTTCACTTGTTATTACCACCCCTAGGAAAGCATTAGTTATCGTTATTTCATGCATTTCCTAAATGTGAAAATTTTCGACCAGCTGTCTCCATATTTTTTGAAAATATAACTGAAAAATAATTTTAAAAAAGCAAAAAAACTGAAATTTTCAATATGCCATTGAACATTAAGAAGAAGATGACCAGAAAAAGACCCCCTTTTGTTAGGTACTAAGATTAATTTTTTGGTAATAACCAACTGCAGAGGAGCATTATTTATCGTTTTTTTTATTCGTATTTTTTTTGTTGTAAATTTGATTGGAAAAGTGAGAAAGCTAAAAAAACTGAAATGGTTGTCCAAACTCTTAAATTTTATAAGGATCAACTTTGCTCAAAATCGAGAACTTTCTGTAGTCTTCAGCAATTATCAATAAACCAACCAATAAGTCATCTTAAAGATTTAATATTTCATAGCATTATTTGATTACCAAATTTAAACGCTACATTTTTATATTTATCTCTCAGATTTTCGTTTATTTTTTCTCAAACTTTTTGGTCGCATATAAAAACTGAGGAATGGGTGGTTAATGCTAATTATTGAGATATAGAACTCTTAGAACAGTTCGAATCAGTTTTATTTACCCAAATCAAAAACACAAAGGTTGCGATACTTCACTAGAAATTAATAGGAATACTTCTCACCATTCTCGTTATCTTGGGATACCGAAAAGTATAATTAACTCTAATAATCTTTGAAAAGCTATCCACTATTCGAATGATTGAAATTTTCGATAAAATCTACAGTTTGAAAAAGGAATATGACAATTTTTCGACGAACAATAACTACAAAAAAGATATATCCAAACTGAAAAGACCTTTTTGTCTTCTCAATAAACATCAAATACGTAGTAAGTAAATGACATCAAAACAATACAATAATAATACACCATTTAAACGTTGACCATGTAAATTTTTGGGTGTGAAACTATGACTTTATAATAGCTAAAATGTTACAGAGATAGTGTTTTTGATTCATTTTACAAAAGAACACTCGTCAAGATATAAAAATATTTTGATTGCGCAAAGTTACTGAAACAGGATGGAACGAAGCCTAGTTCTAATAATATCTAATAAGTAAAAAAAAGTGGTTTGAAGGAAGTGAAACTTCTTTTGGTCATCAGCGAACCTGGGTAACCAGAAATTTAAATCTTGATACATGTCAGGTTTCATAATTTCCATCCTCAACAACCTCTATCATTTATAGAGTTTTCACTTATTCTGCAATAAGTGTAACGTCTTGTTACGTAATTTCTAAGATTATACTGAAGTAATTTTTTCTCTAAAGAAGTTTCACTTCAAAAAACAACAATTAAATCTAAATTTTCAAAAAAAAAACTTTGGAATTGCACATATAAAATATTTTATAACATCTCGATCAAGGCTTCCATATCTCACTTTCCGTTCCACCCGTATGAAATCTCGATTCTGATTTGAATTTAGAAAAAAAATATTTTTTTTTCTGTTAAGTGTAAAATTTCCCCGCGTTTTTCCTATGCTAATTAAATTGAATAACAGCAATCGAGAATGTTGATATAATAGAAGTGGTATGCACTATATTTAAATATAAAATGTATCATGTATCATGTGAATCCCGTTTAAGACAATAAATAAATGAGCTTTCATTAACTTTACTGCGTTTACCAACCCGTATAACATTTTTTTTTTTTAATAATTTATAAGTTTTATTATTATTTACAATCGTTTCACAAGTTTTATTAAGTTAGTTTTTCAAGATTGACTAGTATATTATGGTTTTAGTAAAATTTACGTATGATTTTTAAAATTTTTCTCTTGTATTATGTTTTTTGGATAATTTTTTTTTACGATACGCTTTATGTACAATACGTATTTGTATACTCTATATCAAATTAGATTCATTACGATTTTATCAACAGTTGCTTTATCAATTTAATCTATTTGTTTTTTTTTTCTTTCCAACCAATCGGTGGATGATTAAATGTTCTATTTGTGTCATAACAACGTCCTGCTGCAAGGGAAACATTTCCAAAGGAAACCCCATTTTTGTCTTTTTGTTTACGTGTGCTGAGATCGTGTCTCAAAAAAACTAGTGCACCGGAATCCTTCAGGATTGTGCTTATAACTATATTTATATATTTTTTAAGTATCCTATTTGCATAATAAGTGTTCTCTTGAAGAAAAAAAACCAAAACTTTTAAATAAACATAGAGCAAACGCTGACGATAAGCACCAACACACAGTAATTGTGACGGATGTTAACGCTAATATTACTACTAACTTATAAAAATACAATGTTGCTGTCGTGCTTATGTCAAAAATCACAAGTATATATTATTATTCTTAATGTATAACAACGAATAAATGTTAGGTCTTTTATTGGCTCAGTCATGATTTCCATTCCTTCAATTTCTTTAATGAAACCTTCTTCAGCCGGGACACGGTTGAGAGTAAATCATTTTCTTTGCTGTCCTCGTCGCTAAGGGTTTCACCTTCTGAATGAACTTCTCGTTGACATTGCAATGATTGCGATCGTTGCTGGGTCGCCAAGGTTTCTTTTTCCGAGTTGCCTTTGCCTCTAATCAATCCTTTTCGGGAATCTTTACTTTTCGACGTAGTCGGATCACTCAGTGCCACTTGCACAGGCGCCTTGATGCTGTTACTAGCAGCAGATCGAGCCGCACTTAATCCTCTACTAATTCGATCTAACGTTGCCAACCGTAAATTTGTGGTCACCCGATTTCTACGTAACGTTATTGGAGTGGCATGGGCTCGTTCTTGCAGCACAAACCTTCCAATTGTCTGCCAATGTGACTGAGTACTATAAACATTCTCATCATCAACCAAAGCTCTTTGTTGATGTCCCCCCGTACCAGCCCATTCCAGTTCTTCAACCAACACAAAATTAATCGGATCTTCCAATCGCCTAGCTTTGACTAAAGCCTGAGCCAAAACATCCTGTGCAGTAGATCCTAGTGGAACCTTTAAAATTGCATATGGGATTTCCGGGGATACATTGTAAATACAAACCAGGAAATTATCGTGTTCATCCCAAGCACTTGGTTTTTCCGAGGCTTGAGCCTCTCGTTCGCGATTGGCAACGCTTCGAATCGACGATAACCAAGCTCTACTACTAGGATCATCCCCCATTCTTTTCAGTAAAAATCGACCTTCACCTTTCCAATTAGATTGAGCCTGCAATGGTCGCTCTTGTAAATCTAATATCCGTTGTGTCGCCGGTAGTTCATGGTCTTTTTTCTCCCAACCCCGAGCTACTTCTTCGATTAAAATATGATCATTGACCCGATCAGCGGGGAGATTCATTTTTTGTAAGCATTGCAAGATGACATCTTGCGTGGTACTCTCTTGGGTGATCTTCAAAATCGTGTATGGTTCATCGGAGACAACACCATAGACCATCAAGAAGAACATCTTACGTTTCACACACAGTGGAGTTCCAGATATTCCTAGATAAGTAGTTGTGGCCTTTCCATCTTCTTGATCTGCAGATTTGTCGGTCTTAACACAGGGTTCCGTTTCGGTCGAGCAATTTTCAAGACTTTCTTCTTCGGTTCGAGAGTAAAGAAATATGGTGGACATGTTAAAAGATTTATTTTGTGGCGAGCGTAAGCGAACGTGTCGATATCCCGGTTTGAGGCTTTTCAACGGGATCACCCTTTGTGCCAGGAGGTGGTTGGTGGGATGTTCGAAGACACTGAAACGGATGAATGCCAGATCCTGGAACATAACTCGAAAGAAAAACGTGTCGTTCCAGATTGGATTCAGAGCATTTTTTTGGATGACCTTCGTTTTTTGTTTGTTACAATCAATTGGGATACCAATGATTTCCACTTCCACATACGTGCTGGTAGCCACATTGGCCAAACACACATATTGTCCTGACACTATGTTAATCACTATTTGAGAAGAGTGAAGTCCGTCGAATTCTTTATCCCAAGGATTAAAACGGCGGTACATCACATGCGATCTGTGCCACATGACTTCTGGTTTTAACACGTAACCACAACGTCCATTTGTTTCAAATAAACATGTATTTAGCTGTAAAGATGGGTCTTCGGTTTGATAGTTTAGTGCTGCCATTTGGATTCCAAAAGCCCAAAATATAACCGGGTTGAAGTTAGAAGAATCGATTCGCATTCCGGCAGGATAGGTTCGCATAAGTTGGGTCTGTGTATGGGCGACAAGAGCAAGTGGTTGTTTTCTACATAGCTTCTTTGCAGTGTTTTCATTGATCGAGGAACACTGATAGCAGGGTTGGTTAAAGTTTGGACGTTTATTTACAGTGCTGGCATATTCTATCTCGATCGAAGAGAGTTCTGGTTCGACGATAATACCTCCTGAACTTATGTTGGAAGTAGAACCAGTGGTACTGCAGACAGTCATTATGGAGCTTCCAGAACTTGACGTTCGGGGTGGGGGTGGTTTTTGTTTCACAGAACTGCTGGGACTTACCGTGTTGAGTCCTCGAAACTTGATCGACTGGAAAATGAAATTAAAAAGTTACTTAATCACGAAAAATCATGAAAATCAAATCAAACTTTACCTGAATATAAACGACCATATCGGAAAGCTCCTTCGATATTTGGCTGCTGCGCTTTTTAATTTTATCATCGGGCACCACGCGCTTGGTCGACGTTTGTTTGACGAGTGCATGTGAGGCGATTCCCATACAGGACCTAGGCGAAGCTTCAGCGGCTGCTGTTAATATACTCGACAAATTTTTTTCTATAAAAACACAAATTAATATATTTTTGTAACGACATCGAAATGACAAGAAGGAAAACCTGTTAAGGAAGACGTTTTATTACCGTCGATATTTTCATCTTCTTCATCTTCGTCGTACTCATCATCGCTAAAATCGTCATTGAACGAACTGCTACTGGTGTTGGAAATAATCGAACTTGTTCGTCCTCCCGTTACATGCTTCATGGCTCCTCCAGGTCTGTATTAATATTTTTTTTGATTATAAATTAAGATATTATTGATTAAACGAATTTACCTGGAAGCACCGAACGATGCGTGCGAGGAAATTGTTGGTGGAATATCGACTGTTAATTTTTTATTTTTAATTAATATTCGATTACGTAATTGCATTGGTGAGGGTAACACGGGCTCGTCGCTATAATCCACGTCGAAGAGGAAGTTTGTAATTAGCTTATCACCAAAAATGCTCTAAAAGTGACAAGATTTAAAATTATAATTTCTTTTAATAATTTCTTTTAAGTATCTATTTATAATTTTTACCTGAAAAATATGAGCCATTTTCGTTTGTTGGTGCAACGAGCAATGATTTTCAAGTGAAAGTATTACAGGATATGGAGACGTGATGAATGCATTGCGATTGATTGCCTCGACCACAGAGCTAAATGGTATTTTAGTTGTGAATGTGTGTCCATGATAAATCATCGGATTTCCATCGTCGCCGTCCCAACAATCCAACTCAACACATCGACATCCAGATTGCAGAACCTATAAATTAATTTTGATATGTATTTATTAAAGTTTGTAATCTGCAACTGGATAACAAATCGATTTCTCTATGATAAATGTTATAGTCAATGTGTATAGGTATAGGTTTGGTCATAAATTTCCGATCAAATCAGGGTAATTAGATTGGAACGACATATAGTATATCAAATGGAAATTAGTTAAATTAGTGACCTGGCTGTAAAGCTCGATTGAAGATTCCCCTTTTAATTGATGTCCCGTCAGGTAAGTGTTGTGCGATGAGGCAATGTAGTAGTGGGACATTGGATAAGTCATTTCCGAATCGGTCGGAGCTTCACGTTCATTGGTAAACGCAAAGTTGTCCTTATCCATAAGATATCGGGCGAAACCCTCGAATGATAAACAATCTTGAGATCGAAGTACTGGATCTGGTTCGTGTCGCTAAAAAAAAGATTAAAATTGTTTTTTATTTTTTGGTGTTTTACAGTCGCTGTAAGGGGGTATTCTAGTCTAGAGGCCCGAATTTAAGCGTTTTTTTGGCAATTGATTAAAAAGAAGCATTTGATATTTTTACTTTACATTTTTTTTATTATTTGTTCATTTATATTCAGAGAGTAGGTATAAAAAATTAATTTAAAAAAAAATGTTTTTCTTTGACTTATGCGTTCTTAAAGTCGAGGGGAAAAAAGGCCGTGTCCTCGTCGCCATGATTTCTACCCTTGTGGTCATCTGAAAAATAAAACAATGACGGATTCTTGATTAGTATGAATGTCGCCATCTCATGACCCTGCAAAACTGAAAAAAGTTTTTTTTCATAAAATGGCGGCTGCTAAAAAATAAAGGTCGTTTTTTTCACTAATTTTTTAACTATGTCGAATTTTTTTAAATATTACAAATTTCAAATTTTCATTTTTTCTTGGTTTATGCAATAGAGATATATTTAAAGAATATTCATGCCAACTTTAAAGTAAATCGGCTGATAAGAACTTGAGATATTGTGGCTACCGCATTGAAAAATGTAGTTTCGAGAAAAACGCGTTTAAAGTTTCGGGTAAAGGTACATCCAGTGGCCATACAATGGTAGTTAATACTTACCTACCTATATTTTAATCAGCGATTCATGGTCCAAAAATAATTAAAATTTTGAAAAATCCTCTTAAGGGAATATTCTTAAAGGATTAAACTTTGATAATATGAAAGAAAAGAAAAATTGATTTTTTTTAATATTTAGACTAGAATACCCCCTTAACATCTAAGGTCATATCACGACTGTCTAAACATAGAGAATTTCTGTTGGTCAATTATATCTTAGGTCCATGATCTTAAATCTAAGATTCAACGGGGATCGAACCTAGTACCACTTGACGCATGAAGCGGAGAAAGCAATTGCTCTAGCTACTGCGCCAATAAGTGGTCTTGTAATTTTTGCTTTCTTAGAAATTAAAAAAAAAATAGTTAAACTGTTTTACGCCTTTTAAAAGGTGTTGAATCTATTTTAGTAGACAACAACTTACTTGAATCAGAGCTTTAACATCAGCCGGAGACCAATTTTCCATTTGCCTCGTTTCCAAGAACTTGGTAAAAGTTGATATGCTGATCACTTGCGAGTTGGCCGAATCGATTCCAGCACAATTCGAAAAAATACTCGCTGTCGCGATGGCATCAAAAATTTTTCGTTGCGAATTAGTTGTGGTCACACCAGCCAATTCAGCCGGAGTATTTCTAGTTAGTAAACCTTTAAAAACATAAAAATTCAGATCTCAATTCAAATATTTAAGACACTAATCTATACCGATTCGTTGTGGTTTCTTAGAAGTTGCCAACTCCAGTGAAACCTTAACCCCGTTTACTTTGGGTGATGGATTATTTCCGGTCATACTTCTATAAGAGATTGCTAACTGATCAAATAACTCTCGTAAGTCCTTTCTCATAAGAAGACTAAAAACAAAACAAATAATTTTGATTATTAAATCTAAAAGTTAGTAAAGAAAATTTTTACCTAAATGATTTGAATAAGGCTACGAAATCAACGAAATCAAGTTGGGTGTCGTATAAAATAGAACCTACGCGAGGGTGTCGACCATGCCAAAGTTGCTCCATCGACCCATGTCTATCCCTTAAATATTAATTTAATACACAAAAAAGAGAAATATACAAGGAAAATTACCGATCGAATTTTGGTTGTGATGTGTAAGCCAAGTGTCCGAGACTGTGATGTCGTGCAACATCTGGTTGTGGTTCGGAAAATCGAGCAGGAGTTGATTGGCGGTGGTGATGTGTCGGATTCCTCCAATAACTATCTACCACTTGAATCGATTCCAATAAATGTGTCTTTGAATCTCGATTCTATAGAAAATACTATCTTCATTAATAATCAGCAATTTATCAGTTGTTTTAATAAGGGTCCTTAAGAAAGATGTATTTGTAGCGGAAACCAAAAATTTGAAAAATGTTCTTTTTTAGTTCATAATTTATATTTTACAGCTTAAAGTCAATAGGTAGGTAGGTACTCGTAAATTATTGACTTTGAGAAAAAAGAAAACGTTTTATGAGACACCTGAAAATAAATAGGAGTACCTATCTATTATATTTTAAATAATGAAATTTTTTCATCTTACATTTTAAGTAGGTACCTGGTACACAAATCTTTGGTTTTTTAAGTCACTATGCGTAATTTTTATATAAATTCCAAACTTTGAAATTGAAAGTCTTTTTAGAACTTTCTCTTTCTCCTACTCTTTCTCGAAATTAACATGCGTGCTTAATGCTATGAAATATTTGAGATAACATAAAATCACCTACTTAGTTACGGGAGTAAAACTGTAAATTTCAAAAGTTAAGCAGCATTTCTTCATAGGTATAGGTGACTGATTTATATTAATAAGTATTGATTAAAAAAAAAGTTAATTATAGTACCTACATTTCCCGAGCTGATGTTTAAATAGAATGCATTGTCATCGACAACGAATCTACCTGCCAAATTTCGGCTCAATCCGGTCACGGAAAACGGGTTAATTTGCCGTCGCCAGATGTGCGTAGCACATATGTACATACAACAGTCAAGTTAATATACAGAGAATAAAAAAACCCAAAAAAGTAAGTTTGAAACTTATAAAATTAAAAACCTTATTGTTATTTCAAAGTTTGAAACATTGAAATTGGGTTGTGGCCAAGAAAATGTAAAATTCAAAAAAAGGCTAGTATACAAGTTTTTGGTAGGTACTCTAGCTCTAAGGTTGTTATTTAAATTAAAGTGATAACAAAGAAATTCTATGCAGTGATTATTATATCATTATTAAAAACAAATATCCAAGTTCCACAATGACGCCCGTAAGAATAAATAACCAAAGCATACCGTTCGACGTAAGTAATCCCGACTATAGGAGGGGTTTGACTTAAATAGGTGAAGTCCTTAGGAGTTTGATTCATAGAGAAGAAAATACCAAGAGATGAATTGGAACAAATTTCTTTTAACTTAAACACTCCACTTATATGCCAAAGGGAATTTAAAGTATGTCAAACGTAAATTACGAGTAATAGTTGAAAGATGACTGAACTGCAACTTATGAAATTTCTAGGCAGGTAAAATACGAAGATATTTATTACTGTGGAAAATTTACGATTCTTTGGGAATAACTATTATTGATCGAGAAAACGCATAGATGGTGGACTTATCGAAGATCACCGAAACATATTTGTTCTTAAAAAAACGAATTCTGCATCTCTTTCACTTCTAAGGGGTTGAAAACTAAGGGATGAAATATTAACTTCTTATTGGATAGCTCGATTTTGATAATTCTTTTTTTATTTGAAAGCTGGTGCTTTTCGTGGGGTCCAGTTTTAATTTGAGGGAAATCTTCCACTTCTAAGGGGTTGAAAACTAAGGGATGAAATATTAACTTCTTATTGGATAGCTCGATTTTGATAATTCTTTTTTTATTTGTAAAACACAATTTTAAATTAATCTCCTATCCATTTAAAAAAAAACTCCTCTCATAAGGGGTTAAAAATTAGAGATGAAATAATATTATAAATTTTTCCTGGCTAACCCGATTTTGATAATTTTGTTTCTATTACGTACAACGTACCTTTAAATTGTTCACATTTCAATTTGAAGAAAAAAATCCACCCCTTAAAGATAAATATAGGGGATGAAATAGTGACATTTAACCGAATTTTGATAATTTTTTTTTCTGTTGGAAATAGTAATCCACTTAGTTTTTTTTATTACATTAAAAAGCAAAAAAATTCAACCCTTAAGGGCAAAAAGGGATGATGTAGTAACTTTTAATATTAAATGGCGCTGCCTCATATGAGCAACGCGTTTGGAAGGTTAACCATTTTCAAGACAATAAAATCAGTTATCAAACTTCAGATCACTAAAACGCGAGAAATAAATAAATATTATAAAAAAATGAAAAACCGACTTCAAAATATATAAAAAATCTTAAACAAGAAATGCACTAAAAAGTAACAAAATAATGGCGTATCCTTGCAGTATCTACAACTTACAAATTATTAGGATGATACAATGTACAACTATTGTTATTTTTGGAGTTGGTGTCAGTCAAGAAAATAAATATTAATGGTAATTTGTAAAAATTGTAAAAAGGTTTAGTTGGTAATTGGTATTTTGTAGTTTAAAGGTCGCTAGATATTGTTACAGTTCGAGTATATTGTTTAAAAGTTAATTTTCATAATGTATTCTCGTTTTTTGCTAAGTACCAATATAGTCGTATTTCCTTGGCTGACACCAACTCCAAAAATAACAATAGTTGTACATTGTATCATCCTAATAATTTGCAAGTTGTAGAT
Source organism: Sisyra nigra (assembly GCA_958496155.1). NCBI lineage: Eukaryota > Metazoa > Arthropoda > Insecta > Neuroptera > Sisyridae > Sisyra > Sisyra nigra. The sequence goes on from OY292315.1 coordinate 26,489,161, forward strand.
ACTGTAAGGATACGCCATTATTTTGTTACTTTTTAGTGCATTTCTTGTTTAAGATTTTTTTATATATTTTGAAGTCGGTTTTTTGTTTTGATTGATGGTCTCTAATCATGGAAATGATAAAACTATTTTTGTTTTATTACCTTATTAGCGATAAACTGCTTCTTCTTGATTTTCACCGAAGCCTCTCGTTTGAAGGCTCCAGACATTTCACCCGGCTGTATTCCACTTTGTGTCATCCCAGCCAACGACCAATCGCGTCCTCCAAAAGCCTAAATTAATCAATTTTAAATTAAAAAAATCTTTCTTTTGTATTCAAACAAACAAACCCTGATTGCATCAGCTGCCAACGGTCCACAACAATATCCATCTTCATAGTAAAGCATCAAATATTGTTCTTTCAACCAAAGCAACCGACGATCACTTAATCTTAACTGTCGCGAAATACCCTTAATTAGCCATCCAAGCCCGGCAAACCAAACTCTAAAATTTTTTTTTTTTAAATTAATATTTTATTTACATCGTTCAAGATCAAGTCTTACCGACACAATATCGGAGGTAACAACATGTAAACTATTCGATTATCACTTAGAGTATACCCAAACATTAAACTAATACAGTAAGGAGTACTAATAGAAAAAAAGCCGTATCTCTTTGCAACATTAGCCAATTCAATTTCTCGTTCCGGCTCTCGAACTCCCAAAGATATTTCCTTGACATGCAATAAATCTAAGAACCTAAAAATTTTGATTGATTTGTGATCTATTAAATTATTTTAAACGTAAAATACCCTTCATCTAATGTTGACGTGTTTAAATTAATCTCTGGTCCCCATTGACTGCTTAGTTTTGTTAGTAATCCAGGGGCTAGAGTGTCTTCGGGATTAACGGATAGATTAAAGTCGGGAATAAACGACGAGGATGGCATGTTTGGTTCTGATTCATATGATCTGGTTCGTAAAGCACTCCAACTGGGTCTTGTCCAGGTTAACGTACTGCCGGCACGGTCCAGCCGCACATACAACAGTACAGCTCCACGACCTCCTGGAGCACTATCCGATCCCACAGCACTACCCGTCGTGCCACCGTACACGATATTATTTCCGTCCGATTCAAATAAAACAGTCGTCGTTCCATGGTGTAAGATCTGCGTAATTCAAAAATTACGATTTATATGAGGGTTCTGTACAAATTGTATAAATTTGGTATCGACTCTAACTTGATAACGCTATCTGTTTTTGAATAAAATGATCTTAACAGACAGACGGATAGACAAAAAAAACAGAGGTTTGCTTTAAAACTATCCACTGAACCTTAAAAAAGATACAAGAAGCTTTTAATTTACTTGTAAAATGTGTTGATCTATTCCGGTTAAAGGCGACGTTATTGAAACAATGCTCACACCATGGTCATTGGTTAATGGTTGAACCGGATGATAAGCATCTACTTCAGTCTCATATTCTTCGTCTAATTCTATTTTTTCAGGTGCCATTGCTTGCACAACGCGTCCACTGGTCACTGATGACCTATCAGTTTAAAAGTTCTTATTAAAAACTACGAGTTGATATAATTTTGGGAGTCACACACTTTATGTAGTCGATTAGTGAGTTTCCAGAGGAACAACGGCTTCGGTTGTGGAAATGTTGGTGGAACATAGAAATATGATCCATTACCGCTTGGGTACGATAGATTTTCTCCAAGTTTACCAACCCTCCGGGTCCAATACGGGTAAAATGATGGTCCTCTCCATTATAATCGGATATAAACTAAAATGATTTTTGTGAGTTTTCCTGGTGGTTATAAACTTTTTTTACTTACTACTTGTCGATGGACTTGTCGTTGTTCTCTGCTTGTTTGTTTTGGCGAATGTGAAGGGGTTGATGTACCGACCGAATGTGAGTGAGGCGATCCGTGTTGGTGATGATGAAAACTACCGGCCGCTCCACTAACCCCGTGCGGTGGCAGGCCAATATTGGACGCGGGATTTGCACTGGGATCTAGGACAATGAGGGATGGTGTCGATGCGAGAATTTCACGCAGTTCTCGCAAAAATGCACCAAAAAATGGCACCACTCTACATTCGGCCATGGCCAGGGCTCGGGACAGTGCCCGGTCATATTCGGCTGAGAGTAAAGCGGCTGATAAGAAATCCAAAATCGGCAACGACTCTTTTTCGGTAATCGACAACCAAAACGGTCGTAACTTGGTCGATCTATAAGAAAAAGTATCATTTTTCATCGTATCTTTAGTTTAAGAAAATAAAAAGTATTATTTATTAAAGAATAAACTGCGTTGATTGTTTCGGTTGTGATGCAAGTAGTTTCCGCCGGCCTACAACGTCATATCTGCTGGAGGCCGATAGAAACCCCTACACCCCACCAAAGATTGTCTTCGTTGGCCCAAATCTTAAAACTTTAACATAATATAATTTAATAATTCAACCTACTTGAGCCCGGCGATAATTTCCATAGCACCATTGAAATTGCCAATATTCCAACAGGAAAGGGCGACACGGAGGATGCAGGATAAAACCGCACGCCTCTCATCGTGAGTTGGTTGACTGATTATCAACTGTGTTACCCACACGCTCACCTCATTAAATCGCTTAATGAGACTCGTGACATTGGAACGTGCCGAACCCGAAGGAATATTCGAGGTTTCAACATGTGGTGTTGGAGCATCGGCTCCATGTAAATCCACTGTTACCTGACGTAAATAGTCAATTGGAGGTACCTAAAACATAATTTAAATAAAAACATTTAACTTTAAGTGAAAAATAAGTAAATACTTGATAAAATAGTTGATATTCGGCGTCAGTAAGTCGAAGAGCGACTTCTTCAGGGAAGTGCAGCAGTTCTTGCAGTTCCTCCAGCTCTTCGGAGTGACTACAAGATAATCGCGACTTCTCCAGGTCTGTGAAAATGGAACAGGTTTAAAATGAAATTGGAGTGCTGAGGGTGTTGGGGCTTGAATACCCTCAGTTTGTGTGGAGATGTCATCCAAATGAGACGAGGCATTCAGGTGGTCCAGGTTGAGGCTGAGTCGCAGATCTACCTCGCGCATGGCCTTCGGGAGCCTCCTCCAGCGCTCTTAGATGTTTCCTCTTCGAAAATCTGCATGTGCATTCGCCACTGTGTCATCAATAATGAAACATACAGGCGACCAAAAAATGCTCGACCTGAAAATGAAAATACCAAAAATGTTTATCAATAGAAAAATTTAAATATAAGTACTTAAAATGGTATGTTGGTGTTATTTTATTTCAAAAAGTATCTAGTGGATTTTAATGAAACTCTTCTTAAGGGTTATTATACATTCACTCTCTTAAATCGAAATATTGACTTTCGACTACAAATAGTGACTATTCACTATTTTATAGTGAAAAATATACCACCAAATTGAAATAGTGGTATACTTTTCACTACAAAATAGTGAATAGACATTATTTGTAGTCGAAAGTCACTATTTTGATTTAAGAGAGCAGGAGGCCTAAAAATCTATCAATAACATTTTATATCTAGAGTGAAAATTATCCTTACAAATTTGCGCGTAACTTAGATAATAATAGCTTGATTAACTTTAAATTAATGTACATTTCCAAACAGATATTTAAAAAAATCGATTTCTAAAATTTCTTACTAAATGAAACCCCTTAAAATGTTCTTTATAATTACAAAGTTTCATTTATTAAAGTTAAGATCTAAATTTCTTCCTTTTCAGAATGAAACATTTCTTAGCGCCCTCTAAAACGGTGGTCGATAACTTTTTAAATCAGAACTCCTAAATGCCCCCTAGACAAATAACTTCCCCTTAATCATTTTTATGACCATTTTGTGAAGTACCTACTGGTGTACAGCATGAAAAATATAGAATACAGGTATATCCATGTATTAAACAAAGAGCACGTAAATTAGTAGACGTCAAATTGGCGCTTAAATATTTTCCAATAAACAATAAACTTATTTGTCTTTGATCCAAAATCTCAAGTCTCAGCTAAAGTAAATAAGATAGAGAGAGGTAAACTTTCAATGAGTAATATCAAAATATGCCACTTATATATGCTATTTTATTTCCATTTCTCTCAAATCATAAAATAAACGGATATTCAATAATTCTTTTATTGGCGATGAAATTTTCCAGAAAAATAAAAATATTCAATTACTTTCAACCAAGTTGACTTTATGCTGAGCAAAGCGGGCAAACTATAACCTCTTAGTTTTCTTATAATATTAAATTTTTGTATTCAGAACGAAAATTTTTCTATTCACCAACGAATTGGTTTAAATAAGTCAACGTGAATTGAATGTTTCACAAAAGCTTTATTGTAGGAGACGCGCTGCAATAATGATGATGCAAGTCAAAAAAAAAAAAAAGACGAGAACGACATAAAGTATTTTCTACACGTTTCCCTTTTATTGGAAAAATGCTTCAGAAATGTTTTTGAAAAATAAAACGATTATTTTCACCTAAAATGTCCATATTTAACAATCATATTACGAAAACGGTCGCATGTTTAAACTAACAATGTAAATTAAAAAAAACTCGATGAAAACATTGATAATAAAAGGAGCCAATATACTATTAAAAGCTCGTCGAACAATGTTTTTCAATTCAAACAGCACCAGCGGGACAAAAAAAGGCTTTCAAGTCTATCAGAAACACATAGCACAGAAAATAATTTTAAAGTGAAAATTGACTATGAAAGTGGTAGACGCGAGTGGATTATACATAAAAATGTTTCCATTAATTGAAATTGGCTTTTCAAGCATATTACAAAACAGTTTCATTTAATATTTGATGAATTTAATTGTTTCGTTCGATGCCACTGCACTGAGACCCAGTGCAATATGAATGAACATGTGGTGGAGGCAAATGAAAGAATAATTGTCTCTGAATTTAAAAATTTTAATAATCAAAACGGGTCTCTTTGTGGATAGACATATACTTACGAGTGAAATCAAAATGTCCGCGTTGCAATCGTGGTGGAATTAAATTGTAAATCTGGTGATAAACTGGAGGTAATAATTTAAGTATTCATATTTATTATCGGTATAACACGTTAAAAGTTCATGTAAGCCCATCCAGTGTTTTGCTTCAATGTTTTACTACGTATTTATATAAATGAATCATAAATTTAACGGCGGATGATAAAATTTAATAAATTATATAGATTATTTAATCCATAACATGTTGGTTTGTACAGATTAATTTGTGATAAATAAATTATTTGTTTCATAATAAAAATATAGCGGAAGTTAGCCCAAAACGAGTAGGCCAAGCGCGAAGGTAAAAAAAAACTGTAAAATTCGTATTATATGGTAGGTTGATTTACTTTATAATATAGTATAATAATTAAACTTTGAAATAAAACACGATTTGACCACATAAGGTTTGTTTCATACGTTGAAGCCAAACACGTCTACGAAAGACAAAGAGCAAGGCACACTGACCAAGAGACAAAATGAGTGAAGAAATATTTCAGCCCTCAGCCGCTTGGCCGCATTAGGCCGAGAGTCGAGTTGTGTACGTACGTTTTCGTGACAATCGCGTATTTCGACACTGATTTGTAGGTTTTCAAACACCGCAAAACCGGTTTAAAATTAGAGGAAAGTTCTTTGCCGTAGTTTTTACTTGTCATCTAGCGATTACAAGCTAGTGATAGCTTATCATGACAACTGTTAAAATGGCAGGCTATTAAAAATGGAACTTCTTATTGAAAGACCATTTTTTTAAAAATATTTTTAGGGAACCTTTCTTAAAACGATTCGTTTCAACTCTTCTACGCCTAAGAAATAAGGGTTGTTGGGTTTTAATAAAAACCAAACGAAATTGGAAGTGGAAACCTTCCATGACAATCTTAGCACATAGGTAATGATAATAGTTCAGGTTATTGTTTGCAACACTTAATTGTTGTGTATACTAAGAAAGTTAAATAAAAATACGTCAACCCAAAGTTATTTTTATCTCAAGAAAAGTTGAATTAAATCAGAATTTCAGATTTTGATTTACAATGAAGAAAAATCTGTATGTAAGACATTCTTTTAAATATAATACGCTACAGCAATAATCTGTCTTTTCCACGAACGAATTTAAGACACGAAAGTTTTTGATATTTATCTTACACTTGACAAAACGTTTTCAAACTACCCGATTACAGTATAAAACTTGATGAAATTTTCCGATATTGTTTTTCTCAGAAACCGCTCGTTGTGTGCAGATTTTTGATTTTATTTCAACTTTTCCAGCTGGTTATTAAATTTTGGAGAGACTCACTTTTTCTTAACCTCATATGATTTGAAAATAAATTTCATTTCGTTTTTATTATTAAGTTGTTGCGAGTATGAAACAGCGGTTGTTGTTAAATTAAAGTATGTGTCGACGTGGTTTATAAGTCATTGTTATTAAATTTAAAACTTCAACAAAGATTTTTCTCTAGCGCAACCATTTGAGTGACTATGATTTATGGTTTAGAAAGCAAACTTTAAAATTTATTTCTCAAATGAAAATATTAAACATTTTGATTTTTATACAAGGAAATTAAAAAAAAGCTAACATATTCATTCGCCCACTTTTCAGTTTTAATATTATTTTAAAAGAGATTTGGTTTGAAGAAAGATTTTGTATGAAATCTCTATTTTCTACATTTATCATTAAGGGGGCATTCTAGTCTAGAAATTTGAAAAAAATCGATTTTTCTTTTCTTTCATATTATTTAAGTTTATTCTCTAAGCTTAAGCCTTTAAGAAAATGCCCTTAAGAGGATTTTTCAAAATTTTAATTATTTTTGGATCAGGAATCGGTGATTAAAAAATGTAAGTATTAACTACCATTGTATGGCCACTGGATGTAAATTTACCCGAAACTTTAAACGCGTTTTTCTCGAAACTACTTTACGAGGACACGGCCTTTTTTTTCCTCCTTTACTTCAAGGACGCATAACTCAATGATTTTTTTTTTTAAATTAATTTTGTGTACTCTCTGAATATAAATAAAAAAATGATATAAAATGGATAGGACAAATATCAAATGCTTTTTTATCAATTGCCAAAAAACGCTCGAAATTCGGGCCTAGAATACCCCCTTAAGTGGTTGTAATTCTTACCCACAATTTTTCTTAAGCTATCTCATTTTCTAAGTTTTACAGGCCATTTTACGTTATTTATAGAACAAACAAATTAACCAGAAGTTAAATTTTTTAACAAACTTTAATTTCATTAACCGTTTTCCAGATACAGCGGGATAAGTAGACCATCAACCAGTTACCAGTTACATTCTCTGTCACATTTCATCAGAGACAACCGGGTGAAGAGCAAAGCCGTGTTTCGAGTGCCGTTAAATAAACGAAATAAAATAATAGTTTTTCAGACACTTGAGTGGCATTTCTCTTTACAACCATTCACTTTAGAAGAGATACCAGCTACATTTTCCACTAACTCCCCCTTAAAAATGCACATTTACAATACAATTTTATAGTTCAAGTGACCTTAACATGACCCATTTTCATAAACTGAACGACTTCATGCGGAAAACCTTCGAAATTTACAGGCCTAATAGCATAAACTTCGTTGGCAAAATTTCGCTTTTTATGAGTTCAATTATAATATAACTAAATGCTATTTAGTGGCCTCTATCAAAGAAAATGTTTCTTTTTGTACGAGTATTATTACATTTGCTATCTTTCACTAAATAAACTAAATGGGAGAAAGACGTGATAAGTATCTGAATGGTATGTTTAAGAATATTATATTTCTATATTTTTCCATTTCTTAAGTGCACAGAGAAAATATTTACAACTATACAAAGAAATTTTTTGATGATTCTCAAGTCGATCAAACTCTTGTACATGAATGTTAATCAATTTGAAAATTTTCTGTCGCTATTAATTAATTAATAGAAGTAATTAAGACTCCGCAGTATCGCAATGAATGTGTAATTATTTAATCAATAAGCTCTATTATAAATAACCTACACAAGATAATCAATTATTAATACACCAATAAACCACGTATAGAAAAGTTCCCTACAAGTACGTACTAGAAAAGAGAAATTAATGCCACTAATAATTCAAAGCAATTATAAACAAAAATTTCCTATCACACGCTTCAAATATCTAAATGTCACAACCATATAAACAACATTCGAATGAACTGAATGAGAGCTCAAAACAATCAATTTTAATTTCCTCAAATTTATAATCGTATAGATAAATTGTTGGTGTAATTAATTAAGAGACGTAAAATTTGTTTATACATATATTGTACATCTAGCTCAAAGCTCACACATCTCCAAATGTAGATAATTTCTTTAAAAAAAATGATTTTCATTGTTTTGTATTGATTTCCACTTTCATAAGTGGGTTTTTATTCATGAATAATAAAATATCCTCTTTTTTCTATTATTATCTACTTTTTACCTATTTTTTAACGTTGTGTAAAACTTGTTGAGTTTCACAAAATAGTTTCTCAACATAGCTCAATTTTCGTTGAAGTTATAAATTATTATTCATCACTTAAAAGTCGACACGATATATGATGAGAAAAAATCTAACTTATTAATGGAAAATATAGCGTGAATAAAATATACTTTTTACTACTTTTGTGTATGTATGAGTCAAAAAATGGAATTCGTTAAGAAATTTCATTAAATTTCAAGAGGGCAGTCCTTAAAAATTACTGTAGGTGTTATTTAAGCAAAGAAAAGTTTTGAAATAAATATTAAGTGAAATTTTCTTTAAAACGCCTATATTTATATTAGTCTTATCTCGCGATTTCAACCATGTTCAATAATAATATTGATCTGTATTTCATTGGAAATGATTAAAGTTAAAAAGATTCTTTTCGAATTTTAAAAAGTTACTCTTCAAAGTTAATCTTTTTCATTTTTTGTACTCCATACTTTAATACATCTTTCTCTTCCTATATATTTAAAACAGTATCGTGACTAAAAAACCAAAGTTTAAGAGAGGACTATGGCTTTCATTAAGGAAGATTCACTACGACTTTCACTAAGGAATTTTTCAAAATTCTTCCGTAAGTGCCTCCAAAAGAAATTGAAAGTTTTACATAAAATCTTAAGCAAATTCCCAATAAAATGCTTTCACTAACTTGGTCGTAATAAAAAAGAATATGAAAATTTTAACAGACTTTTCAATATACCTGCTGAAGTTGGAATAACCGATGAAAAGTTGTGCAAAATTGTTAAAACATAAAACAGTGGTCTTTTCAACTGATAATTGCTTTAAAAATAAAAATAAAAAAAATATTTTTAATGTATTGTGTCCTCAGTCTCTTTGATGGGCTAGGCTGCGACTTAAGTTCCAGCCGAGCTTCCAATATCGACTTGTTGAGGAAAGATGGAGAAGAACGTGACGTTCTTCTTGGCAGTTTATCTTCAAAATCATTCTCCTAGATCAATTTTGATATCACCATTTTGAAGAAAACATTCACTTGTACTTTTTTTTAAAACCATCGAAAGAGCGTACAGCCGAACAATTATTTTGTTCGTCAAGTTTTATGTAGGGAGACAATTTTGATATCTCCATTATGTTGCTGTAGGTTTACCCAGAACAATTAAGGCACACTGCAGAACATTTGAGGCCTGTCTTCAAACATCCACGCATTGTTCCACAGTTTTCTTTGTATCAGCAGAATAACTACTTTAGAAATATGGACAGGCTTCAATATTTGTTCATATTTTTTCTAGTTCGAGTTTTGAGAGTTTTTGTAATTCCCGAGCTACGACTGGACCTGATGATTAACTCGGAGGCTGTACAAGCTGTCTTGTGTTAGAGAAGGTGAAGATAAAATAAATGTTTTCTTTGTCACTAACTTGGCGAATTGTTTAGGTATATCTGAGACTGCCAAGAGAATCACCATTTTATTGCTACCATATAAAGAGATGAAAATAACCACGACAGAGAGCAAATTACCGTCGACTTTGTTGAAAAATAACGCTCTTCCACTAGCTAATTCAGAAAATTTCTCTAGGATTGTGAGAAAATTTACTTTGCCGATGTTGTAAGCTCCCGAAGAAGTCGTGTCACATTCGGAGAAGTCATTTAGAAACAACAGATTATTTGCAATGACGTCTCCCTACATGGAACTTGACGGACAAAATAATTGTTAGACTTTTAATTGTACGTCCTTTCGATTGTTTAAAAAAATACATGTAAATATTTTTTTCCAAGTGGAGACATCAGCACAGATCTAGGAAAATAATTTTAAAAATGATTTGTCAACACTAACGCCAATGGGGACGCCAATTCATTCTTCATCTTTCCTCAACAATACGATATCGGAAGCTCGACTGGAACCTGAATGGCAGCCTAGCCCATCAAAGAAACTGAGGACACAGTAGATTTGAAAATATATTTTGTAAAAAATATATTTAAAAAAATTTATAAATTGTACAAAATTTTCTCATTAAATGATGGAAAGATGAGAAAAAGCTACGCTTAAATCATTCGTATAAATGTACTTGTACGAGTACTGTAGAATAGTGTAAGTTTTGCATCGATGTAAAACGCCATGAAGTAAATAAAAAAAAAATCACACCCAATTTAAGTCAAAATTAGTATTGTAATATCCAACTAACAAGGAGACACCAGGAACCGGCAATCGAGTTAAGCGATGGGACTTAGTAGGGTTGTAGGGGGGACTGGTACTAAGTAAACTGTAAAGACCTTAGGGTAGATACGCAGCTCTTCCTGAGATATTAAAGGTTAAAAATTTGAAAAAGTGGTGCCACCGTTTATATTCTTTAAAGTGTATTACTCAAGGAATTAAATGGCGTGGCGCATTGGTAAAGGCTTTAGCATACCAATCTATGCGTCCTCGGTTCGAGTCTCAGTATGTACCTTTTTTTTTTCTCGCCACAATTTATACTAAATTTATCAAAATTTTTAATTTATTAATTTAATTTTTTTTAACCCTAATTTACAAACTTACAATCGACATTTTTTGTGCATATAAGTTATGCATAAGTTTTTGAAGTTATTAAATAATTTTTTTTTTATTATTATTAATTTGACAACTTTTTGTACATATATTGTACTATATAGTTCGGCTCTTATACATAAATCACAGTAAAATCATGAGGTTAGGCGGCTGTCCACTGACAGTCCTAACTATAAATATAATGAGTTACTTTAATATAATATTCTTGTTTTAAAATGATAATGTATAATATAATTTAATTAAGTCTCTTTAAGGTCTCTTTAAAATTATTATCATAGCACAAGCACAGCCACTTTTATTATTTTATCACAGATATATTAGAATAATAGTTAAGAGTTCATTTGCGGGTTTAGTTGGTCTCCTAATCTTGGTCTTTTTAGCCGTCTTCTATTTGGCGGAGGGAGCGGATTTGCTGCTATCGTGGCTATTGTATTATTTGGATGGTCGATCATACTTTCTATATGTCTGAAGTAAATGTCTCCCATCATTTTGTCGATAAGTGGCATGTTTAGGTCTTTGTGCAAGGCCTTTCCTCTGATGTACCATGGAGCTCCTGCAATTGTCCTCAGGACTGTTTTGAAATTTTTGAATTCTACCCTTTGAGACTTAGAAGCTATTCCCCATATTTCTGTTCCATATAGCCATTTTGGTCTTATAACTGACGTATATATGAGTCGTTTTAGTTCTAGCGTTATGGGGGACTGGCTTCGGATGAGAAAATATAAGCGCTTGTAGGACTCCCTTACTTTTACAATAAAAAATTTTTAGTTAACAAATTAACATTTCAAGTAAAAATTTATTTCTAAAAATGCCAAACTACTTGACTTGATGATTTTTTTTTGATTTATAGTAAAAATTAATTTAAAAATATCTACCTAACATATATAAAATTTTGACAATTATTATGAAGCCGGATCTGCGTTTTTAGTTATTTTATATGCATAAAGTGCTCATGCACTTATTCGAGACTTATGTTCGAGGCATCAACACATATATAGCCAGCGTCGGCTGATAACTAACTTTAGTTGGTGTAATCAAAAGTTTCTGCACTACTGAAGAATGCACGTAGATAGTTTATTTTCTATGCAGCGTGAATTTAAAAGAAAACTTTTCATACTTAAAAAAATTCATTCCATTTGCCGTCCGTGAAAGGAATCATTATCATATTTTTATCTCAACATGGAACTTTCTTTTTTGTTTAAATTAATTGCAAGACATTTTCCCATTGCAACTCTTTAAATATGATTTGTGAAATATTTAAAACGTTAATGGGAAATACTTGAAAACATATTACATATACTGACTCGGCTAAATAAGATTAAGATTTATGGGATATTTTCACGTGCTTAAAATAATTTAATTTGCCAGTATATACTCATTCAGGAGCCGTTGATTTATTACAGCTAGATGTGTGTCTTTTTAAGTTTGCCTTATCATTTTAAATACCATTATTTATCCGGATCCCCTATCCGCTGAAACTTAATTTATTGGGATATAAAATGTTTTGTGTCTATGGCCGAAATAAATTTAAATTTATCTTTTGTATATATTTTGATTTTAACTTTCAACGATAAGAAATCTGATAATTTGATGAAAAGAAAGAAAAATCAATTTTCAAGAAAACTATACACATGTATTATATTATAGAAGTGAAACGCACGTTTTGAATTAGTTTTCTCAAACTCAATAAGTTATATGAAAAACACGCTAACTATTATGAGAAAAGTTATAAATTTTAACGGGTTTTGTTGTCTTATTAAAAAAGACGAATAAATTACGATTTTATTTGATTTCCTTGATTATTTTTTACGATATTATGTAACGTTAAATATAGAGAATCGTATGTTATTATCATTGCTTAAGAAGATAATAACACAAGGGAGAAAAGGAGGTCGTGACATGAAAAACGCATAGGATTTCCTTTTGCATACTAAAATATTTGGAGCTTTTAAAAGCACATTTTACCTACAGCTACGACATTTTCTATATATACTATGTATTACCTATCTTGTGAAGGAATGAAGAGATGTTTTGAACGCATTAAGATATGAAGCTGGCTCGTTCTCTTCATTTATTCGAACCTTTTTTTCGTGACAAAGAAATTCTTTTGTGAGGTTTGAAAATAAACGAAATAATATGTTTGTTATGTAAGTGTAGCGTTTAAAAAAGAAAGTCGATGCTTTGACCTTTTGAAAATCGTAATCTTCGGAATTCGAACACAAGTTTAATTCAATGTCCTATTTGTATTAATCGATTTATATAAGTAGGGGAAACCCTGGCAAGATGAATATGTTAAGGGAAATGGTAAAAAAAAAACAGAAATGTCTAATCAACAACCGTAGCTTTTTATTATTAGTTTGTATTTTGGTTAATCATCGTTGGAAAATATTAGGAAAAACTTTGAAACTTAAACAACTTCTATATAAATTTTTGATAACAAAAAAAAGTGCCTTTTATCCGTTTTACTCCCCCCCCAGGTAAAACGGATAAGTAAGGCAATTGGTGTTGTAATCTTCGCAATCATCACAATAGTAGCTTCCTACCCCTGAATAAGAAGTACAGTTCTCGTGTGCCCACCTCTTGCATTAGTTGCACTCTATCCAATCTTCGATACGCGGTTCAATATATAATTCTGAGCACACTAAACATAAACAACTTATTTACTATTTTATGTTTACTAGAACCGGCCAAATTGGATATATTAGTCTTTTTTATATGAGCAGCTTTACTGAGGCCTGCTAACTCAGCTATTTTTGTATTTTTATAGCTATCCGTTTTGCCCAAAGCACTAGCAATTAAAAATTAATGTTGTCTACTGTAAAATTTATACAGACAAATGAAAACTTACAAACACAAATTAAACTTCAAAAAACACGCAATCAATTAAACGTAGCCACCTATTGGCGCAGTGGCTAGAGCGGTAGTTCTCTCCACTTCATGCGTCAAGTGGTTCTGGGTTCGATTCCCGTTGAATCCTAGACTTAAGATTCTAGACCTAAGAAATAATTGATCAACAAAAATTTTCTGTGTTTAGACCGTCGTGATATGACCTTAGCTGTTAAAGCGACTTAAAACACCAAAAAAAAAAAAAAAAAAAAAAAAAAATAAACGTAGTATATTCGTTAACACTTGATACATAATATATAAAATCAATATACAAATTTTGTCAAAAATCGTAACAAAACAGCAAAAAACTTTTATTTTTATTTATTTTATTTATTTTATTTATTATTTTATTTTTTTGGTTTATTTAAGGTCGCATCAACTACTATGGTCATTAGCGACCGTCGAATCCGAAAACCCAGAAAAATATCTTAGGTTTTCGTTGCGATTCGAACCCAAGACCACTGGCGTATAAAGCAACTATATCTTGTCACCACGCCACTAAGTGACCTAAATTTATTTTTATTTCACAAAAAATGAGAGCAATTATTGTTTTGCTTGAACTATTATAGCACTGCCGAGTCGCTGTTTTACCGAACTGAGCTCGTCCAGTAGTTACATCTATTGTAGGTATTTAATAAAATTGAGTATTCGTCTTACCCACACCATGCATCTTGCTTGGGCTTCCCCTATGTAAAAAACGATTTGAAATTATCAAAATAACGTAATTTGTAATTTTCACAATATGTTATGTGTAACAAGGGGATGATTTTGATGGAAATTTTGGCTTAAGATATTTACTGTGACAAGTAAAATTTTGAAGGCTTTTAAATTTTAAGTGTGAAAGATTTTAATTAGTAGGTATAAGCTATGACAATTTATGGCATTATGGCAGCCCCCTAAGAATGGTCTACTCCTTATCTGAAGAATAAAAATAAAAAAGCTTTAAATCTTATCCTAAAGTGAAGGGCACTGATTTTGCATTTATGAAAGACAAAACATTATTTATTAAAGACAACAAATTGCTTTCTTTTCAATCACTTAACCCGGTTGGTTAAAGCATTTGAACAAAATTAAGTCATGGAAATAATTTTATGTATAAAAAAGGAAATTTTTACAATGATGGTCATTTGCGTGTGACATCGCATGTCAGTAGACTTTCATTCTTTCTAGTTTATTTTTTCTTTCTCTTGGATTATTTATGTCTGTGACAAACATATTATCGTACTGCTAAAACACGCAAATCTAAAGATAAAATATTAACAAATGTTATTACGCAAAAGGTATATAGTAATTTTCGTTTTTTCAATTTTATCCTCATATTTTCCCAATACAGGACGTCCCAAAAGTAATGAAAAACGACTTCATTGTGCACTTAGCTGACTTATGTCTTGCTTTAAGTTGATTTGGACTTCTGTTAAATATTATTTCTACTGAAATTACTGAACAATCTAGGAAATATGGAAAGGCATTTTGGGTTGTTTTTTGCCCATCATCGTTACAATTTTTGAGCACCATTCAACATTCTCGCCTATCTTTTAAGAATAGTTACGTGAAAACTAGTAAAAATAATGACGTCATTGGTGACGTTTTAATTTTACGTTTAGAACGACTTTGGTTATCATAAATAAACGGCTAAAAGACTGTATTAGTTTTTGGAGTTTCTCTAGTTCTCCTCTTAGTTTTTAGTAATTTAATTTTTTATTTCACAAACAATTAATGCATAATGATCATCAAGAAGGTTAAATACCAAAAAATGTTCATCTTGAAGTTGCATTCTTATTTTACACTTTCCTCTTACTTTTGAGACACCATGTACGCAGAGCCTTATGAAAGCCTACCTAAAGAAACTATTGTTAAGTTCTTATGCTCTTTGCCTCAACTTTTGTATTGAAAACTTGCATAAGAAATATAAAAGACTTATTTATGTATTGGAATGCAATCTCCAATAAAAGCATAAACTAAAAAAAATACTTCCCAATCAATGAGAAATAACAATACTTTGTGCTTTTGAAAAAATACAAAGGTTTCTTCTAGTTTTCTATTGACTTTTCATTCATTGTATGCTGGCATTGTGGACAAATAGAATAGAACAGTGATTTTCAACCTGTGGTCGGCGAAGTTATGGTAAAAGATCCACGATGGATTCGAGTGTTTTTAATTGTAAATTGATTGTTTTACGATATATGACGCTCTTTCTTTAGTCCAATTTCATTGTTAAACTTCCAGAGACTTAAAATTTTAATTTCTCGCAGTAGGCTTGTTTGACATGAAGAACCCTAAAGCTAACGTAACACAAGAAAACCAGAAGAGATAAATATTTCTATCGTTTTGGTAATTTAAGTTAAAAAACACCACCCGTCTACTACACTGGATTGAGGGGTTATATACAATCAAGAAGCAAAAAAAAAAACAATTTTTCCTGAGAAGAGTTTTGAATTAATTTTACAAGGTAAAATTTGTACACCTACGTATTTTAGTAACTTTAAACTGTATTTGTAAAAATAATAATTTTGTAAGCCGCAATAGCTGATCTCCAAAAAATCCTCTAAAAAGGCATCTTACGGTGACCACGATATCTCTGCACTAAATCATTTATCTATCTATGATCTATACATCTTTGTTAAAAAAGAACACTTAAATAGGCGCGAGTCAGATAACTGTCAAGTCACAATATTAGGGAGTACTTTTGGTAGTAAATTACTACCTCTAATTGTATTACTTTGAAGTACCAGGGATCCAAAAAAACTGTCTAGTTTTATTTTGAAAAAGTATTTGTTCTAAATTTTAAAATTTTTTTGAAATAGTTTGTGTAAACTTTTTTTGTTAGAACTTTTATTATAAAGTTATTTTGAAAACTTTTATATCAGAACTTTAATAGTAACAGTTCTGTAGAGAACCTCATCAAAATAAAATTTATAATTAAAGTTCTTTCTAGAACTTGTTGTTCGAAAATTTTATTATATATAAACGTTTTTTATGATAAAAGTATTCTACAGAACGTTTCAAACAGAACTTCTATAAAAATAGGGTTCTTTATTAAAGTTCCCACGTTAATATGAGAAAGGTTTACAGAATTGTGTCTTGAAGTATCTGTTGGACTTTTTTTTTTTTTTTGGAAACAAATTTCACGATGTTTTTTGGCTATGCGAATACTGGTCAGCGTTACTGAGCATGCTGATGATGGAAAATGTTCCACCGATCTGTAAATTTTCTGATTAATTCTAGCAACGACTAATTATTTTCAGCGTGCCGAGACGAATATTTAATAAATTTATTCGCTTTTAGCATTAGACGAACTATCTATATACTTTCAACCAGTATATTAAAAACGTTATTTAAGTAATCGCGAAATCTCATTTGGCCGTTAATTTTTTATTTTATTTTAATTTATAATTTTAATGCTTTAAAATTTTCATTTTAAATTGTATTTCTTATCATATTTTGAAATAATTACAAGAAAATGTATATATGAGTACTTAAGTATATTAAAGAAATTCTACTAAGAACTTTACTTAAACAGTTTTCGCAAAACTTTTATGAACAGAACTTTTATTAAAATGTTCTTTTGAAATAAATACGGAAGGAACTTTTTACATAAGTTATTTTAATAAAAGTTCTGGTGGAAATTTTATATTAAAAATTAAACTATTAAAGTTCTTGCGGAACAGTTAAAATGGAACTTTTTTATAAACAACTGTTTCAGACTCTGGTTTATGTCTAATCGTAACCAGTATCCATAGCAACTATTTTAAATATTTTTTCCTGATCTCAACATTTCATCAGTTTTGAATTATTCTTTCATAAAAGATAATATTTCCATGTACTTTCTATAAGTGGGGTTAAATTTAACTAACTTTCCATGCACAATATTCTTTCCATAGTTATATTTTAAAGTGTTCGTCATGGTAAAAATATTGAAAACCACTGTTAAAATACGTAAAGAGATAAAGAAGACAAGCATATATACGGTCGGTATAAAGCGATGACATTAAAAAGAAATTGTGAGGAAATCAAGCTTCGGCATATAACCGGCGACAAACATTAATTTAACGACTTGAGTGCTACTCATTGGCCGTACAAATGCAGTCGACACAAATGAACGAAGACGAGCGCATAAAAAATCACTCGATTGTGACCTATTTACTTACAAGAAAAATATTATCCTAGCTGAGGATAGTTGAAAAACAAACACTTCAAGTTGTTCCCCGCACTTTTAATATTATTTTTGCAATTCTTTCACTACCAACGTAAGCAAAGCTTTTTGTTAAATATAAACTACTTTATAAAGCTAAAAGATTTTAACTTTGAACGCATTAATAATAAATACCTACTACAATTTTTTAACGTTAGAAGAATATATTTTATACGAAAACTAACATTTTCTTCTAAATTTAGTATTAAAAATACGCAGGTGTAACCGCGAGATACTTTCAATGTCTTAATAATATGTTGTTAAATACAAATCTTAAAGTTTACAAACATAAGCTTTAACTGTTCAAACAACGAACAACAGTTTCTACGTTGTCGTGCAAAACGCAAACGACCACTTTTCCATCTAAGAATTTGTAAGCTTTCGCCCATTGTTTTTATTTTCGCAGTGATAAAATGCATTGTCGTTGAGATAAAATTTTATTCTCCAGCACATAAGAATTGATAGCATAGCGTAGCTCTCTGACAATAAAAGGGGTAATGGGGTAAATTATACTCGCATTGAAGCTCTATACGATTGTTTTAAATGAAATACAACGAACAGCTTTACGATAAAATGAAACGATCAATTGATGAGATAATATGTTTTGGCACTGTCTCAATCAAAGGTTGCAAAGAATACACTGGAGAGGAACTAACAAAGAGCTTGAGATACGTTTTAGAGTTTTGGCTTTTAAAGTTCAAAGATTTTTAAGTGTAGTGTTGATTTCTCAAACAATAAATTAGGTTCCTTCGATTTTCTTTGGAAGCTGTTATATAATATTATCTCGAAAAGCTCCCCTCAAAAAAGGAATCTTGCAGTGACTACAGTATCTCTGGAGTCTGGGCTGGATCATTTAAAAGGAAAAAAACCGAACGAATTTCGTTAAAGTAAAGAAAAATCTTGTAATTAAATTTAAGAGAGTAAGAAAAATATATTTTTTGACAAAATAACGGGTTTTCTAAAAAAAAAAAAGATTTTCGATTACATTTTTAACCTTAAATGTATAGATATAAAAAACAAAGTCGAGTTAATGATCTCTGATCTGTTGAAAAATAAAACAGAAAATAAACACAATGTCCAGAATATGATAACTAATTTAACGAGTGAAGGATTCAAAAGCTTTCTTCTTGACACCCAAGGTTAAGTCATCACTAAAGTTTGCTTAAACCATAACAACTGAATTTGCATGCAATCGTAACCAAAGAAACAAACAATGACACCATAGCAATTATTAATATCTCTCAATCAGTCATTTTCGTTGAAAATGGTTCCAATTAATGTTTGATAAAAATGATTTTAATCCAAAATTCAGTCAAATATACCCCCGATTTTAAGATAACAAGTTGAATATATTATGTATCCAAAAAAACTCTACGGTTTTTGTACTATGATTACTTATCTGTTCTGCTAAAATGGTAGAACCGCATTTAATGATATTTGTTATGAAAGGTTTTCAGGTTTTAAAGTAACACGAGTATTTTCATCCTTAAAAACGTACAAAAGCGGCTAGGTAACTAATACCTTTTCTTAGAAAAGTAGTTGAACATTTTTGATGAACTAACTATATGAAATCTAATCTTTTCTATGGATCTAAAATAAAAAGGCACCAATAATGGTTTTTATTCAATGTTCTGTCATTGATGAGAAAAATATCAATCAAATGCCAAAGCCAAAATATCAAAGTTAAAAACAATTTAATTCAATAATTAATTGAAATCGGTCAATTGCATCGATTATTTAAACATAAAATGATAAATTTTATAAAACTGCAATAACTTGTAAAAACTTTGTAAGAATTCAGAATATTTTATAAAATCCTTCGTCAAATACCTAAATTATAATTTATGGTTATTTTAATGAGCCTCACACTGTTTCGTTATTTAAATTAGCGTTTTTATTTTTCTAAAATCTACGATTTCTTAGGAATAACTATTATCTATTGATGCCAAAATAGCTGACAGGATTTTTTTATATTTTGCTATGAAGGTTTCTATTAATCAATTTAATTTAGCTATGCACAGCGAAGCGGGTGGGTATAAGCTAGTTGATTATAAAAAAAAAGTTTTTATTGATGAGAAAAAACTTTCAATAATTACTAAAAAATGTACTTAAGAAGCTTGTGTTAAAATTTAAGAGTGATCAGTTCAGTCATTTCTAAGAAAATATTTTCGTTACTGACTTTTAAAACGCGTTTTTTCAAAAAGAACTTTACATAGAAAAGTGTCTTTTCAAATTTTTGTGTAACTTCAAAATTTTTTTTGGTGTGTATTCTAATAGTATATATAAGAACTAAGTACTTAAATTAAAATTAAAAAAAAAAGATTAACTCTAACATATATAACCCCTTTAAAAGAAAGAAAAAACGAAAAACTTACCAATACCTTCACACCTTCCAGCCGTTCACAACATAACTTCCCTGAAAAAAAAATTATTTTAGAACAAAATCAATAACAATCTTCATTAATTTTTTGTTTATTTACTAAGCTGTAAGATTTACTCAAAATGTGCTAATCTGAGAAAAAAAATTCCAACCAAACAAAAATATTATCTATAATTATAAAATATTATTTATAACTTTCGAAAAAATCAAGAAATGTAACTAATAAATTTTGCTTTCTGACTAAAAATCTGCTAAATTAAATTTTAGATATAAGTTATCTAAAATCGTTTAGTTTGAAGTCTTTTATAGACTTAAAAATAAATGAAAAGTGTATGAGAGAAAGGAAAAAAGAAAATTAATCGTTTGTTACATTAGTATTGTGTACCTCCAAGGTACTGTTATAGAAATTTAATAAATATTTTGGTTGAATACATATAAATACCAAAATCGTCCTTAGATCTTAAAGGTAAATCGTTTAATATTATTTTTTTCAAATAAAAACATGTACTTTCCGATGGGTTGGGTTCAATCATGTCGTAGATTATATAATAACGTTTAAATAAAAACATAGTCATAAAATATATCCACCTAATTCTTAAGTCGTCTATCGTAGCAATTCATAAAACTTTGTCGTTTTGCGGAATCTTTCCCGAGGAAAATGAATGGGAGCTGCAGAATTTAAAGGAGATTTACAAATCATATTTGAAATAAAACTGTACATGACGCAAGAAGCTCTTCTATCACTGTCAGAACATATTCTCGCGTCTCCAATAAAGTTCCACGTCCTCTACATCGCTAGCTTCCTTTATATAAATACGCTTCCGAAAACCGTCTATCTGACTTAAACCACGTATATAATAACATAGAATAAAGGATAAATAGAGTTGACAAGTTAATAAGAACTAGAAACATCATGTGAGACTATTATTAAGTAATCTAGATGCAGACAGTTGAAATCAAATTAGAGGTGTATTGTAAAGTCTAATTAGAACCGATTGTACCAGTGTGTGCCATAATATGGAAGAGGATATTTGTTATACGTATTATAAGGACTATCATATATTTATGGTGACGTTAAATTTTATTTATTGAATTCATTCATTTGGAACGGATAAACTTGAAAATTCTTCCTTTTAAAACTGTTTTTACTACGATATTTAAGAGAAAAGATAAGCGGAGGAGTTAAACATTTTTTTCGTTCATATATCACTTGTAAAACTATAAAAAATATGCTCCCAAAATTTCAAACCAAATATTAAATTCGTTTTAAAGTTTTAATTACGTGAAATACATTTTTTAAACGTTTTTGTGTTATTTCAATCGATCATTCTGAAATTTTAGATATAGTTTTTTTTATCAATGCACTTTTTGTTCTAAGTACAACTAATTTTAATGATAAACTTGTGAATGTAATATAAGCTGTTCAGTCAAATGTCGACCCACAATACAAGATAAGTGTTATCTCAATAACTTTTCTAGGAAAATCTTTTTAAATTTCAGAAAAAATTCTTAAATGTATACATTGAGTGACCTAATAATATCAATGAATGTTATGCATTTTTAATGAGTTTAAAAATTCATGAAAATTAATATTCAAACGCTACATCTTGCCTTTTAAAACGGAAATACACTCAACCTCATTTGTGCTAAACAGAGATTGTTTTAATAAATAATACGTTGCATATGCAACCATCTCTGGTGAATTGTAATATTAAAGGGGCCACAATAAAGCTCAAGGTTTCATTGCCTAATGTTTGATAGGACTGTCTGTGTCTACCGACCGCGAGTGCTGACATGTTTAATTAAAGAACGTTGTGCTTTCAACCAACTGGCTCTTCAGTGAGCTTATTCTTTTTGTGTAATAAACCGAAGTGGAGTATGGATACTGGCTATGAGTTATGACCATATTTTTTACAAATTGTTTTATTGCCAACTTGAATATTAACATAAATCCCAATTAAGGGGAAAAAAGGAAGAAAAAATATAATACATTTGGTGGTGGTATTAAAAACTTAAATACTTCATACTAATGCTAAACTAGAAAATAGGGAAAAAAACATTTATAACTATTAGCTCTACGAAAATAAAAATAGAACGAGAAAAGGGTTAAATATGTTTTTCCCACAATAAAGAAATCAAAATTCAATTATTGGAGACTAACTACTTTAAAGTAAAGGAATTAATATAATCGGGTCGAATTTCAATTTTAACTTTCCACTTGAAATACACGTTTTGAGGCCTCCTAAATCCAAAAAAGTGATTGTTAAAAATATCTCTGTATGTGTCTGTATGTGACAGCGTTATTGTATCGAAAACTCTATCTGAATTTCACCAAACCTGAAATTTCGCCCTCATATTATATCCAGTTGTGCTGCAAAGCTTTTGATTAAAATCGGTTTACCAAACGCTCTACTTTATCCCAGAAGTTTTTGAGCCTTTTCAATTTTTTTCAAAAACGACTTCAACGATTTTTAAAAACTTGTTATGGTTATGAAACTTATCATTGCCTACAACTCTAATTGAATTTTAAAGGTGGAAGTTTGTATATGCATAGACGCTGTTTACATAGATTTTCAAATATTATTCAATTTATAATTTACAATTTACAATCGTGGGCTTTATTTATGTTCTTTAAACCAACAGCGAGTTTAATGTAAAAGAAGGTACTGTGACACGCCGCAGCAGATTTTTTAAATATTGGAATTACGCGTTGCACATTCAAGTCATCTTAGTCAATGTCCAAAGATGCTTATAGTAGTTATTATTGATATCAGTCGAACCTATTTCAAAATACTACAACAGCTTTGGTTGTATACATTTTGGCAGTTATTAAATTTTGTAAATATTTTACAATTATTTCTCAGATTTTTTTCCCACTACACTTTTCTCCACCCCAGAAGACATCACGTTGGGAATCTTCGCAGGCGATACGGTACTTATGGCAGTAGACAACTGCTCCACAGCGGCATCTAACAGACTGCAAGTCACGCTATAGGGATTTCAGGACTGGTTCTGGAAGGGAAAGAAGGTGCTAAACGAGACCAAATCAGTCCATGTGACATTCCCGACAAGAAGGAACACCTGCCTTTCAGTAACACTTAACGGTCAACAAATCCCAAAAGTCACGAAGGTTGGGTACCTGGGAATGCATCTGGACAGATGCCTCACTTGGTCTAAGTATATGCAGTACAAATGCAGTGAGCTAGACGTGACTTTCGTAACTTATGGTGACTACTCAAGAGCAACTCTGTCTCGGTCTGTCTTTGGATAGTAAGATCAAGATCTACAAAGTGATCATAAAACCCATCTGGGTGTACGGCTTACAGCTGTGGGGGACAGTTAGTAGTTCCAACATCGAAAGGATACAGCGATAAGAGTAAAACGCCCTAAAAACAATAACAGGAGCCCCATGGTATACCACCAATCACGATGTACACAGTGACCTTAACATGGCGACGATTAGGAGCGAGATAGTAACATTCAACCAAAATTATCTTACAAGACTAGAAGCACATCCGAACTATCTGTCAAAAACAACACAGAGGAACATCGACGGCTGAACCGTTTGTCCCCATTTATCCCCATTACGGAGGTGCGACCCTTTTTCCCACTTGTTCATGGATCACATTCGCTTATTGTCAAGGAACAGATTTCAAATTTAAAAATGACAAAAACTACAGGTTTTATATCAAAAAGTATAAATTTATAGCGTTTTAAGTGCAAAAACATCACCTGTAGATTATCTATCCATAATAGTAATTGCAATGACATTTTTCTTATAATATATTTAGAATAATAGTTTACAATGTGTAATGCTCTACCCTTTCAGAAATTCTTCGTTTTGACATACATTTATTCCAATGGTGTGTTAACTTTTGGAAACAGTCCTAAAAGAAGGGAAGGTATGTATTCGTATGAAAGCTCTCTTACAGGAACCACCAAAAAATATTTTTCTGGAAATAAAATACACTTTTCACAGCTTGACTCATTAAATAAGACTGTTTTTAAAACACGTCGATACGATAATTTGTTATATACATATATGTGAGATGTTATAAGCAATTTTTGCTACCCCGTTAAAACCATTGATTTTTCTTACATATAGGTACACTCCCCGACCAATATTTTTTTTTATTTATAAAGAGCATGCCTTTTGTGCAGAAAAGACTAGAAAAGATTTAAACCCAAAATGTAACAACAAAAGATGTCATTTCCCAATGCATGATTACATTCGTAACATGTAACTCGTAACACAAAACATCGTACTTCTTTTACCTTCCTCTTCATACATCTTTTAAAAATCATAAAAAACGAATAAATGTTTAAAACATTATATTAATTCCATTTTTCATGTCATTCAACTTGAAACGTTCCGCATATAAATACAACTAATGTAAATTTCTCAAATGTTACTACAATGTGACGTCTCTCAAGTAATATACAAAGAGCTACTTGTAAATATGTGAGTGAAATTTACAATTTTATCAATAACTTTCTTAAAGCTTCCAACTGCTTACGAACAATGATTAAAGGAGAACGCAATATTTTTGGCATTAAGTGTTAAATATTGATGATATGGGTACTTTACAAATCCAATTTTGTTCAAGCTTTATCATAAATTTCATGTCTTAGTGCTTCCCTAAGTTTTAAGGTTGGTTAAAGCTTAACAATATCAAGGTTGGATACACAGTCTTTTAAGATTAGGAAAATAACAACTTATTACCCTTATAATTTCAACGTTGATTTTACTCGTTTTCCCCCCTATTTACTTGTTTTATTTGAACCCGTTGAATTTTTCGTGAGAGTTTTCAGAGGTCAAACACATTCGAAGTTTTCATGAAACGAAACATCTTGCGTTCTTGTTTTGTTAACTTGCTTGAATTATGTTTCCAAACTTATGCACATATGTCAGTAAACCTTAACTTATCAAAAGCTTTGGAACTACGTATAATACTTTACGTATTCGTAGTTGGTATTCACTTTTCTTTTCGGTTGTTTCAACCGGTGCCTTTACAAGTAAAGTGTTCTTAAAAGTTTCAAAACTTCTCTGTCAATGAGCAAGTTTTAATTAAGAACTATAGATTGGAATAAAACCAATTGATGGTTGGCAAAATGATCGTTGGAATTGAGTCGTATAAACTGTAAAGTACATAACTCAATGTCGACCCTAAAAAACCAATCTGTTCAAAAATCTAAGTAAGAAGAATGGTGTTTGACTTCGGATTAAGTACATGAAAACTTTTAAATCTATGTATTTAAAATATCCTTGAAACTAGAAGAAATTGACCAAAGAAACTAAAAAAAGAAAAATATTTTTTGACAGATGATATGATAAAAGTCGACCTTTTCTGCTACAAATGTTGCAAAAGGTATAACAAAATGGACGTCAAAGATAACTTTTTGGTTATCCGGACCTAGGAGTGTTTATTTTGACTTGCTCTGACATCACTGATTTGTTGTTTCTGACAAAACCCAGTCGAGGCGTTAAAGGTCATTCGCTATCGTAGGTTTTTGGAGGACTCAACCTCGTGACTTCATTTAGTTGGCACTACCATATTTAATAAAATATGCTTTTTATTTAGGTTATTAAATCCCTTTAACAAAAAATTTAAAATTTTATTATGTCAATGGTTAATTTGTATGAACATAATAAATGTTAGTTTGATTTTTCTTTGTTATTTTATTTTATTTTAATTGAATAATGAAAATATATTTCTTCTGGGATTTAAACCTTACTTACCTATATATTTTAAATTCCAGCGCCAGTCAACAAACCAGTGATGTCATTTTCAGAGACCAAAGAAACCCCGCCTAGCCAAGTGAGCATACCTTGGATATGGATAATCTTGGATCCAGACAATCAACTGGAAAACAAGGAGGATCATTCACAAATATATGATAATCATGGAGTGGATGGAAAGTTTTGGTATCAAAAAGCTCACGATAGAGACGCATGAAAAAGCTAAGGACTTAAAAAGAAGCCTATGTTCAAAAATAAATAAAAACCGGCTAATGAAGCAAAAGAAGAGGAAAACGAATTTAAAGATTACGTTTTTCACTTTGTTACTACTACACTACTGTTACTGTTACTACTTACACTTTATTACCTATCAATTTTTGTTGAGTGATTCTACAAAATTGATGTTAATTCAAGTAATTCATAAGGTAGTAATCTATAATAATAATCTATTGAACAGTTTATTAATCACAAATAATTTATGAATCGTTACATATTTTTGTAAAAGAATACTGGGCAGCCATCAAAAACTATTTTTACAGCGGTGTGTAAAATAGAGATAAATAGAAAAATATGAATGAGCCGTATATTTATTATGTATGAAATATTGTGCTTGAATAATTTTCTACTTGAAATAAATTCACTGAATCGTTTCAGATACCCGAATTTATTCTTCTTATAAAACATAATTTTGTCTTCAACGTTGTTACATTTTTCACGCTATTCACATACACACTCACAGACAGTCACATCCACTCTCTTTTCTCTGGCAAAAGCTTACGGGGCAATCAACCGTTTTATTACACCTACTGTTATCTCGTGTTAGTATCAAATAATCGGGATTATTCAACGTCTAGTTTTTTTTGCACCCATTTGAATTATTGGAATAAATTGATATTTACAATATTACGTTTTTTTCTCTCCTCATTGTATT
The DNA here is from genome assembly GCA_958496155.1 of Sisyra nigra. Classification (NCBI taxonomy): domain Eukaryota; kingdom Metazoa; phylum Arthropoda; class Insecta; order Neuroptera; family Sisyridae; genus Sisyra; species Sisyra nigra. Next base: position 26,516,241 of record OY292315.1, read on the forward strand.
AATTTCAATATTTTAAACGATAATCGTGCCGTGTAAGCTCTGTGGAAAAATGTTCGTCTCAAGTGTATTAAAATTTAAATTTATCCAATGAACCGTTAATAATCGATTAAAAAATGAAGAGTCTACGTAATTTTTTCATATTAATTTATACGAAAAGCCTGAAAATATTAGACGGAATAAATTTAAAACCATGTAAAACATTTTTTTTTTATTTTTTGGTGAAATTGGTAGAGTCAAAGACCTCAAGAGGTAAAATTCTTAAATTAAATTATCATAGAATTGAGACAAACGATAATTTTATGCGTTTACCCATTAAGAGAAATTCAAGAAATTGTCAAGAGAAAATTAGACGTGTCATTTATAAAGATTAAGAAAATAGAATTTTCCCGTTTGTAGCAAATACTAAATACCAAATGCAATATCAATCGAGCTAATCGAGTTTCCTGTAGTCATGAAAACAAAATCCTTTATAAAGTCATTTTAAATCAAGCACGTGCTATACTTTTTTAGTCGATAGATAGCTACCTACACGATGTACCCATACACACACACACACACACACACACACACAATCACATACAACATATAAGCCATTCGCGAATGGTCATTGATCAAATCTCACATCACGTTCCCTGCTCTCGAGAATAATGACGCAGGATTTGATCGTGTACATAGTGGTGTTATATCAACGACTGATTGCCGCCACTTTATATTATACAAAATATATTTGTGTACAGTGAACTCTCGATAAGGTAAACATTGATAAGTTTAAAAGTTCAACTGATTTAAGCCTGTTAATTTCATCTTAATGAATCGAATATTTTTTTTTAAAACTTACTAAATAACAGGGATAGGCTTCAAGGCTTCCATAATATTATGATTAGAGGAGGTTTAAAATTACATAATTAAATTTTTTTACAAAAATAGTAAATCAACGCTTAAAAAATAAGTAATTTCTATTTCATTCCCTATGTTTTTTTAAAAGGTGGATTTTTTCTCTCCAATGTTAATAAGGGCCACTTAGAATTATACCCTTTTAAATAGAAAATAAAAAACTTCAAAATCCCCTGTTTTTGCTATTAAAGGGTAAAATGTTTTCTTCCAAATGCAATGAAAAAAATCTTAGAAGCAAATTTTTTCTAATAGAAAAAAACATCAGAATCGGATCATTACCCTTTTACCCTTAAAGGATACTTTTTTTCCTCAAACTGTAATGTGACCATCTTTAAGGTATAAAAATAAAAAATAATACTGAAATCGGGACAGTAAGTCAAAGTAACTACTAGTTTATATTTTAATTTTTATCCTTAAATGAGTGAAAATTTCTCTAAAAATTGAAATGATTTTAGTTTAAAATTTTGAAAAACCCATTAAAGGTTAATATTTTATCCTTAATTTTCAACCTTTTAGAAGTTACAAAAAGTTTAGAATAACAAAATTTTAGAGGAACAATTTTCATGGTCCCAAGTCGACTTATCAAGACTTCACTGTACTTATGTATCTAAGTAGATAACGGGTTTGAGATTGGAAGATTGAATGCGTTCATCTTTTGAATGAATAAAAAATGTCATTTTCTCGAAGCCATACATACAGATTTTTATACATACATAGATTGACTTGGATTGGAGATTGAGAAAATCGAGCATGAATCGATCATTAAATGACAGATTTCCATTAAAATATTTATAAAGCAAAATGTGAGAAACCAAACTTCATTCCCACAAAAGAAAAATTGAACATTATTATTGAAAAAACGTTGTCTTATGAGGACAATGAGAAAACTTCGAGTAATACGATACATATGTCGTTATATTTAGTACATTAAAAGAAAAAATCAACGTTGAAGTAGGACATTGAAAAGAGGAAAATGTAACGTTTTAATTTGGTTATTAATTACTTAAATTTTTACTGTTTTTGAGTTGGTTCCCAATATATGACTCCTTGAAGAGTGAAGGAAAGTAAAGAGCCAGGTAATGCTCTTCGTCCTTAAATATAAAAGCTTTAACAATTTGATATTTTATACTTTAAAAATATGCAAATGAGCTTGAAAACTTCCACCTAAAAATTGGTTATTAATCAGTATAATAAAAATTTTCTTGCATCATCTCAAAACCGAAACATGATAAATTGAATTGGACCAAACTCAAAATAAAATCACAACAATGTAAATATCCACTCTATAATTACGTATAGTGTGTAGTGTTTACTTGGGTTACCGGTAAACACTATTTATCAAAGCCTCGATGAATGATGAAAATTATTGCTTCATGTAGGCGGCAAGCAGCCAGGTAATTCATGTACTTAATGCAATTAAGTATTCATGAAACTACATAGACAAAATTTGACATGATGAAATAAATTGCATTAATGTTAATGGAGTCAAGTGAGATGGAACAATAATAATAAAGTACCTCTTCATTTATTTACATTATACATTATATTGTCATGCAATTATGGTAACTTCTATGTTTAGATAAGCAATTTGTTATCTTACCATTTGTCATACTATCAGAAAAAAGTGCACGGTTCTTAAGATAAGAAAAATCAACGTAATGGGAACTTTTTAATATTTCACAGTATTTTGATTAAGTTTGAAAATGAAACATGAAAAATGTAGCAAACATTCAGACAACAATAAATTGAATTGAGATTTTTTTTACCAAGATAAAACGAGTTTTTCAATTTATTAATCGTTTATTTTGTATCGTAAATGGTCCTTGATTCATTTGAAACCCCTTTTTTTTTCTTCTCTTCGTTTTTATCTTATTCGTAGCTTTCATTGTACGCTTCTTTCTGTTTCAATAAGATTTGTTCTGCTTGTTGGCTACTACATCCACAACTACTACTTCGAATTCAACGTCATTAATTCGTCTGTTGGGATTTAAAATTTACTACGGTATTACCGAATTCTAAGCCTGATTTAATGCTCTCAACGAATCTCATGTGAATACATGTTCTTATTGCTAAGACAATGCAGTTAATGTTGAAAAAAATCCAGGCCTTAAATTTACATTTTTTAAGATAGAATAAATTAAGTACACAAAAAAATTAACAATTAGAAAAGTGCGTATTTTTTTTTCTTGCAAACGAAGTAGGTACCTATTTGTCTCATTGATAGCGAAGTGTCGAAGCTCCTCGTCAAGTTTGGGATGTTGCACAACATATTGTATGGTACTTGAATTAACAAAGCATCAATATGCAATTCATACAAAGGTTTAGAGGTGATCAATTGACTCTATCAGACATTAATTGAAAGGTAAGCGCATTATTAGCACTAATTGTCAAGCCATAGATGATACCAACATCGATGTATATCTACTCGATTTCCATTATAATGATGAATCTTAATTAATCTTAAATCATTTCAATTTGAGTTTGTGTTTTTTTCCACTTGTCTTTTTTTTCTTTCAGAAACTTTAAGACGGTTTTATAATGTCTATTGACCAAAATAACAATTTTTTTTTTAAAATTATGGTTTTTTCGAATCAAATGATCAAAATTATTGATTATAAGCAAAACAGTGATATGATTTTTAACCATTAAAAATTAAAATGGATACCTACGAGATGAGTTAATGAGTTAAGATTAAGTTAAGTTAATTAACTTAAACAAATAAAGTTTCTTTTTTCTTTATTCGGTATTCAAAATAAGAAAAAACTTATTATTTTAAGGACGTACAGCCAAATAAAAATCAACATCGTAATGAATGACAATAAGTTAAAAACTTCTTAAATGCCTGTTTTTAGCGTTTGGTGTATTGTGTGAATGTCAAACTATTTAAATTCAAAACTCTTAAAAAACTTTAATACTTTGGTAATATAGGGTAATATGGTAATATAGGGTAATATGGTAATATTTGGTTAGTTGTTACCAAATGTTAATATAGACAACCGTTTTAGAGATAGACCGCGAAATGTAGAAAGAGTACTATCGACAGAAGGTTTTTTGCATAAGCAGCCAAAATTTGCCCATATCTTGGATTCTATTTCAAAAACAGTTAATTGTGTGAAAATTTACTAAGCTCTAAGCTTGTAGTTTTGCAACTAATCTACAACTATATAAAAACTTGAAATGCTCTTAAAAGCATAGGAAGCAATATGATAAAAAGCTCTATTTTTGAAGGCTTTGAGCTTGAATACGACTCGATAACAACAATCTTCAAAAACCTTTTTAGTTTTTGAGTAAGGTATTCAGTTTTAAGTTAATAGGTTTTCGTTTAAACCTTGGAAGCTGAGTTATTAAAAAGAAAGCTTTGGAAAGCTGGGTTTAAAAAAGCAAATCTTATTATACTTAGGGTCTAGTTTTGAACTAACTCTGAAGTTCGAAGTTTTGAACTAACTATCTACGTTAGTCAATAACATTGAAATTAAGCTTGGAACATTGCTACTGATCTTCAACAATATAAAACTTCAAAATGCTCTTAAAAGAACAGGAAGCATGATAATAAAAACGCTCTTATTTGAAAGTTTTAGAGTTTGAATATAACACACGCGTACACGCTATCTTCAAAAATTTTTTTTTAAATTGATGTACAAGAATTTTTTAGTTCAAAGTTTCTTGAACAATGACCCTTTCCAAACCTTGACCCTTTTACCTTTGTATTTAAATTATCAAAAAGTAAGATTTTCAACTTAAATGGACAATTATAGAAACGGAAGCCTTATTAGAGTCTAGTTTCGTACTAGTTTTTCCCCAGTAACCTTCAGTTTTCAGGAAACCTTTGCGCCTATTTTTTTTGTATGGCAGTGAAATTTTTTAGTGATTTTCTAAAAACTGAAGGATTTTGGAAAAAAAGTGATCAAAAATTGGTGCCCAGCAAAAAAACATTTTTTTTAGCTGACTTCAAAAAAAGATCTTATTCCCTTCATCGAGTTAATCTTTTGAATACATTTTATGAATTTTCATCATTTTTTGCAATTATTTAGGTATTCGATCGATTTAAATAATTTTTTTCCCAAATTGTTACCCATTGCAATATGGAAATCACTTTTCAATGATGAAAATAATGAGTAAATATGCTCCTTATTTTATAAATTATCTTATTATGGAAAGTCAATCAAGAGTAGAAAAGCTAGAAAAATTTCATTAAAATATCCAAACTTTTCAAGAGGCACAATCTCGATATATCTATTAAAGTCAGACTCATGTACTGCTGTTTTCTTTACACTCTGCTATAGGACAAGATCATGACACTAATCGAGACGACCTAGAAAAGGTCTGAGACTTTAGGAGTTGTACTGTACTGTACAGGAGAGTCTTGCGAATTCCATGGACGAACAAAGTGACCAATGAGAGAGTGTAAGAGAGAATGAATAAATAAAATGGAATATTAAAGACCATAAAAAATGAAAGCTTGAGTACTTCGGCCATATAATGGGAAATGATAGCAAAAACAATCTTTTCAAATCAATACTCCAAGGGAATGTTTACGGTAGAAAAGAACCTGGAAGGAGAAGAATTTCTTGGTTCATAAGTCTAAGAGAATGATTCTTTAAAGTACCTACAAAGCTATTCCAGATCAGTTGTCCATAAAGAAATAATAACCAGAATGATTGCCTATATTCGAACCGAAAGGCCACTCTAAGATAAAAATGAAAAATTACGATGAATTTTCTAATTAGCGCAAACTATTGGACATTCAATTTAATGTTATTTTAGAAGAACCATTTATTTATCATTTAACATTTCTTCAAAGTAATTTTTATCTCGATCGTAATTGGATGGGTTGATACTTGATAGATAACCTACAGAAGTTGCTATAGCGTTAAAAGTGCATTAGAATAAAAAGCACATTCAGACGTGTTGGTCAGTGTAAGATGTTTAATTTTTTAAAACTTTTTAAGAAAAATTTTCATCCATAGAAAAATTGTATTTTTTTAAGCATATGGAAAACAAAACTACGCTCTACATTTTGCTGTGATATTGTAAAACAAGACATTGATAAGCTCACATCTAAATTTGTTACGTTATCTACCGCTAGCTCTCAAAATGACTGATAAGGTATCGTAAATATTTGAACAATTAGGTGGCAACTATAATATTATATTGTCCTTTGAAATTTCCGTTTACTTTTTTTATTAAGAAGAAAAGATATTTCTTCGTTTATATAAATTATTTATCTGAATCTGTTTATTCTAAAGCAGTGATGCGCTAACTATTTTCATTTGTGACCCCCATTTTTTTGAAAAAATTTGTCGCGACCCATGTGTTGTGGTGAGGGGAGCCAAGCACGGGTGACTCAAGACACTTTTTGGTGTACGGCTCATAGCTCAGGGATTGTTTTTTTTTTTTTTTTGTTTATGTCATTTTTTAACTACGTGGTCATCAATGACTTGGTATTTAAATTAGAATTTCTAGATTTTTTTGTATAATTCTATTTCAGGGACTGTTTTCTTTGGAAAAGAAATATGATCTTACTCTTTGCGTTCGCAGAAAACTCCGTTAGTTTTTCCATTCTACTTGGGTGGAATAGGAGTAGGATTTGAGTACGTGTTTAAAGCTGTTCGCGGTAACTATTTTCAATTGAATTTTTATTTTAGCTGGCTATAATTTTTATTTTCATATAAAGTTCTGTAAATTTGGCGACCCACGGTTTGCGCACGACTGTTCTAAAGAAATATCTGTTGCAGTTTTTAAAAACATTTTACAGTCATTTACAGTCATTTACACAATTTGTAACTTTTTTTTATTAGTCAAACATATAATCGAGCATAGTTTTGAGCTTTCAACTCAATTTCAACCTTTTTCCATAAGAATCAAGTGACACATAATTTTCAAAGCTTTGACAACTTAGTTATCATTTATCATAAAAACATCTTAAGAATATCAAAAGAGAGTAAAAAAAATTGAAATTAATATAAGAAAAACATTTCTAGCTTCCAAACTGTTAAGTAGGTATCGGAAACCTAGTATGCGCTGATTTCAACGCCCCTCTATGAAATAAAAGATTTTCTATTAAACGTCTAGACACCGATGACCCTTATTTATGGTATATATATATGGTTTTTAATTTCGTCCACTTTTTTTTTGTCTTTTCTCTCTTCTGTCATCCAACTTGTTCCATATTCCCGCGGGAGTTTTCCGAGTGCTAGCCGGAGGAAATCCACCCGACAACACTATATACAATTGCCACTCCCAAGTGTTTTGAGCTTACGACAAACGTAATTGCGGCTAAAATTCACATGCTGTAATTATACAATAGCATATGCTCTATGTATGTTTCACTTGCTGCTTTCGTAAGAGCTCGATAAGAACAAAAAAAAAAATTAAACAACGACTCGTTTATTTCACCAATTGAGTCTTCAACACTTAAAATTAATATCTTCAAGGCATAGATTTTCTTTATAAACTCCAACATTTAATTAAGCCCGAGGCTATTTTATCATTAAATAAATATTTTATTACAATTATTCAAAGCGCTAAGTGTATGTAATATGTAAACAGAACAAGTTTTTACCACTCGCAATATTTCATAATCATATCAAAATATTCAATAAACCAACATTAACAGAAGTAAGTGTATTGTAAAATACATACGAACATTTTAATTTCAAATATTTGTTCATAAATACATGCTGTTGCACAAAATATTTAGGTGGAAATTCGCAAATGCATAATTTTCGAATTATGAGTTATTGATGCGCGTAACTTCATTGTAATTTGATAATATTATACTGACATTTAGTTTTCGAACTCAATTTAGAGTTTAAATTGAGTTACTCAACAACATCAGGACATAGATAGATATTAACTAATTACTTTGAAAACTATGTAGGCTCATAATGAATCAGTATCGGCGGATGACTGTAAGTCGTTTATCAATTTGAATCAGTTGTGACTGCAACAATGTATGTCGGTGTAAAGAAAATCGGATTTATATTTAAGAAGATTCATTTTAGATATTATCGGATTTTCGGGGGCTCCTATGAACCCATTACAGAGGTATCATTTTAAGCTTCGTTTCCCTTTAATGGAAAAGCAACAAATTTTTATTCTTGTTTAAGAGGTTTGAAAAACCTTAAATTTTTTGTGTAGATTGTAAACGGAGCTTATCAACAACCATTGACATATTCAGCTTTTAGTTTAGAGGAGGAAAAATCTTTAAAGAAGCATTGCATGAAAATAAAGAAAAACTTATCAATTTCAATGAAATATTTATGTTTCAAGTGCACTTACTTTTCCGATTTTTATGAATGGAGTATTGATTTAAAGGAAATAATTATGGATTCATGAGTAATCAAGTAGCACTCAAATGCTACAAAATAATACGAGACAAAACGTTATATATAAACAAACTATTGGCGCAGTGATTAGAACAATAGTTCTCTCCGCTTCATGCATCAAGTGGTACGGGTTCGATCTCCGCTGAATCCTAGAGTTAAGATCCTAGACCTAAGATTAAAATTGACCAACAGGAATTTTCTGTGTTTAGACAGTCGTGATATGACCATAGATGTTAAAGCTATTTAAAACACCAAAAAAAAAAAAACTTTATGTTATATTATTGTACAAAAATTTGCGTCCAATAGTTTAGTTTAACTAGGTTTTCGTTGTGTTAAGAAGAATAATAGATTGTTACCTTGTCAACAGGGACTGTTTTGATTTGGAAACTCAACGGGAACAGGTCGATCTACGATCAGGATGACTACTATAAATGTAGTATTTATTGCTTATCATACAGGAACAAAATAACTGATCCACGAGTTTTTGTACAGAGTTAATATACTTACTGAGATTTCTTCTGCTAGTATTTTGTTCTCCAAATATATTTATAGTTCCTGTAGTCCTTTAAAAGAAAATGTTTCCAAGTTGAATATTTCAAACAAACGGGATGGTTAGGGACGCCAAATTGAACACCACACTACCAATCGGAAGACCACCCAAGAGATGGAAGGATAGTTGGACCTCCACTTCCCAAGAGAATTGATAAAACAGACATAAAGCCTACTTTAAGTAGAAGAAGAAGAACCGGGATTCAATTCTAGGGAAAAGTAGAAACAACTTGAGAAATATTCGCGATGAAGCTGATGTTCTCTCAATTTTTGGCCACCTTCACCAACGTGAGCGAAACTTGAAGTGTTATATATAGTTAAAAGACTCAGAAAAATATTTTTTAAGAATTTTTCCTGAGAAAAATTTTAAAATTATTAATATGAAAATTTGTACACATATAGACAAATTTAAACTATATTTCATCATTTTTGTATTTGTAAAAATAATAATTTTGAAAGCTGTTATAGCTCATCTCCAAAAGCTTCTCTCAAAAAAAGGAATCTTACATGACCACGGTATCTTTGGACAAGATCATTTCAAATGAAAAAAAACCAAACGAATTTCGTTAAATTAATAAATAATATTGCAATCAGCCCCCTGTCACTTAGATACGAGAAAGGCTAAAATAACGTGACCGATTTCTACGGAAATCGGTGTTGTTATAAGAGTCATACGTCTCAAACAGCCCCCTACCACTTAAACTTATCAGAGTTATTATAATTATTATATAAAAATACTTATCATAATTATTCTCATAATCACAATAATAATGAAAACATTTAAAAAAGTTTCATTTTAATAACTTGCCTGACGTTTAAAAAAAATTATTTCTAATCTCCGACTTTCATAAATTCTACGGTCTTTGTCAGTCTTTGTGGTCTTCTTCGTTCAACTCGTTGGCAACTAAATGGCAACTAGTGACTGCAAATCGAGTAAAAATGGTCACATTTTTGTAACATGGAGTTGTAGGGGGCTGATTGTAATTGATCATAGTAACAAATAAACAAAATTTTTTGACAAAGGGTTGACTTCTCGGAAAAAAACATTATTTTTGATTAAAATTCTGACCTTTAATTGTTTATTAAACAAAAAGTTTTTATCGCTAAAAAAATCGATCTATTACTAAAATATACTTTAGAAGTTTCTGTTCGACGTTAGACTGTTTGGTTCAGCCTTTTCTTAAAATCTTGGTCACCGACTTTAAAAACACAGTTTTGAGAAATAACGAGTTTAAAGTTTCAAAAACACTTAACAAAAGGCCGAAAACTGTCTTTACTTTGCGTGTAACTTTGAAAATAATCAACGGATTGACTTGAAATTATCAGGCTGTATACTTAAAAATATTGTCACAAGTTTAAGAAAGTGCCGCCATTTTTTGACTCTGGTGGTGGTTTCACCCGCTGTCAGCTTGGGTGGGATTAACCAATCACTAGCGCAAGGAGGAACATTCTTTTAGAGTATGAGGAGGAACATTATGTTAATTCCTGGAAATTCCAGAATGTTCTCTTTCTAAGAACTTCGTCTTCGAGACCACCTAGCGATAAGAATTGTACAAAAGAATGGAAATTTCCATTTAAATAAACAATTGTTTAAACAATAAATTGTTTTCATTAAACGCAAATCCTCGAACCCGTAAAAACGTTACAATATGTTCATGATAAATTTTTTTTCAAAATTTCATTTTTTTGAAATTTAAAACTGTATATAAGATCTTAACTTCATGCAAAATCTAGATATATGCTAAGAAAACTTCTTTTTTCTTTCAATTCTTACACTAGTAAGAGTAATTTTAATATCTAAAATTTTTTAATAAATAATATACACAATAATAGTAATTTTGTTGAATTTAACCGTGTTTCATTGTTACGTCTAACTTTCCTAAATCAAAAACTATACAGGACTTAGGTCATTATGAGTCTGTTACTCAAATTGACTCTCGAATCAAGACTCTTTTTTCTGTTTTTAATTCCGTTTTAGTTTAGGTATCAAGAAGAAAGATAGAAATTACTTTTTATCTCAGAAAACCCCAAAGCTTCTGTAGGATAGACGTTTCTTCTTTAAGCTAAAACATTTAAATGGGTATCATTTAAATTTTAAATGAATGTGTATAAAGTTATTTGAATTTTGATACATTATTAACTATAAAACATATTTTTAATGACCCGTTGATCTGAAAAAAGGAAATTTTTTGATGATAAACAATAGGTGAAAGAAGTCAATGATCGCAAATAATACTGAAAAAAATAATAAGTTTAATAACTTATTAAGATTTAAAGATTTAGTACTTGACTTGATAAATCTCTAATTTTGACCAAGAAAAAATCTTTAAAACAAATTCTTTTTAACTTGTTATTTAAAAAAATATTTTGGACAAATTTATTGCAAATGCAACAAAAAACTAAAAGTACCATTACTGTTAGAATCAGAATTTTTACAGTAAGATATCTTAAAAACTTTTGGTGAAAGTAAAAAACAAAAAAAAAAATGATATCTACTTCCTTTAAACTTTTTGTTCAACAATTTTTAAATTGAATCCAACCGTGGCAAATATCCATTTAAATTAATGAGAACAAAAAGGATTAGCAGCCAACACAAACGAGATTAACGATTTTTGGATAAAATCTAATTATTTTGTGTATTATATAAATATTTAATAACAATTAGTATTCCTTGAAAAAAATACAAAATGTGTATGATTTGAAAGTAACAGTTAGTGTTACCAACAATCGCTTACTAATATCATTCTGCAAGAGGCTTTACATGTAAATATAAAGTACCATATATATTATATATATTTTGGTTGAAAGCTCTGTAGACTTGGCGTTCCATCTACTAAAGTTTAATGTTAAAACTTATTTATAAGCTACTTGCGGTTGTAATAACCGTACAGACTACGGGGAATTTCTCAATTTTCTCTTCGTATATTGTTGTGTACTAAATATTGGGCTTGTTGATATGGTATTAACTTTTCAATAAACGTTTATGAAAAATAAACTTTATGAAACATCAATTCTACACTCTAAATAATTGAAAATAGTTTCCAACAAATCGCCTTATTAATTAATTTAATAGAAATCCTAGAAAAAAACAAGTGAATAATTCCGGGAAATTTTAATGAAAATTAAAATTTTTATTTGTTAAAAAGATGCATTACAAGCACAAAAACTTTTCTGCTCGGGAACTCGAGAAAAGCTGGTCTTTTGTTGAGTGGGAAAAAGCGGAAATTTGCACCCTTGAAATTACTTACGACTCAAGAATTTTCAAATAAATGTATAGATAGACATAATATAAAATGTTTTAAATCGTACATTTACATACAAAGATATATGTGAAAAACATACTTTCATTTAAACGTTGAATTTCTTAAGATAATTCAATTGAAATATCATCCAATAGAAGAAAATTATAAAGAGAAATTATTTGAATAGACTTTAATTTTATCAATTTTCAAACGTAAACAAGAAGGAAATTTGTTCCGTACATTCTGCATTATGTATAATATGAATTCAATACATAATCAAGTATAAAATTAATATAATTTATGTAAATCTTTACATGTACGTGTGTTTGTAAAAAAATATTTTTTCAAATAAATTCAATTGAAAAAAAGTAGCTTTACAGCTAGCAATTGAGCTTGGGATTGATTAGGCTAATGTTCGTTGAAATATCGCGTGCACGCCGACAATATCGTTCACGTTTTTCACATTTCTGTAAATACAAACGACAACGACCTTTCTGTTTATTTCTTAAAGTTATTATTACCATTTAACATCGAACATTAGCATAGTTTATATAGGGTGATCTGTGTTTGAATGTTTTAAAGTAACATTTAGATTACCTAATGAAGGAGCACCCTCATAAGACACACCTGACTTCTTAGTTTTTACTCTCTGTATTTCGTTAAATCTGAGAAAGAAAAAGCGCATCATTTAACAAAAAGTTGAGTTTTTTATCTACTTTATGTTTTTTACCAGATAGTGTATGAAACATTAAAAAATACTATGTAGACGCTGTAAAATCAAAAATACAATATTGCGCTGTTTATAATTTTAACGGGGTTTGACGCAATCTTGAAAATATTCTCGGAGGCCCCAAAAGAACGGCATATAGATGGATAAAAAAATCAAGACGTTCCAGAGAAACAGCATGGAAGTAAACGCAGAGTTAAAATCACCGACGAACATCATCGTTTTTTGAAAACGAAATTGAAAGAAATCCAAACATAAGTCTCCAACAATTAAAAGAAAATATTTTACATTCAAATGAAATTAATCCCACTATAGCAGGGGTGGGAAACTTTTTCGGTGAGGGGACCGAATAAAAATTTCCAATCATGACGCGGGCCGTATTAAAGTGAACGAGCCAATTAAAAAAAAATTAGACCCTAAAAATATCAAACTACTTGAATTATGTAATAATTAATAAACGATTTCTTACGATGAACTGTATTTTTGTGAGTAAGTCAAACCGGGCCGGATTCGACATTGACTATTGTTTGTTGGAAACTGAACCAACATAAGTTTTGAATATTGCATATTTTTGATTAGAAGCTTATATAAATCAAAGAAAAAACATTTAAACTTCTTTCTTACTCAACTCTCATATAAAATAAAAGGAATCTTTTTGTATACTGCTCAGAAAGCGTTTTCCTACCGTTTTCCAAGAATCTAGATTATATTATTCTTTTCCATAAATTGTATTTTATTCAATAAGCTCTCAAAAACTTTGGTATTTAACTTAAGAATCATTATTTGATTTGATTTTTAACCTACTGAACTTAATTTTCAAGCTATAGATATATATATATTTGATATAAATTTTACCTGAAATAAATCGTAATCTTAAGATACAAATTAATAAGTCAAGCTAAACATTGAAATTATTAAACTTGAGATTTTTTGTTACTTGACATAATTGAGGCTTAAATATTGAGTATTACTTCAGTTATTCAAGCAGTTGTTTGTTTATTTTTCGTAAGTAAAAGTATTCAATATGTTGTTTTATTATTTTAGACATTTTGGTACAAATTTATCCAGCAAGAATCGTATCACTTCTCCAAAATATTTCGTTATACCCACAACTTTATAAACTATCTCTCTACACGAATTAATAATTTAAATATATCTAAACATTGATCACCCTGTATATAAATCAGTTAAACTATCACAAAATAATTGTATGATTTCTCAAAAATTTGATTTATAACATGATTTTTAACTCCAAAATACAACGAATTTAATTTACTAAAGTCCCAATGATAACTCACAAGAGACTCCATTTCCATCATACGCTATAGTCATTGAAAAACTCTCCTTTTATATTTACTATAATCTAAAATGAAATCCATTTCATTCACGTTTACTCCAATTTATTTATTGATTAAGAATCGCCAGACTGGTTTTCATCATGTCTGAATTACGACCGCTCGTTTATATGAATATTTTCGAAAACATTAATCATCTAAAGCCAATTCAATTCAACCGATTATTATAAAAACATTTATTGTACAATGCACGTAAAATATATGTATATATATATATATATATATATATATATGTATATAATATATATTATATATTATAAGATAATCGTAAGTGATAGCAATAACAAGTCGTTAGATATTGCAATAAAAGTTTCTGAAACAAATCAGCTGTTTGCTCGTATTCTATTTGTTCATTGGGAAATGATGAAAATCACATGGAAATTGTAAACATGCATGCTTTTCTTACAGACTAATGAAATATTTGAAATATGTACATAAGCATTTTTTTTTTGATAGCCTATTGAGGTAAATAAAGCTCTGATTCAAAAGTTTCCTTCAATTATATCAAAATATTTGACCTTTAGAAATAAACTGAGATAAACATTCTATATTTAGATCTCTAGTTGCGTGATTGGGTAATAATATTTTTTTTTTTTGTAAAACAAATTTTCCTTTTTTTTAAATAAAAATACGGTTTGTTCATTTGATGGAATTTATTGTCAAGTATTATATTTTTAGATTCATATTAAAGCCTATCTTATAAAAAGTCACAAAAGTTTTTCTTCTCTGATTTTTATACTCTTTAACAATTGGAAATATTATTTTTAAAAGGTTGATTCGTGAATTTAAACAATTATAATAAAATGTATATAAAATGTTGCCCTTTTTATTAGAAGAAGTGTTTTTGTACATTTACACGTGAAAGTGCATGTTTGAAATGGCCATAATATTAAATTTTATGTATGTTAATATCAAGCTGGAAATTAATTGCGATTTCTTGAAAGTTCTAAATACGTATTTTATGTTAATTTTTTCAGTAGGTGTAAGAAAAACATAGATTTCTCAAGCTATAGAATATGGAATAAAAAATTCATGATTTGGTTAAAAATTGAAAAAAGGTTTCCAACTTAATTTGAAGTGAAAAAACTATTCAAACTAAAACTACCAAAAGTATCACCGAATTGCATCGATTATAAAACGCACCCAAAAATTTCAAGCGACAAATAAAAAAAAAATACCTAAAATAAAGTATAACATCGAATATAAGCCTGCGAACTATTAACCATCGAATGTTAGACGCATCACAAAAACAAACGTCTGAAACACTTAAAAATGTGCGTTTTATATTCGATATAATACGGTATTTTGATACTCATTATCAGTGTTGTTGCTAAATCGACTCAAGTTTATTCCCAAAATGAGAATGAGAATCACTCATTTGAAATACGAGTAGGTACATGGCACACAAAATGATATGATATTGATTGAGAACTATGAAATTGCTTTGAAAACATCCACAAATTACATAACCCATTAAGGGGGAAAGTAATTCAATTTATTAATCGTTATTAAAGGACGGGGGAAGGGTGTATCCTCACGTAATAATGTAACATGATTTTTTTTCAGAGATACGTTTGTGTAGATATACGCTATGAATGTATATTAGAGAGAAATGAATATTAATTTTTTGCTTGACTCGAAAGATAATGGATGCTTGTTCTTCATCAAAAATGGAGTCCTTTACTGACTTTACCATCCTCTATTAAATTCCAAGTAAACCAAACATTTTTTAAGAAAATAGTTTTTTTTTTGTGAAATATCATTTTTATCTTCTAAAGTATCTACTTAATTTCTTATAAAATATTAAGTTATATAAAAAGTAACGATTAAATAAAGATGCATGTATACAAAAGCTATTTAACCAAATTTTAAGATTGTAGTTGTACATAATAGTGTAAAAGACGGACTTACAGCCAGTGTTAATATTGATCAATACATTTTTATATGGTCTATTTTATGTCGTTCTAACTACTTGGTTATTTCGCAACATCTTGATAACTTTTATTACAGGTGGTTATAGCACGTGCTTGACAGTCCTTCAATAGTCGCCAAAGCTAGGGCCCTCCGAGTTCAGTATGTCCTTCACTTGTGCAGTCCCAATTTTTTTTTAAATTTTGGACAGTAGGTGTTCAACCGTTAGCAGTTCTCGACATGAATGGCCCAGGGGACGGGTCCGCAAGAGAATGTACTTATGTGCCATCTTAGTGTGCCTTAAGACAGATAAAGACCACCTCCTTTTGTTTATTTAGATCACCAAAGAGAGTAAGTGCTCCCACGTTTGTAAATACTGCATTATCATATGGCACAAAGAGATTATGTTAACTTTCTGATAAAAGTAGAAATTTAAACGAGAAATAATGTTCCGAAATAATGACTTTAAGCATTAGAATGCTAACTTTATAATAAATGTAATTTTGAAAAATCAATTTATAGTTTCACGAACGTTGTGATGTCCAAAAGTTAGTCTTACTTCCGCTGTGCTCGAGTGGCTCATATCTAATGAATTTTACCAGTAAGTTGTAATGTATTTTAACTAATTAACATTCACATCTATTTATAATTAAAATCTTGTTTCGTAGTTTGGAAAATGCAATCACGAATAGCAAAGTTAAATGAGATTTGATGTTTATAATTTAGTAAGAGCGTGATGTGACAAGACAAATTTGTATCATGATGACAATTAAACTACACACTGCTTTTCACGTTTAGACACATAGTGCCTATAGGAAATATATGGAAGAGAGTTAGACAATCTTTAATATCCGGCGTGTTGTTGTGATTATATGGTGATTTTCAAATGATAGTTCGTCGAAAGAGGAACTGATATTAGTTGGTTTAAGTAAGTTAAATGAAAAGCGATTTTGTAAGTTTTTAGCTCCTGCACTTAAAAAAATTATATTCGTTTTGTTCTAGTTTTTTTTTTATAATTTAATATTCAATATGTTTAATCATTTTTATGTAACCTTATGGCATGTAATGTTCATACTTGTATATTGCCAGTTATTTATTATATATTTACCAACTGATTTTCAGAGATCATATGCTTTCTATATCTATATTTAAACTGTCATCAATCAATTTCCGTTTTATGTTACATTAAAATGCATGCTTCAAATTTCCTTCCAACTAATGGTTAAACATTTTAACGTTGATTTGAAGTAGTTAATGGTATTTAGTCAAAAAGAAAATAAACAGATTTGATGTAAAATTATTTTAGCCAACTAATGAAAATTCATATTCAATCGATCACTTTTAACCATAACATTTTAAGATGAATTAATTTGGCCATAATAAATCTAGAGAAAAAATTTAAAATTTTCTTATAGATCATTTCTTTAGAGTTTCTTTTTATTTGGTTAGCTTTAAACTTTAAGATGTACTTACTTTACCGAGTAACGAGTACTTTGAGATTTTCTTTTCAGCTAAATCAAACTTACCTAAAACCAAGGAGATAAAATCTCAAAAAGCATATACTGAAAGCTTTCTAAATTAAAGTTTTGCTAATGTCTCATTTCTTGTGCTTTTTAGCACATTTCGAGAAAAAAAAAACAAAAACAAAGTCTTAAAGAACAGTTTTGACGTTAAAAATAAATTCTATTTGTTAAATTTTCTGTAAATAAAGTTAAAAAAAAAATTAATTTATTCTTTCTCTTCACACATTTCAATCAGTTCACAAGATTTACATGAAAAAATTTTAGAAAAAAAAAAGTTATTTAAAATACAACAATGAATACTAGAGACATGTTGATCAGAATTTTTGGCACCTTGGAAACTCATTTTCAACTCTCAAATGAAAAATAAAAGAAATATTGAAAAATAATTGGCACCTACTCTTAAATTTTATATACGCATTTATACAATTAAAAAATGAGAATTTTAAAAAATTGACATTTCTTTGTTTCAGTTTCCCTGGTCTTTTTTTTGGTCTACTAATTGTGCTATTCATCCAGGTCTTTATATATAAAAGATACAATTACTTATATAAATATTATAAAAGATAATTTATCGTTTAAAATTTTATCAGAAAGTCAATAATCTCATTAGCTAACGAAAACGTTAATTATTCAAAAAAAATATCAAACCAATGATGTTTTTAAAAAATACAAGTAAAAGCTTCACTATTTTAAATTGTGAAGGCGGAAAATTTCTAAATAGCTTGAAGCAATGCGATTTAATTCCATCACCACTGACCATTAATAGACTTTTTTATTTGATCCAGAAAATTCCGCTCATGTCTGAGATGTGACCGCATAAATGAACCTATATTCACTTCCTGCGCTCAAAAGCTCGGTCTCGGTCTTGCCTCTCAAAGTTCATATAAAACCCATTGACCCAATTTACGAACGACTTTGATACCGAGATATATTTTGATGGACAATTAAATAATTACAAGTTCCACAATAAAACCAAGAAACGTTCCCTCAAACAGCTTACTATTAGTTAATCTTCAACTTAACATCAGTTCCATTGAAAAATGTTTCTTTCCAACTTTTTCCAATTGAAACAAAGTGTTCAATTGATTTTTTTTCCAACTGTCTAAAGTAATTTTCGCACACAATTTAAAAAAGTTTTAGAAAATTCAATTAAACTAACAGATTCAAAATGGTCGATAAATCAATTAATTAAACGAGAAGAGAAAAAGAAGCGTTTCTACTTTTGCATTTATAGTATGGTTGCAGGTCTCGACTTTTAAGGTTTGTATATAGGGGGTGAGTGATTGAAATTTTATAAATTGGAGGTATACTCTCGGGGTCTCCATCCAAGTGCAATATCTTGATGGTGATTTTAACAAAGGGTCAGTCGAGAATAAATCTTAGTTAAGAATTTCATTATTGAAGCCTTTCACTAAAAGTGAAGCAACAGTAAACTTGACCATTACGGTATCGTGTTAAGACAGTCATCTGCTCAACAAATTGAGGACATTCACCTTTCATAAAATTGCTCCGCAGAAAATCAATCTTGGTTAGTTTATTTTGCTTTGTTTTATCTACAGACATTTCCCAATTTCTTGATTTTTTTTATTAAAACACCGTATGAGAAATATCTTTTTAAATGGACTTCTTTTCAATTTGGCAAGATTTTTTGTGATTTATGCAATCATATGTAAACAACGATTTTTATAAATAAAAATACGTGTTAAAAGTTCTAAGATTGTTTTATGTTATCCTAAAATCGTAATTAAGAGTATCAGAGATCTCAGAGTAGGCACGGAAGTGATTAAAAAAATCGTCTCATATAAAAAAAATTATATTCCATCCCTTATTTTTCAACCCTTTAGAAGGGGGACGTTTCCCTTCAAACTAAAATGGGACCAAATTGAAGATACTTGCTCTCAAATGTTATTAAATTTCCGCTAAAAATATTTTTCTAGAAACAAATCTATTTGAAAAAAAAATAGTACTCACATGTGTGAATAAACGGTGTTAACTAATGTTTTTCCGTAATTACAACCAGTTCAAAGAGCCGAAAGATAAAAGATTTAGGAAGATAAATTAAAACCAAGTTGCCGTGACGACAGCCTTGGCCTATTTTATGAAATAATTCAAGCCAAAGTTGTTTCTTACACTTTTTAAATTAACTAGCTGTGCACATTCAAGTGCTATCTACCTTGACTTGAGTTTTTCCGAAACATGTATCTGGTTGCACTTATCATCTAAGTGTATCACCACGTCAACATGAGGTAGATATATTTTCATAATAAATTAGGCTCATCATATATTTTTCTGTTTCTCTTGAGCTTATAGAAAAAAATAACTTAAAATCATTTTTTTTTGCTAACTTTTCTACTGTTTGAAAATATTACAAGCAAAAAAGTTGCCAACAAAATATTTTCTAGTTTCGCACTTTTAAAAACACAATTTTGACTTAAACTTATTTTCTTATTCAAATTGAAGTTCGAAATATTTCAACCTTTAAAAACCATCTTTAGTTATATCAAACATATTTCTTCCATCGTTCATGTTTATATTTATTTTTTATTTAACCTTCCACATGGTTGATTGAATCGACAAATTTATTCAGACAAATTGTTTTAGCACGTGGCAATAAAACCTTAAAAAAATATGCCATAAGACTTGGGAGCTTGAGGGAAATGTGTGTGTGTGTGTTCATTTTATCTCGATAGAATCTAAAACAAGTAGTTCATTGCTCTATTTATGTTTCTATAGAAAACCGAGGCGACATCATACATTATATGTCGTATATATCGACACGTTTAAAAGCTTCGATATTTCAATGTTTTAAAAATCGTGTCTTCTAAGAGCAAGCCTAAAATCAAATTATAACGCTTGAACTGTTTCATGTTTTCAGCTACTTTTTCACGTTCTCTCTTCAAATTTGTCACTTTTATGCTTAAAGCAATAAAATTATAGAAGTAAATTTCCTCTTTTTCACATGTACTATTATTGATTTTGACAGATTTTAGTTTTGCGTACCGGTGAAAACGGCAAATATATTCTATAGAAAAAGTGAATTTTGGCAAAAACGACAAAAAAAAAATTTTTCATTGGACTTAAACCACTACATTCGAAGTTTTTAAATAATAATTTTTTGTTGCTAAAATCATTTTTTATTTAAAGTTCAGACCACCAAAAAAATCATTTTCAAAATTCCTTAATTTTGTTTTGGATTTAAACCCAGCTAATTTGTGTGCTTACATTTGGATTTCTTAGTGAAACAACTTTTATTTAACTTCAACTGTTTATATTTTTCTCTATTCTGTTACCAAGGGCAATATATATAATAAATATAAATATATATATAAAAAAATATAGTAAATAAATCATCAAGAGGATAAACCGATAAGAAATTATGCTGCATTTTAAGAAATAAAGAAATAAAAAAATAGTTAATTAGCCAACAAAGAATTAGATTTGATGTTTAATGTTTTCTATCCGATATGTTTTTGTAACCATAATCATAGTTTTTAGTAACAAACAAAAATTTGAATATTCCAAAAAAAAAAAGAAATTCAAACCTTTTTTCAACGCGCTCTAACTAATGAACTTAAGAAAATATTTGTAAGACATCTTTTAACAGAAAATTTAACCGACTCTAATTTTTTACAGAAACATCCTTCTCTAAATATGCATAATTTTATGATTTTTTGGCTAAAAATGAAAAAAAATAATAAAATTTTTCACGTTTTTCTTGATTTTCTTCTCAAACAAAGTTTAAACTGCACTCTCAAAACATATAGAATGAGGGAAAATGTTTTTTTTCCTGTCCAAAACACTGATTAGACAAAATATGATTTTTTATAGTTTTCTCCTCAACGAGACAGAGATTTATACTTCTTAATATAAGTCTGAAAAGTGTTTAATAATTTTTTTAATTTTTCGTAGATGAAGTCACGGATAGCCAAAAGTATGTTAAATAAGTTATGTATAAGTATGAGTCAGGAATGTTTGGAGGAAAAAATAAAAATCTTTGTCGGGCTATATATTAAATACCACTTTAATAAGAGGGTATTCTAGTCAAAAATCGAATAATCGATTTTTTGACGTAATAACGTCTTATAAATTGATGAACTACGGCAGCCAATCTGAAAAAAATGTTATATTCCATTTAAGCCTGTGCGTGCAAGCGAGAACGCGATACAAGCAATCAAGAGGCAATTGTTGAATCCTAGACAACGTGTTTTATGTTTTTTTCTACAATTTATTTAAGTAATAAGATTTAAAATTGATTTCCTTCATACTTTTCAGTCTGAATTCATTTTACAAAGTTGTCTATTTTCAATTAACTCCTTCTTTGTATTATACAAAATAATGACAATTCAGTGATAATAATTCAATTCATAAAAGTATGCAATTTTTCATCAATGTTTCTTTATGATGGTATCACGTAAAACTATCGTCCGTAAACCGACTTTGCAGACAATCAATTTTTTACATATTTTGAAAGCTTAGACAATCGGCATTCAAAATATGTCAGCAAACGGATTTATCAATTTTATCTTTTTTATGTATTTCTTAATTATTAATAAATAGCTTGTAAAATAATGCACTTATAGTAAACATTAGGTTTGTGTTTTTTTACCTAAAAATACCTCAAATTCTATTTCTCTACAAATTTTTAGACTAAAAATTTATTATTATAAATTCTTTGCCTACGATTTATTTATCTCCAATCTTTACTTAAAACTTATTTAATTTTACGACCCAACTTTTCTATCAATTACGTTAAGTTGTTAACAAATGAGCCAACTATTCAATTTTATCCGGTCTTTGAGTACCCATCATTAAATTTACATTTTGGCCATCAGCCAAATCTCCAACAAATTCAAAGATTCCTACAACATGCGACTTTTTCATTCACATGCCCTCCTTAATTAGCAACTTTATAATGATTTCATTTGATACACGTATATGAAGTATTTAAGTCCCCAAGCACCCAATAATATTTTATTACTGTTGGAAAAAAATCGATATGAAAACCAATTTAAGCGATGTTGTTCGCTTGCAAGCGATTTTAAATGTAATATTATTATTCGTATATGCGGAGCAGCGCAACGTTGAAAATAGAGTACCTTAATCAATTCAGAAAATTATTATAATAATGAATACATAAAGTGAACATAGCATTAACATTAGCACTGGTTCCATTAAGGCAATTTCAAGGCAAATGGATTTGATAGAAAATTGAAAATGTCTCGGTATTAAAATTAGAACCCCTTTATTCCACAGTAAAGTTTACTCGTCATTCGTTTCTCATGTGAAATTTTATAAACCCGAGTTCATTTAAAATAAAATAAATTTTGTTACAATTAAAAAAGCTCTTTTATTTAAGGGTTTTGATTTTTAAAAAGCCTCTCAAAGTTTCACTGTTGAATTGCCTCAGGTCTATGACATCTTTTTGAAATAACATAATTTTTTTAAATATTTAACATGCAAGTTAATTGGAGTGAAAATAATTTAAAACAGATATTGTTTCCAAAAAGTTTGTTTTGATTTATATCTGGAACGTTTTGTAAATGCTTTGAGTTTCAATTTTAAAAATATCATTGCAAAGAAAATTATTCAAGCAATACACACACAGTGCTCGTAAATCCTATTTTTCATTGATTAAATAAACGAAATTGCACGAATTGTTCGTTGTATGTTTTTTTGTTAAAAATACGTTGAGAAATTTTTATTCTGAACGTTGAACTCGTATTGTGCTGGGAAATTTTTGTTACTCAAGGTATTTTAAGAAAAAGTAAATAAATCATGTTTTGTTGTAATTTCAATCAATTTATTGAGTCGAGTGCATTTAGATTTCAGTGTTGAAATTTTGTTATTTAACATTTATATGTATATTGAATTGATTACACTAATCCTATTCAATGGAAATACTAATGTGGTACTGTACTGTACAACAAGCTAAAACCATTTCAAAGGGAAGTAATTTCGCTTTTCAATCATTCTTAATTAAAGTTATTTTAAGAGAATTTAAAGGGTTTTGCATCATTATTTTAGTTTTAAAATTTGAATTAAGGAAAAAATGTATAAATCAATACTCACAGTAGAAGATTTTTCTGCTTCTCAAACCGTCTGTTACTTTTCTGAAAGAATATAAAAAATAAAATTAATTTTTTCGAAATAAAATATTTGAAGCGTCACGTCATAGTACTTTCTTTTATATGGAACTCGACACTGATGGTTAAAGAATAAATAAAGCACATGATTGGTTAAAAAATATAAATAGAATAGATAAAACTTAAATATCCATATAAGTAGAAATATAAGTATACTATACATACTTATATGAAATCCAACCCTTAACCCCAGATTTCTCTGTATTTGAATTTTCCCCAGAAAAAGTTTCAAATATAAATTACAGGCACTGATGAGTCTAAGAACTAGCTTAAAAAAAGAACCGTTTCCGAAAAAAATCAAAATACTTATTTTCTGTGTTTAGACAGTCGTGATATGACCTCAGCTGTTAAAACGACTTAAAAACACCCAAAACAAAAATACTCAAAAAAATTTAAAGTAAAGTGGGGCTTCCGCTCAACCGATTTCAACTAAAAGCTTTACGGCACAACTAGATGTAATATGTAGGCAAAATTCTATATCTGATGAAATTCGGATAACGATTTTGATACGATAACGCTGTCACATACAGACACTCACACAAACATGCATAAATTTTTTCTAAAAACCACTTTTTTGATTCAGGGAACTTCATAACGTGTATTTCCGGTGAAATCTTGAAATCGAAAATGTGACTCAATAACAATACTTCCTTTGCTAAAAAGTAGTACTTACTCGTAAAAGAAAGTAAAAAGAAAAGAATCTTAAAAAAGATAAAAATTTATTCCAAATGTCAAAAATACAATGCTTACAAATTACGACGACGCAAATATTTTCTAATGTCTACTATTGATGATGCATTAAGATTGCAATGAATGCTTGTCTCAATGACTTTGAAAAAACTGTTTTCTGCAAACAATTTGAAAGTACAATAATATTTGCAGTGCTTCACAGTGTAAAGAAAAACTTTCGAAAAGTTTTAAAATATTTCTAAGACCAAATACCTAAACATTTTTTTATGTATCCAAAATTAATTTTATTAAGGATTATACTTTAAGTGGTTTTAATATGCAGTATGAATTTTCAAAAAATCAATTTTTATAATATAGTTTTTGTAATATAAGTATATAAAATTTTAAAACTTTTATGCTTTTAAGTCGGTTATCAAGATTTCTCAGAAACGGCTGAATCAATCAATTACAAACTTTTTCTCACCGATAAATAATTTTTTATAAACAATTTAAGGTAAACATTTTGATCAAATAGATTTTTGAGAAGTCGCGATTTTATAAAAAACTTTTATTTTGCTTATTCTTTTGATCAATTACAAGATTATACTTTACAACGAAATCCGTTTGGTTATTTCATTCTAAATGATCCGGTCCAAAGATATCGTGGTCACCACACGATTCCATTTTTGAAAGGAGCTTTTGAAGATCAACTATATCAGCGTTCAAAGCTATTATTTCTGTAAATACAAAAATCTTAAAATATAGTTTAAAGTTAACCATAATATGTGTAGGTACCTACTATAAATTTTAATTTTAATAAATTCAAAAGTCTCCTCAGGAAAAATTCTTAAAAAAATATTGTTTTGGACCTTTATATTATAAACAAGCCCTAAAATTAATCTGAAATGAAACTTAAAATTAACTTTCGTTCCTTTTGTCCAATAAATTTCAAAACTCGTTAATTAAAATTTTTTTTTTAGTTTTTCCTTATTTTTTTTTCAAACAATTGACACTTTGTTTGTTCCATTATTTAACTCTCGTACCTCTATGCCGATATGAAGAAATGAGGGGAGGAAAAAATTAAAGTTCTGATGAAAATATGTAATTAAATTGTAAATTTGCGTTAGCAGGAAATGTAATTAGAGAATTAACTATGCAGATGGGTGTGCGCTTTTGTAAATATAAAGCACACAAAGTATTTTAAATTTTGAACGAGAAAGAAAATGACTAATGAATTAATTATTTTTCATAATAAAATTCTTTGTAATATGAGACTATTGTGCTTTTTATTTGCTATTAGCTTTTTGTTCAACTACTGAAAGCTCAAGTTTCATGAATATTCGGTGATTTTTTTTCAAAATATATTTCTACCAGAAAAGCTAAGAAGTTGTCCTATAAGGGAAAAGACACGCCGTGAAATTAAAACCTTGATTATTTCTATATTTTCTCGGTTCAATTTTCTGCTAAATGATTTGAATCTAATTTTTCTACTACATTAGCTAGCTGTCATTCTTCTGCACATTTCACGTTAAGCGCTTGGGCTCTGTATAGTTCATGATACCCATAAAAGTAGGTTAAAATTTTTATCTGTCTTATAATTCCACGAAAAAGTTCAGCTTTCTCCTTGTTAAGATGATCGCTATGTGCATTGAAGTGATATTAATAATCAAGTAGCTAAGTAAAATCAATAGATAACAACTAAAAAAACGTAATTTTGAAATAGACTCGATTTTGAATTAACTCGATTTAAATTTGGCCTAAAATCAAGTCAATTGTTAAAATTTAAACATACGTTCAAGTCAAACACTGTTTTACAAGTTTGTAATTTCAAGTTAAAATTTTTACTCACTTATTGCACTGACTTACCACTGGGCTAGTTTCATCTAAGTGTTTATACCTAGTTACTATTATACTATATTTATTGCACATCAATACAGATTATGTAAATAAATATTGAATAAATAAAAAAAAAATTACTGCACGAAAGGCCAATTACTTCAGTTGATGGATTCCTGATTTTAAGTATTCGACGTTAATTATTCGGAAATATTTCGCATAAGTTGAACATGATTGCTTTTAATTGAAATATTCATACTAGTTGATGACCCCTTCCACCATTCACCCCTTCACATTTTCTAAATTTGTTCTTAGAATTTTCTTTTAAGATCGTAAAATTTTCTTTAAATCCTTTCTTTCAGATTTTCGTTTCGATAAACTGTTCAAAAGTTATGAAAATTAAAAAAAAAAATGCCAGTATTATTTAAATTAAAAATTTTAAAAAATGGGTAGAGGCAGACCTTAATATTGATGTTAAGAGATCGTTTTAGCGCCAACATTTTTTTTATTATGATTTTATGGACGAGTCACCAGATCAGCGATTTTTGCAGTCGCTATACATGGTGTGCATGAGTCTCATGGTTTAGGGTCGAAAAATTCTTTATTCACTTTTTATTAGAAGTTTTTTTTTTTTTTTTGGTGTTTTAAGTCGCTTTAACAGCTATGGTCATATCACGACTATCTAAACACAGAAAATTTTTGTTGGTCAATTATAATCTTAGTTCTAGGATTTTAATTCTAGGATTCAATGGAAATCGAACCCGGGCCACTTGACGCATGAAGTGGAGAGAACTACTCCTCTAGCCACTGCGCCAATAGGTGGCTTGATTAGAAGTTTTTTTTTGCGAATATTTTTGTTTTTATACATACCTACATACTATCAATTTTATGACTATACATTTTTTTTGAAACACCCTAATAATCAGCAGCTGCCAGCTGTAAATAATTTAGGCATTATTTACATTTCCCAGGAAATTTAAAATATGCCCGATGGAAGATGACAAAATGACAAATTATATATAGAAAATATTACATTACTCGGGTATTATGAATAATGCAGTAAATCGAGTGGGCGATTTGAAAAACAAATTATATTCATATTTCTCTACATAAAAAATAAAAAAATATTGTACTTAAACACATTTTTAATGGACTAAAAATCAAATAAGGAACTTACTTAAAAAAATAATTCAGCGTGTACTTACAAACAAATATACACACAAAGAGTTTCTTATCAATAGAGCAGCTTCTATTTTGGTGACATTTCGAATTACAAAGCTTTTTTTTTCGTTACAGCACTTGCGCTTGTCAGATTTACAGTCAAATTGCTGTCACATAATTAAAGTGACCAGAGAAAGATTAGCAGTAGGTATGTATATAACGATCGGGCAATGTAAAGAATTATCCTTTATTGTCAAAGGCAAATACAGAATAATTAAATTGCCTTATTTTATCGGCCACTATTTATAACCAGGCATTATGAAAACTACCCTAAATAATCAAATTGAACGTAAAATATTTTATTTCCAAAAATTGTAAGACTTTATTAATTACTTTTAATTATTTTGTGTAGTTACCAACTTATTAATTAAGTGTTCACTTTGATTTGTAAAATATGCAGTTAAAAGAGTAAAACCTGCGCTTCACTCTAGCGAAAGTATTAATATCAAATAACTTCTTGAACTAAAACCAATACAAAAATTTCTCGTTTATTTTCAATTTCAAACATATTCCTGTCAAATTTTTCAAAAATTATTTATTCGTATTACATAAAATTGTGGCATGTGATTGATTTAAATTTAACTTTCATACACTGAAATTTTACGCTTTGCATATGTACATATATATGCATACAACACATCCACACAATGAATAGATTCGCGTTTCACATGTGCACAGTATGTTGAGGCAAATGCTTGAAAGCGCACGATATATCAATATCTCTCACATTTTAATGTGTTGGTGAAATTACCACTGATTTATTTTCAGCACGTATGGAATTTTACTGTTTATAAAACGAACACATTATGAATAGATGTGAATGTAAATAGACGCATCGTGTCGTTAATGCCAAAAAAATTGTACCGAATCTATTAAAAATGGAGCAATTCAATGATTTCACAGATCTTTTAAAAAAAATCTCATCTCTACCTATAATTAAATATTTCACATTTAATCCACGATTATAAAAGAAATGGATCTATTATTTATTTTCACTTCACACGATATTTACGTTGTGTTATATGGCATTTAAACAAAGTTTAATTAAAACGCCTGCCATTTGTTAAAGTTCTCCATTGAATGAATAAATTAGAAAATAGATAGCTTTTATCAGCATCATAATATTAAACGTTATATGAGTACAATACACTTCAATCTATTTAAAACCTTTGAATTTTATTTTTCAGTTTGACTTAATTTTATAAAAAATATAGGTTCCTAAAATGCCATCTTTTACTGTTGTATTGATACAATTTATTATTCAAAACTTGCTAAAATTGCATAAAACTAGAACAGCTCCACTGAATGGAATGGTTTTAATGAACTGCAAGTATGAAGAATATTAAATTGCCCAACAACAACAGCAGCAGAGAATGTGCATATTTTAGTGATTTTCCATTTGTTTTTGTTTAAGATAAGAGCTTAAGTAAAAACTAAATTTGTCTATGTATAAAATTCTGAAAATAAAATATTAAAATGATAAAATAGCATTTTTATTAATTTTTCTTGGAAAATGGATTATGCTTTATCTTTGTTTTTAAAGCTTTTTAAAACTTTTTTTTGGTTTATTTAAGGTCGCATCAACTACTACGATCATTAGTGACCGTCGAATCCAAAAACCAAAATTTTGGAATGGGCAAGGAGATGACGTATCAAAACCAATAAGGTAAAACACAATTCAATTTTTTGTGTAAAACACAAAAGTGGACCGATCTTCATCAATAATCTTCCTGTTGAGAGCGTACAGAGGGTGAAGTACCTGAAATTTTACTTGGACCAGTGCTTACCATGGAAATAGATCCATATAAAAAGAGCACAGCTAAAGTTTCTACAACGAGACCTCCGATGATTAATCGGGAAGAGATCGTCTCTAAACTAGCCTCAAAGGTAATGCTCTACAATCTACATGGACGTATGGAGCGCGTCTGCGGGCAGCCGCCAAACCTTCCACTGCCGAAATGATCCATAGACAGCAGACGGTAATATTAAGATCTTTTCTCAGGGAAGGACGCTACATTAAAAATGAGATCATATAGCGCGACCTAGGAGAAGAAACGGTGATGGAATATGTTAAACAACAAGGAAACAAGTCCCTGAAACGTGTAAAAGCTCACCCTAACAAATAAGATATTGAAGCTATACAAAAACTTCCCTATAAAAGACTAAAGCGTTTATGAATTCAAATTCCAATTGAATTTATCAATTCATAAACAAAAATAAATTCAACTGATAATTTCTTCATATAAAAAAATAAATCTCATTTGTTGGATTTTAATTGATAAGTTTGTAATTACTAGTTATTTAAATTATTTAATTTTAATGTAATTTATAACTAGCTACTTAGTAATAATTTTTATTCTTAACAAGTTTTATGTATAAATTAAGTTTTCTTCCTCAATAGTCATAATTCTTTTACAATAATATAGTTACATATAATAACCTAGGCTTGAAGCACTGTGTAATCAATACCTAGAATAAGAGGACCAAGCAAAAGAAAATTAATTTAAATTTGAGTATGTCAAGATTTAAAAAATTTGAATTATATTGACACGAAGCTTCCAATAATTTGTCTTGATAATTAATCAATTGTTTATAAACGTGTAATATTTGAAATATTTTGGTTATCAATCAAAGCTAAACAACTGAAATTACCAATCAAAATATCTGGTGCGAGGCGTTACACTACTTTCTTTTACATTTATGAAAATACTCGCTGTTATTTATAACAAATATAAGCACTTTGTAACAATACATATAAACAGTACTATATGCATACAACCTATAGGGCTATATGTATATACACGAATTCCTAAACTTCATCCCAGAACCGCCCTTATTCGAATTTTCCCAGGAAAAAGTTTCAAATAAAAGTTGTAGCCACTAATGAGTCTAAGAACTATAAAAAGTTTAAAGAAAATCGTTGGAGCCGTTTTCGAAAAAAATTAAAAAAGCTCAAAAACGCCAAGAGTAAAGTAGAGCTTTCGGTTAACCGATTTCAACCAAAAGCTTCGCGGCACAACTAAGTATAATATGGAGGCTAGATTCCAAGTTTGGTGACATTCGGATAAAGCTTTCGATACGATATGGCTGTCACACACAGACATGTTTCTAAAAACCACTTTCTTGGACTCAGGGGACCTCAAAACATGTATTTTCGTTGAAAGTTCGAATTCGAAAATTCGATCCGATTACAATACTTCCTTTACTATCTATATAGTAGTAAAAGAAAGTAAAATGTAATGAATCATTAATGATATTTTTATGATTGTTGTTTACGTAATTTAAAACATGGGCACCAAATCGTATTTTTATTTGCTTATATTGGCTTTAGTTTTAGATACATAATTTCTTGATTTTATTGATTTTTTCACGCTATGGAAGTACTTCAACATTTTTTTTGTGGTTTATTTAAGATCGAACCAACTACTATGGTCATTAGCGACCGTCGAATCCGAAAACCTATGAAAAATTTTTGGGTTTTCATTGGAATTCGAATCCAGGACCGAGGAGGTAAGTGTCCTATTTCAAACTATTGTATGTTTTAATATATTATGTGGATTACAGGTAGCTTGCAAAATCGATATTTTTACTTACTCTGTATTTTGCAGGTAACATTATGACTAAGGTTTTTATTTCAATTACTCATATTGACTTATATTGATTATTGAGTATTGGTGCATAAAATCGTTAAAATTATTGTTCCTTGAGGGTTTCAAGAAGATATAAGTACAAAAATAATTTTTACAAGTACCTAATTTTTAAAAAAAAAATGTCATAGTGAGGGAAATTCGAGTTTATTTTAGAATAATATTTTAATACCTCGTATTTCGTTCTTCTAGAAAATAACAGCTTTAAGAAAATTTGAAAATTTTGAACTTTATTGTCGTGACAGTCGAAATTGAAATAAAAATAATTATCACTAAAATCTCTAATTTTAATTTTGGTGGTTAAGATGTTATTGTGTAATTCCATTCAATTTGATGACGATGACTATGTTTTATGGTTCAAAATTTCTTCAGACATTTATTTAGATAATCACGATTCTATAAACCCTTAAGTCATAGTTCCACGTGGATTATTGACTCTATCAACAAAACTGTAGCATATTG
Source organism: Sisyra nigra (assembly GCA_958496155.1). Taxonomy (NCBI): domain Eukaryota; kingdom Metazoa; phylum Arthropoda; class Insecta; order Neuroptera; family Sisyridae; genus Sisyra; species Sisyra nigra. Next base: position 26,547,748 of record OY292315.1, read on the forward strand.
GACTAAAGCGTACATTATTAAAAAGGCTCACCAAGGTTTTTCCTATTCACCTGTTAATTATTGTGAACACTCTTTCTCATAACATATATATTGTGAATATTCAATAAAAACTATATTCCATTATGTTTGTATTCTATGTACTTTAAGATACAAAAATATCCTTGAATAAACTATGAATTTCAATACAGACGTAAAACCTTTTTTTTCGTCATTTTTATTAATCTGTTTTAAAACAACATCATCATAGGATTTATATAAGCCACTTCTTAGACCAGGGTTTATCTTATGAAACACAAAAAAAACGCTTAAGGTTTTATCTAAAGACTTAAATAAAAACAACAGCCAAAGACAAAACAGCATTATTTTTCAGCTATTCAATTTTAAAATTGAAAAAGATCAAATTTTTAACACAAAAAAACCTATTAGAAAACTTTTTCCACGACTTTTAAAAATACAATTTTCCTCTTAAGTACACCACAAAATATTTCATTAGAGAACCACCGAGATAAAGTTTCTATAACATATTATTTAAGTTTCATATCAATAGCAGATTATGTTATTTTAGAAAAATAATAGATCCTTAACATGCCAAACTCAGTTTCTTTTCTAGACCAATTTAAAGTTTTAATACAACTTGGAAGAAACTTGGTTCGAAACGTGGAAAATTTTGGTTGCTTTGGTCGCGCCAACTAACAAACTGAAACGACAATTGAACGAACCATTGTAACTTTAAAATATGTCGCTTAAAAAGCTTTACATTCATTAAAACTTTATTCGACATTTTCAAAATTTAATGTTACCTAATTAAATGTTATTGATTTATTAAACTATGTTTTAGTGTCTTAAATTATACGAATGAATAAATAAATGCATAGGGGTCCCCGATCTGAACTCCATAATTGTTTTCATATTTAACTATTGTTAATTCCATAAAGGTTGAAAATTTCTTGAGATTCAGTACTTTACTTAAATTGTCTAGTCGGTAATGTAAGATACATTTTTATTTTGTTTTAATTACGTGTACCTTAAACGTTGATATAGTACTGATTCCATTTTTAGAAGGTTTCTAAATTCTTAATCAACATTTATATTTTAATGACCTATGCAGACCCATAATCCAAATTAAAGTTTTTTGAAATAAAACCTCATTTGACAAGTGAAGCTTGAATTCAAAACCGCGAAAAAAGGATTAAATTTTATTTTAACACATAAGTTGAAACATTGAATTTTTCTATAATACACATAAAACTTAAAAGTTTATAGACTTTTTTCTAAAATTTTACTATAAAATTTAATGTCAAGTTTCATATTTCTAGGCCAATGAAAGTAGATCTATAGGTTTTAAGTCTTTTAAGTCAAACTTTTTTGAGAAAAATTAAACTGATGAAGTGTGAGAAAACTCATCGTAGAAGGGATTTCATACTACGATTAAACTGTTTGTAACAATTTGTTTTATTGATACCATATTTGTTAAGTAAGAGGTTTAGAAAATTAGAGGGACAAATGACCTTAATTAAAAATTTTTAAAAATTAATTGAATTTACACAACGTTTTGTGGCGAAATATATTTCAAATGAAAAGCTTTAAATTTTTAAGAATCAAGTATTTAAAACAAACCTTACATTTATCAAATGAAAAATATGACAATTGTAAAATATAACGTATTATGTAAATAACCAATAACCGATAATTGAAATGAACAAATAAATGTGTTGTGCTTGTTTCAAACACAAGGGATGGTGGAATAGAGTTAATGTTTTCTTTTACCTTAGAAATGTTGTTCTATTTTTCCTTTAAATTAAGAATGAAGCTCTTAAATAATAATTTGATAATGAAAACAATAATTAACATGACAACTAAGGAAAATAAAGATGATAAAGAATAATAAAGATGACAAAGGAAAAAATTCTAAAAAATGAATGAAAAATGTAAAACCATAAAGAATGCGATGAATTAAAAAAAAAACCTAAGAAGTTTAGGGAGAAAAATCAGAAAATAAGCAGTAAATTTTAAAATTATTACAATATAACCAAGGCAATATCATACTGAACAAATATTCGTAATGATTTTGCGGCAATACGAGTTACCAAAATGTAATGGAAGATATGACGAAACATTTAAAAAAGTTGAAATTGTTTTTTAAATATTTTGTAAATGTAGAGACTTTATACTGTTCACATTGCTTTTTCTATAAACAAAGAGTTAGAACGAATTTTAGAAAATTGGGTTTTTGAAAAATAAAATTATAATATTTTTATCTATTTCAAAACTTTATCATAAATTGTATTAATAATCAATGCGAAAAACTTTTATTTATTTTTTCAAATTTATATCAAAAAACTTAAAATTGTTAAAATTTCAAAAAGATCCACCTGACTACAAGTTTACCGGAATGGTTGTTTTATTTGTGACGTCATAAAAAGACAATTTATTTCCGCAGTACGGTTTTAATATCAGTCTGTGTTCCAACGCTGACTTTTGCAGCAGAAAAAATTAATTAACTACTATATTATTATATTAGTAGTTATCCGTTGCATTCGCAACTAAGTTTTACAACAAACTAAGTTTTATCTGATCTGATGAAAAAAATACAAAAATAAAAAAAAACTTGGTAAAAAGCCGGTTTGAGCAAATAGGCATGTTTGAATGCCGTGCGCTGTGTCAACTTACCCCTAACAACGTTTTGAATGCGTAAGTAGGGATAACAGAGAGAGTTGTCATACTGAAACATGCAGGGCAAGCCTGTCAACCATTAAGTTGGTATAGCGATATCCCATTCTGCACGGACGCACGCCAAGAAAGGAAAGTTATATATATGATTTATATGATTTTATTATAAATACTTAGGTGCATCAAAATGATCTTCACAACAAAAGAAAAATTGATGAGGTTTTGGGATTATGTAGCACTGCTTTAAACCATTTATTTCAACGTTTGACATCTTTTTAAATATTAAAAAACATTTATTTTGGGGAATTAATTTTGTAGTTACATAATGGTACGAAGCAAGTACGGTAACTAATTTTAAGATGACAACAACAAGATTTAATCGATTAAAAGTCAAAACATTATATCACCCACGTGCTAAAATGAGTACAGCTTAACATTGTGACGTCACACGCGCTCGAGTTTGTTTGAGAACTGTTGGCGTGTTTTCAGCACTAGATTCAAAATTTTATTTTTAATTTAACATACATTTTTAATTAGAACAAAAAGAAACACAAAATAGTTTTATTATAAAACGTGTATACGATCTTTTCGTTTATTACAAAACTATTTTTTTCAAAAACCCAATTATTATAAAAAATTAGGCCTAATAGTTTTGGAGAAGGTGGCAGGTCATTTACGGTGATGGGTGCCACATAAAGCCTTTCATTTGATATATCATATTTCATGTCTTAAACATAAATTGTTTACTTAATTTTCCACTTCAACCTCTAAAATCACCAAATTCTTTAAGCGAATGATATTATAAGAGATTTTTGTCTTGTTTTTTGACAAAAAAAAATCCTAAAAATAAAATAAAACAACATTTTTTTGTCTTTTTTTGTGATATCATGCCATATTAATGCCAAAAAAATTATTATCTAAGTGGCTGTAATGAATCAAACTGACTACCTTTCTAAAAGATTCTTACTATTTTGAATGAGCTAGAATGCAGTTATTCCTAAAACAGAAGTTAAATGGTCATTTGTCAGTTTGTTTCTTAGGCAACTCTTTCGAAGTATGTACCATTGTAAAAAACACTTATTCTCATACGCGTATATATGGTATGGGGAAGAAAGCAGTTATTTTCTGGCAAAGTGTTACCAGTTGTTTGAAATAAGTTTAACAATGTCATTCAATCAATCCAAGTTACAAGTCTGATTTTATTGTCTCACAGACCACTTTAAAAGGTGTACTGAAAATTTCAGAGTCTTTTTTAATGATACTGAAGTCTTTGAATCTTCATTTTAATTCCTATGAAGTTTTCGAGGAATATCTAGGACTATTCAATTCAAGCTTGGTAAGTAAGACCAGACATTCTTAGAAAGCTGATTCACGATTAGAACGAATACAATAAGCTGTCATTTGAAACCTTTAAAATAAGCCCTGGATATCATCAATAAATTGGTATATGTGTTTCATTTTTAATTGAACTTAATTATGAGCAGAGAAGCCTATTTAAAATATTAAATCCGAAAGCTATGCATTCACCCAGAATTTTATACTCTTCATACCCCTAAGAATGTAAGTTACTATTCACACGTTTAGTTTTTAAACTCAAACTTATCTATTACCTCTCACTCTTGTCATAACAATTCAATGTGTGAAATAAGTCTATAAATTTGTATGGTGTTATTGATATAGACAATTGTAACTTTATAAGTACTCTAAGCAAAACTTCTAATCAATACAAATTATAATTATAATACATTTAATTTCACCTATTGGGGCAGTAGTTCTCTCCACTTCATGCGTCAAGTGGTACGGGTTCGATCCCCGTTGAATCCTAGACCTAAGATTAAAATTGATCAACAGAAATTTTCTGTGTTTAGATAATCGTGATACCTTAGTTGTTAAAGCGACTTAAAACACCAAAAAAAAAAAAAATAATAATAATAAATAAATTTGAAGTAACACTGAATCTTTTTCCTATAACCGTTAAGGATAATATAAATACTTTCTCTTAATCGAGTACTGACTCTGGTCGATTAATGAACCTTTTGTTATCTTGTAATCTAATAGTTTTGCTATAAAGGAAAAGCTCTTACTATTCAAAAAAAAAAAAAAAAAAAAAAAATGAACAGAATTTTAACACGCAGAAAAATTAAAATAACTTTATTTCATTCGTTCAGCTAAACAGTGATTGAGTATCGAGTTTTTACGTCTAAAAACTTTTTATTTTCTTTCTTTCATATTAACTTCATGAACAACCAAAAAATATTTTCCTGAGCCAAGCACTTTATTACACAAAAAAAAAGTTTTTTCTAACGTAATTTAAATTGAATGATTGTTCAAACAAAACTAACGAATCGTAAATTTTTTTAAGCTCATAAAAATTTATTTATGTAACTCCAGTGAAATTGGTGTGAAATTCAACAAATATTAATCAACTCACCTTAAAAAAAGCTTTTCACAAACTTGACAAGTTTGTAACTTAAAAAGTTGTTATTTTCACTTGTTTCGTGTGATTGTAATAATAATAATTAACGTCCCCGCACTTTTTCACAAGTTGGCAACGAGCTTAAGCGAGTAGTTTTCTTAAGCTTTAGCCGCGGGAGTCACATGTGGACTGACGTTAACTGACAAGTGGACACTATTTGACATGTAAAGCCCCCTCCATTTAATATCCTGGTTGTCATGGGAACTATAGTTAGATATATGATGCTCTGATGAGGTAGTGGGAGGATTCCTGAATCCTTCCTTGTTCCCTCTACAAACCCATATTGTATGCACATACATAATACATACCTAGTATATACCATATGCTATGTAAATGAAGCAAGGATATAAGGAAAACATTACCATGTCACATAGACGTTTGTCTCTTATTGAATTTTCAACATATGAAACTGATGAAATAAATGATAATAACCAAATAAAACTTTACAGAACAAAATTGTAATGATTATCAACTTTTTTTTTGAGTTTCAAAAATTAAGTGTTGATCATAAAAAATGTGGAAAATTTGACTCGAATTTGTTAGGATTCAGTCATTAAGGATTTTCTTATTAAGATTCATCTAAAAGCTCACAAAACTATATAGAAAATGAATTGATTGTCACATATTCTTATAGAAATGAAAATAACAGGTTTTACTATTCAGCTTATGTATATTTTCAGCCTTCAAAAACCCCATAGAAAGCTTGAAAGTTACAATAGTTATACTACCAGTTTTTTTTCTAATGTTCTGAATGGTTGAATATTTTGCCATTTTTACTGAAAATCAATGCAACTAGTTGTTGTTGTTTTTTAAGTTTAAAATGCTCTTTTAGCAATGATTTATGGTATATTAAAAAAAAAACATAATATTATTAAGGGTAATGCTTTCATAACAATGCTTTTAATGATTATTAAAAATAATATTTTTTTAGCTTGAAAATTGAACGAAACGTTGAAACCAAACCTATTATATATATATATATATATATATATATATATATATATATATATATATATACATTTAAGAGACTAGGAAAAAAAGGAGGACTTTGTAACCTTCTGATTTTGTTACATACTTGTAGTTCAAAAACGTGGTCGAAATCTTTTGTACGAAGTGAATAAAATATAAAGCATAGTTATTTTTTTTTTTAAATTGATTGATAGGAAATATAAAATGTATACTTAGTTATGGATTTATTTTATAATCTCCTTATTTCAAAATAAAGTTTTTCCAAAAGATTAAAAGTTTTATGCTTCCGTTATCGTAAAAAAGGCCGTGTCTTCCAAAAATTGGCCTTGCAGGGTTCCACAGTAATGTCTTCGTTGAATTATTTACACAATTAGGTTTTTCTTATTAGTCCAAACATGTGATAGTCACAATGAGAGAGTCAGTACTCTAAATAGGGTGTTTCAGTGAATTTCTAATGCATTTCCGTCCAATGTTTGCGGGTTATCTAGCCTATAAGGAAGACAAGCATTATAAAGAAGGAAAATCACTTCTCTGATCAAAAATTTATTCCTTTTCAGTTGTTTTCAACATTTTGTTTCATCCAACAACGGATAGTAGTAAGGAATATTAAAAGCTTAGGGTTTAATAGTACAGGGAAATTTAAAGTAAAGTGTAAAACTCCATGAAAAAATACAAGGATTTTACTTAGTCACTCTTGTTCGAGGACCAACCCCTGCTCAGCCCAAGCCTTAGTTTGTTGTACCAATTGTAAACTTAAGTTCAGTCAACTAAGTGTTTAAATAGAATTTTTTTCAAAACGGCTGACTTTTGGATATAATTTTATTTGAGGTACCTATTCTATAACTATCTGTGAAAATAGGTAAATAGATTCCCACCCCTCGACGAGGGTTGAAAAAAAATGTAATTACAAATAACTCCAACAGAAGAAAAGCTAGAAAAAAAAAAGTTTAAAATAAAACTATAAGAAATAATCTTAGCAAGTTTTCAGTTTTCTAAATAGTTTAGTTGCTAGAAGCAAATTAAAGTTTTGGCAGTGACTTTTTGCTAAATGTTGCAACACCACTTACATTAGTATTAGTGGTAGTCGTATATAGTATGTATAGCCGTTATATTATTTTTAAGGCGTTTCTTTATTGTCAATCTCTTCACGTTTCAATCCCTTTGCTCATTAAATATACAAATGAAATAGGGTTTAAAATAAATAGAGAAAAATAACAATAACATTTTACCTTGACTTGAATTTTACATTTACTAATATAAACTTAAAATTACTCAATATTTAAAACCAAGAAATACATTTTTAGATATGTTATATAACAATAAGTATTACATTTTTGTTTGAATCTTGATAAAATGGATGCATTTATTATTAAAAAAAAAAAATAAAATTTGCGTTTATCTAAAGGGTACTGATACAAAACCTCTTATTGAAATTTACCTAAATATATCTCTTTGATCGATTCCTAAAGTATTCGTATGATTTTTGATGGTTTTGCGCCTTTATTGAAACTTTGCCACCAACGGGGTTAACTTCTTGGCTGTTTATAAGAATTTTAGTTAATGAAAGGAACGAAGAGTACAAAATGTACTCTTACTCTATCTTAAATATTGCACCTTCATCTACAATCTTTACAAATTTAAAAATATTTTTCATACGTTTCTGACCGTCGAATAATTCCAATTAATATCGGATTCATTTTCATATAATTTATCATTTTCGAAGACTTACAAAGTTAATAAAATATTTTCAATTTTAACCTGGTTTTGGTTATATGTTTTTACTACAATAAGCTGTTCTTCATCAAAAAAGAACATCTCATGTATAAAAGGATAAAATTATTTACAGACAAATACATTGGAAGATAAGCCATTGAAGATAGACACATGTATTTTTTAAATGTTTTTTTTCCTTAGTGGACTCTGATCCACAATAAGTGAGGTTTTTTCAAACACTCCCCCTCTAAGTAGTTCAAATATGGGTTTTGAGATTTTTCATTTTTTAAGTCTTTCTAAAATATTAAATTTCTGTAATTCTATTCTAGCAATTATCAATCTTCTTGTAAATGTAAATCGAACCTCTTCTTTTAAGTTCATTAATTCGTTCATTTAAAGGTCAAAAATAATTTTTTTTAAAAGAAAATCCCCAGTAAATGGCCTCACTGACTTTAAATTGCGTGTTTGTTTCAACTCCTCATACTACTCTTTAAAATATTGTATTGGAAATTATAATTTTGAGGGGAGGAGTATTAAAATAGCCCATATTTTAACTACAAAAAGATTTCTTTCATCAAAACTTATTATTTTACTATATCAACCAATCCAAACAATGAAACACAAGCCACTAACAACAATGAATCATATAAAAATTTTCATAAGAACGAAAAAATTTCTTTATATATCTTAGTTAAAGAAACTTTCCACGAGAATAATAATTCGACTTGCCGTCAGACAAAAAACAAACCAATTTTCCGTTTTGAAATAATAATATACTTGCTTGAATATTTAAATAAATAACTTTCAATTCTGTTCTTATAAATTTTAAGACAAATTTAACGAAATTTATCGTTTGGGCTTTGGAAAAATGCCAAAGTTTTAAACGAACATCGTTTTTAGTTGTATATCATTATGTTCATATTACTCGTATATATATCGTATACATATGTATACATATTATCTAGATATATAAATGCGACAATGTGTATTCCGCCTTCATTTATACCCTCTTGACAAATGGAATAATTTCATTCATTAATGAACATGAAATAGAATGTATAGTAATAATAATAATATTGTTCTAATTTTCATTTGTATTTTTAATAAATTAAAATTTAAATTAAGGGCGAAGTAAATGTAACACAAAAATTTTTATTTTACTAACACTAATTAATATTGAATTTTTCTCTAAGAGACACCAATAAACGTTTTTACATTAAAAAGAAAGCTTTAAGGCTAAAATAGGCTGATTCGTAATAATTAAAAAAGTAAATACGTATATGAAAATATTTAAAGTTTTTATAGTAAAAAGGCAAAAAAAATTAGTTCTAAATAAAATATAGCTAATAACTATTTAGTAAAAAGAGTAGAAAACTTGAAAAAGCTAGTAAACAAGGGAATGTACTACTTAGAAATCAATATTTTATACTGAATAATGATGGATATTGACAAGTAAAATTCAACAAGCCAAGATTGAGAGGTTGTCGATATATGGAAAACTTTAAAGTAATGAACCACTTTTTTCTTATCATAAAACTAAGAAAGATTAGTTTTAAAAATCAGTACAAAAACGCCATTGACAAAAATAAAATAAAAGGCCATGAAAGATCGAACCATTGCAAGAACCATAACACTTCAACTAATGAAAGCTTTAATGTATTTAATTCTACATTTTAAAATCTGATTAAACAAAAAAAATTTTTAATTTTTCTGAAACTTGGTTTTTAATATCCTTAATAGTCTTAATAGCCTAAGTAGAGATTTTTATATTGAATGATTGTGTAGTTAAAGTTTTTAATACTTTTAAAAAAATTCTTATAAGTATTCACCAAAAACATAACCACATTCCAAATTAAAAAAAAAATAATTACAATCAGAATTTCTTTTAATACTCCATAATTTCTCAAGTGAAAAGGGGAAAAATTAAAAGCTTCAGATAAAAATTGGCTTATTACATGGTAAAATAACCATCAACTTGATCAACTTGAAGAAGTAAGTGACTGAGAGAAAGCACATCTGAAAAATCAATTTATTATACCAAAAGATACAATTCATATAAAAGTTTAATTTGTTTGATTAAAACCTAAACATATTTAATCGTTAAAAAGAAAAAAAATAATTAAACTTATGTCTCAAAGAATAAATATTTTCAATTGTATTTTTAAAGTACACTTACATAAGTTAGTGTGCCTGTCGTTTTCCAAAGTATTACAAGAGGAATTATTTTTAATTATACATTCGGAAAAGTTTCAAACGAAACAGTACGAGATAAATATTTAAGCAAGTTTACGCTTACAACTCGTTTAATTATATTCAAGTTTTAAGAAGTAAATAATTGTTGGTAGTTTATGTTCATTAGGTTTAGGAGAGAAACTTGCATTTCAAAGATAAAACTTTTGAACCATTCAATTTTTAGATTTAAGTTTGAAATCTAAAAGAAGTTCCAAGAAAATCATGATGAGTCAATTTACAAATTGATACGAATTTTGTCTAGCATAAGAGTGTTAACACTGTATGTGTGTGTGTTTTTTCTTCTTCGCTCTGTATATTTTTTAACAAGCCCTCGACAATCCACGTTTTCTAAAGGATGAAAAGAGGACACTTCAGATATCACTCTCGGTGTAGGATATGAATAAAACAAGCCGAGAACCACCGTGTAATTTCAACAATATTTTGTGGCCTGACAAGTATAAACACTTGATATCATAAGGGATGATGCCTTAACTTTAACCCACATGAATTATTTTATTTAAATAATAAAATCGATCCAATTGAAGTAAAACGAAGTGAAAACCAGGGTCTTATTGTTTCGAATCAGATTATGTTTGTTGAGCTAATATTTAATATAATTATTAATTGTATGAAAAACTTTTACAAGTGAAAATGTTAATAACTTTTGATTTATGATTGACCGCTTTTAACTTTCCTAATTCAAGTTTCATATCAGAGTCAAGATCAAGCTTTAATTACTAGTATACATATGCATGTGTGCCAGTTTATATTATATCTTGTGGAATAAATAGGAGGTAACACAAAGTTTAACATTTATGAAGTTCTGTAAAATTGATGTTTTTTTTAATAAAATTCATTTTTTGTGCCTTTGAATGAAACAGATCCAAATAAAATAAAATATCATCGATCAAATTTGAATTTTTTTTTTGTCCATTTTAAAGGCCAAATTGATACATGTTATTGCAAAAGTATTGGGTTTGGAGTTAGTATTGTCTGTAAGCCCGTTTTATGTTAATTTAAATATGAACTATCAAGATAAGAACATTCTTTGGCAGTCAGACATTATTAAAGACGGTCATAACAATCAACTATTAGCTTTTGGAAGACCTGACAAAGCATATTTGAGTCAAACTTGGTTGGGTAGCAGGGCATAAGAAGAAAAGAAGATTAAAGGCAACAGAGAAGCTGATAAGAGAGTTGGTTTGCTGACTTCCTTTGAGGGTTAACAGTCCAAAGTAAGTACATATAACCAAATCTGATAAAAAGACGATAAACTTAACGCAAAATAAATACTGGCAAAAAGTCTTTGGTTAAAAACTAAGTAAGAAAATTACTCTTAGAAGATTTCTATCTCTTTTGTGATTTAATTTTTTGTTATTCAACTAATTCAATTTTTTACTTCTGTCAAGTGTCAACGCGTTTTATTAGATCTGTCGGGGAATTTTCGATTATTCAGACGCGTTATCAAGCAATTGAACCAATTCTTTTATTTTAATTGTGTTAGACTTGTCAATGATAACTTTGAAAGATTCCAAAAAATAATTTTTGCTGAGGGGTTTTTATTAATACCATCATAAATACCATCATTTTTTTTAGTCCTTTTCAATACGCCTGTTTCTTTTTTTTATTCTATATAAATTGCTTCTTGTCTTTTAATGAATCCTTCGTCATTAATTGCTAGTTTATCATCTGATGTGTGGAGACTATTGCAAATGGACCCAGAGCTAACGACACTTTTGTCGAGTTGATCTCAATGTGGCTGGAAAAATAACAAAATGAAGCTTTTTTTTGTGTTTTAAGTCGCCTTAACATCTAAGGTCATATCACGACTGTCTAAAGTCTACTATTTTGATTTAAGAGAGTAAACACAGAAAATTTCTGTTGGTGAATTTTTTCTTAGGTCTAGAATCTTAAGTCTAGGATTCAACGGGGATCGAACCCAATACCACTTGACGCATGAAGCGGAGAGAGCAAATCTAACTACGGTGCCAATTAGTGGTTAGAATGAAGCTTTGTTGTTGCCTATATTATGAGGTGAGCCAACTCGCGAGCAACAACAAATTTCGTAATTTAATTCGTAAAAATTACATCGTCAGCAACTTCTTCTGCGATTCGTCGAGTTTGGTTTATTGACTATACGCCGCGCCGTCAGCGTAATAGATCAATTGATGATGTCGCTATCGACGTTGAGATATCTAGTAGAGAAAGACGCTGTCATTCCAGATTATACGTAGCTTGATCAAATAGTATAAAAAGTCTCAAAATATGATGAAAGGGGAATTCGGTTCGGAATTAAGAATTCGGAAACCGGACAGAGTGTTAATCAATGATTAACATAAGTATATTATATACTGTCGTTATTTTGACCCTTTTCAATTATGAAATCGCCTGCTTGCCTATTCCAATTGATTGCGTTTGCTAGTTAAAAACATTAAAAGGGGTGGTTTTTTAACGATGATATGTTTACCCATCGTAATATGGGTGAACTTGCAAACACATAATCTAGAAACATTAAAGAAATGCAGTCGAGTGCTTTCCATTCCAAATCGGTTGCTAATGGTGCCTGTCGATCAATTGAAAACCAAGAATAAAGTATGCTTAGTAGAAGATTTAATTAATAAAATGAAATATGGATGTTGGCATGAAAAAATTAAACAATTGTGTATTGATTATCTAATAAGTGTTTTTATTTTTACAAAAAAAGACAAACTATTGCCTAAAGACTCATCGTCAGATAGATCCACGCAAATGTCACTACCATTTTCGTTATTTTCATTACTAAAATTACTATCAAAGGGAACATTAACAGTACATACTTTTATACTACTTCATACTAGTTGACTAACTCCTAAAACAAAACAAAATAACAAAATATATTCGTATGCATTTTCAACCAGAGTAAATAATCTTCAATTTAAAGCTAAAATGTGCATTGTTGCTAAAATAATTACTGAGATATGGGTCTTTCAAATTTTATTAAAAACATTAAAAAGTTGCACAAAACATTATATTGTTGAAGTTTTTGTGCAATATCTCCTAAATAATGGAAGGCAGCAGGGACCGCGGAAGTACTTTGTGACGGGGGGGAGCTTCTATGAAAACAGTAACCATGCCCTCTTGCATCAGATAATTATTAGTTTTTATTTAATTTAAGATTTTTACTATATGAAAATTAAGTCCAACGAATATTCAGTTGTAAGAGACGTGCGATCGCGTTAAACATTCAAAATCCGACCCCCAGATAATGGAATAGAAAGGCCACAGCGGTTAGCGGTGTTGGTTATATGAGAAAAAACTTCCAGGGAAAAAATATTTTTGTCTAATTATATATAATCATATATAATCAGATCTGAAAATTGGCCAGGTATGATCATATATAATTATATATGATTAGACAAAAATATTTTTCCTGAACTATCACTTACTACAAGCAAAAGCACATTTTTCGGCATACCTGGTTAATTTTCAGACTTTTAATATTCATATATAATCCGGGAAACATTTTTTCCCGGGTTTTTTTTGGCAACATTATTTTAAAAGTTTGCATTATTAGATATAAATAAAAATATAAATAGTGAATATTATCATGATTGTCCGTACGATTTTCTTGGGGCTAAACCCTCCCCCGTTCATTTTTGGAGGTTTATTTTGGCCCTAACTGCCCACCACTTCCGCTGTCGATGGCCGGCAGGATCTTTAACTACCAGTTTGGAGTAATAGGCACTCAAATTTATTTTCTCTAACGTCTCTAATGAATTTTAAGAATCTATGTGTGAAATTTCATTTACATAATGATGGGTAAAATATCGTAGAAAAATCCCCTTTTAATTTTTAACTAGCAAACATAACCGATCGGAATAGGCGATCACCCTATTTCATATTGTACATCAATAAATCGTTATTCTGTTATTTTACAGTCACATTAAGCTCAGCTCGACAAAAGTTTTGCTAGCTTTTGCATTATAATGTAAGCTAATTTTAAAAAACCTTATATTATCTTAACAATTTGTGAAACCTACTAAAATTAACTAAACATATAGTATAATAATATTGGAGTAAACATTCCCTGAAAGAAGTAACATTTAATTTCAGACAGTCCCCGATTTCAAATAAGCTCTTATCGAGCAACCCTGACTTATAATAGCGAATACTAACTTAATAAGTTAATTTTTTAAAATGTCACAACTTTGGCGCATAGCAATTGAAGGAAAATACATAAGAAGAAAATAAGCTTCCCACGCTTTGAAGCTTATGGACCGCAATGTTAACTTTTGTTTCAAAAGCTCTTATCCTTTGGTTACCTATTTAGCTTTAAAATCTACATTTTACTATGAATAATAACATAATATTACAGTATTCACAAGACACCAAAAATCTATCAATTTCATTTATTTCGTGCCCATCCAATAGATTTAGAGACCCTAATTATTCAGCCCTGAAACTCTAAGTATTTTTAATCTGTTACTTATTTAAGGTTTTTTCATCAAGGTATCAAGGCATTTTGCAAATACATTTATGATAAAGCCGAAGAAATTTAACCTCTTGCATATAAAATCATAATTCTGTTTTTTTTTAATTGAAAATTCACGATTGTAAATTATGTACAGTATAATATTTTGTTGAAAGATTTATCACTCACTCGTGCTCCTTAGTGTTTCCCTATTACTTTTGATGTTATGCGTTTTCAAAGAGAAATTTAATTAGTCGTCTGATTCTGTCCATTATACTCAGTGTAATTAACCTAATTATTTCAAATTTACTTATTAATTTCATTTATGTGTTTGATGAAAATTATGCAAGTGTTGGTTGAATATTGAGCCAGTAAAAGAGTTGGAAGTTGGAGAGTTATTTTTTTCTTTTGACAGATGGCTTTGTTTTTTCTTAAGTAACTATACCTATACATTCTTTTTCTAAAACTAAAAAAACATTGCTTCCTCAAATAATATCAAATTAAAAATACATTTCTTGAGAAGTCAGAAGTTACTTTTGAACATGAACTCACAATTTTTTTTCTTTGGTGTTTTTAGTCGCTTTAACATCTTGGGTCATATCACGACTGACTACACGGAGAAAATTTCTGTTCGTCATGTTGTAAATCTTAGATATTAAATTTTAAATCTATGAATTCGACGGAGATCGAACCCAGTACCACTAACGCATGTAGCGGAGAGAGCAAACTGCGCTAACCACTGCTCCATTAAGTGGAGTAAACATTTTTAATTAGTCCAAATTCTTAATCTTTGGCGAGATTATAATTTTGTAGTCATTTTTTTAATTTTTACTAAGTCATATTTATTAGTACAAAAAAATACCTGTGTCCAAACCACTTAAGAGATTATCTACAGTAAAAAATAAATTTTTTAATATAATTTATGTAATACCTGTTTAAATATACATATGTATATTTAAATACACACCCTAGAAATTTCAGGTCAATCCAGCGATTATTATTATTATTATAATTTTAATAATTATTATTATTTTTATATGTAACTTTAAGTACTGTAAGCTTTAAACCCGTTTTTCTCAAAACTGTGTATTTATATTGGTTGATTAAGATTTTTCAGAAACGGCTGAACCGCTCAGTCTCAAACTTTAACACCAGCTTTTTAAGTCTAATTTCTAGGAATTAATTGAAGATTTTTTCTCAACGATAATTTTTTTTAAAACAAGTTCAATTCAAAATTCGAACAAAAACCAAATTTCTTTTTTGAGGAGCATCCATTTTGTTAAAGAAAATGTATTTTGCTTTTTCCTTCGACTAGTCATATAAATATAAATTACTGAAATGAAGTTCGGTTAATGTTTTCAATTTAAATCATCCAGTCCAGATATATCGTGGTGACCGCAAGGCCTCTTTTTTGAAATGAGCTTTTGTAGATCAACTGTAGCACCTTTCAAAATTATTATTTTTGCAAGTACAAAAATGTTTAAATGTAGTTTCAAGTTACCAAAATATGTGTACAAATTTTATGTTAGTAAATTAATGAAAAATCGTTTTATTTTGGACTTCGTGACTGTATATTACCCCATACATAAGTGCACTTTTTGACTTTATTAGCTAAAAATATAAAACAAACCTCAGTCATCACTTTGAACTTGTAATCAAATTTTATGATGATTTTCAAAATAGAGTAGTAATTTTGAGCTTTCAATAAATTTAAATCCAGTTTTATAAAGACCAACTGAACATTATTAACAATTATCATAAGAAAATATAAATTTCCCAATAGAAAAAGAAAGAAAATTAAAACTAGTTTAAGGACAAATATATAATAAAAAAAATTAAATAAAATCTAGCTCTTAACTTTTAAAATCGATTACTTTTTATAAAGGCGATTTCAAAGTACCCCCACGAATAGAATTCAAATTTTACTTTTAGACGTCTAGACACTAATCACCCTGTATATTCTGTGGGTGGCTTTTATTATTACTACAACGTTTAATGCAAACGCCAACGTACGTCAAACGTAAACTCATTTGATAAGATCATCCATTTAAATTAAATTGAAAACTCAGTGTTTTAATAAACAAGACTGGCAAAGATATTTTCTCATATAATCGAGCAATACATTTTCAATATTCCATTATCTATCGTATTCTTTTATTTGGTTACACTTGAACTCATGAATAAACATTTCCATCATATCAAAACTACGACTTGTAAAATGTGTTTGAAATTTTCCGAAAATTTTTTTTTCTTCTATTGTTCAAATAAATGCGTTAGATGGAATCCAATTAAAATAAATTTCATTTTATTACATCGAATAAAATTAATTTATGGAAACGCGAGTAAATTTCAACGCTTATTCAAAACGATTTATGAATTGTATTGTTCCTGTAAATATCTATAATATGTTCGCATGAACACATTGAAGTAAAAAGGGACAGATTAACGCAAACATATGTTAACCAACTATTTCCGAAATATTTTCGACAGTGGAAATGATAATGTAAATCTACACTTCGTCGCCCGAAACGAATAATGTAATTTTCACACAATAAAACCGCACAATATATAATTTATATCCTTTGATTAAAACAACAAAACTAATCAATAAAACAAACTTTCGTATTTTAACCATTTATATATAATATATCTAAAACAATATCTATGCTAAGCCATTCGTCCTATTATCATACCAATAAATTATCATTAATGAACTAAATTAAGATCTTAACTTGATAAAATACAAGTTGGGGGATTAACGATTAGTTTCAAATGCTTATTATAATATAATATAATGCTATATAGATATGTTCGTATATTACATGGAATCGAGAGAAAACTTTTACTGTCAAAGCTTTCAGTCAAATAACTAAGTTTTCAGTTTGAAAAGTTTTCATTCTTATACTTAAAATATCCATTCCACATTCGTGGGTGATGTCTCTCATAGAATATGTTAGATACTTAGATATATCAAGTTTTATCTATCATTTCAAAAAGAACTTATGTTTTAAATGGTAATGTTTTATTGGGAGAAATCAATAAAAATGATATCATTGTTACTATCTAATATGGAGGTATTTATCGGGTCGAACGTCGTAAATATGTTCTTATGATTTAATTGCTCGAATTTTATCGGTGTACAACTTTGTATGCAGGTCTCCTTATATATTTTATTGTTTTACAGCTCTTGTCTAATATAGAACTTTGGCTTGATTTTTAAGCTACTTGCCTTGACTTTCAAGTTGCTTGACTTAAATTTGACTCGAAATCAAATCAAATGTAAGTAAAATGTTAATTTTTAAAGTTTTAATTCGGCCAATTATTTGACTTTGTCAATTATTTGATCTTATAATCATAAAATGCAACTCAATTAATTTCATAACATAGCCAGTTGCTTGATTTGATAAATCCCCACTCTTGGTTATCAAGATCAGAGGATATTTTTTATTTTTCTTGTAATAATTTTAATGGTTTGATATCGAGATTTATTCATTGGTTATTTAATTGTTGAAAAGAAAAATTCAAAAGCTATAAATTTGGTTTTTTAGGTGTTCTTGATTATTATCTTAAATATGTTGAGAATAGCCTACAGGTGGTCTTTAGGGAGTGTACTGATTAGAAATCCGGCAAAAAACGGTTTTTTCCAGTTCCATTTCCATTTCCATTTCGATTTTTATTTTTATGTTTTATTATTTGTATTTTTTTTTATTCTCGAAATGTCAATAAATAACTAATACAAAATGAATCATTAACATTATTTATGGTCTTCAAAAACATCTAAACCTGATAAAAAATATGATGCATTCATGGGAAAACAATTTAAATTCATTTTTCAAAGATTTTCAGGAGAGCAAAAAAAATAATTTCGCTTTTTCATAGTCTTTAGCATTTGAAAAGTCAAATTTCTTGACTTTCTCTGACCAAATACTGTTTTCAATTTATTGTAAGGAGTATTAAGATTTTTGGCAAAGTATAACAAATTTAGCCGTTGTTTCTTAATGATTTCGCATAACGAGCGTCCTTCATGCTTCAGATAAATGGATATTATCTTCTTTTTATAATGTTACATTTGTATTTCTTATAAAATTCTTCTCTCAATCGATCTTTTCATTTATAAAAAAATTCTCTAATTTTTTAAACTTTCTCTGATTTTCCTTGACTTTGAAAAGACGTTCCTAACTTTTCCTAACTTTCTTTAGTTCTCTGACTACTGGACACAATGTTTTCATATAATCTGTCAAGAAAAAATTACTTTTATTTGATGTGCTTAATAACAATGGTTATGGTCAGCAAAGTAAAGAAGTTTTTGTTTATATTCAAATCAAGTAGAATTTAAGGGGGTTTCTTTTTTATTATTTCCTCTTTTTTTCTATAAAAAAAAATTGATTTTTTTTGAAATCCTCAACGTTATTCGTTTTGGTTTCTTTAGTACTATGAAATGGCATAAAAATCGAATAAGCAGTTAAAATGTAAATGTACTGTTTTCTTCTAAACTCCTCAAATTTTTAAGAGATAGCTTATTAAAAGCATGAAATAAGCAATATTTAGATAAAGGCAATAAGTAAACACGGATACAATGAACATCATCATTTGTAAGAGTTAAATTAAAATACTTTTATATAAGTAATCTTTAAAATATATCCTTGTTTTGAACTTTTAGAGAAATAGGTAATTGTTATCATAATTTTGATTCTTCAAACTTATTTTCATCATTTTTCGATTAAATTGTAGTCCAGTCCCATAAAAAATTAACTAAACCATAAGCCCATATAGTTAATAACTTTCATATTAAGAACAACTAAAAATTTTCAATAAAAATAGAAAAAAATTTATAAAAAATAGCTTTTAAACTTGCTAGTTTGGCAGCTCAGAGATGAAAAAGTGACATACGATACATCTGTAAGAAACAAAGGTATGAAAAGCATAAAATCCTGAAAAAAACGCCATGAATTTTGGACTTTTCCTTTTTTTTTGTGATTGATCTTTCTTACACGTACTTAGGTATGTACATTAAAAAGTGAATGTAAAAATTAGAAAATTTTGTAAAATTTATCATTTTTACTCTTTAAAAAATATGTTTACCTACCTAATGGTTTTTATTTTCACCTCCTCTTTAAAAAGTTTATGCATCATTGTCTTAAACTGTTATCAAAATCAAGTACGTCGGATGAGACTTATGTGAGTAATGATGTTTCTCTTTAAGTAAAATCTACATTTTTCTATTGGATATCTAAACATTGCCCACCCTGTATAACCTATAAAATGCAAAAAGTAGTATTGAGTTTTAAGCTTACCACACCACAATTGTTTGTAATGATCCTCGTAATTCTGAAACAAAAACTACTTTAGTATTTAATCACACATAACTACACAAAGAAATAAAGGTAACATTTTTAACAAAACTATTTTTTAGTGAATATATTATTTTCAATTAACTGTTTCAATATTATTTTTTAATTTTACTCATATATTATTCATCAAAAAATTCAAAGGTTTTTTTTTATAACAGTAACGAAAGTTATTCTTAAATCCCTCTAATCTTTAAGTCTATAATTTCTATCGGTCGGTTATATGTTTAAATAAGATAACCAAAACAATAGGTTCATTTCAATTATGTTTACAGATAAAAAGAAATATTTTTTTAGTTATAAAATCAGTAAAAAATTCAAATATAATTTATAAAACTTCTCACAATAAAGACGGCAAAAAATATTTTTAAAAAATTGCATTCTAATAAATAATTTTTAAAATAATTAGGAGAATTGTAAACAAACATAAAATCATTTTTACTTGAACTCTATTGATAGTTCTTAACCTAATTTTATGTAATTGGCGTATGCCTGTGTATTGCAAAAATAAACAAATAAATATAGTAAAGATATAATCTCGGATGTTCTGTTCCTTTCCATCTATTATTCAAGTAATTTTTGCATTAAAAATTGATCGAGATTAGCTTTGTGGTACCTTTTTTAATTTAGAGATAGATGTTTAAAAAAGACTAATTTTAGATAAAGCCGTATCCCCAATTAAATTTCTTAAGTTGTGCCTTGTTAGAAACATCAAGTGAAAAAAAATGTTTTAAATATAATCTAGAAATAAAAAGCGTACATTTTTATTTCTGTACGGAACTCTCCGAGTATAAGTCCACCTTGCACTTGTTCGTTTTTGCCATTCAATTTGCAGCAGTGCAAAAATATGAGGATATAAAAAAAGCGTCATTTAAATCTATGTCACATTATCGTTAGTTTTATATCCGCAATAACGATAGGTATATCAGCTAATCGAAATAATAATAAAACGTGTAAAACTGTTGAAAAGTACGCAGAAAAAGTCGACGTAATGGGATTTTCATGTATATGAGAGCTTCGTTTGTGGGCAATTCGCTAACGGTGAAATACTCTTCGTGCTTGTGCCTCACAGCCTTTCTTTCATTCCAAATAAAATGGGTTTCGAAGCAATTTAAACGCAGCCACGTAGTAGTTTCTCTTTGTTAACAAGAAATTTGTTAAAATTAAATTTCGACAAAAAGACGAAAAAATGCTCTTTCTGTGTTATCTTCGGTTAAAATAGAAATAGCAATCGGCAATAAAATACGATTTTGATATAGAAAACAAGTTTATGTTTGAGAACACACAAAGAGAGAGAATGGAGCGCATAAAGCACGTTTCAGTAATCAAAATTCAATAAGTGTTAACGATAAATCATTTCGTTTTATATTTTATGATGATGGAGATGAAAGAGGAAATTGTTCATTAGCTTATGAGACCGATAATAATACTCGTTCACTAATGTCAGTTGTTCAGTTCGCAATATTACACAAAGTTCTACTTAAATTTTAGCACACGTCCTACATATATTGCATCCACGTGGGAATTACAAGACTATGTTCTACCGAAATTCGTATATATAGAGATTTTGTATCTACGACACATACATACATACGTACATATAGGTACATATAGGTATATGCCATTGGTAGGTGTTTGCACAAATCTGTATCCACTCCAGAAAATCCTTTGAATTCTATTTCCATTACGCGAATGTTTCCTTGTTTCTAACTCGTATTTATTCACCGAAAGTCACAAAGATTTCGCTATCAAAACAACAAATTGTTCTTCAATGGAAACAACTTTTGTCACGCGTTAGACAAATGGCTTAACTTTCTTGTTGCAATAAAACTGATTGACGAGTATGGATATTTAAATAAATTGATGATAAAAGAAAAAAATATACCCACTTCTTTGCACTAATTGGGTTAATAAAAGGCCTTATTAGAATTTCGGTCATGATAATCACTTGATAGAATCACACTTCTACTTCAATTTATGTAAATGTACCTCTCGGTTTTTTCTTTCTTTGAAATTAAAAAGTTGCATCAAATATTTTAAAGGTCTGTTTAGAAAGTTTCGTTGGCCTAAATAAAATTTTAATTCAATATTTATTTGAAGGCAACTTTAGACACTCTGAATTTATTTGAAACTAAATGCTTTTACTAGAAGCTATAGTTACTTTGACATGATGAAAAATTGTACCTTGATTTTTCTTCTTTAAGGTGAAAAAACTGCAGTTAAATGGAGTATGTAAAAAACTGTTTAAAATGTATTTTGACCCCATTCAAACTAAAAAATCAATATTAATTTAGTTACTTATTTTTTTACTTTCTTTTACTACTATATACATAGATAGTAAAGGAAGTATTGTAATCGGGTCGAATTTTCGAATTTGAGCTTTCACCGGAAAAACGTGTTTTGAGGTTCTCTGAGTTCAAAAAAGTGGTTTTTAGAAACATGTCTGTGTGTGTGTGTGTCTGTGTGTGACAGCCATATCGCATCGAAAGCTTTATCCGAATTTCAACAAACTTGGAATTTGGCCTTCATATTATACCTAGTTGTGTCGCAAAGCTTTTGGTTGAAATCGGTTAATCGAAAGCTCCACTTTATTCTAGGAGTTTTTGAGCTTTTTAAATTTTTTCAAAAACGGCTCCAACGATTTTCTTTAAACGTTCTATAGTTCTTAGACTCATTAGTGACTACAACTTTTATTTGAAACATTTTCCTGCTAAAATTCGAATAAGTACGGTTCTGGGGTGAAGGTTTGGAATTCGTATATCCATATGCATATAGGCTGTATATATAATATATATACAATAGTCCTGTTTATATGTATTTGTATAGTTATAAAGTACTTATAGTTCTTTTAACCAACAGTGAGTTCATAAACAAAAGTAAAAGAAAGTACTGTGACGCCTCGCAGCAAATATTTTTTAAATTAAGCATCTACTAACTAATCTGTACTAGATATTTTTACCAAGCAATAAGGGCGGATATGACAAAAAAAAGAAGGCATTACATGGAGAACTATGAGACAAGATATGAAAAATGGCGTTAAATTTCATAAGTACCTACTTATTTTAATTTTTATGTCTGTCACAAAGATGCATTTGAAATGTGATGTTGGCGGCGTAGGTCACAAGTACCATACAAGAATGAAAAAATTAATAATACATTAATATTAAATGAGATAAAAATTGCAACGACACACAATCACAAGCTGTCAACGACAAACAACCGAAAGATTTTCAAATATTTTGGTCATAATTTGAGGCGAGAATCTCAAGAAACTTGTAATTCAGAGAATTTTTCTCTGATGAAAGGACGAAGACTTACAGGTAGATCACCACGTACATCGATAAATATAATATCAATTACTTAACTGGAAAAAACCCTCGCAACCCTGAGAGAGATCAGGGTTCCTTTTGGAGATCAGCAATAGCAACTCTCAAAATTATTAATTTTACATTTATAAAAACGTTAAAATATAACTTTAAGTTATTTTTAAATGCTCAGAAATTTTTATACTTAAAAAATTCAAAAACCTTCTAAGGCATTATTTTTGAAAACGTTTTTTTAGGCCTCCTGACTGTATTATAATCCTTTATAGGAAACCAGCCTTTGTCTAGAAACATGCAAAGTCTTATTTTGAATGTTGCCTCACAAGAGCATAGTTCCGCTATTTCTACTATTATCAATTATAGCCGGAAACTGTTGGTGAAAATCTTCTTTATCTTATGATGAAGATGGTGCAATAATCAGTTAAGACGCTTATTGGAAACTTTACACCCCTTTTGCCGAGTGTCACAATGTCATGCGTATGCTTCTTGAAGCTTGATTATGTCCTAGAGTATTTTTCCATAAGAGGTCTTAGTTTATGTCTCTCAAGAGAGAATATTGTTTGCAATTTTACTTTTATACTATTCCACAAAAAGGTTCTCATATTTACCCAAATAACTAAGATTAAGAGCGAAGAATTATATCAATGAACTTTTTAGAAAAGTCACAAAAAAAATTGAAAATTTTGAAGTTTATTTACGTGACAGGCGAAATTAAAAAAAGCAAAAATCACTAAAATCGCGAATTCTATTATACTTTTGTTGGTTAAGACGTTATTGCGTAATTCTTTCCAACTAATAGTACCTTTTTGTTAATGCCACAGTCTCTGTACCAGGATTGAAAGAGTTCTCATTTAAAGTTTCAAAATTTGTATTTAATTTTTACATATTTTTTGCTTAAACTTTCAGTACTATTTAACAACAAATTCAAAGTAAGTAGTTCATATAATAATTTTTTTTTCCACTTGATTTACCATGTGACAATGCAGCTTGATATTATTATTATTATTAGCTGGCATTTGTTCTAAATTTTATCGAAATGGCTAGAGCAGTGGTTCTTAACCTGGGTTTGATAGAACTCCATGGAATCCCAAGGGTTCGGTGACTCAATCTCAAGAGTTCGGCGGACGTCAAAATCCATACCTGACTCATACAAGGTATTTGGATATATATCTGTGTTTTGAAATTAAAAATATAATATTTTTTAAGAACAAGTAACAAATTAG
Source organism: Sisyra nigra (assembly GCA_958496155.1). Classification (NCBI taxonomy): domain Eukaryota; kingdom Metazoa; phylum Arthropoda; class Insecta; order Neuroptera; family Sisyridae; genus Sisyra; species Sisyra nigra. The sequence goes on from OY292315.1 coordinate 26,572,152, forward strand.
TATCAAAATAGCATCAAAATACAAGCTATTTTTTTATTTGATTTCGCTATGTTGATAATGTCAGCTTAATGGACGTTTTGAAATACTGGATCCTTTAGTAATTCTTAATGATCCCCAGAAGACTTGTAAGGTGTCATGACTTGTACTTTAACTTTGTATTTGATTTTACAGCAGAGATCAAAGCCTCTCTCCTGACATAAAGGTGAAGGGGAAGGAAGTCTTATAATGAATCTAACATCGCAGAGAGGCAAGAAGTTAAAAAAATAGTAATTACCAATCGAATCAATCAAAATCGCTAGATTTATTAAAGTTATTTAAAAACTTATTCTGTTAATTTTCAAGCTCATAATCTCCAAATTATACCTTGAAAAAGATAGTGTGCAATTAAACTACAACTTTAAAAACGGAAATGTCTTATTATTAACTACAACTTTCGTGTGAAATATTATAAAATTAAATGATACTGATAAGGCCACAATAATTCATGAATCACCCTAGGTGGGCGGCAAACACCTCAATATTATATTTTTAAGTCTTTTGATTGATTTCACAAAATACAATTTGAAAATTGCAATTTTTACGTGTCCAAGACAAAAGAAACCTCCGATTATTGACTTAAAAGCTTTATATATTTCTAAGCAAAACGATCTTAACAGACAATTTTTTTTTATTACACACTACGTTTTGCACGATCTGCACGTGAAAAATAATCTTATCAGGTTTACATTTTTCCTTAAATAGGTATAGAACCCAAAAAAAAACTTAACTTTTTAAAATGTTTACCTTTAAATTGATTAAATTGAAGAGATGGTAATTTTAAAAGATAACTCATTCTCTTCCATCGTTTATAATCTCGAATCTTGATTTATTCAAAATTTAAAAAGTTTGTTACCCAACATCGAAAATATTTTCGCAAAAAACATCTTAAGTTGCGCATTATACGCGTCGAAAGAAAACAATAAATTATCTTAACGTCTCGTGAGGTTGATAAATTTATTTTTTTCCGCATATAGAACGAAATATTGTAATTTATATGTCGAGAAAACTTGAATTTTTTAGCAGTTAAAATAATACGCGATCCTATTTATTTTTTAGATTTTCACACACTGATGAAAAATGATGGAAATATTGATTTCTATAGCATATTTTGAATATGTGCTTGTGTTGTCGAGAACAATTTGCTCTTAACACACTTTTGAAGAGTTTTAATTAAAAAACATTATTACATTTTCCTTCGTTATCTATGTGTATATCTTGCACATTAACGAAACCCCTCGATCGATTTTAGATATTTCATTATTTTGGAATTTAATTAATATTATTTTGTTTAACTGCGATAAGACCTTAAAATAATAATAACAAAGACTTAAATATAAGCAATAATAATTTAGGAATTAGAATATGAAATATTCGTAGCGATTAGTATTCAAAACGTTTTTCCATTGAATTTATTAGGTTTTATGCAGATAATGCCCTCGTATCGACGCTTCTAATATTCCGAAAAGTTACGATGTAAACTGTAATTGATGATTGGAGCTAAATTGAACTGCATACGGCATTGAATATGGTTCAAAATCAGATGAAATTTATTAAAAACTTTCTCGATTCAAGCTCGAATGTAACAGTTATTTAAATGCATCCAATAATCTATGTAAAATTATTTGGTACGCTCTAAGACATTATGTTAATATCTTTTTATACCAAGAAATTGCAGTCTTGAATTATTAATAACACGTTAATTTTCATCCTAGAATGACGTTTTTAAGAAAATATAAGTTTAAAACTTTTGAAAGCATGCAATGAATATACGACCTATTTTTCTTGTAATTTTCACTTTTATGCTACTTATGTGTGAGGTCATTTAGAGAACTTATAAACGAGAACTTTCATCCTCATAATCTCTCTGAATTCAGACATTTTATTACATAAGTACTTTCAGAAGCTTATCTCAAACAAGTTTCAACATCGTACGCGATAAGGAATTAAATTCCTTAATCAACCAAAGAAATTGACGAAGCACCAAAATATCAATTCATCAAAAATCAAACAAATATTCAAGCATCTTAAAGTTAGAAATATCTTTTTTTCAATTTTGATAAAAATTTAGATTTCACTAATTAAAAAGCTAGACTTTTTCACAGAATAAAGTTCTAGAAATTTCATTGGATAAACCATTGCATTGCATGTTTCATCTATGAAAAATTTTGCAAGTAATTCAAAGTGTAAACAGTTTACAGTTTAAAATTATGAACCCACACACAATTTTTGCTAAACTATTAAAGCTCCGACAAAAAATTAAGTAAATCTTTAGTTATTTAATGATAGCTTTATTTACTTAAAAAGTTCACGATAGACATTTTCACACCTACATATTCTGTTACATGTTAAACTCGCTTAATTTGAATAAAACGCCAGTCGCATCCAAAGTAATTTGAATGGATGTATATTTAGGTACTTAGCCGCATCCAATATGAAAAACTTGAATGAAACTCAACAAAAACACCATTTTAATATGAGTTTTTTTATTTGACACACCCACGTATTACATGAAATTATCGTTGATAAAAATATTTTACTGTTTTTACTTTGAAATGGAAAAATACGTTTTAATCATTAACAACTTAATTTAATTGGATGAAAAAGAAAATTATTGTCTAGAGTTTATGAATAAAATGCCGCTGTAATCATAGTGTAGTTTTATTAAATTATTAAATCTTAGTTCCGACAAGACAAAGTTTATTTAATGTTTTAAGTAAATATATAAATATTGATACCAAAAAGCCAATGCAAACAACGCAAAGTGTGATATTGTAAATAAGTTTTATTGGTATGATATAAATTAAATATTGTTTTTTTTAAAGTAAATAGTACGTGAATCAGTAACACGGAAATGCATTATTTTTTTTGAATTCATTTTTCACTACTTGCGATTGATGGAGTTATAGAGTCATTATGTAATCAACTTGAAGGTTTTGCTAAGCAGTTTTTTGCATAAAGAGTTGATTTTTTCTGTTTTTTGACTATCACAAACATTGTAAGACCGTTACTTTCATTTTTTATCATTTAAATTTTTGACGTGATAACGTCTTATAAATTGATGAAGATGGACAGCCTGTACAAAAAACTGTTACGTTCCGTTTAAGCCTGTGCGTGCAAGCAAGAACACAATACAAGCGATAGAGAGGCACGATAGAGTTCTGGTATTGGAACGCCGCGAGCTTCTTCGAGAACTTCTACAATAAGCGACGCCTCGTATTCAACAATTGTTGAATCGTAGACAACGAATTTTGTGATTTTTTTTTTCTTTAATTTAATGAGAGTTAATTGATTTCCTTCATAAATTTCAGTCTGATTTCATTTTGAAAAAATTGTAATTTTTAATTAACTCCTTCTTTGTATTATAAAAAATAATCATAATTTAGTGATCATAATTCAATTCAATTCATAAAAGTATGGAATTTTTCATCAATGTTTCTTTATGACTTTAACACATATAGGACAACCAATTTTTTTCTCTTAATTATGACTTTTACATAGTTAACATGAATTGAAAGACTTTTTCAACTTTAGGAGAGTCAACTTGTGTTTTATTCTACTTAATTTTCGGTTTCTTACAAAACTTATTTTGATTTTTAATACCCTACAATGTTGAGCTTACATTGTAAGTGTAGTTAGATGAACTGATTTCCTTAAATATATTAAAATGAGGTATTTAAAAAAAGGTAATATCTTTAGTTAAAAAAAACACACCAGATCGTTTAACGTTAAAAGATTATTTAAGTAATTCAATATTTTCTTACTATAAAAAATTGATTCCCAAATTAAAGAGATTCTTCTCCCGTAAGGCCACTGAAACGATTCGAGGAGGGAGACAAAATAAGTCTTGGGTGCAATTAGAGGCATTGGATAAGATTTATAACTTTATGTATCACATAATATTGATATTGACCTGCATCTTCCAAAAATAATATTAGAGGTCCACGATATTTTAAATTTAGAGGGTTTATAAAATTTTAGAAGAAGATTATAAATTTTAAAGAATTATAAGGTTACGATCACTATTTAATGGTTACTGAGTAAGAATTTTTTCTAGGCCAAATAAGTTTGGAAATTTCTGCTCTAAAAAGTGTAAGTTCTTCCTCGCATTAAGGTGGACTTCTTTTAAAGGGCACGAACTAGTTCAGGGTATATAAAGCATTTATATTAAATATTTTTTAAAAGTATTTAAAAGTTTTCTTGATCATTTGGTGCAAATTTCATTAAATTCTGAAAATGAAAGTGTTCTAAAACAATAGACAAAATAGCCGGAAACTCTTCTGAACATTTTTTGAAAATTGTTTTGCCCTGAAATTTGTGTTTTGAGTGATCCTTTTTCTTAGAACTTACCCATTATTTTAGCCTTCTTTCTACATAACAAATACATTCAAAAGAATAATATGTCGAGACATTTTTTCGAAAAAGACATTAAAATCAAGAATAATAAATATCAAATTTAAAAAAAAGATAATAATGATAATCAAAATAAGATTATTCAGTATTAAATTAATAGCTTATAGACTATTAATTTACTATTGAATATCAACTCTTTTTTAAGTACATTTGGTTTAAAATAAACTTTATTCAAAAATCCATTCAATTTAATTTTAAAAAATCATCCAATTTTTCAATAAAAAGTTTGGCGCTACACATAAAAAAAATATAGTTATGTGTAGAAAAACTTGCAAATTCCATCGACTCCCATTCTTTAATCAAATAGACAAAAACATTTCCAAAGATTTAATTAAATTTAAAAAATGCAAACTTTCATAAAAGACGAGCGTTTATAACAATATAGTTAAATATAAAAATTATGTAGCGTTAAATTGATTTAAGGTTGTAAAGAGACGCCAAGTCTCATTTACATTTTTGCAACCATCTGCAAATCATGAGACACTACTCGTATATATATTGACACGATTCATTTTTCAAAATGACTGTTGCATAAAAATACAATCTGTCTCTTATGCAATGCTAATTTAATTAAATTTGTTGTGTGTTTTTTTTTTTTTAATTAAAAAGGAAGTAATTCGTAATAAAGCTGCATCTTATGCAGGGGATTTGTTTGAAACTTATTCGGAATTTATGGCAGAATAAAGAATTGGAGAACTATTTGCACGCATCCGTTCGCATATTGAGTGCTTCAGGTTTTCACGTTTTCGAGATTGTTTAGACCAGTGGTGTTTAAATTGTGGTCCACAAACTCTGAAGATTCCAATATTTTTGATTGTTTTATTACAAATTAATAACATTTTCTTTTCTAGTTTAATTATAGGGTACAATGTTTTGAGGGTTCAGCATAGTAAAAAAAATGAGAACCACTGGCTAAGAGGAAACCAAACCACTTATCAAATACCTAGTAGAATAATTTCCTATTTCCTAATCAAGATAGGGAAAAACTTCGTCAATAGTGCACCTTATCAAGACCGTTTGTAAGATGCTATTGGAGAGAACAATGGGATGGAACACTGACCTGAGAAAACCGCATCCGTTCGTGCAGTGTGAGCTTTGAAAGCTCCACGGAGATGGTTAAGAGGAAATTAACCACGAACCATATAGTTCAGATTTGACCACATCTGATAATTTCCGTTTGTCAATTAACAAGAAAATACGTTTTAAAGAAAATTGTATTTTTAACTAATAGAAAAAGAGTTGAACACGGTAATTAATTACATTTTTATGACAGGAAATGAAAAATATTTCAAGGAAATGGAAAAATCGTTTTCAAATGTAGAAATATTTAAATGAAAGAATTGTAGGGGATGATCATGTTTCTCTTAAAATGCTAATCTAGAAAGAAATTAAATAAGTGCTTTTTCTGTTTCCTCTTGCATACGTTCCTCTGTGTTTCCCCTAACAAGTCTATATTTAACAAAATATAAAAGCATAAGAAAAACTTTAATTTTTCTTTTTTGGTTGTTTTAAGTCGCTTTAACATCTCAGGTCATATCACGACTGTCTACATACATAAAATGTATGTAGGTCATGTAAATCTTAGATATTAAATTTTATATTTAAGGATTCGACGGAGATCAAACTGAACTGACGCATGTAGCGGAGATAGCAAACTACTCTTACTACTGCGTCACTAAGTGGTACGATTCATTCTGTCTTAAAATTAATTTTTTTTCAAATAAATAACGATTTCCCGAAAAACAATAAAACTTCTTAATCGTGTTAAATAATCTTTTCTTTTCTATGCTTAATTAAAGACGATTTATAAAGATATTCATCTTTCATTTAATAGTTAATAAGCCTTTTTCCTTGGAAGATTTAAAAAAGATCCGTTAGGAGCAGCACCGGTGGGGGTACATATGTTTTGAATTCTCTGTTTACAACAACGTCAAACGTATAGAAATTGAAATTTGCAAAAGTGCAAGATCATCTTGTCCGGGATTTAAAACGATGGCTTGCATTGGCTATTAAAGCGTGGCTTAACCGTATCAGATAATAAAAATGTCCTAATTGAAAGGTTAGTTGGTTGATAAATTTTTCTTGTATATGTCCTTGTGTTGTTGAAAATTTTATTATTTTAAATAAACTAAGTTGTTTTTTTTTGTATATTTGAGAATTGAAGAATGCATTGCAAACGGTAGGTAATGATACAAAAATTTCGTTGGAATTGATGATGGTAAATGTCTAGCGGTTTAACAGCAACGCATGAAATTACTCAACCCAACTCTACCAAGTTCAACATCATGCAGTTTTCCTACTGTAAACTGGGAAAATTTTCCATCCCAAGCTATTCCTCATTCTTTTTGCTATGCTATAATATTAAGTAGTGAATTAAGTATTTATGCTTAATTTTACACCATCCTACATGTATCGACGTACACTTAGTAAATGCAAAATGTTTTGTAGACATGACAATTTTTATTTTTATTTTTCTGATCACAATATTTATTTATTCTAATAATAATAAGACGTACGTTTGACGTTGTTGTCAATAGAGTATTCAAAACATATGCACCCCCACCAGTGCTGCCCCTAGCGGATTTTTTAAAAAGCTTCCCAGAAAAAAAACTAATTAGACAAAATCTAAATCAAAACGACTTACTTAAAATAAGTCTTAAATATTTTATTTCAGAAATCAAAATAAGTTCATTAAATGATACATTCGAGACCATAAAGATTTTATTATAAAGTCTTAACATTTTCCAAAACTGTCGGAAAAGTTTACATACGTTTTTTTAAACCATCAAAACAACGATTTATAAGTCATAACATTGAAATATTTATTATGTATATTATTCTTTGACAAATTTCAATATCATGCTGTCATAACTAAAGACTGATTTATTATATTTTGCCTACAAACTACTATATTTTCTTTTCGAGTTACTTTTGTCGCAATAAACACGGTACATAAAGCGTGTAATGTGTCATGTATTGTTTCATTGCTATTATTGTTCTTTTGAAATGGTTTAAGCTCTCCGTTCCATACATCTACCAGTATTTTACCAAGAACTAAAAATTATCACCATTACACCTATATGTGATGCGCTTTGTTCTTAATGAAATTTCAACATTTCCGCTCCAATCTCAATTTATCGCATTTATGCAGATCATTGTTGACACTACTGTCATTCAACGATAAAATAATTTTTCTATTATTAATAACAATTGTCAGGAAATACATCGTACAGTTATTATCGATTGTATTAATTAAATTTTGATAATGATAGTAACCTACCAGCTATATTTCTATCGTTCATGACGGTATTGAGGTAGAGATTCAATTATAGTACATATTGTCTCTTGTCTCTGGTTAAATAGACGAACCTAAAACGGGTTTTGTTGAATTACAAAAGGGAAACACAATAAGCAAGACTCGCAACAAACCCACTGTCTAATAAATTTCCATAATGTTTCAATATTTCTTGTATAACACACTGTAAGCGTCTTCAATTTTCATCTCTGTCTCGAATCATTTATTTCTATATCTTTAGTTACTTAAAACAAACACACTTTATTATAATTGAGTGATAATTTAACATTTAAATATGGGAAAAGCGCGGAAAACATAAATATTCTTTGGTGTGACGAGTTTCATAAGACCAGTTTTCACGATCGATATTGGAATATTAAAAGTTTGTGATGAAACTTTTTGGGAAACTTTCTTTAGTGGTTTGTCAATATTCATCATTTTATCAATTTCTTTTAAAGTTTTATTTGTTTTGAGTTTTTATTTTTCAATGTCTGTTAAATACTTTTTATAACTTATGATAAAATTGTTCAAATTGAGAGTTTTGAAATAAGTTGTAGTTAATTTTTATGGGTAGGTAAGTTTTTATTTGTCCCAATTATTTTATACAACCAGGAGACCTAAAAACACCGTTTTTTCAAGAATATTTCCTGACAAGAATTTCGAATTTATCTATATATTAATACGTGGAGCAAAAATTTTAAACCCCTTTTACCGAATATTATACGAATGGAGGAGTATGAAATTTGGCACAATTGAAGTTTATATGAGGAAGTTGCGTTTTGAGATAATATTTTTTTATAATAATGCTTCAAAATACCTTAAATTAATGAAAAAAGACGTCACACACACTACCACGCGTTTGACACACACAGACACACAATACACATAAATATGTAGATTTTTAAATCTCAGTTGTTCAGTTTGACCACAGACTTCAACCATATTCCAATTGTCATTATTTAAACAAAATATTGTGAGAGAAATTTAAATTTTGAAATTGTAATTATTGAAATTGAAGGACACAAATTTAACCGATTATTTGATTATTGAGTAATATTATTAAAAATATATTTAAAAGATACGTATAACTTCAAATACACAACGTTTCAACCATTTTATTTGGTCTTCATCAGGTGTTTCTTGATTATTATATAACGTATAAATAATTCATACTATATTCTTTTGGCAAAATCATTCAAATAAATTACACAAAAAATTAATTTGGGTAGGTAGGTACTATTTGAAAAAAAAGCTTAGCTTAATTCAAAGTTTTAAACAGAACTTATGCAGTCTATTTCCATTTTTTTATCTTTGGCTTTTAAATGAAAAAATCTAAACATAAAGGTACTTTTGTTTTACTTTTGAACGTAGGAAATTCACTTGAAATTACTTCTGATGTTTCATAGTGATATTTTTTTTTTGTTTGTCTAAAACACTGACAATTTCAGAATACTGTAATTTGAATTGACATACAACATTATAAAAAGAAAAATATCTGCTGCGTGGCGTCACAGTACTTTCTTTTACTTTCATTTATGAAACTCGCTGTTGGTAAAAAGAAATATATAAGCACCTTATAACTATACATAGCAGAACTATATGCATACAAGTATACAACATATATGTATTTATGAATTCCCAACCTTCACCCCAGAACCATCCTTAATCAAATTTTCCCAAGAAAAAGTTTCAAATAAAAGTTTTAGCCATTAATAAGTCTAAGAACGGTCATAAGCTTAAAGAAAATCTTTGCAGCCGTTTTCAAAAAAATTTTAAAAAGCTCAAAAACTCCGAGAATAAAGTGGAGCTTTCGATTAACCGATTTCAACTAAAAGTTTCACGGCAAAACAAGATATAATATGAAGGAAAATTTCCAAGTTTGGTGAAATTTGGAAAAGCGTTCGATACGATATGGCTGTCACACACAGGCACACACAGACATGTTTCTAAAAACTACTTTTTTGGACTCAGGGGACCTTAAAACATGTATGATATGAACGAATTGATATTTAGTTTTGAAATTTTTAGAGAATATTCTGAAATAATTTTGTAAAAGATTTATGGAAGAAAAAAATTAATATTTTGAAACCTCTACACCTATTTCCTTCCTTAACTTAAAATAAATATTTTCAATCATTATATGATGCACTTTCTTTAAATGAACCTTGAAGAAAAAATTAGTCAAGAAATGATTTTCCAAACATTCGCAAATGCAATTCATTATCTGCTGTAGTTAGCTTAGTAACTAAAGTTTTTGAAGCAGTTACAAGTGAAGTGTACTCTTAGGTATGTAAAAATTTTAACGAATTATGGTCAAATTTCGACCACTGGGTGACATCTAGTTTATATAAAAATTTGTACACATATTAAAGTAACTTTAACTTGCATTTTAAGATTTTGGTATTTGTAAAATAATTTTTTTGAAATCTGCTATAACTGATCTCCAAATCCTCGTTTAAAAATGATATCGTGCCCACGATATCTCTGGACTGGATAATTTAAAATCACAAAAATCAGACGGATTTCAAGCAACCCCCGGAGGCCATACAAAACAAGCAAAAGAAAAACTTTATTTTTTTCCTGTTCAAAACATCATTTGCGTGTATGTAGATAACGTTGAAAATAATCGTCGAATCCACTTGAAATTGTCTGAGGGACAAAAATATATTTATATTAAAAACATAATTTAAAAATTCTAACTGTTTACCCCTTTATATTAAGCTTCGTTTTATTAAATTCCTCGAGATGCTAAAAGTCGGGTCATTTTAACCTAGGAGTAGGTGTAAAGTCGAGCCAACCACACGAATAAGGTTAATCTACTTGCTCTCAAATTCTCACAAATAACTTGCTTCGTTCAGGGCAATGGAGGTGTTTTAAACGACAAACCATTTTCTTACACTTGAACTGCACAAAACTCACCAAGAAATTTGCCATATAGGAAGTACTTAAAGAAAATGTTGACATACCTTCTCTCACCACAATTTCTTTTTATTATACGCTCAAGTTAAGGATGTTATGATTGTTGATATTATTTTTGCGGTATTTTTACAATTTAAAATCTTAGTTAAATAACAACAAGCCGTGAAAATGTTTTTTCACTTTTCAGTTTCTTCCTTTTTAGTTGATTAAATGCTGGTATTACACTGTTTTTACAGTATGATAGATTGGATCAATAAGCAATACAAGTCTCTAATTATCCTCTGATATGATTATAACCCTCAAAAGGAGCGATTTATTAATTTCAATATACACACATAATAATCCCTCATATGTGGTTTCGTATCGAGGTGGACTAATAAGTAAGTGAAGCATGCGAGCGTGAGTTCACTCCAACCACCATGCACATTGTAGATAGACATCCACCACACACATACGATTAGGTCGGGCACACAAGTAGGGGACATAGAAAATCATATACGAACGAGTGGTCAAAGAGGCTCTATTTATCGTGACAGTTGATTACCCAGCAATATAGCGCGCGACCTTCCACACACCTGAAAGCCTGACAAGCCGCGTGTCGTTGTGGCATTTAAGTACATCAAAGTGAAGAGCAAAATTGCACACACCACCACCCAATTCCCATCCATCGTATTATCCAGTCTCAGTGTCTTTGCGAGGAAATTTCCATCGATTGGCTTGGAAAGATGTTGAGTCATGCATATTATATACACATTATTGGTGAATCTAGTGCGTATTGTTTCGATATAAGTATACACGTTTGGGTTCTAATTTTAAAACGTTTGAAACTGAAACATTTAATGCGTGAATATTTTCCACTTGCAAAATGGGTTCAATTAATAGTATGTCGCAATAGATTTTGTGTTTAATTCATTAAATTTAATCGTATGGAATCTCACAGGAATAACACACTATCATGATTGACTGTCGGGCTGGAGGCTGAACCACTAAAGATAAAAACATGAAATTTGAAAGTATTATTATGATATTCTTGTATTAATCTAAACTGTAACTTTTACTAAAAACATATTCACAAATTACCTCACTGGAGTCAAAATACTAAATATTATTGTGAAATTATCGAATTTACATTAAATTAAGAAGGCGAGCTTAGTAAGAAGAATTTCAAATCAGTTTTCGCCAATCTTAGAGCCAACTTAATAAACCACAAACTGAAATAGAGATTCCAAATAAGGTTGCGACACATGTATGCACCTCGAATGGCCTAAAGTTTTACTTAATAAACAAAGTCAATTTAATAACTAAATAGGAGTAAAAAATCAAAATTGCCAATAAAATTAAAAAAAAAACATGGGCTCTTTCACCAAAATTATTATCAAAATCAACAAAACTTGTAAAAATTTTCGGAAAACTTTTAGTTTTTCGTAAAGTCGTTATTTTTTTTTAATTATACACTAAGTTTTGCACGATCTGCACGTGAGTGCAATAAGTACAACTGGTCACTAAAAGCGCTTGTGCGAGACTTACCCAGTGGTAAGTCTCATTCCTAGTTTTGATTCTATTCTATAAAAACCTATTATTATTATTTTTTTTTTTTTCACTTATTGTCTAAAGGTAACTGAAATACTAATTCTTATACATATCTAATTTCTATGTAATACTTATATGCTACTTATATTAACTTATAACTAAAAGTGTCTGTTTGGAAGATCCATAATTGCCCACTTTTTTAGTCTGTAAATTTGGTCACTGTTGTCCAAAAGGTGAATGGCAAGTATGTTGGTATAGTCTTCCAATCTCTTCAAATATCTCGCACTATACGCTTTTAATTCTTTGCGAACACTACTAATTTCTAGGTCAATGTGAATAATGCTGTTATTAATGTACCATGGCGCATTGAGGATTCCTCGTAAAGTTTTCGACTGGAATCGTTGGATAACTTCTATATTGGAATTTGAAGCTGAACCCCACAACTGGATACCATACGTCCAAATTGGTTTCAATATCGCCTTGTAGAGTAGGAGTTTGCACTCTATCGATAACTTTGATTTACCGCCGACTAGCCAGTACATCTTTTTTAGCTGTAAATTGAGTTGTGTGCGCTTGGCTCGTATGTGATTTGTCCATGTGAGTCTGCGATCCAAGTGCATACCCAGGTATTTAACCACATTTGACTGAGGTATCATGGTGTTGTTTAGTTGCACTGGCGGGCATGTTCTCTTCTTCATCGTGATGTGGGTGGATTTATTTTCGTTAATTTTCAGTCTCCATGTTTGGGCCCAGTCATTAAATTTGTTCAGGTGCATTTTCAATTTTTTGGTAGCTCGTTCTGCTTTGAAGTCGGTAGCTATAATGACAGTGTCGTTGGCGAATGTAGCGATGTCGGTGCCTTGTGTGGTTGGTACGTCAGCGGTGTAGATTAAATACAATAGTACAATAGCCCAATAACGTAAAGTCGTTAATGACTTCAAAAAATTTAATAAGTATAAACAGTTTTTATCAATAAATGTGAAATAGTCAAATTAATGCCAAAATTTTAAACTATAAATCGAAGCGTATTCAAGCTTTGCACTTTGATTTAAACGATTTTATATTTCAAATAATTGAAATTTAAATGTGATTTGAAATTTGGCTTGAAACACCTTAAATCAAGTGAGAAAAAGTAGTAAAAAATTTAAGTCAATTCTTTAAACTCTACTAAAGAAGTATTTTGAAAATTTCACCCCTAAGTGACTCAAAGAAGAGATTGGAAATTTTGCATTTTTTATTCTTATTCCTAATTTATACCCTATTTCCAATTTTAAATTTAATTATCAATCTTAAAGGGTTCTATATAGTTAGGAGGCAACGAAACAGATTTTCAACAACATTTTTTCAAAAAATATTTTATATTTTCTTTATTTGTAAAAATAATAATTTTGAAAACTGACCTCCAAAAGCTCTTCTCCAAAAAGGCATCTTGCATGACCACGATATCTCTAGACAGGATCATTTAAAATTAAAAACCAAATGGTTTTCGCTAAAGCAATGTATAATCTTGACATTAATGGAGGGAATTAGAAAGCAAATATTTTTGGACAAGACGGAGGATTAAATAAAAAAACGATTTTCTATCATAATTTTTATCTTCGTCAAAACCTTCCATTTGATACTAAAAAATATTTTTTAGAAGCTTATGTTAAAATTTGAGCCTAATCGGATAAGCTGTTTCTATGAACTTTTGGGTACCGACTTAGAAAAAAAAAGTTATGAGAAAAACGCGTTCAAAAGCGCTTCGTATAGGGCAAAAACTGTCTTGACAAATTTGCGTGTAACTTTGAAAATTTTTGGGTGTGAACTCAAATATAATATGTAAGTATAATATAAAAATGATATAAAGAATCGATGTTTTAAAACTATAACTGTTTATAAGTAACCTCTTAATTAATACCTCTACATTTAACAAATGTAAAAAACTTTTGCTTTTTTTATTTCCTAATTTGTTCATTGTAGGGTAAAAGTAAAATTTATTCCAAGTTCATTATTTAGTACACTTCAAGTTCAGGATGGTACCAAACTGCCGTAAAAACTATGATGGCTCCTGGGGAGCAACTGTCCCTCGATAGTGAGCTGCACATTTACAAGGTCATCTTGAAACCTGTCTGGACGTACGGCATCCAACTGTGGAGAACCGTTAGCAATTCCAATATCGCGATACTCCAGACGTTTCAGTCTAAAATACTAAAGTTACTCACTGACGCGCCATGGTATGTGACAAATCGGGACACTCACAAAGACCTTGAGATGGCCACAGTCAGGGAAAAGATATCTAAATACAGCCATAAATACCGAATCCGGTTGAGTGACCATCCTAACCATTTAGCTTTCTCCCTACTCGATAACAGTGAGGGAGTTATAAAACTAAACCAAATCTTTCTTAGAACTACCATTCCGATAGCGACATCCATTTTGCATAGCGACAAGTGACGCCTCTACCAACGCATAGGTTCATCAGAGTCGCTTATTGCCCATAGACTTTTTGTGAATAATTGAGGAAGAAAAAAAACATTCCGGTTGATTTTTACAGTTTCTTGGCATTTTTCAAAAATCAGACAACACATTAAATTAAAAAAAGTAAGTGGGGTTAAAATTAAATTTTACTAGTAATAGCAGTAGGTACCTTATACAAAAATTAGTCCTAATCAAACAAAAATTCCTTAAATGTTATGCGAACGAAGTCATAGGTACTTTTATACTTTTATGTATATATAGGCGATAATCCATTTCGATACACAATTTTTAAATATCTTTTTATAAATTGTATGTTCTCGATTGAAAATGGCGTTGAAGCTCAATTTGGGGTAAATACACATATCGGATGTAATTATATATTATCTATTGTACTGAAATTCTCTTGTCAAACTTTCATGAATATACATTTACTATATGGAAATGGTTGTTCAAGTGGTTGAAGTCCCCACATTCGCATATACAATAATCGAAAGATGTTATGTTAAACATATTTACACTACAATTGATTTCAAATCTCTGGTATATTTACTATATTATGATGAAACAATACCATCATCAGTTCCATTTTCAATTCACAAGTGAGTGAAATGAAAAATCGTTTTCTTTAAAATCAATTATTTTATCGTTTTATCGTGTCACAGTTTGAAAAATTAAAATGGAAAATTACCACAGTGCTATTAGACTGTTACAAATGGTTGTGAGACTCAATTGGATGCATGCCTATTTATTTTCTTATCGTAATAATGGTCGGTTAAAAATTTTATTGCTTGATTCTCTGGAGTGATGAGATTAAATGTCATTCATTCCCAACGCGATGTCTAGACCAAAAATTTGATAGTTTTATGTAATATTTAATGTGGTCTTAGTCGAGACGATTTTGAAAGCCATATCAATTTAATTTTGATCGTATAAAGTTTAAATTTTAAACAACAGATTGAAAAAAAGCATATTAATGATTTTATGTAAAGTTCGTGGCTGTTATAACTTTTCTTTGTTATATAACACAAACTATCGATGAAAACCATACTTAATATTGGTTAATGATATTGAAAACATTTCAAGTTTTTATATTCGATAATTTTGCTCTTGAAAATCTGGCTCTTGTTTTTGCTTCATTTTTCAAGTAAGAAACCCATACATGGATATGAAAGAGCTTGCGTTAGGTCTAAAGATCTTGGGATCTTACTCTAAATGTTAACAATTATGTTCTAACAGTAAAATGAAAGCTTCTTTTTATTTTAAATAATAAATATCAAACTTAAAAATCTCAATCTGAGTAAACATAAATTTCATTGAGAGAAAAAATATTTTAATTCCACTTGTTCTTGTATAGATAGATAGTTAAGCTTTAAGATAAATGTAATACATGCATGTTACATAAGAAAATTACGACTTTAAATCAGCACATCCCAAAGGCTAAAATCAATCTAACATTAGCAGAACACGCAAAGTTCTGATCGTCTTTCTAGAAATAATTGCTTAAATAACTTAAAGTACCTATACATGAATGCAATATTGATCTTTCTCTAAGTAAAACGTTAAATTCCACAAAAAAGTTCAATTATTCCAAAATTAATGAAAAAATACAACAAAATATATATACACCAATTAAAATACTTTCCTAATTAATTAAATATCTACTCCATCAAGCTTATAGTAATGTAATTCAATATTTTCTCTAAAAAAATAAAATTCCCTGTTTTCTCTCCAAATGTAATTAAGAAAATAATTATATTTCATCTGAAATTTTGAGGTTGATGAAATTATTTATATAGAAATAATTCAATCAATAAATTTTGAATGTAAAAAAATTATAATTAAATTATTATTTAATATAGCTTCCATCTCTTCACCTGTTTTATTGTGTATAGAGAAGTTATTGAATCGAGAAAATTTATCACTCGACCAGTTTGCTATTCAAAAGAGACCATTTCATAGATTCTCTATGCAACTGACCATTATTTGCTTCTAGGTGTCTTAACACGTAATACGATAACCACACGATATCGCGCTTATAAAAAGAAACATATTATGAATGTTTTCACTAGACTTGAGATTTGCATGGAAGTAGTTCACGTGATTAGTTTGTAGTCGATGTAAAGAGCTTTAATATTCATTTCGATATATAAAAGTTCACTGAGTAGAAATCAAAAGCATTTACAACGTTCAAGCAAATTAGTCACAGTTGAATGTTCACACAAAGGCGCTTACTGATCACATCGTCAACTAAGTATATTTATTTATAAACAGATTTGGTCCGAGAGATATCGCTTTTAAATATAATCAAAGAAAAAAACAAAATGATACTCTAATCAATAAAATTAGGAGAAAAAAAAAACACGGAAATTTTAATTAATTAAAGATAATAAAAAAGTTTGAAATTTCTGTGTTTTAGAATTCGATATGAAATTATTTACATTTTCCAAGTTTTTTCCATCGAGAAAATGAAAAGTTTTTGTTTTAATTAATACTTTTCCAATCAATATTTGGAAAAGATAATATTTTCTGGTTTGAACTTAGACAAAACATAACTTTTATATAAAGTTTATTGAACTTGGAAAAAATAACAACGGTTTTCTGAGAAAATCTGATTGATTTTCCTCGAGAGTATCGTTTATTATTGTTAATTTGCTAAAAGTATCTTCTAAATCAAAACTCTTGCACTTAATTACTGTGTTTTTGGGCAGTTTAAAGCAATCATATCAGATTTTATTGAAATAAAGCTTTAATTCTTTAATTCAGTAGGTTTCTATAATTTTTAATTTTTTTCCATAATTAATTTTTTTCTGTAATTTCTATAATCTAATCATTAGTTATTTAATTCTCAGTCTCAGTCTTAACATAGATAGATTACAATAATGTGTACGAAACTTGGGTGCCTACTTAGGTACTACTCAGTTAGTTACCACTTAAGTTTAAAAAAAAAGCTATAAAATCAGATATAAAAAAACGAAATGTATTATTAATTTCAAATACCGTATATCGCGGCATATAGTATACACCTATAGAACCAAAAATGCCCTTTAGATTTTCGGGTGTGCATTACACGCCAGGTATACAAATAGTACACTTAGTACCTATTATGAGAAAATTGGCTCAATTATCACTTATTCTATATTTTTGACCAATGTTTTCATTACTATAAATACTTTGAACCACTTTCAAATGAAACGACTCATGCATTCATTGTTATGACGTCACTCTTGGTTTTTTGTTATGAACACATTTAAAAGTAGCCAATTTTTTGCAAGTACATTTTCGTGGTGGCTCTTAGATTGCTTCCTTATTTAAGCAACTATCACTCTCTGTACTTTAGAATAACATATTCTTAATAAAAAAATTTTCAAGACAAAACAGGGTTCCAGATGAGGAATCAGCATTTAAAATACCAAACTCTTCTCCAAAACATGCTGCTTCTTATGGTATAAATTTCATGTCTATAACTTCTGTAATTTTTTAAAATTGTTTTAATACCACCCTGAATGTGGCTTAGCTTAAAAAATAAATCCAGTATTATTGTCTTTTTCTTGTAAGACTTACTTCTTTAACCAAACGATTCACAACGACTGTTTTATTTAAAGTCTTTATCATCCTTTTCTTATTACCAACTAAAAATTGCACCACCAACAAAAAATTTTGTATAAACCTAACTCAATAAAAAAATAAAATTTTTGATAAAATATTTTACGAGAAGATTTGATAAGGTTTCGGTTATATGTATATATCTACAATATATATTATATAATATGATAAAAACGAAAGCTTGTCACATTGATGTGGTAATATTATTTCCAGGTTGAATGTCAAAAAGCATCGAAGTATAAAAATATTTTTTTTATTAAATTTTCAAATATGTCAATATTTTCTTCCAACCAAAATAAAAGATAAACTGACATAATGAAATTCATACCTCCACAAATCAATTTTCCAGCGTGCATTACACCGAGATCTAGGTATTTTTTTTCTTAATTGAACAACAATTTCTCTACTCACATTCCCATATTATATCTATAGTACAAATCAATAGTTCCATAATCAGTTTTTCAATTTATAAAATATTCAAAATGTTTGTATTATATATATATGATATAGAATAGAAAGAGAAGTAAAAATAGCCTTCCAAAAGTAGATCAATAAACCTACATGAAATAAAATTCTTTCCTTAGTTTTTTTTATTTTATTTCATATATGCATCAAACACCGTTTTCGAATAAAGTCGAGAAAACGTTTCTCCAAGTATATCAATTTATCAAGAAGTTTCAATAACTGAGCATTGTGTACTTGCGAAAAATTTTATTCTCTTTGTCGCTTTTAACAATTTTAAAGAATTGATTAATTGAAAAACAATTAAAATATCTTAAAACAGTGTACGTTACAAGTATAAATTTCAAGGATTTAATTACAAATGTCTACCAGAACATTTATTATAAATGTGTCAATTTATTGGAAGATACCTTAAATGTTACACTTATGATGCAACCTTAGAACCTTTCATACCTTTTCAATAAACTGTTTAAGTATATATTTACTTGGGAGCACAAAGGGTACTGTAATAATCAATAGGTTTTATTCATTACGAAATTCTGTTTACCTACGATCCAATTAAGTTACGTGTATAAAACATCAGTTTCACTATGCTTCGAAAATACCTTAAAATAAACAACATAATAATGAAAACCCTAATAAAGTTATTTTTGAATATTTAAACAAGCTAAGTTCTAATTTAATCAACCATAAAATCTGGGTTGTATTTTATTCAATGGAACTATTTTTAAGAAATTGTCAAATACAAAGCTTGTAGATTTTTAGCACTCAAAACAGATCCGTAAAATGGTGTTTTAAACAGGAAAAAATATATAACTTTTTCTATAACTTCATCTGTATGTCCGAGATGTATTTTCCGATACTATTTGCTACTTTTCAAAGAAAATTTTTTCTAATTTTTTTATTTTTAAGACTAAAAATGATATAATTTTACACTTTGATGAAGCATCCAATTTAAATATTTAGAACATTGACTTTCCTACAATTTTTTTTTAAGTAAATGACTAAGTCGTACTGAAACAATGTCAAAATGTTTGTGAATAATCGTTTTTACTTTTTTTACTGTATATTAGTAGTAAAAGTATTTTAATTGGGTTGAATTTTTGATTTCGAGTTTTCATCGAAAGTACACGTTTTGAGATTCCTTGAATCCAAAAACGTGGTTTTTAGAAAATTGTCTGCGTGTGCGTATGTCTGTGTGGAACAGCAATATCTTATCGAAATCTTTATCCAAATTTCACCAAATTTGGAATTTGGCCTTCATTTTATATCTAGTTGTACCGCGAAATTTTTGGTTGAAACCGGTTGGCCGGAAGCTCAACTTTATTTAATGGGTTTTTGAGCTTTGACAATATTTTTCGCAAACGACACCAACGCTTGTTTTAAACTTCCTACAGTTTTTAGACACATTAATGCCAACAACTTTTATTTTAAACATTATTCTGGTAAAATTCAAATAAGGAGAGCTATGGGGTTAAAGGTGGGGGTTCGTATATATACATACCTAAATACTGTATGCATCTAGTTTTGTTTATAAAGATATTTAAATATTGTAAATTTATATATTTTTTTTAATCGTGCGTTTTAGTTATGTTCTGTTAACCGACAGCGAGTTTCATAAAAGAAAGTAAAAGAAATTACTATGACGCCTTGCATAAGACAATTTTGTTTGTAACTCAAAAAATATTTTTCCAGTTTTAAAAATCTTAAATATGCTAAAACAATATTCAGTTTCACAAATAAGGTTAATATTCTAATTACACTATTGTTATTATAGATCTTAAGATAAACTGTTAACTATGTAAATTTATCAGTCGCTAATGACCCATATGTTGAAGCGACTTTAAATAAAAAAATATATTAAGTTAGTTACAATTTGCACAATAATGCACATCTCATTTATCAAATGAATGTATTTTAATTTTTTAATCACTAAGGGTGTACATTATATAACGAATTCACAACAATAATGCACCTAATCGTTTTTTTTTTGTCATTCCACTTACTTTGAAAAATTATGAAAATTATTATTTTGGCTATTTCTTCGACTAGTTACAAGATCATCCATCACTTAATCGAAATCCGATTAGCTTTTCCATTTTAAATTATCCAGTTCAGAGATATTATGGTCACCGAAAGCTGACTTTTTTGTGAGGAGCTTTTTGAGATCAATGCAATAGCTTTCAAAAATAGTTATTTTTACAAATATAAAAATCGTGAAAAAAATCGATTTTTTGGGCCTCTTAACTTTTTTATAGTTTTGAGTTAAAACCTGTTGTAAAATTTAAATCAGCAGAAATTCATTAAAAAAGTGAGTGAAGTTTTCAATAGAAAGAATTAACGAATTTGTTTATTTTTCAAAAGTAACATTATTCAGTTGAAAGATGTTTTTTAAGATTTATCGATTGCATGATTTAAGTTTTTTTCGGCTGAAGCACAGAACTTTTGTCTATTTAAAAAATGACAGAAAGTGAATTTCAAATAGCGATATAACATTTATATTTGAGAGGCTTAACGTCGAAAGACTTTAAAAACAAGGTAAACAATGAAGCTTTAATTTGCAAACAAGCTATAAAAGTATGGTTTACAGTTAAAGCAATTAAATTTATTAAAAACATTTAGAAAAAAACAGCTAGCCGCCGAGTTGAAATCATAATTTTTTTTAGTTAAAATCGCTTGTAAAGTCAAACTCAGCAGAAAATTTCAGAAGTGAGAACTGTGTTATATCTACATGTTTTATATGTTTTGTACAAGCGTGTATTTATATCGTGTTAACATCGCGTTTATTATAAACAAGAAGTATCGCCTTTCATCGCATATTATATATCCTTCTATTTTTTTTATTCAGAAACGCCCGGTAATCCAACCACTAAGGAGTTAAAGAGAAAAAGCACTTTAAAAACGAGGCGAATCGTTCAGCGGAAATATCTCTATAATAGATGGTTCGAAGAAAAACGATTCATCGAAAGGATAATTAATTTAAGAATATTATATTTTTACCTATTTGATTTTTCTATTAGCACCATAATAATTCTCCCAAAGCTGTATTGCAGAAAAATAATAAATACGAAATACGTTTTTATTTTGTGCATCTGAAACAATAAATAAGTAAAATGATGCAGCGATTTAGGAATTTGTTCTTCATATATGCACTTTTGCCTTATAATATCTTATATGCTATATTTACAGTACTTCCTTTACTTTATAGTAGTAAAAAAAGTTAAAAAGAACCAAAACCTCCCCCATTATCAGAACCAAAAAAAGCTTAGAATCCTAACTTTTGAACACTGAATAGTACAAGAAAAGTAATCATCTTCAAAAACGACGTTAAACTTCCGTTCACAAGTGTGGATCAAACGTTTCTTATATTGTATACCTATTTGTGTATAGAATACAATACAATTTACGTTTTTTAACTTTTAAAGATCTTTTTACGAAATTTCAGTTTTTATTCCTAGTAAAGTAGTTTTAATTAAATATTAATTAAAAATTTTAATGAATATAATGAGAAATAAGTGAAATTGAGCAGATATTTAAAGCATATTTACGTTACAGAACTTTTTAATGTTCCCAGCAAATTAAAATAAGTAAGAAATTAAACTAAGTAATTGTAAGGCAATCAAAATCATTCATCTTTAAAAGCTCACATCTAGTGGAAGTGATTACGGGTAGGGCTACTTTGGATTACACAAACCGCTTATTAAAAGCCCTCACGAAAACCTTAATTTTATTTTTTATGTTTTATCCATAAAATATACCATGGTTTTGATGTAAAAGACCAATTATTTCGATAAAAGCAAAACATCTTTAACGCCACAACATCTATTTGACATGAGAGAAGCGTTCAACTTAGTGGAACACTGATACTGGACACAGAACCAACTCATTTAACAAATTATAGTCTCAATTATATAACAATAACGTGCAGTGCCAAAAGCTTAATGAAGCAACTATTTTTAATGGTCTTTCATACAAAGAACATTTTAACTAAAAAAAAAATAACTAAAAATAAATATTTGTCTAAAAAAGAATTTAAATATTTATTTACTACAAACAAAAACGTTTCTTACAAATCTCTTTTATTGCAATTAATTTACTTAAGGTGTGATAATATTAAGAAGAATAACTGGATGAGTAATCTATCTAGGAAAACTAAAACTAAACGTTGAGCAGCGACAACAAAATCCTATTGCTTTGTCATAGCGACGAAACAAAGTGGAATTTTTACATGAAATATTTACGATCTCTTACTAAAGCTTTGTGCTGTGAAAAGCTTTAAAGAGTTGTGTTAAGCTAACGTAACGTCAAACTCGTAAAAGTTTTATTTCAATAAACATTCTATGTTTAACAAAAAATATTAAAACTTATTATACATATAACACACAAGGAGTGGGCAATAAATTTATTTAAATTTTTCTACGGTTGAATTATGCAAATGGGAAAACATTTTCTACTTAAAATGATAATAATTTATTGTTAGTAAAACAATAAAATTTACTTTGTAAAGTCAAACAGCTAGTTATAAAGGGAATCAAATTTGTGCCGTTTTAATTTTGAGTGTTCATTTGCCAGTTATTCAATGTCGAAATCTTTATATGTGGGTGTTTTTTGTATTCACAAAATGATAAAAACTTTTCCATTTTTAAAGTAATCAATAGTCCATTGAAAAAGTTAAGTTGCAAACAAAGCAAAGAAAATATACAAGTAAATGAAAAGGGAATACTGATTACTATCGGAAACAAAAACTTCTCTGAATAAAGATTTTATCGTCCATTCTACTTCTCATAACATTCATTGATTAGTTTACTTTGCAAGTTCCATTAAAAGACGTTCATAAACTGGATGCCACTTTTTAGCGCGCGATGCTTATTTAATTGAACAATCTCAGCAGTTCGTAAACTTCAAACACTCAAACATTATATTATCAAATGGATTTACTTGTCGTTAGACAAGTAGTTTGTACTAAAATTTTTTTAAAAAAACCAAATAGATTTCATCTTATTAAAACTATTAAACAAAGATGATGATCGGAATAAGACGTCTAACGATAAGAGACAATTTTAGAATTATCATATTGGGCCTTTTATTAAATAATATTGAAATCTTTTCAAAAGTTTTTTAATAGTTTAGAAACAAGAATTATTTTTATAACTTTGACATTTCACTTTAAAGTTTTAATATTTAATTTAATTTATTGTACAATGTATCTAAAACTTGACTTTATGTAACTGTATGTACTATAATAGTCATAAAAATGGACCCACAAGAATATCTAAGCTGAAAACTTCTTAAATATGTACTGTTGGTATTTTATGAGTTTATATATAATGAGTTGATTCAAAAGTTTATAACGTAGTTATTAAGTCAATTTTTTAACAATGAGCTATTCTGATCTACCTGTTTTTGTGATGTTATTTAAGGTGATTTTTCCTAGCGAATAGCCACACAAATTTTATTGTTATTTTCATTTAAGTTTAAGTTTTAAGTCTAATTGTGTAAAAATGTTAACAAATTTTCTAGTAAAAGATAACGATATCTGGAACTTTTTTTATTTATTTATTTAGAGTCATTGTATAACAACTTGGTCATTAATGATTAAAATCAAATACTTGTTACAATTGTAATAATAAATGTTAAATTCCAATAAATGATTAATGATAAATAGTTAATGAAATATAACAAATTCTAATAATAAACATAAATTAATAAATTTGTGATGTAGTACTACTATGAAAATAGTAGGTATAACGATAGTTTTAATTTAATTTAATTTGATTTTATTTTTTTGAATTTTAAATTTTATCATACGAGTAATACTAAAACTTTTATAATTTTATTTTTTATATAAAACTGGCCGAAATAAATTCTTGTTATTATTGAGTAACTTGTTAATTTTTTAACAAAATAAAAAGATTTATTAGATTTACTAACAAGAAAATTATTTAAAAATAGTACAAAAATAAGTACCTACCCCGTATTAGGGCTTTTTTCTTTATAATTGATCTTGAATAAATGAAAAAATCTCATTTATTGGGAAATCCAGCTAAAGGTAAATGCTGAAATGAGACCTGATAAATTAAAGATAGAGATTCATTTCTTGAACAATTGCTTTTTTGAGTGACTTTCGATTGGATTTTTAAGCTACTTAAAAGTTTGATTTGAAAGCAAGTCAAACGCGAGTTAAATATTAATATTAAAATATTAAATAACGCCATTTGATTTCAAAGTCCAAATATTACATATAATTTGTTTCAAAAATGTTCAGTTACTTGATTTAATAAATCTCTTAGCTCAAAATTTCTTTAATATCTATTTGTTACTTGATTCAAAAGTTAATACAATCTTAATTCTCTTGCATTGAGATTTTCTAATATTCTCGTTTCCTGTGCTTTTCAGGACATTTGAAGAGTTGAAAATTTCTTGATTAGAAAAAAATAAAAATAAGTAGAAATCATCATAGCAAAATAAAAAAAATATTTTAGTATGTTGGCATGAAAAGTTATTCCTCAGGAATCGTAAATTTTCCAGAGTAATAACTTTTTAGTATTTTTACCTGCCGCCTAGAAATCTCACTATTTGCAGCTCAGTCATCTTTCAATGGATTATTATCCATCATTGACGTTTCATATACTTTCAAGTTACCTATAAATTACACCCCGTTAATATAAACAAGTTTAATATTTTGTTACATTTTTTTCCTTTGTAAATCTGCCTATTTTAACCTCTATGAAACTCTATGAATCGAACTCCTAACGGCTTCACCTCTCTAAGTCAAACTCCTTATCGGGATTACTTAACTGTACGCTTTAGTTATTTAAACTTATTGGTGTCATTTGGAACTTGGATGTTTATTTTTAGGAATGAAATTATATTTGCTCTAGAGAATTTCCTGATTACTCTAAGTTTTACCCTCAATGAATCGAACAATAGATAAGTAAAACTCCTTCCTCGATAATAAGAATATTTTCTGAGCCGAACTATAGATAAAATAACTACTTATAAATTAACTATGGATTTATAGTTTCTAGGAATTCAACTTATCGAATGTTCACTGGATTTATAGTTCAATTATGAAAATTAAAATTTTTATGATTAAGAATCTTATGTGTTACAAAAGTCGTGCAAAACAGTGCAACATGTTAGCAATTTGGCGAGTCAAAGAAAGACAAACTGGGTATTTGATAGATTTTTTAGTACTGGTTAATTGTTCACAATTAACGTTTTTAATTTTTAATTGACATTCAATTGTAATGTTTTTAGTTCCGTTTTAATTCAAGAAAGTTTATAATTATCAATTCTATAATTCTTTTTCTTAAACCGATTTTGTAAAGTCATAACTTTTTTTTAGCAAATTATTTTTTTTCGTTCTTTCCTAAGTAAAAAAATCACAGTTTCACTATTAAAGTAGCAATCAATATTAAAATAAATGATAGAAACCAAACTTATGGTCGCAAATAAATAATTTTGTTTATTGTGGAAAGAGATTTTATATATTAGGAGCTTAACAATGGCGTATGATAAATTCGAAATACTAAATTAATGGAATCGCTACAAATAACAATAAAAGAAATAGGCTTGAATAACAAATTGAATATAAACAACCGATCTGCAGAGCGTTAAATACATATTTTTGGATTGTTCCAATTCACTTCTCACTTTCATTACATAAAATTGATGAAGTTTTTAATGTACCAAAGATCCAATGATCAAAGATCGAATTAGCTCGATGGTATACCAAAAAGTTCACATAGATAAACCTTATCCTGACAAAAACCAACACAAAAAAAATTATCAAATTTGGTGCAATCGTCCGAAAGTTATACGCGTACACAAATTTCGGTGGTTCATTTTTATTTAAATAGATTGATAGTAAAAGAAAATAATATTCCATATATCTTTGTTGTAAACAAAAATTAGCAGCAAAAACTTTCAGTATTACACTAAGTGGAATTATTGACAGTTAAGCAGTTGATGCAGAATACGCTCAAATATAAAAGCCTTCATGATTTTTCTTACGTATGTAAGCAGGAAGAACCATACTTCAGAATTTAAAAAAAAAAAAAACATTCAAATATTAAGATGTTTTATTGCTACTTCCTATATGATTATGAAGGATGTTATTCTAAGGATTTTCTGTGTGCTTTAAAAATTTGACAACATTTCGAACGTTATCAAAGTAGATATCACTGATTTTTCAATGAGATTTCTATTTTGTTTTTACTTATTATCACATTTTTGCTATGGCAAAAATATAAGCACGATCTTATCGAGTAAAGCTCAATATAGAGTTGAAGTAAATAAGCTACTTCATGAAGACTATTTATATGTTTGTGGCATGGACAATAAGAAAGTTTCGCCATCCCTGGTCTAGACACTATATACGCCGTATTATTAAAAAAAAATGTTGAGTTTAAAACTTACCACGCCTCAATTAGTTGGAATGATCCTTGCAGTTCTGAAACAAAGAAAAATACTTTAATATTTCATCGTCTATTCGTACATAAAAAACAACTTTAAATTTTTAAGAGATAATAAAGTTTAACCTAAACTTAAAGTTTGAATTATTTCTTAATTTTATTCAAATATAATTTTTCATACAATTTTAAATATTTACTTCTGAAGACTGGAAGGATAAATCAATACTTTTGATTTAAACTTGAAAAATCAAAGTAATCAATGGTTGAAGGTCGCTGACAGGGAAATTAGCAAATGAACCGAAGTAGAATAAAACCAGATACAAAAGACAAAAGGGGATTATAAGACATATATTCCCTCGGGGGGTTTTGCTGTTCCAACTTTTATTTAGGTGATGCTTGCTTTTGATCGAAAATATTAAAGTTGATATAAATGGATGAAATGGTGACTGCTTTTGTAAAGAAAAAAGACGACTTAAAAAATAATTGGTTTTTACTACGAATTTATTTATTTCATTTGGTTGTTTGAATGGATTTAATAATCGATATTTTATCTTCTTCTTGATATATTACAATCAAGATGCAATGTTGCATTCAAACATGTTTTCGATGACAATTTATGTTAAATTTTTTGATGTACTAATGAACTACCAAAGTAACGTTTAGACGACCCCTAACCAAAAATTTCCCAAAATATTAACTTTTGTTGTTCTAAACACTTATATAGATTTAGTGACCAGTACGACATGAATAAAATTGATATCAAAAAGAATATTTGTGTATATATGCACATCAAATGTGTACCAACAAACCCCGAGAGCATCAAGAGATAAAACACTTTTTCTAAGCTTTGTTGTTGAAAGATTACTTTTTGCGTTTCCTAACGTCTTTATCCATTATTATAGACTGGCTCTCCCAAGGGATGAGACTTTATCGCCATTTATACTCATAAATACTTTTGACTACAATTGTGCTCATTTTACCATATTTACATTTGTATTTTTTATCATATTAGTTTTTTTTTTGTATAATTTCATTTAGAGGGGAAAAACAGTTCTATTGTGATTTTAATTTTGACGATAAACGCCACCAATTTGTGAGCATCCGCTGAATTTTTTTTTTAAAATAATGAGGTGACCAAATGACCGTTAGGAATAAGTCTTTCATTACAGAGGCTTTTACGTTCACCCTTTCGTAAAATTATGAGCGGTACAAATAAGAAACGGAATAATAAAGGTAATATATTAGAGGAGAACTCAACTGGAAAAAAATAATTGTTGGCAACATTGTTAAGGAAAAACCTGGTTTTAAAAAGGTTTTATTATTCTTTTCTTGACATTTCAAGGTAATATAAATTATATAAGAGGGTGTAGATTAATAAATTGGTTTTGAAAATTAATTTGGAAATTGAAGAAGGAAGCAGAAAATTTTTCTTTTCAATTTAGGGAGTAATTAAAATGCAAAGAACATTTAAAAATTATAAGTTTATTTCTTGACGTTTTAAATGAGACTTGTTAGGAATATTGAAAATTCATTTTACCAGCATATTTTGATCCATCTTGAACCATTTAAGCGTTAAAAAAATCTAAAAAATGGTTTTGAATTTTAAGAATAGTTATTTTTTACCAATACTCATCTTGTCAACATTTGTCCTTTCTCAAAAAGAAAAAAACAAATGTTAGTTTTGCTTGAAAAATGAATGAGAGGGATTTTCTTCTTTTTTAGATTAATAAAATATTTGCTTCTAGAAAACCTTTTATACTTGGGTTAGATTGTTTCGTATCGATTTATCACCCAATTCCCGTCATTTATATATTTACGAGACATCAAACAACTTTATTGGTGTTGGCGTTACAATGACACATTATAGTGAACCCATTTTACTTTTGGCTAATATACATAATAAAATAGAGACCTGGAAGCTTCCAAATGTGATCATTACGATTTTATTTTCATCGAATCGTCGATTTTTCAACCGTTATACTTTACATTTCGATCGAATTAAAATGATATTAGTTTGGTTGTTTTCTCAATTGAAAACTTAAATGTTTTGGGTTGCAGCAGAAGAGAAAATTGAGGTTTCACTTAGATAATTATTTGCATTAATATGTAGAGATAAGACAGTAACAATCTGGATTTGATAAGAGATGCAAATAGTGACCAAATGTGAACTTGAGAGAGTAATTATTGTAAAAGGAAAATGTTTACAAGTGAAAGCACGATTAGAAGGAAGACACTACGTTACCCTATTTCAAAGGGTTTAATCCGCATCCAACTGTTACCGACTGTATCAAACAAATAAATCTATTCTAGATCATAACCATAGGGAAAGATCCATTCCAAACCGCACATATAATTAAGCAAAGCCAATGAACTGTAATGAGAAAACGTCTCTTTATATGGTCTCTGAAATTTATCAGACAATTATTTTTTTTTCGTTCGATATATAAATCAAGAGTTTAAATGTAACTCTATAAAGTTTATGTCTTCTTTTCGGTTGTGGTATTTTTTAATGATATAAATACCGTCGAAAGTAATAATTTTCTCTTTGGTATTTATTGAGATTTCATTTGTCTGCAGCTATAAAACTTTTTCACTTGCTAAACGTGAAACATAAATTTTTTTATTTGGACTTGAGTAAAATAAATCATTCGATTTACTATCACAAAAGGAGAACATTGCAAATTTTTGACATAGGTTCATTACTTTTTTTGATTTATAAATTTTAATTATAAACGACTAGCTGTACCTGGCATTTGTTGTAATGCTACATTAAGTAAAAGAGTGTTTAATTGTATATTTTATTTACTAAAGCTCTTTTTAATGCACAATATTATTGATTTTTCCATCTGTTATATTACATACGAATAAAATATTTTATAATAGCTACAAACGTTACAAACGGAGTAACTAGTAAGGAATGTAGTGATCACATAATATATTATTTCAGTACTTCGACAATTTAATCCAATCAAAATGTATTTCGCTGCTTTAAGGTAAAGAGATTTTAGATATTCCATAAGATTCGGGTATTTTTTAGGAAAATATATTTTTTTTGTTGTTATAAGACAAAAAAACTTTTATAGTTAGTTTGAATAAATCGTTTTCAGCCATTTAGACAATAACAGATTAACGAACCGTGCATTCTCCTGCAGTTTAAAATATTGATGTACACTATCTTAAGGCTTGAGACAATTTCATTGCAAATACCTTTAATATTGATTTTAAAATATATCAAAATAAAGAGACAGGCATCTCACAGAAATCATGCACTTTTTTAGTATAAAATGTTTTTTGTTTCTTATTCCAAAGTCTATTACATCGTCATACTCAATTAGGCTTCTTTCAGTCATCTAAATAATATGAAGAAGTAGTTGAGCTGATCGATTGTGCACATCGATTAACTCCACTTTTTCAACTTTTACAAATTTTCATGTCAAAACACTTGGTTGACTTCTAACCTTATATATCCGAAAAAAAATTTCTAATAATAAGTAATAACAGCTCTAAATGACAATTTGCTTTTTAGCTTTTCCATAAGAGACAATGTATTTCAGAAGTCTATTTTATCAATTTACTCAACTTTTTTCATTACGGAGTTAATCAATGTGTGCACTGAGCGGCTCAGTTATGTCACAGAAATCGTGAATTTTTCTAGGATAAAAATTAGTTTTAAAAATTTTTTACGAAAAAATACATTTATGCATCATTTTTCTAAGTAAACGAGGCCGAAGGCTATTGCAAACATAACTATATGGTATCAACATTTTTTTTTTTGTAAATGAGCATAATATATACTTCCTGCGGCATTAGGAGTGAAAAGTTCGAAACATAAATTATCAATTTGTTAATCCATATATTGACGCTTTTCTGGTGAGACCTTTTTACCAAACAAATAAACTAAGAATTGATATTAATTTAAATGATTGTAACACATTAAGTACCTACTAAATACACGCCACGAGAAATTCTACGGATAGAATGCGCCAAAAATATAATTACCATCAAACAAACTAAAATTTAACTATTAAACTAAGATAGTAATTTAAAAGTAGAATTTAAAAATATAGCCACTTGTTTTAATCCTTTCAGGGTAGAATTAAAAAAAAAATTCTCAAGTAGCAGTCTTCTCAAAAACCTATAAGAGACGTCCAAAACCGCAGCTCAGTAATATTGTTTCTTTTTTATGCGTCTCTGATTACTTTAACAATTCTGTGTATCTGCCTCAGAGCTGAATTTTTAACTCTAAATCCAAATTGGCTCAGGGATAACTAATAGAACTTTCTTCGCACTAAGGTAGGATTCTAGGCATCAAGATTATTTCGTACACTCCTCAGTACCAATAATAGACTAATGGATCTATGCGAGCTTACTTCTTGGGGTAACTTTTCGTGTTTAAACAATTTAAAAAAGAAAACTTGCAATTTCGATGTCATATTCTGCATAATGGTAGTGTAATTTAGCAAATAAAATTTTTAACCTAAATGGCAATCTATGTAATTACTAAACGATTTAAATTTTAATTCTTCATCATCGATATAAACTTTTGTAAAATGTTTTTACAAAAAAATTTTCTGCAAAAATGTCGATAATTGAGGCAATTATTACCATTTTTTAGCAAATTTTCTTGAAATTTGTAGAAAAAATTCAACCTTTATAAGAACGACTTATAAGAAAGAATAACAACAGAAATTCTTTATATTTGCATATATGGATGCATAATTCCATACATTTTACGAAAGTTAATAATTTCAAGAGCAAGATTCAAAAATTTCCAAATCTTTCTTTAAGCTTTCTTGAGCTTCTTTGAGCACTTAAAGGTGCAATTAAGAAAATTTCATAATTGATTTCAAATTTCACGTTTTTATCTTCAGTGGTTTAGCCTCCAACTTGTCTGACAATCAATCACAGCTCTATTTAGTATTTCATAGCGACAATTTATCTTTTTAATAGATAATTTTATTTTTAACAAGCAAAAAGTATAACCTTTTAAATAATTACAATATCAATTGGTATAATAATGGTAAAACCGGGAAATACTTCCTCACTTCTTCAACTCAAAAAATAAAAAGTAGCATTAATATTGAAAATTTTAACAAGAGAAACCCTGACATGACATGAAATAAATGAAAAGAAGCTCTATGAATAAGTAGAACGTTGTTACAAATGTGAAAACTAGGTCAAAGATGATGACTCTCAAACCTTTTTTTCTCTTCTATTTTTGAGTAGCAACAACCACGACGAAGATTGTCGCTGATTAATGTGATACCAAAAAGAAAGAAAGAAAAAACCTTCTTAGCTTTATATAGTTACAACTTCTTTTCTTCTTAAACCTAAAAGAGTTACACGGCGAGAAGGGTCAGTGAAAATGCATTGGATAATAATGTACTTTTTTCATTTGCAGAGCAGAAAACAGACAAGAATTATGACAGGCGGATAAAGTTATAACTTTCAGCTACAACATCCATCACACTAAAATTAAACGTAGAATAGAACCCGTTCCAATAGATATATCCTGCTGTTTTAGATGTTACATCACTCACTCATTTTTTTTTTTTTTTAGGAAAACTTATCTTGACACATATGTTTCTTATCGCAGAATAAATATAATACAACCTCTCAATTTTATTGACAAGCTTAAATCCCATCATTTAAATGATGAGTTTCACCAATTAATCATTGGGAGATTAAGGAAAAATAGCTAAATTTATTTACGTGTGAACATAAATAAAATAAACCGTCTTTTAAGTGTCGTAAATGTGTGCATTTGACAGAAACTATTTTTCGTTTACCTCCCGAAAACCAAAAAAAGAGATGAAACTTTTTAAATCAATATTATTGCAGCTCTTTTCCGAAGACTTTAATGTAAGTCTTTAAAACTGTTATTTTGTGACATACATTACATACATTTTTTGATCAGAAAAGTTTTTCGGGTATTAACTTGTTGATGTTGATTTAATAAGTCACAAGTTTAACAACTTTACGTCTAGAAAAATTTGTCAAGTGCTAAAAACTGCTTCTTTAGATTGTTAAGAAAAATATCGAGGGTAAGTTGCAATTATTTGCGATTATTTTTTCATAGTTTTTTTAAGTTGTTATAACTTTTGAATTGTTTAGTCAATTATTCTAAGGTGTTAACAGTAGGTTAAGGATTAATTGTGATAATTTATAAAATATTGATTTATTAGTTTTTGATAAGTTTGTCATTATTTTTATTGAAAATATAAATGTTTAATACAACGTAAAATGGTTTTACAAAAAAGACAATGTGTAGGAGATAAAATAACAGTTTTGATATATCTTTTCGACAAAAAAAAAAAACAGAAAAGACGTTATTAAAATGGTTTTCATTAGTCAAATATTCTTTAAATTGAAATTTTCTCACTAACCATATGTTTGATTTTTATCATAAACTCTTTTTTGTTCATATTACAAAAAAATAAAATAAAAATATAGTTAAAAGTTGTGTCAAGTCGTTGTTTTGGTATTTTATGTTAATTTTTTTTTTTTGATATTCCTTTTGAAGCTTTGAAAAAAATGTGAGTATGTACATACATTTTTCGACTTTCTAACATACTTTCTTGGACTTATTTCTCCTTTTCAAAAAATGCCTCTATAAATCTTTTATTAGAATGTGCTTATTATGTAAAAAAAAGCTCAAATGATTAAATGATAAAGATTCTGAGAAAAGTAATCTTTTAGATCGCCAAAAAACGATTTCTACAAGCGTTGCGATTTCAAATGATTTCTCGAATTGTTCTCGAGTTTGTTGTATCAAGGTTACTGTTTTGAGTTTAGACTTCGTAAGCAGTTTGAAACTAATTAAATTTCACCAATTACTATTTCAGCCTTTTTTATTCGATGAACCTAGGCATACTTATCAAATTTGAATAAAAGCAAATGTTCATTAGTTGAAAAATCTTGCGATGATCAAAAGTCTAGAGATTTTATTTTGTTATAACTAAGCTTGAAGCCTTCTTTAATGTAAAAATATAATTTTTTCGGAGGTAAAGTGGTCAAATATTTTATATAACCGATTGTAAAGCTTTAATTTTTTTATAATACAAATTCTAAGGAGTTGAGTTTAGGATTTAAATTGATTCATCGAAGAAT
The DNA here is from genome assembly GCA_958496155.1 of Sisyra nigra. Classification (NCBI taxonomy): domain Eukaryota; kingdom Metazoa; phylum Arthropoda; class Insecta; order Neuroptera; family Sisyridae; genus Sisyra; species Sisyra nigra. The sequence goes on from OY292315.1 coordinate 26,606,397, forward strand.
AAACTTTAACAACTGTTTGTTTGTTTAAGTATAAAAAATGCTTTTTTTTGTCAATTAAAAGCTCATCTTGTCGAGGATCTCTACCCAACATGTTCACGAGAACAAACAAGGTCAATTTATTAACCTCGCATAAATTCTGCACACTGTGGCGGTTGATCTATAGACATATTGACATATCACTCGTTGGCGGCCCTTGACACTAATTTGAACAATGGAAAAACAAATTGTGCTCGCTAAATCATTGTGAAAGCCTTTCACGCGTGAATGTCACCTGGCAACGTAACGTTTCACCCTAAATTACCATTCTTCAATGTGCCACAATGAAAAAATCTTCATTTAAAAAAAAATTAAAACAATTTTTAAATATCATTTCACCGAGAAAATTTCTCTGGAAAATCGTTCGAGTTAATAATTCACGTGGGTTGGACTTGTGTAAGAGGGAAGCGAAAAAAAAACCGGTTTAATAAATTATTACACGTGAGTTGGAGCTGTTCGAGAGTGAGAGAGTATAAAGTGGAGGAAATTTCACACAATGTCCTTCCTTGTGTTCCGCACATTGAAAGTTCTAACACTCGACTATCATTAATGCCTCTTTTACTTACACCTGAGTGATAATTCCTTTTTTTCCCAGAGCTTCCTCGATAGTCTCCTATTGGTTTTTAGCCGGTTAATGATGCATGTTGAACGGTGTAATGTAACCTAATAGCGACGAGCGATTTTATTGGATTGGACACGTCGTTGATGATAGGTTCATTAGTGTGTAAATGGGAAAATTAATTGCACTTCATTGCCATTGTCTATTTGTAAAAATCAAATGATAAGACTTTAAATTTGTATTTTTGTATGACAAGATTTGATCCTAGAGATAAGTCAAGGTTGGCGTTTTTACTACGATTCTCATAAATTTTTAACACATTACACGAATTATGTAAGTAAATACAAACTTTAGGTACACCATAAAGTGACACTTTGGAAAAAATACTCAGATTTTCGTAAAAAAGTCTCTTAAGAAATCAATTACCACTCACTGAAGCCACCATATGAACCATTTTAAAAACATCCTAAAATTCTCAATTTTCACTTAAAGTCGATTTACTTTTTTTATTTGTCTCATTTAAGAAAGCTTAAATTTTTTTTAAAATCCCAAATCACTATCTCTTCAAGGAATGTGAACATAAGTATGAATTATATATTAATAAAATCATGCTTTCCATAAAGAACCAGAATTTTGATTTGTTTCTCTGAGAACATATTTTTGAATATATTTACAAGCGATTTACGAAAAAATTAAATACAATTTTTAGATCTCAACCTAATTACGCTTTAATAATTTTCTGATGAAAATTTGTTTGAGATAGTCCCAGAGCTTTCTTCACCCTTCATATTATATGTCACCCTTTATATATATACCTTCATACACGTTTTTGTCAAGCTTGAAAAATGACACCAAAATACTACATGAGCGTATAACAAACGACATTTACGACTCATATGTCTGTTTTCCCACACGAAAGTCTCCGAAAAATAAAATTTTATTAGTAATAACATTATTTTTGTACGGAATGTGCGTATATGAGTTTTTATAGTGGTTTTTCCTAAGCTCTATATTTTATTACGTTCGTTATTTTATTATTTTTTTTTTCTTTAAATTTACTATCTACATAATCAGAAAATTTAAATTTGCAAGACAAATAAGATGACGCGAGTGGATGTTAAATTAAGCGAAAAATTTTTCTCTTCATTAAATTGGGTTTTAATTTATAATATAGGGCAACAAAATTTTTAGGAGTTTGCATTTTTATGGTTAAATTAAATTATTTTTTCTTCATAATAATAATAGAAATCTTTAGTGGTTACTAAGAGATTTTATAATTTTTTTAAAAGAATAAATAGTAAAATTAAAGTTTTTAAATATAGTAAACTAGCAAAAAAGAAAATGTTTAAACAATCCAGGAATAAACATATGAGAAAAAACTAGGAGCATATCATTCTTTTGATTTAAAGTCAGAAGTGTACCATTTTTAGCAATATTTAACATTTTTTATGTTCTCTGACTTTTGATTGCCTCTAAATAATTTTTGTTTTTCATTGATAAATTAGTGAAATTTTTACTAACTATTTAAGTAAATTAAGTAATTTATAATTACATTGTAAATTTTACTAATTCAATAAGCTTTATAATTCCTACAAACTTACTTTAACTTCACTTAACTTTAACTACAGTAAAAGTGAACTTCAGTTTTGCTTATTAAAATAGCAAATTTTCTAGTTTTAAAGAGTAAATTTCATAATCATTTATCAAATCAATAAGCTCTCAGATTCCTTAATTCACACTATGGGTGTTTATTGATTGCAGATGGTTCAGTTTTAGTTTTGACAATAAGTTAATATGCACTTGTAATTACTGAAAAATCACTGTTTGAAGAAGAGAATTAAAACACTTATTTTAAACTATTTTTGATGACAGCATACTTATACTCTCTTAAATCGAAATAGTGACTTTCGACTACAAATAGTGACTATTCACTATTTAGTAGTGAAAAGTATACCACTATTTGAATTTGGTGGTATACTTTTCACTACAAAATAATGAATAGTCACTATTTGTAGTCGAAAGTCACTATTTCGATTTAAGAGAGTAGGTTCTACAATATCCTTTATGGTTCATTTGATCCTTTTTTGTCAAGATTCATCAAGTCAAATAACTGAACATTTTGTGCTATGAATTGAGTTTAACATTTTAATTTTTAAATAAAATAACTTACTGATACAATACTTGACTTGACCTCTGGTATTAAAATATTAGGAGTAACATTTAACTTGATTTTAAGCCAAGTTTAACTAAAGAGCTTGAGAATCAAGTCAACTTGTGATTCTCGTATAGTTACCAGTACAACCAGTACCTACTTACTTAAATAAGTAAAAAATTATAAAAATAAAAAAAAAGATTTAAATTTGAACTCATAAAGTCTGTTTTACTTTACTACATAAATATACGAGTGAGAAATAATTGAGATATTTTCTTTATAGTTAAATTTCATACAAGTAACTAAATAAACGTATTCAAATGAATTTTTATCATCTTTATCGTTATAGAAAGAGCATTAAAATCATACATACAAAACCAAAACATCAAATTAATGCTGACAATTGTAGTTGATGATATACGAGTATTAATCTAACAGTTAAGGCTTATATTGTCTCTCAGGCTTAGTTCAAATGTAGCAAATATGTTAAAAAGAAAACTTTCAAATAAAATGATGATATAGTAGAAAATTACCACGTATCATGATGCATGTGTGAATAAAGTAAATCCACATTTCACGTAGTAGCTATACATTTGTATTGTACACACTAACATAGAGCGCGAATTGTTGACAACTCTCCAAACATAGAGAAAATATAAAAGCGGCACATACACAGTAAAGCTCGGTACACAGCCAGCATTCGAATAATAGGAAAATATAGGACAAGTGTGAGCAAATATGTAGGGCAGATAGACCTACATTTCCATATGAATTTTCATACATATATACTTAGGTAGACATATTCACGAGTACAATTTCATACTTCATGTAGGCCGTTTTTGTATTTCATTTCTTAATAAAACATTTTAATCCTCCGGATAAAATGTTCGTCTGCATTTATGGTTTTATTAAAACATATATATCGTAAGTATGTAAAACATAAAATTATTTTCCCCATGCGACGCTATGTAAATTTTTCCAATAAAAACGAGTAATGAAATTTTCTTATTTGAAATATTTTAAATGCATTGCATTATTGCTGCTTTCAGAATAAATTTTTATAATTAATTCTAAGACCTGTGCGTTCCACAAATGAAGAATTTTCCAAAATACGATCTCTAAATGTAAATTATACTCTCTTAAATCAAAATAGTGACTTTCGACTACAAATAGTGACTACACTGTTTTGTAGTGAAAAGTATACCACCAAATTCAAATAGTGGTATACTTTTCACTACAAAATAGTGAATAGTCACTATTTGCAGTCGAAAGTCACTATTTCGATTTAAGAGAGTACGTTTGAAAAAAGTTCTTTGTAGTTAAAAAATTAAATTGGTCACTACATGATACATCTTTGTCATGAAACACTTTTTCCCCCTAAACAAAAATCACCAAAAAAACTCATTTATCACTTACATGTAATAAAAATGATTTTCGCCTCAATATTTCAATTGATGAGTGGGAGTCGTTGAAGGCCGGAAACACAGAAAATTTAATCAGAACGGCCTTAACACACAAGAACTCCACCAGGTATCGGCTTTCCTTGACCTTTTGTAACATGAACCTTTGCCACCTTTTGTCGGCACACAGAATACGAGAGGCGAATTTTTTCTCGATTCGCTCAAAATTTATGCGAAATTGCCTCTTCCAGTTGACCGACCTAACTGCGAAAAGAGAAACCTGACAATTTGAAATATTTGTTAGAACCCTTAATTTCAGAAAAATTATTGAATCGATCTGTGTACATAAGTGACTTTGTTGCATTTAATTTTACATATGTAAGTAATTTTATGACATTTGTTGAGGTCGCAATAATTTTAAGTTTGTCTATTAATTATTTATTAGCAATCGCAAAGTGGTCAAAACTTGTTCGTAGTTCATTAAATTTTTAAGTTTGAATGATATTGAGAGGTTCTGCAACTTTAAGATTTTCACCTAAAATTTAATAGAACTAAATAGTCCCTTAACATTTATAATAAACTTTGACCCAAGGACGATACATTTGCCATTTCAATTACATGGCATGTTGACACTTATTGCACTTATTTTTTTCTGGGAAATGTTAATTTACAGCATTGAGAAAAAATTATTCTCATTGGAAAATGAACGCTCTACAAAAATGTTTTCTTATAACGTTACGATATATTAACATGGTCAAAAATTATACAAAAATAAACTCTGGAAAAATTTAAAATTTTTATTTAGTTTAACAGCAAAATTATTATTATTTTAATAAAAATGATTAGTTTATTTTTAAAAGTGGTAAACTTTGACCATAGCAAAATGATAAATTTTGAAACATGGAAAATAATATACAAAATAGGTAATTGATTTTAATTTTAATCATTCCAGAGATTTTGCTATTTACGGCATGTAATCAGGAAACTTTGAAGTTTCATCAAGTTTCGTATATTTCAATGAAAGTTCTTTTTATCACAGTACAATACTCTGCATACTCTGCATCTTTAGCTACAGCTGCACCAAATCGATACCTTAAATTTAACAAATCTGTTTACCAATAAAAAACGATCGATAAAAATTTTTTCCGATGCAATTTTTAAAAATAAAATTTGAACTGTTTGATATTTGAGTCCCCAACAGCAGTTTCCTCATTCTTTAATCTGTACCTGTATCTTTTAGTGACAAACAAAAATTTGTGGAAGCTTTGAAACTGAGTACCTATAATAACAAGTAATTTAATGCTCCTAAACGCTTTTTTTATTTCGGACAATTCTTATAATTGGTATATGAATAAAACATTCATTATTGCATAACTGATAATTCTTTAAAAAATTTTCACAGATTTAATATTGATACAAATTTTATTGAATAAGATAGCAGTAAAAGGATATATGATCCTGGATTTTTGAGAGGCTTAGAAATCAAAAGACATTACGAAGAGAAGTTAATATACTTCAGAAAGGGCTGTAAAACTTTTGGAGAAATATTATGTTAATATTTTAGCCAGCAGTGAGGAGGAAAAACAACATGTGATCCAGATTGTAAGCAAAAAAAATAATTTTTTTAAAATAAAGTATGCATACTCAAGTGGTATGAATTTCATTAGACTTGTAAATTTTTCTAAATTTCACCTTTAATTAATCAACTAAATTTAACTAAAATAATAATTATTGTGTTGTAAAAGTAAAAAAATTTAAAATGTTTTACTGTGTTTAATTATAACTTCGCTAATAAGCTTGAATTTCTCATCAGAATATTTAGTTTTCACTGCTGTAAACTAACATGTCTATTGTCTAAAAAAAAAAATTAATTTAAAAAAGGGCACAAAATTCCATGTAATTTAAATAGTTAATAGATCGTCCTGGAGGCAAGGTTTATTATAAATAATATTAAGGTTTTATTTGGGTCTGATGTTTAATTTAAGGTTAAAACTAAAAGTTTATGGGTTGTCGCAAGAAAAATAATAACATTGATAAGCAACGGATACCCTTAGGGATGATATATAGTTAAGAAGCTCAAAAAAAATGATTATTTAAAAATTTTTCCTGAGAATACTTGGTTTTATTAATATAAAAAATGTTTTACGTTTAATGATAATTTCAAACTGCATTTTAACATTTTTTTATTTGTAAAAATAATAATTTTGAAAGCTACTTAAGCTGATCTCCAAAAGCTCCCGCTAAAAAAAGACATCTTGTGGTGACCACAATATCTCTGAACTGGATCATTTAAAATGAAACAACCAAACGAATTTGGTAAAGAAAGATCTTGAAATAAATCGAAGGAATAAGCAAATTACATTTTGACAAAATAGAGGCTTCTCAAAAAAATCAAAATTTTGACCTTAAGAGGGTAGACGCAGTTAGAATTCATAAAATATAAAAGGTTCTTTCGCGGATGTGATAATGAATCGGTAACGAATCAGTTCAAGACCGATTTGGGATCATCGTCAAGCGCATGCAAGTTTATGAGCCGAGTTACGGTCCGATATTCGCGGTTCACACAAAATACGTTCGTTACCGATTCATAATTAGTTCTAGCGATCCTCAGATTTTTCTTAGGATGAAAAATTAGATTCTCTTACTCATGCGCAGTTTGCTAAATTGTGGCTACTTAATAATACAATTTTGCTGTTATGCTGCGTTCACACGAGTCAATTTTAGTAGGCCGTTTTTAGTTGATAAAAAAAATTTGAATGAAAAACCTCGTGTGAGAACCGTAATCAACTTTTTAGTGGATCAAAAAAAGTTTGAACAAGTCATCACACGAAGTTTTTCATTCCATTTTTGATCGATTAACTAAAATCGGTTAACAAAAGTTGACTCGTGTGAACGAGGCATCAACTTCAATTCATACAGAGAGAAATTAAATACGAGTTAAATTAAATGAACAATTTTCGTGGGTTCTCGTTAATCCTCGTCTTACTTCCAAACATTTTCAAACTCTTTCACAGGAAAATAACCCTTAATCAGTCATAAGCGTGTATGCGTTTGGCGATCATCCTATCTAATCTTTTGGATTGATTCTCTCTGTTCTTTACCAGTTCCGGATCAGTACCATCAGTACCGCGAACGAACCTAATATTACGAAAATATTCCATGCAAACAAGTCAATCCGAAGAATGGTCTACGAGATGATATATCCAGTAATTACTGGAGTGATGTCGGACTATACAACATCGGATTTCTTAATTTTAAACGTGCGTGTAACTAAATAGGACTCAAACAACATGTTTCAAAGATTAATAACTCAAAAAATATAAACTTTATTGAATTTTTTTAAAAATACTTATATTTATAAATTTTCCAATATATAAGAAAAACTAAAATAAATTATAAAAAATTAAATTTTAAAATAAATTGGTTAATTTGCCATAAACAATTAAATGCTCAAGTTTTCGGAAAAGCAATATGATGTTTGGATGAAACCGATGAAAATAGGCTTGGGAAGTTTTACTTTTTCCATTATGCTCAACGTTTCACATAAAAATTATACTATAATAAATCTACATCGAAAAACTTTAAACGCGTTTTTCTCAAAACTATATGCTTTCTAGGTCAGTGACTACTGTAACTCAAAAACCACTTGGTGAATTTTGATTAAAATTTGACATTTTATTTTTGGCATTAGTCTTCAATAGAAGGATTTTAATTTTAATTAACAATGACTATTGTTTTGAACAATTTTTTTTCAATTTATAGTGCTTTAACTGCTAATGGTCATTAGCACTTGAATGGTTCAATTTTGTTTAAGTAATTTAGAGTTTAAATTTTACTAGGCAGTTAATTTTTTGAAGTAGCTGATTGCATTTTTCCACGACTTTCGCTCGTTTTGAACAATTTACCATTCACATTTTGATCGAAAAACCAGGTGTAAAGTTTCAGAAGCCGCCATTTTGTAAATTTCCAAAAAAAAGCTTTGATTATGTAGGTACTAACTACTGAATACCTACATTTCATATTAAACTACAGATAATTTTTTCTTTCTGACGATCCAGAAGGTTGTTCTGATGGTCTTCGTGAAGTACTACTTGCGAGAGCGAGTCCAACAAAGATGGCGATATTTTAATAAATACTCCTTTTTTTTTTTGGTAAATGTTAAGTTAAATTATTGTATAAAAACTCTATAAAATCAATTTTATAAAACTCAATTAGGTACAAACATAAAAAAATGTTATTGAAAATAGATCTTTTTTACCCCTATGACTGCAAGTACCCCTTTAATGTGTTTATATAAAAAGAAAATTATTAATCGGTAAGAAAAATAATTTGATTAATTACTAAAAAAATATACTGTAAAAGCTTGTGTTAAAATTTGAGACTGATTGGTTCAGCCGTTTCAGCCTGGTAAATCTTGGGCGCCGATTTTAATAACACAGAGGAAAACTCATTTTAAATTTCAAAATCCCTTTATATAAAGTGGAAACTGCCTCAACAAGTCCACACAAAGTTTGTGTGTAACTTGAAAATGATCGCTAGATTGACCTGAAATTTTCTGGGTGTGTATTTAAATAAATATATGTATTATACATTACAAAAATTATATTGAAATAATAATTTTTACAAAAATTCTAAGTCTATATGATCCGTTAAGTTAACTTTCCTTGTTGTACCTTAATGTATTGTAATGTTATATTCAGCCTTGGCCAGGAGTATTAAGTCAGTTGCAAGATCTTGGATTTTTAAAATAATTTATAAAGAAAGATAAAATAAAGTAATAATAGATAGTAAGTGATTACAAAATATTATTTATTAATATTTTGTTGCATTTTAGTATTACTTTATTTTATCTTTCCTTACAAATTATTTTAAAAATTCAAGATTTTGCAACTGGCTTAATACTTCTGGCATTTATATGTCTATAATATGTAATATTACCTATAATGTACCTTACCTTAATGTATTTTAACGACTGTTAAACAGAAATTTTATTTTTCTACACTCCTTCTTTCTATGAATTTTAACTATGCCAAATTTTACATTCCTCCGTGTTTTCAATTTGTTTAAAAAGGAGCGCAATGGTTTTTCTTCACCTTATAAGATATTGTTTTTCTTTAAATAAGATCTTTCTATTAGAGGATTCAAGAAAAAAATTACATTTATTTCGTCTAAACACAAATTAACATTCCACTTGCAACAAGATAAAGAAAAGTTAACAATTTACTCGAAACCCAAATAATTCAATTAGACAAATGGAAAACTACCACGTGGGTGAGCCAAAAATGCAAATGCGATCTAGATGCTGCCATTTGATACACGGAATGCAAATCAGCGTGTTTCTCTAGTATATAATCTTTCGCTTCAGGTCTTCCCCGTATAAGTGTTTTCACTAATTTATCTTTTTGTTAATATAAATCCAATTCGGTTAACCAATAAACTTCTATATACTTTATACATGTATAGAGACGTCCTTAAACTGAAAACGCTTTTCATTTACACCGCTGTCGTATTCCACGTACCACCGCCAACATCGTAGTACATGTGGTTTCGTGTTCATGTAATCCAATAATAAATAAATAAATAATACTTGGATTTAATGCGAGCGCTTTCTGCGGATTTCCTTTTATCATAAATTGAGGTTTATTTTGCATTTACATTTCGTATTTGGTTGCTCAATTTTAATTTATATAATAAGCAGCACGTTACCTTTATTGATTTAATTTACCAACAGAGGGAAATAAAAAGTTTGTTTTTACCCCACAACTATTCAAACAATGATTGTAGAAAATGTTTTTTCAATTTTAAATTTCATAAAAAAAACTCTTTATCTATCGTATATCTTTAATGAAATCTTCCACTTTAACTTTGGTGGCGTAAAAAGCTTTTTGGTTTACAAAAAATATAAGCTTTCAGACGAAATATCTAACGGTAAACACTTAAACGGTAAATAGCGTCGATATCACGTAAATGATGGAAAAAAACTGTGCGATATTGACAAAGTGTTAAGTTTCATATGCACAAAAAAATTTGAAATACAAATTACTTGATTACACTTAAAGATGTGTTCCAATAATAAATATGTGATGACATGTTTTTAATCTCACGCTTTCATTAACGCTAGATGAAATTTTTGATTCTTTTCGGTTAGAAATTATTGAAAAAATCCGTTATTTTTTAAGGAAAGGTAAGTTCATTTTCGTAAGGAATGACTATAATGAATGCATTTTGTAATAAGCTTTTATTTTAAATCAGTTCATGGAAGTTCAGAGATAAATTCAAATGGAAAATCTCGAGTATTTCTTTACATTTCCGACTGTGCCTTTATTCACATATAAAATTTAGCACAGTAAGTAAACACAGTCTAGGTTTAAGAAAAAAAACTTTTCTTTATGAAGATTATTATAAATTCTATATATTAAGTACAAAAATTAACAAATATAGAATAAAATATGATTAAGGATTTTATAATTAGCAAACATAGTATATTTCTGCACTCTCGAAAAAAATCATTTTATTTAAAACAACACAAAATTTAACGGTAAATTGCAGCAAAAAAAAAGGATGTTGAGATATAAATTACACTAGTTTTAAATATTTTTTATTACCATTTTTATCGTTTTGTACTAACTTTTTCCCCTTCATATATTATTTCAGGTAAAAACCATAACTCATTTCTTTTTTTCTCTCACAACCTATATCTGAGAAAATCTTGTGAAAAATCAAATTGTAATTCTGAGGCGAGGGTTGAACCAAACGAAAAACCAAACAACAAAATATCTCTAATATAATTCTGCATGGTACTTTCTGATTAATTTCGTGGAATAGAAGAACAAAAATAACTGTCGCCGCACATAATAAATCTTAACTAAACTTCTAGCTAACACGTTTATTCGTAATTATATTATTTGCTTTACTGCGGTGAGTATTTGGATGATATAAACTTTCTCTCACTTTGATATAATAATAGGAGTGATGGTTATAGCTTATTGTAATTAATGTTAAACATTTTCTCTGTGCCATTCATAATTAAACACGATAATGTGCAATTTTCAACTGCAAAACTTAAAGATTTTTTGACTCGTCAGTTAATGGAAAGAATAATTAACTGTGCTAGAAATGTGTCCTCGAGGCAATTTGTTCAAGTGCATGTGAAAAAAGAGTAAAAAAATCTATAAAAAATGAACACTTACTACTATCGCTTCTTCATCAAACTAAATCAAATAAAAATCATTCCAATAAACGAATTTATAAGCTATTTGTCCACCGAGAAAAAAACCAATTTTTCTCTATGACATGTCATCTTTTATCACCAGCTTTCACTTAAAAAAGTTTTTCAATCAAACCACGTTTTCATTGAATCACAGATTTTCCATCGACTGTATCAGAAAATTGATGAAAATTTCAAATTGTTAAAAATATGATAAATTGTTCATGGTTTTAATTAATGAAACATTAAATGATTGGAATCCAGACACGAAAAAAAATGTTAAAAATCAAACTAATGTTAAACACAAATTCGTGATTGGAATTTTTAATTACAACTGCGAGCGGAATTTAAGTTAAAAATTATCACAGAATAATTGTGATAAAATTCACGTTTTTTCATTAAATAATTTCATTTAATCGACACATCTTTCAATGGTGGACACGAAAAAATTCAAATCCAAATGATTAATTATTTTTATCAATCAACTTTCCTTTATAATTGTGGTTTTTCCCAGTGTAAATCGTGAAATTTCATAGAGTTATCAAGTGAAAATTATATAATCTAAAAGCATTAATAGCGATAATTTAATTAAAACTACAATTAAAGTTTCCCCTTAATGTCGTAGTTGTACGTTGCCACTTGTAGGCATATCAAAATTCAACTTGGGAAAATTTGACTTCACCGTTAATTTATTTCATATATACAAGGACTATATATAAAAATATATGTGTACATATATAAGGATTTTGAATTGATTTTATGTGTTCTGAGAATAAAACTGTTTCGTTTTCAGAAACTGAACAAACATTCATAGTTCACTGAATTTAAATTTATGCCACAACATTCGTATGAAGAAACCGCGAGCCACCATAAACTAAACGTTCACCGCAATCCACAATACGAGTAAATATGCATGATATATTATGCACATGTTCGCTCTATTATAAAAAATTTGGTGGAATTATGAAATGGTACAGTTTTTATACTAGAAAACAATCAATTGTAAAATATAAAACATGTTTAAAAAGGAATTCTTATATGTTTGTAAGACTCAATTTATTTTAAAGTTACAATTATTTTTCTTTTAGTTATTTAATCAAAAATAAATAAAGGCTACAAATATTTTATGAACGAAGGATGTTATTAGTGGCTTATTTATTTAAAATGTGAGAAAATATACAAACTTAACAGTATACTACACAACAAAGTTTTAAAAAAAACTGGATTTGGAGCATGAATCCATTATTTGTATTAAGTTTTTTGTTCTCTTATAAGAATCATTCATTCATTTATTTGAAAAAAGTTACATTAATTACCATATTTAAACCTAATTTTTTCATGAAATTCAATTGACTTGTGATAGTCAAGGAAATTTTTTTAGACGCCATAACTCTTTTTCTATAACACTGAGGCTGGCAAAGGATACTGAATGATCAATGAATTTTCTTATTGCTAGCCCTATAGAATTTATACTTTAATTTTGGCCTCACAAAACCAACAGTAGTCTGTAAGAATTGTTTGCTCTGTTTGTGCTTTTAAGGGATACTGCAAAAACTGACTTTAAGAGGAAAGTTTTTTTAGTAAAAAATAAACTATAAACTTTTTTACTATTGTACATTTTTAAATCAAAAAATTCTTTTCACTGGAAAAATTGTCGCAGTGTAAACATTTCATTGATAGACCTGAATAAATTTAAAGGTTAGGAATGTTAATTACATGTTCCAAACTTACTGATTTTATTTTTATTTTGTTGTATAGTGATAATAATAAATTGAATAAATTAAAAAATAAATAAACTCTTTATTTAGTCCGTAATATTTTTAACAAGTAGGTAATGATAAAGATTAAAAACTTTAAATTAGGAGCGCCGAGCATCAGCTTTTTTCCTCCATTTAGAAAAATAGTTAAACTTAAAATTGTGAATTTATGTTGGTAAAAAGGACGCAAAATGGGCAACGAATTTTTGAATTTAAAATTTTATATAAATACTTGGTTCTGTTATACTTAAGCACTATATTCTGATGAAATTCCTAATATTTTTAGCTACCACATATTTGTTTTCTTCATTTAAAAAAAATTGTGCCAACTTCCCTTAAAAATTCATTTAAAAGTGGCAGTTCACTTTCGTCGTGCAATTTTTGATGCATGTATACCTGGCGGCGTTCAAAGCGAACCTCAAAAGTTTGTTTGGGGCCACTTAGAGCTTACCAAGGTCGATTTTGCTAGTAAAGCTCCAACTTACCCCTGCGTATGTCAACATTGGTTTTATTATTTATTTTGTAAAGAATTATTTAATTTTTTGCACTTAACCCACGGCCCTTGTTAAGCAACGGAAAAAGTGCAACAATTAGTCCTTTACCTCTTTGCACCAGGTTATTTGTGTGGAGGGTAAAATTTAGTTTTTGGTCCAGTTTCACACCAAGGTACCTACTTTAACAAAGGCGATCATTCAATTTAATTGTTTCCAAGTTTAATTTTTTTAAATGAGACTTTGATTTTGGGTATTTTATTATTTATTTTACACCTCTTAAAATATTTTATTAACATTTCTTAGGTGTCACTTATTTTTTTGTTATTATATCTACGCGCCATGATGAAACTAATATTACTGTGTCATCAGCAAAGACAGATATTGTGATATCTTTCCTTACTGGGATGTCATTTATAAATATTATACAAAGGATCGGATCGGATAATCATTTAAATATAAAGAGATGCACAGTTTCTAATAGTTTTATAATAAAATCAATGAAAATCATCAATAATGAAATCAATTTACGATACTGAGCAAATCAATTAAAAACTATTAAAAATAAAAATTCTTTACATTTACATAAAGATTCTTAATTACAAAATGTGTGATTGAGAAAGTTGATAATTTAGTAGAAGTACTAAAAAAATGCAAAACTTGTAACTTTCTTTTTGAGCGGTTTTAAAGTTGAGTTTCAAAAAAGCCTTCGTGAGTGAAAGACACAGTTCTCTCAGGAATAACATTTTCGAAATCATGTTTTCATTTTCAGTGATTCAGTATTCAATATGTCAGTGAGTCACTGTGATATATCAGGAAATGTAAAAAGTAACTTAACTAAATCTTTACTGTGGCAGCTCAAAGTGTGTGGTTCAGCCTTCATCAGCTTTTTACAGCTGATGCTGTAGCGGTTTGTAAGGAATTTTTACATGTGTTAAACTTTTTCTAAGTTCTTTGTAAGAAATCAAATAGTTAGATCCAACCCTTCTCATAGAATACCCTTTGGAACGAGCAAAGCTCGGTTAGATCAGACTGAACCACTAAGTGACAAAAAATTTTTGTTTGGGATTTTATAGCTGCCTCAATAGTTCCATAAAGTTTCAAAGGCACGTGAATATTAAAAATAGGTATCTCAGCTCAATGCTCCAAAATTGAAGTTTTTATAAATATCTCGTTTCCTGCTCTAATAAGGACATTTTGCATTTTGTGCAAAGTTGTAGAACAAAAAATTTACTAGAAGTATTTTTGATTATGGCTTTTATCAAATGTTTATAGCGTTACTGTTTTTGAGGTAAAATGTGATATGTGGTGAAGGTTTGATCGTATATTTATAAATATGTACTACTTACATTGTATGTCCACTTTCGACAACAAGTCTTATTTAGAAAAAACCCATAATCTGTAATAGAAAAAAAAAACATTAAAATCGAGTAATCCAATATCAAACTGTTATTTTATCTTGCATAGTCTTAACCTTAGAAGTCAAATATTTCATTTTTAAGTTCCTTGACTTAACTTTAAAGCTATCTGACTTAAATTTGTTTTAATCAAGCCAAACTCAAGTTAAAAATAATGTTTTTTTACCAATTTCAAGCTTTTTTAATTTAATAAAATGTTCAGAAGTTGATAAATTTGATAAATCACTAATACAAATTAAATTGGGATTAACTTTGAAGGAAACTCTAACTAAGCGATTTGAAAACTGTGCACCGCAGCGCCCTAGTGCTTCATGAATGTTGCCTATGCTACAGGGACGCTACCAGAATGTTCATAGAACCAACTTAAAGTTACTTTTTCCAATAAAATTTAAATTTTTAATATTAGTATATAAGGGTTTAAGTTACTTATAAAATAAAGTTTCATAAAATAGGTACAACACATATTTTGAGTTAATGTCAGAAATCTGAAACTTCTGAGCTTTCACCATACACTTATTTGACAAGAAGATCTCTAAGAATTGCCAACAAAAAGAAACTAAGGAATACAGCATTTCGTCCATTATTTTGATACGATGTTATTCTGAAACGCAAACCAAAGGTCTGACACATGTATTTATCCTACCCTCTTATTTCTGTTGAAAAGAAATTCAAACTACCAACATTATGCAAAATTGGATTATTTGGTTAAAAATTTAACACTCCATCTTCCAGATGCTTAATCTTATATAGGTTGAATATTTTTTTAAATAAGGAAAAATTTATTTTTACTGCACTATTCAGAATAAAAAGATTTACAGATAGTGTCCACTTCTATCAGACGTTATTTTACATACATACTACCCATATTCAACAGCCAATGATAATTTACTCACATTAGGCATTCATCGTTGTTAACGATGAGAAACATTCAAACTTTTCATGTTTAGTTTTGCTTAGGTTAAGAATGATGTTATTCAAAACGATCAATTATGTGTTGATTTTTGCATATAAAACTCTTATATCGAATGTTTCTAATTGATAAAACACAACATAGAATTGGGAGTACTGCATAAGGTGCCACATTTAGTGTCGCTTTGAGTTTTTCCATCGTACACTTTTTAGCAGTTTTTTTTAGTGCTATTAACTAAGCAATAAAATGGAAAGTATATAGGGTCTTAAATATAAGAGTGCTATTATCTGTTTTTTAAAAAAATATATTTCCATCCAAACAAGAACGGAAGCAAGTATTTAAATAAACTTAAATAAATCAACCAAAACCCTACTGAAAAAACAACCAATTAAAATGAATAAGTTTCATAAATACTTACCACAAATTTCAAAGTCTATGTTCTCTTCTAGTCACTACTTTTATCAAAACCGTTTTTTATTTTATTTTTATACATTTTTATTCGCAATTTATTTTTTCAAATGTATGTATCTTTAAAACAAATATTTAAATTTTTGTGCAAACACTCATAAATACATTCTGTTAAAACCTTACAATCATAAACCTATTATCTGTTACCCACTTTTAAAAACTACTTCGGTAGTTTCAATATTCAAAATAAAATCGGGGATTAATTGATTGAAAATTATAGCAGAATAATCGCTCGTTAACGACAGTGTTTTTAAATATGCAAATCCAAGTTTTAAACTGAATGCAACGCCAGGATTAGTTGAACCACTCAGATGCTTATTGTTCGCAATCTTTACCTGCAAACAATAGAAACTCCACTCAGATTGAACTGATTCATACAAATACGAGTAATACAAAATGTATTTCTTGTTTTATTTTATCTTATAATCATTACAATAACAAAACAATTCGAGCATTTACACTGAAATAATCACGTAAAAATTTCAAGATGAAACAAATTACAAAAAATTCATAACTCGAAAAAAAAAGTTATTTTTATCTTCTCAAGAAAGGTCTTCCATTCAGATTTATTTGTACCGAGATAAAATTCAACGCATAAATATCTAGTAGTTGCGAGGATAAATTGTGTCATATTTGAGCTTTTATATACCTACTCCCCATTATATTTTTATGTAACATTGAAGTGGAGAGGTTTTGATAAGGATTCATATTTTGTGGTGAGTCGAGACATTTCGTTTGTTTTTGATCATCATGTGTAAACGATATGACATTCCTCAGAAGTTAGTGGCTTTGTTGGAAAATGTTTTCATTTTTTTATTTTTTTTTTCTCGTAAAACTTCCATTAAACAAGGTTGAAATAAAAACTTTTTTTTTAGTTTTTAAGGTAGGTATGTTGAAACTCATTTAATGTGTAGTGTAAGTGAAAAGAGAGTTGGGAAAAATTTGAATAGGTAATACATTTCTGATTTGCATCAAAGTAGATATGAAATAAAAAATTTTGAACAAAGATTTTGTACTAGGTACTGGAATTTTAAAGATGGTTTGTTAATTGGATATTCATGTAAACTTTTAGTTCGTTATTAAACTATAATGTGTGCATTTAACTTGTCTTTTTGCATTTAAAAAGTCTCTGAAACGTCGTACAAAGATTTAGAGTATACAAAGAATGAGGTATCCTCTGTTATTCTAGAGACAAGTGATAAAATCCGGTAGCCGATTATTGTGTTAGATTTTGATCTGTAATTTAACAAAATAAAGTTTCAAATTTTATCAAATGAATGAAAATTGTCATTTAACAAAATTTCTAACGGCTACTTAATACTTAATAATTAAGTTCCATCAACATTAAAAGTAACTAACTTCTGCTAACAACTCATAAAGTTTTTAAGAACACAAATATCTTAAAACACGTTTATTTTACTACAAAAAGCTCAGAAAATGCTCTTTGTCAACAAAATTGATAATAAAACATACTCAATAACAACGTAAATATTTCATTGTACCTGATTGTATTCCCATTTTAGACACAACAATATGGCTCATTTTAAACCCTTAAAATATTTGCTAGAATTGTTTATTTGAAATTTATTGAAGCGTTATTGGAAAAATTCCAAAGCCCCTATTTACTAATTTAAAATAAAATAAAAATATGTACACAGGATGGCTTCAGAAAAAATAGCTATTGGCTTTGTTACATGCTTCGAATAATTTATTTAGATTTTTGTAATAATCTACCTACTTGGCAACAATACAAGGGATTTATGTAATATTAATAAAATATTACTTTTAGATAATTATATAAAAGGTAATAAGCTATCCAGAAAGTTTGATTTGTAGGTATCATAGTAGATGAATTAAACATAACCAAACTTGAAAGTCTAAATAAAGTTAATTCTCACTAAGTAAAATTGTTAAGTTAATTGTTAAACATACTATCTAAATAGCTTATTTTTGAAGTTATACTTCTTTAGGCGCGTTATGAAAAAATGTTGAACTTTTTAGATGGGGGCGGCCATCTTGAGACAAAAATCAACAAAATGAAGCCACAAAACCACTGGATATCTTAGCGCGCGTAATTTGAATTTTTGTTGTATTTATTTATTTATTTTTATATTTAAATTAAAAATAATTATATATACAAATGACACATATTATTAAAAATTAAGTTATTACTTTTCTCAAATTTTGCAGTAGTTGTTATACTATTATACAAATTATGATACAAATGATACAATGATACAAATTAAAATATAATTCTCTTAATTTTATTTTTGATAATTATATTTTTAAATATATATTATTATTATTAAATATTAAATTACAATTTTTTAAAATTGATTATTTGAATAAAATTAATAAAAACTAATTTTTAATGATACCAAAGAAGTATAACTTCTCACGCGCGTACATAAGTACACGCAACCTTTTTTTTTTGGTTTTAGGGGTAGGTAATTTAACAAGCGGATCGCCGAGTCTCAAAAATTTTAACAACCTGCTCGCGCGAGCCGGACCGAGCCGGCTCCAGCCCACCCCTGAGTTTGTCTATCAGTGAATCGATAGTTACCGGAGTGAATACTAAAGTATAGAATCAAAAACATTGGTATATCCGCGGACCGCAGGTTTAAAACGACTATTTTATTAAACATTTTAATTCGGTATCAAGAAATTTAAAATATTCCGATTCCGACTAAGCTTTCGAACTACTAAGAGATTAATTTGAATTTTTCTTAGTATACTTACTAAATATTTCAATCAAAATATACCAACATTTGTATTTTGATTAGACAACTATGAAATGTTAATTTTCGAAAACATGTCTCTCAGAGTAATACTCAGAATATTTTTCTTCAAGCAATTTATGTCAGTTTTGAAAAGCAACAATAACATAACCTCCACATCCATCTTTTAACAGGATAACAATAAGGATACATTTGTAATCAATCTCTCGTTTTTCGTGGAAGATTATTTTCTCAGAAAATCATATATTCTCATATTAATCGGAATCAAGATGAATATTAGTGTTCAAAGTTAATTTGATAACTACGAGTAGGTACATCTGGAAATAAAGAAGACACTCAGTTTTCTCAGGCAAAATTTATGACATTTTATTCATATAATAATTTATAACGAGTTATTTGAAATATTGATTTTTAAGATTAAAATAATTTACATCTATTTATAAATTTACTGAATATTTCATAGTAAAATTGATTTATTTCATCGCGATAAACTAGAATTATATACATTTAATTTAGATATAAAAAGAGTTAAGTCCTCGCAACCACATAATAATTAATTCAAACGATTAATATTTAAATTAAATGTTCTCCAAGTTTCACATTGAATTTATATGCTTTTTTTCAACTAAAAAAAATCTTTGTGCTTAAAAAGAACACCAATTTCAACAATAATACATTGGATAATAACATAGTAAGACAAACGTACAAATGATTTAATCTCCTCTAAACCATTTCAAAATTGTAGAATATTACACGTTGAAAATAAACAAAAAAATGTTAATTAATGTTATCTTTATTTAATGCTTTAGACGTCTCTTTTAAAGGTCGAAATAAAAAGTGTGTCCATTTAGAAAGAATGTTTATTCGACATACTTTAAAATGTAAAAAATAAATAGTTAATGATAGTGAGATGGGGCCGACATCAAAATTTTATTAGTGTGAATTAAACTTTCACTTAATCCTTCGGGATCAAAAAGAGAGAAATTCGTTAGTGGAGCTACACACATGTGTTTTAGACACCTACTCATAATATTGTGTGGGTGGCGGTAAAGCCGGGAGACTTTGACCCAGTCTGGTGGAGTTAATCGATAATCCTTCCAAACTCTTGACTTCAAGATAACAAACCAGTGTCTTTCTCATTATTATTTAGAACATAATTCACAAATTGGTTTGAATAAATAATTTGTAATTAGAGCAATTTTGATTGTTTTCATACACCCAGAGACGGATAATTCAACGTTATAATTAGTGTGACATTAGCTTTTGAAAAATTGTTCAGTATTTTGTGTTTCATGGAGAGTTAATCATTGAATTTTCAATGAAAATTATCTGATTGAAAAAAAATTATTTATCATCTTTTTTTTAAATTAAGTTCGAGCTATAGTGCAGCGAATCGCAACCTTTTTACATTTGCGACCCAACAAACTCGTGAGTATTGTTAATGCGACCCGTATATTAATAATTTATTATACTATATAGCAGAGATTTTACGAGAGGAGGACTACTTCTAATTTTTTTAACTTTGGGGATCCACTCAATGGCGGTGAGCTAAAAAACGAACCCGGTCCCAAAAACCAAAAATTACAAAAAACAAAATATCATAATATCAAATGATGCATTTACTATCAAAAAATGTATCTTAAATTACTTATAGTTAGTAAAAGCTTAGTCTGGAAACTGTCCGCCAATCTTGAATATTTCGGTGTATAACTATACCAACTACTAGTCTTACACTGGATTCTAAGTTGTCATATCTACTTAGCTGTGTGACGGGAGCGTTATTTTGTCTTAATTATATTCATCGTTGAAAATGCAGATTTATACAAACAGGTAGAGCCAAAGAAAGATGCTAGATGAAATCCAACTTTTTTTAAATAGGATACTTCCATTAGACTCGAAAAGAAATTCTTACGTTCTGAACTACGTGCTTTTAAAGTTATGTCATTTTTAAGGAAAAAAACTTTATTCTTCTCAAGAAATAAAGAGAATATATTGTTTATATTTTTAGTTATTTATTCCACATCAACATTGTCAATAATGGGTAACACATAAATGTAGCAATTGGTTCTAGTTTAGTATATTTTACAAAACGTCTCTTTTTTGAGTGAAGTTTGATTATTTCTTCATAATATTTCTCTTTGCTCAATATACCTCAGTTATAAACAACACTCTGACCGCGACTCACAAATATTCCAACGCGATCTAATGTTTGAAAAACGCTGCTATAGAGTAAAAGTTATTAGCAAATGAAATTAACTTATGTACGTGGTTTTATCCAACAAGTAATCCCAGGTGTTGCCCTCTAATTTTATTCATTCTGAAATGTTATTCTTCATTAAAATCTAAGCACCTAATTTGTTTTTAGTCGTTAGAAAATTACTTTTTGGGATTGAGGTGCACCACGTAAGTTACACTCGAGCATTTTTGCAGTTTTTTTTAAACGTGTAGGGAATCAAGTCATGCAAGTCAGTTAATAATAAAACTCGATGTTAAATAACTTGCAAATTCAATACTTGACTTGATTATAAGCGAAATTTAAATGTCTTGCCTTAAAAATAAAGTTAAATACATTAAAAATTAAATTTAGTTGTGCATCTCTGGGAATCTCACCGACTTTATTGGATTGATCAACATCAAAAAAATAAGATTTTTTTAAACACACTATTATCTATAGGTACCTATATACTTATCAGATTTAATCATTATCTAGAAATACTATATATTACATATATTCCGTTTGAATAAAAAAATATCTTGACAAGAGCACATAAAATTTTAAAATAACTCGAAATCCAAAAAAACGTTTCTGAAAAACAATCAACTGTATAAAAATTTGAGAAAAACCAAAATTTTATAAAAAACGTATACAAAAACAAGTAAGGAAGTAACTTTGAGTGCATTCTAAAAGTGTTTTTCTAACGGTATAAAACACAGAGTAGCCTAGATTTTGATGAAGAATAACATATATCTCGATATATAAAAAATAAAGTCGTGTTAGTTACACTACTTATAACTCAAGAACGGCTGAACCAATTTGGCTGAAAATTGGTGGGGATTAGCTTAGAACCAGCAGATGGATATAGAATAGTTTATAATCCCGTTCCCGTGGGACGTGACACAAAACGTGGTACAACAAAACGCAACTAACATGGAGTAACAAATTTAATATAAATGTGACGTCAGATTTGTTGTTAGTTTTCATTGCAGCAATTGAAATTTCGAATTGATTAAACGCCATTGTCAGACTCTTAATAAAAAAATCTCGTTCCTTAATAAAAAAAATTATTCACTTACGACCTCAAGTTAAAACTTGTTATTTAATAACTGGAATCGGTTCGGATGCTTGACTCATTCACCATCCAAAGCTTTTTACAGCACTAAAGAAGTCTATCGTACTGAAATGTCTAAGCATAGCACATACGGATCAACTAGTGAAGTTATGTCAGCTGCAGATTTATTTCCATATCAATTTAAAGTATTTCAAAGTGCCTCATGGCTTCTATTGGAGAACCAACACAAGGTGTGGAAAGACTACGGTTTACCGGAAATTTTAACGAGGATCATTATGATGCTTTGATGGAATTTGTCGAATCAACGTACAGCGATAATGCTTATGTTAGAGTTAATAGTGTGTTAAAAAGTAACAAAAATGTGCCATTCTCAATTTTTTAATCTCAAGAAAAGGTGCCAGTGGTAGTTTCACAGCCTCAATCAATTTTTAACATCTGTCTATCAAATTTCAATTTAAATAGTGATAATAATTTTTAAGAATAAATAAGTGATCCAGATTAGGAGTTTGACTAAAAGAGGTGAAGCCGTTAGGAGTTCGATTTATAGAGAGACAAATTCAGATTTACAGAAGGTTGAATTGGAATTCACAAAAATTAACTTATTCACGGGTGTAATTTATTGCAATGACTGATTTTATTTATTAATAAGTTCAATTTAGCTATATCCAGCAAAACGGGCGAGGATCAGCTAGTCTCTAAATAAACTGTAGCGGAAAGTTATACCTGAAATACCATCCTTGTATATTTGATATAAGAAACTTATATCATCAAGTCCATAAGATACTGTTTTTAATATATTTAATTCGTTCTTCTTTAAAGATTTTCCATCCCAAAAGATAAATATATTTTATTATTCGCCTCATTAATTTGTTTCCATTTTATTTTTCTCAATGTACGAGTGGCTTCATTGTTTTTAAAAACTCTGGTTTTACTTTTATCGTTGTCTGTATGTTATTTATGTTTCATTGAACCACCACTTAGTTTCTTTGTGTGCGTACCTATATTAAAATTATCTTCTTGCTTCAATAAGCCATACAGTCGTATTTTTTTTTTTTTTACTTTAATAGTAACATTACATGAATGAAGATATTTTCTTGTGCAAAATCGTTATTTTTTTAAATTTTCCTTTAAAATTGATTACAACAAATAAAAGCTTTAGTCAAACAACGTTTTTCGTTTTCAGTCCGAAAAAGCAAGGGACAAGGGCTCTCGTTTAGTCAGAATGTAATAATAAAATTATTTGATTCCTTAAATAAATACTTTTCAACTTTACAATTCACGTAAATTATGTTAAAACTTAAAGATTACACTGTGAAAAAGTTTATTCTAATTCAATTATTTGATGTCGTTGCTATTTATTCGTGTCATCAAATTTAATTTTCCTAAATGAATGGAAACCTCAAACAGTGGCAACGTTAATTAAATAGGTCGCGACACAAAACATGGAAAAAATAGATTGTGGGAATTGTTCTCAATGAATCTAACCTGAAAAAATTGCATTTGAATGCATTGAAAAATTCTGGTTTTAATGAAATGTATTGTTTCGTCGTAAATATGATTTATGTTGTCGTCGTTTTGTTAGATGCTTTATATAAGGCTTTGTTTCATCAACGAGATTTATTTACGTCGCCATTTCCAGTGAAAAATTACAAGTTTTGTCTATACAAACTTAATGTGGAAGGTCGTGTGATGGCAACTTGGTAAATGATTTTTACTTATTCTATTTTCTCTAAGAAATCAGCAAAGAAATTAATTAAAATTTATAACAAGTTTTTCTTTGATTGCAACGATAAAACAAAACGTTATTTATGATCTAATTTAAATCTACTTTTAATTGCTGGAGTTTCTAAGTTTTCTTTAACTTAATCGTGAAAAATCGATTGAAACCTACCTACAATTGAACAAAGTAAAACTGATTAATAATCCAGATTAATTTTTTAAGTTATAATAACTTTTTATTCAAATTTTTCATAATTAATAAGAAAATAAATTTACACCTACCCCTTCTGAAAATATGTTTCGGTTAAGAGGTGTAGATTTGATTTTAACAAATCAGTTGGAGAACCAAAAATTCCATTGCACTAAGAATATTGAAAATAAATATTTTTTTAAAAAATTTAATTCAATTAATCTTTGGTAGATACTTAATTAAAATTGCTTATCAAAATAAACCTTTGGCTATATGAAAGGAGGAATGTTAAAAACGCAAGATAATGAAAATGTCTCAACTAAAGATAGTGGAATTCTTTTCTTCTAGTTCTTAAATGAAGGAATTTTAGAGAAAGCTAATAATTCCGGAGTGAGACTCAAAACGTGTAAAGCTTTCGTGCCTTCTATTTTAAATCTATTAGAGGCGTTATTTCAAAAAGTCAGAAATTGTCAGGAATAACTCATTTAAATTTTATATGGCGATAAGATAGGAAACATTGAAAAATTTTAACAAATAGCAGAAAATTAAAAATTCTTAATCAGGTACTTCTATAATGGATTAGGAAAAAAAATTGAATTTTAAAGAATTTATGTTACAATTGTAATTGTTGAATTTTTATTCTCCCATCCATAGGATTATGTTTTTATGTAACGTTTTCAAAAGATTTTCTTGAAATTTTGAGAAATAGTTTCAACCTTTAAATGTACTGACTAAAAAACCTCATACATAAGCATAAGTTCATTGTATTAGCACTCATAGCTGCAAAATAAGAATTTGAGAAAGTTGTAATTTAGGAGCAAGATTCAAAAGTTTAAAACTGTCAATCCCTTCTTTGAACGACTTGGGTGAGGAATTTCTAAGAGCCCTTTCTAACTAAAAATCACAACCCTTTTAAGAATAACATCATAAAATAATTATGTATCTGTTAGTAAATACATTTTATAAATAAAACGTTTTACCAATTAATAAAAGTTTAGAAATCAAAAAATGTTGAATCTTGATTTGCCGTTTTTTTAAAGAAGCTATTAATTTTATTTATAAAACAAAATCAAAATAAAGGAGTTCATAAATAAAATATTTACATTCAAAAAAGTTTTTCTTTTGGGCTTTCATGTAAGTTAGTCTCACAAAAATAAAAATATAGATGCCAACTTTTTGTTAAGAAGCTGTTTTTATTTTTAACATTTTATTCATGTTTTTTTCATTGATTCACTTTAAAATTGTTCATGTTTTTATAAATAGAAACGTAAACACAAAATAATTGAATTTTACGACAACTTTTGCGAATATATGCGTAAATTTCACAAATGATAAAGTGAAGATACGTATATATTTGCAAATAGTGAGAATACACCACCACGAAGAGAAGTCAATTAACTGTTAGTACTTAGTACGAAGGAGCTGTTAACTGTAGGTATTTATCTTCTTTATGTTATTAATGTGATATTATTCATTGTGTTAAGGGATTTAAAGGATTTTCAATAAAAAGAAATACTTATAACAATGTAGTGATTTATAAAGGCTTGGAGACTAAGATCACGATACTAAACTTTTAATTAAACATGTATTTTCAAAAGCTCCACATATTTAAAAAACTATCCATTTCTCTAAAGTTAAAAATAGACTTAAAAACAAAATATCTAGACTGGTCTCAAGTCTACCATTTTTCTAATGTAGGTACATTTATTTAAAATTTAAATACACACTCAGAAAATTTCAAGAAAATCCGGTGATTATTTTCAAAGTTACCCGCGAGTTTGTAAGAAAAGTCCTCAATCTATGTAAAGTGCTTTTGAAACTATAACATGTTTTTCTTAAATTGGTGTTTTTAAATTCGGTGATCAATAGTTCTCAGGAACGGCTGAACAAATTAGTCTCAAATTTTAACACAAGTTTCTTAAATTTATTGTTTAGTAATTAATCAAAGATTTTTACTTATCGATAAATACTTTTTTTACAAAAATAAAAATATTTTTTTTTGGAAAGCCGCCATTTTGTCAAAATATTTTGTTTTGCTTATTTCTCCGATTAATTACAAGATTATACATTATTTTAAGAAAATCCGTTTGGTTTTTAATATTAAACGATCCAGTCCAGAGATATCTATTTGTTTAGTTTGGTGCTGTTTTTGTGTTTTCAATTCGAGCAAATTTTAAAAGGTGCACTCAAAAAGACAGCCCGGTCTTAGCACGTACTTAGAAAGGTCGGATCCTTTTTCGGGTTTTTTAATTATTTATTATATTATACAATTTATGTTATTTATTGTTGGATTGTAGAGACGCTAAATGTTAATTTCACAAAAGTGGATAATTATTATAACATATACCTATATTAAAAAACAAATCTTAATTTGTGTTAAAAGAATAAAACTAAAATTCCGTAAAAATTGCGCTACGGAAAGAATGATGTGAATGAGACTTCATAGACAAGGTCAGAAACATTGAGGATAGGCGTAAAACACGTACATAGGTACAAAAGATATTATTGAGCGAATATTAATATTGAAATAGAATTAAGATGAAAATTTTGGAAAACATAACGAAAATAATTGAATATTAAAAGAGCTTTTAAACGACTTCATGTTAGAAAGATATTCACAAAAAGAATTTATAACATAAACGTAGAATGAGTAGAAAGTTTTGGTATCAAAAAAGTGGTTGCGTGTACTTATGTACGCGCGTGAGAAGTTATACTTCTTTGGTACCATTAAAAATTAGTTTTTATTAATTTTATACAAATAATCAATTTAAAAAAACTATAATTATTAAAAATAAAATTAAGAGAATAATATTTTAATTTGTATCAATAAATAATATTCAAAGAAAGCTGCAAGACGTTTATAAAATTTGTCAGGATCATTTATCTGGTAAACAATTCATGCATGTCATGAAAACGAAGCTTCATAGAAATTGCGAAATAAAGTAAGTAGCTACTTGTCAAAGTAAATGTCTTATTCATATCTTGTGTTAGTAAATTATTATTCTAAGATGATTGAATAATTTCAGAATCCCAGATTTCGTGATAAATAAGAAAATGCATGGAATGCAGACGTCATTTTCATCATTAAACTTCAAATAGTATAACAACTACTGCAAAATTCGAGAACAGTAATAACTTATTTATTAATAATACGTGTCATTTGTATATATAATTATTTAAATTAAATATAAAAATAAATATATAAGTAAATAAATACAACAAAAATTCAAATTACGCGCACCAAGAAGCCCAGTGGTTTTGCGGCTAACTTCATTTTGTTGATTTTTGTCTCAAGATGGCCGCCTATATAAAAATGTCACTCTCATCATTTTTTCATAACGCGCCTAAAGAAGTATAACTTCAAAAACTCAAAATATAGAAGAATGGAGAAGTTCAGGAATGGACCGACTATTTGAAGTTGCTTTAAAAAAATTTACTTTAACAATATTTTAAATGCATGTTTACTGATTGACAAATCCAGCGTAAAAACTATTTAAATTTCAATATTTCTATCAAAATATAGACATTTTAAATAAAAATCTTCAAATATCTTCTTACAGTCACATCTTCAAAGAAAGAATGCCAGATAGATCCTCCATATTCACTTGTGAGGCGAAAGCGATCCTAAGATGTCTAGAAATAGTAGAAAAGACCCGGTGGAGGAGCAAGTAGCCGTCTTCTCTGACTAGCAATCTTGTATAAAGGCCATAATGAGTAAGAAAAATAAGAACTCGACAATAGTCCAGATACAAAATAAACTTAGAAAAAACTACACGCTAGGGACATAGAAAGACATCGCTGGCAATGTCGTAGCGGACTTAGCAGCAAAAAAGGCCACCAATGAAGAGCTTGGACAAGAGCAGACAATAACTATCGAGGATGCGCTTAAGCAATGTAGGGAAGGATCGTGGGGGCTGTGGGACGGCTTTTGGCGGTCGCTGCCACAGAAGCTGGGTAGCGTCAGAGAGTCCACCTCAGAAGATCCGCCTGGGCAAGAATTGCCCAGGGGCCTGAGGGTGAGCCTTTGCAGGTTGAGGGTGGGACACACAAAGTTGATCCACAGCCACCTGTTCGGTGGGACGACAGCGGGATGTGGCAGATGTGGACACGACATATCTGTTAAGCATCTGCTGCTGGAGTGTCAGGACACCGAGAGCCTGAGACGGAAGTGGGCGGTGCCACAAAATCTAAAACTATGTCTAAATACAGAGCCAGGGGTGACAGCAAGCCTGAATTTTTTCAAGGAGGCCAACCTTCTTACCGAATTATGATTCAGCCAATGTGCAAAAATGTCTCAAAAGTGCGTGAATGTGTGAATGTAAATTATAAGTGTCGTAATCAAAGTGAAAGAGTGTGATTAGGACAGGAGAAGTGCAAGGAAAAGGAAAAGTGTATCAAGTGACAAGAACCTTATAACTAGAACAGTCGCTGATGACCCTTGATGTTACAAGCGACTTTAAATAAACAAAAAAAAAATAAAAAAAGGACATCAATAGCTACATTCTCAATTCTTTCATTTGAAAAGACATAGAAAACGTCAAAAACCGCATATGTCTACTTGTAACCAGAGTTTTATGATGTTTTAATTAGAAATCATTTTTTCCATATCCAATTGTTCACTGAAATTGTTGGAATGGAATTGAATCGTTTTTTACAGTAATATTTTTTGTAATATCAAAAAAGCTTTCACTTATTTTTCAAGCTTTAATCTTAATCTAGAAAAAAATCTCTTTTTAACTTATATTAAAATAGTTATTTCTGCAAAAATATTATTTGGTCGAAAAAAAGAACTATTAATAAGCTGTATCTGTAAACATATTATGTCTGTATGAAAAAGCGGCTCAAAGAATAAGAAAATGAGAAATAAAGAAATGATAGTCTCATAGAAGCTTAAATTTTAATAGAAATGTTTCGTTAAAAACCTAATAAAAACGAAATTTTATGATTTCATGAAAATAGTTTTTATAGAAGCAGCCATTGTCATTGCTTTTTCATTCAATGATTCTGTATTTTTGACTTTAATTGATCACGTTTTAAAAATAAAGTTTTTTTAATATAAACTTGTTTTTATTGGAAAACCGAGTTTGAATTCAATACAATCGCTTTGAAAGGAAAAATTCGTACCGTTTTTTATACCCACTGACTATAATACATATTACAATATTGAGTCTGGCAAAGCGACGCAGTATCCTGTGATTGTTGGAAAATCTATCGAGCGTTTAACCCCTTAAGCATTGGTTTCCTATGAACATGTTTGTTCGTTTTTTTTTAATATATATGTAGGTATAAGCATTGGGATATAATTTTATATATAGATATAAGTAATACTTAATTCTTGTTTTGTGTGCACAGAAGTAGGTAGGTATTCAAATATTTTTGAGGCAAATGGAAATTTCAATATCAAATTGGTTTTTATAAAATAAAAAAAATTGTATTTTAAACGCAAATAATTTTATTGAATACGAAATCATCATATTTGACAGTTTCTTAGAATCTTTGTCTTGAACACTTACATGAGTTTTATACTTAAAGAGTTTGGGTACTTCTTGAACGTCTGTAGGGGAGTGTTAAAAGTTTTGAGTTCAATTCTCACTTAGAAAATCTTTAAAACATGTCTGCTTTGGTTAAAACTTTTCGTTTGTTGAAACCCCAAATTAACTTAATTTTGTTATTCTATAGCTAATTATCGAAAAAGACAACTAAATCAATAAGTGTAATTTTTTTTTCAAATTTCTATTAGATTTAAAAGAAATATTTCACTACCAAAAATTGTTACAGCAAAAAATAATTTTAATAAAAACAAGAAAATGTGTGATACACCATGTGGCCACGTTGAATATAAAATTAATTTAATCTAAAAGTGGCTTTAAAAATACTAAATTTTTAACATCTTATGTTAAGCTATTTAATTTCCAATTTTTAAATTGGATTAAAGACACTACATGCCTACAAAAAAAAAATTTTGTTTGCTACCCTTGTTATTTTTGTGAATTTCTATATTTTTAAGTGCACAATTTTAGAATATATTTATAACAATTATAGATGTGATAGTTTTTATGATTTCAGTATGCCTAACTAATTAGTTTTGAAAAAATACTAATAATTATACTTAATACTAGTATAATTACTCGGAGCATTGTATAGATTTGAAAATGTTTAAATTTTTGCATCGTCAACAAAGTGGGTACACAAAATACCCTTGCTTTATTTGTCTGTGGGATAGTTAAGTAAAACAAGTTCATTGAGAAAAAGATTTGTGGTCTTTGAAAAAGTCCTTAACTATTCGTAGAGCCAAATGCCAACATAGTAAAGAAGCCGTTATTAAACAAAGACAAAATCATACTTCCACAATTCCCTATCAAAAAATAATATATAAAAGCAAATTTGCAAAAAAATTCCTAAGCTCAGTATGAAAAAATTAAAAGGCGAAATATTTGATGGGCCTCAAGCTCGGCAGTTGATGAAAGATGTAAATTTTATCAAAGTTATGAGAGTTCCGGAAAGTGAAGCTTGGAAAAATTTAACATTGGTAGCAAACTTTCTAAGCAATTATAATTCTAAGTAATTATAAAGCACCAAATTATAAAGAAATTGTGCAAAAATGTTGATATGCTTTTAGAATTTAAGAGCAAATATAAAGTATAAAGTAGAAGTATAAAGTTGCACTTTCTTCACAATCATCTTGATAGATTTTCTGATAATTTGGAAAATTATAGTGAGGAACAGGGAGAGCGCTTCCACTAGGACTTAAAGTAATGGCGGAAATGTATCAGGATAGATGGGACCGCCACATAATGGCAGATTACTGCTGGCTTTTAAAAAAAGATTTTCCCCTAAAAAATTATAGAAGTAAATCTTATAAAAAGCGTTTCACTGAAGTATAACATGGATTTTCAATATTTTTCTGTCTCTTTACTTGGAGGAATACTAATTTAAGTAAGAAAATTCACATTATAAATATATCTGCTTTTTTCGTACTTTTTGATTCTTGTAGTGTAAAATTAAAAAAAGATTTCAAAAAAAAGTAGAACAAATCTTCCAAAATCATTGATAGTTTCAAAAATTGTGAGCATAAATATATATTAGATATCAATCTTATATAATATCAAGGGCAATAAAATCACTGTTGACCATTGTGCAAATTTGAAGTATTGTCTGCGTTAAACCATATTGAAAAAACAATAATTTTTAAAATAAATATCCAATAAAAAATGTACGCTTCTATTATAAAAATTAGTAAGCCAGACATTTATTTTGAACTTGGTTAAAATGTATTTAGTAGTGTGTATACTCTAGATGTATTTTTAATGTTTGTTTTAGAGATTTTAAATGCAATATGCGCTCTTCATGACTTATTTTCGTATCGAAAAACACGTTCAGAGTGCAATTAAAAACTAGATATTGCAAATCAAACAATATTCAAACGTCCAAACATATTACAGAGTTGAATTCTATACAATATTTGTGAATAAAAACATAATTATAAAAACAAATAAGTTATCTCGTTATATGACCTATTTAACTTATGATTTCCATACAAAGTAAATTGTATTTTAATTATATATTGGTTCGATTTAATAGCACGACTATTTATCGATATTCGAACGAAAAAAGTTCATAATTAAAATTGAAATAAATTTTAAACAAATATATAATAATATTAATTCCCATTCAAAATGAATAAAATGTGGTTTCTATTAAAAAGCTAATTTGAATCGATTATAACTGGAAATAGTAATTAATTGATTTCATTTTTTTTAAATTGGGTTTTTAGAAGTTTTCATGTATTTGGGGTTTTAAAAAGTAAATAAATTGAATTTACTTGTCGCAGTTAATAATTCGGTTGATGATAGTTGAAAACAGAAAATAGTTGAAAATAGTTTAAATCTTGATTTAAATGATTGGAAATTGTGATTTTGCTATTTAATCAAAACGATTACCAGCAAATAATATTTGATATTTTTTTCACATAAGCTTATATTTGTTTAATGCTCTCATTTCTGAAGTGTAAATATAAATATAATAAAACATTTTGTTCTTGGTTATTTATACTTTAACTTTAGACTATAAGATTTTTAGAACAGTGTTTTATTTAGAAAATGATCGCCAATGTTATGACCAAACTTCAACAAGTTTTACTACATATCAAATGCAACTAATAAAAGTATGGAAAATTTTTACTCTTACAATTAGAGTTATGATCAGTATAAAAAAAACAATTGACTCCAAAAGGTCTGCTGTCTTTGTACTTATGTGAATTTTTTTTCTAAATCTCTTTACTTCAATGTACTTAGATATAGTGTGGAAAAAATAGACCGATACCAAGATAAAATTTCTAGAAAAAAGATCTTTTAGGTCCAAAAACAACTTGGTACAACTACTTTTCTAGAAATTATTTAAGTAGTTTGAAACATATATACCTTTCCTTATTGGTATTTCAGCCTTTTTCAATTTACAAAGGAAAGAAGAAAAATAGAGTAAAATCGCATCAAATCATCTCTCAATGTTAAAGGATCATTATTTCTCTTCAAAAATTAGTACCTACCTTTCATTTTGCGCTAAAGTGTACAACAGTAATACAACAATGTTTAATAACAATTCCTTTGGTTCACTAAATTTTTTACCAACAAAATAATATTGTACCAATCTCTTTGAATGAAGTCTTAAAAATTGTAAAATATCCTTAAAAGTTTTTGTAACCTATTTTTATAAACCTTTACTTCTTAAAAAAGCATCTTTTAAGTCCACAACAATTCTATTAACGACCATTAATTTATAAAAAAATTTTCTATATGTACACCGATAAAATGTTATAATAAATTAGACTTTGAAAAATACCGTAATTAATTTAAAAAACAGTAATCAATCACAAGACATTTTTTCTAATTACTCTCACCCAAACCATGTATACACATAGAGGTACATACGTATCAATATTATACTTCCCAATTGATTTCCAATACCATTACTCTTTCTAGTTAATTATTATTATTTTTTAAAGAAAGACTAGTAAAAAAATTTCCTCAAAATTAATTAATTTTATAACTTTTTTCTACTCTTCCACAACAAGATAAGTTATGAAATCGTCAAATTGACATTCATCTAAATAACTAAAACTAGCTTATACTTGTGGAAATTTTAAGAAACAATTTATTTTCTTATCATATGTTATGCTCAAATTATTGGAAAAATAAGCATGTGATTACTTTTAATTTTTAAGAACACACATAGTAATAGTAATTGAAGATTTGATGGTTTCCCAAAAGAAAGTTGAAAATTACGACAAGGAAAAAGTTAAGCAAAAGATACAGTGAAAATAAAAATTTTAATGTTAACCTTTAAATTATGTTTTCTAACCCTCTACAAATCTAGCTATTACAAAAACTGCAACTATGTGCAGTTCCGTAACAGTTACATAAAAAAGAATGTTACCCAACTGTTATGTAATTGGACGTTCTGTGCTAACTGGACCTATTATGGGAGGCAAGAGATCAGAAGAAAAAAGCAATTTATAGACAGATAAAGCATATAGATATATTGAGTCATGTAAAAAGTAACGAGATTAATGAAACATTAGT
This sequence comes from Sisyra nigra, assembly GCA_958496155.1. NCBI lineage: Eukaryota > Metazoa > Arthropoda > Insecta > Neuroptera > Sisyridae > Sisyra > Sisyra nigra. Next base: position 26,640,310 of record OY292315.1, read on the forward strand.
TATTTTTTTCGATTTTGTTATTGTACGCGAAAGTGTAAAAAACGGGTTTAAAGCCAGAATTAATCTCGGTCCAATAAATTTGCAGCGACATTTCTAAATTCGGCATCAAAATGGAACAAATAATTCCAAATTCGATCTAAAATGTTGTATGAGTACAATCGCGAAGCCAGTGCAATGGAAACATTGAAAAGGACTCTCGAAGTCTTTGGTGAGGAATCAACTTGCAGAGCACAAGTTTTTCAGTAATTCATACACTTCGATCAAAGTCAAACAGAATTTTTTTATGAACCAATATATGAGCGGCTCGGTCATTTAAGAGAATATCTAAGAGAAGCGATTGAATTTTAACATTTGCTTTTAGTCATAAAGCTTCCTGAAAAGTTTAACACATGGAAGAAAACCATCTATAATGCTTTATATTATGCCAACTTTTGCAAAAAGCTCATGAATTGGATACCCCATACTTTGACCAGTACCATAAAGACTTGAAAATCGCACTTCCATTAAATTAACTCGATTGGCAAAAAAGAAGCTATTCTGAACAATGGTAAGAAATGTGATAAAAGTGGACATGACATGATATACCTATTCGAAAAATACCACAACTAATTTTATTCGGTACAATGAAGAGTTGACTGAGGTTGAGATCGCAAAAAAGGGCCTCACTAATAAAAAGATCATTCTGTGTTTGTAGCAGGATAATTATTTACATAGATTCTTATCTGTACTGTAAGATACTGGGCCGTTTTTAAAAGAAATTATACAAACCAGAGTAAATACGTTCAGTCAGTAAATGCAAGACATGGAGGACTAGTCAATTACATCTTACTTAACCTGATAGAAGAGGCTTTGAGGAGGGAAATGGGTTTAGATTTTATGTGTGTAGTCGCAATATCACTTTAGATGTTAAAGTGACTTAAAATACTTAAAAAAATTATAAAAAGAAGAATAAAAGTAGATTAATAATAATCAAGTTACACATTTTCAATATAATTTTTAGTAAAAGCTAAAAGAATATTTATTTTTAATAACGTGTAATACTGAAGCCCATATGGACCTATGGGATCCAACTCTGGGGTACTGCATCAAATTCAAATATAGAGATTCTTCAGAGATTCCAGTCGAAAACACTCAGGCAAATAATTGATGCTCCTTGGTATATAAACAATATAAAAATACAAAAGAGACAGATATACCAACAGTCAAGGAGGAAATCCAAAAGCACAGCAGGAAGTATCTGGAGAAACTCAACGAGCATCCAAACCACCTAGCAGTGAACCTTTTAGACAATAGTGAGTCTACAAGGCGACTTAAAAGATGGGATCCCACGGATCTCCCTGAAAGATTCCCAGACTAGAAGAAAAAAAAAAAAAATCAGGAGTAGTCCGCTGGGCCTGCTCCCACAATAAAACCAAGAGAGCAGAAGCACTTATTGCACCACCGTGCAGATTGCGCTATAAATCAGGGAAAAAAAAAAAAAAAAAAATAACGTGTAAAAATTTGCAAACGGTAGATGTCACTGACAACGTACAAAAAATCCTAATAAAAATACCCACTAATAAGTAAAATAGAATTATTTTGTTTATAAACTGCGCGTCTCAATCCCAAAAAGGAAGTTATGAAACGTTGAGAATGACTTGCACAAGCGAATGCAATGTTGCATGTGCATTGGATCTACTATTTGATTCACCTGCAACAGGTTCAATTACGTGTCATACACCACCAATTATTATCAATCAACATAACTCTGTCACTGTCTAACAACAACTTAGCAACATTGATATTCAAATATAATAAATTTACCTCTCGTCGTCTATGTATATCGCAGTATATATACCTACATATAGTCTCCAAGTCAGCACATTTATTACTTTTGAACCAACTATTTATTAATTTTGTCATGTAACAGAGGACAATGCTAAGTGCAATTTTATTATTAATGTTCGATTGTATTTCTTTTATATGTTCGAACATTCGAATACGTTATAATCATTGAATCGATATTTTGTTTGGGGAATAATTCTTTAGAATAGAACATAACGAACTAAATAAAAGAAGTTTATAAAAATTGATTTAGTCAACAAGCAATTAAAATATCGGAATATACTTATATAATCTAGGTCAATAACGTCTACAACTATTAAATCTAACAGAAGAAAAAAAAATTAAAAGAATACGTGATCAGAGAAACTTGAACAAAATAAATTACTCGCGGTAATTTTAAATATTCAATTTTCACCCGACTCTTTCACCATCTCCTAATAAAATGAACGCAAAAAAAAGAAAATTAATATTACGTCAGCTCATTGATTTTTTCTTAGTAGGTACATTGAATTTTTTTCTCAAATAATATGAAAAATAAAAAGGGTAAGTAAAATTATTTCATTGTTCAAAACTCACTTTTGCTGGTTGGTAAAGATTTTTTACACGAGCGAATAATTGACATTGATTGGCTTAAAATTTTTGTTTTCTTTAGAAAATATAATAAGGTATTTATAAGTGAAAAACGCTACAAAACCAAATGAAAAATTAACTCGAATAGAGAAGAAAAGAAATTCATTGGTTTTCTGAAGGTTGTTGTAAAGAAAAATATAATTAGTAAAGAAATACATGTATTGATTTTATTTTTTTTGTCTTTTTTGTCTTTTTATGTTGCATTGTTTGGTTGTGGTTTCATCAGAATAAAGGATAAATTAATTTTTCAATTATAGAAACTTTTCTAAGATTTCCAATTGTCGATTTTCTTTTACGTAGACATCGCTTTTTTAAAGTTCCGCACCCAAAAATGCATCACTTGATGTTTTATGTTGTGACAAACAACTTTTTGCCTAGATCTTCAAAATCTTCAAAATACAATTTACATATGTACGATGAATGAAACACCATAATATAACAAAAATGATTGGCGTTACTCCAAATATAATTTGTTCAAAAACGTGTTTTACTCAAAACCGGAGCTAATTTGAAACCAATAAATTTAATATGCGATTTGTATATTTCAAAGTGAATTGTATTTAATTGATCATTAAAACATTAATATGTGTCATCGGACATAGTGATGGCCACTAATCTGATACAGTGCCAACGTGTGAAAGAAAAAAACAGAAGTTTTTAATGCTTTCCATTGACATACGGCCTATTTTTAGTGCAAGTGTTTTGAGTCACATTCAAAAAATGTTTTACTTTGAAACAATAACTCGCTGTTAAGTGTTGACAAATTATGTTTTTATTTTCACGTGCTGCAACGTGAAGAAATATCTCTAGTAAATATTTTTTAGCAAACAAATCTCCTTGGTAAGAAAGTGATTAAACTTTTAATTGAGCAAGTAAAAAATTAATTAGCTATGTTAAAAATAAAAATAAACATCGGACAAATGTGAGATTGATTCATACCTTGAGGGTTCTGTACAAACTTAAATGTGAATATAATAGTGAAAATTGATCTTTTTCTTTTTTTAGTTTTTAATACTATTTAATTTTTAGTCAAATTTTAATGAACTTAGAGCGTAACGACTAACTTAAAACGTTTGAACTACCATTGTCAATTGATGGCGTTTTGTTAGCCTTTTTTGAATAATTGCTCCAATATTTGGGTTGCATAACTCTACAAGATTCTAGTTAGTATATGGTTAGATCTTAAAACTCGCTTTTACGAACATTAAATAACGCAAAGATTAATTTTATCTTATCAGTTGTACAAAGCATAAACCTATAACAGTTAGTAGTACTATTACAGCAATATCCAATATGAAATTATTATCATTTTTGCAAGACAAGTTGTCAAAGTTGTCATAGTGACCATTTTATATACTTTTAAACTTTTAAATCATCAGACCAACATCATGAGAAAAGACAGCGATGTTGATCTGATGCAAAATACGTATCTACATTATGGAGAAAAAAAATCATTTGAACTATCTAATCTTCAATCGACTATGCTTGACCTAAATTTAAAAGAACGTTTTGCTATTTTGTAGCATTTTAATTCTAAAACGCAACAACAGTAAAAAAGAACGACCAAAAAATATCTTGTCAAATGCATATTAAATGCAGATGAATAACAACTAAGACATTTTTTCAAAATTCTTTAATCCATAATCAATTATAAACTTGACTTTATGAAGAAGAAACTGAGATACACAAAATATGTATTGTTAATATCTTTTTTCTATTTGTAAATAAAAATGTTAAGATTTGCATTCATTATAATGATTACTTATGTACTCGTATGATGTTAGACAATTGAGTGGACTGAGAAAACTTCAACAAACAACCTTTTGTTAACAAAGTTTTTCACAAAATGGTACATAACATATGTATAGGATCTGTGACAATATAACAGGCTCGAATCGTACTAAGAACTTACTCCAGGGATTACTAGGGATTACTTCTATTAGGCAAGGCTTTGGACTTGAAATAAATAAGTGTTCTTTTACATGGACAAGATTGCAGGAGCATATTATCAACTTTGCATCATGATTGCAGTGCAAAAGGATGAATCTCAATCTGCCTTTCTGCTGTTTAAAAACAGCTACCTTTCTGCTTGCTATGTAAGGATCTAGGACACATTATAACCAAGAGATTAAAAAAAATTATCAAAAAGAAAAATTATTTACGTATCCCACAGGACTACGCATTTTTCGGAACTAAAACTAATCTGTCTTACGCATATAGTGACTCACAAGTTATCTTTTTAGCAAAAATCACTGGAATCTGTTAATGCATTCCTGAATTAGAAGGGGACAAATAAAAATACATTGCATTTATAAGATAACTCGCGAACTCTCCACCAACAAATGTTTCTTTTAAGTTAAGTTTCCTTTTAAGTTTTAAGTTGATTTCTTTTAAGTTCTTTAATCAGGGAGTTTGGACCTAGTACCTACTACAATTTAAATAGGGAAAAAACAGTTAAAAATACGTTTAGAAGTCCAAAATTAAAAACTGTGAACATAAAATATCGTCATGTTTTTATAGTTACCAATGAGTCGTAACTTTAAATAGAATAAGTGTCGCTATGGAAATGAGTTTTATATTTTTTGTTGTTATTTGATTGGTTGCATTTTTTATTTTCATGGAAACATCCTCGTAATCTAATATCAGAATTTAAAAATACATTTTAAAAGTTATTACCTATTCTTATTACTTTTTTTTTAATTTTTAATCTATTTTATATGCCAAAAAATAATTTTTTTATTAATTGAATTGTTAATTAATATAGTTACTAGACTATAGTTTGCCTGATGAAGCTGAAATAAAGTCAGCGAAACGTTGCACTTTTTATAATAAAACAACTTTATTGTTGTTCAAACTCCCAAGATTTCATAATATAAATAATTTAATCATGAACGAGAACATCAATAGTAATTTTAAAAATACAGTTTTCTTACTGAAACTAGATTTTGAGTGTTGATTTATCGGTAATTTTATCCCCAATTAAGTTTTGAAACAGTTTTTTTTAGATAAAAAGTGAAACAAATGTGTGACACACCGTGTGGTCACGTCTTTTGATTTCAAAAACGTTACTGTTTAGGTATACGTTTTTAACAAAGATTATCGGTTATATTGCTAATCTATTTATCACTTAATTTTCGATAAAGCAATAACGTGACCACATGATGTGTCATTTATTTCAATTTTTTACTAATAACGATATTTCAAAAGTTTTCAAACGCTATTTCACCGATTTTTGGTGAAGATGTTATTCATTAAAACTCAAAACTTGAGATCCAGTTTAAGAAGCAAACCGCATTTTAAAGTTTCATATAAGAATTCAAGGATGTTTCCATGGAAACGAAAGGTCAACCAATAAAACTATCAATTTTAAAAATTTAAAATTCATTTCTATAGCGACATTTAAGAGATTTAAGGGTTAACTCAATAGTTACCATAGAAATATAAAGACAGTATTCTATAGGGACCAATAAATAGCATAGATATGTAAGTAAATACACAAGTGCTCAAGTAATAACTTCACCCAAACACATATCATTGGTATATAAGTGGCCTTTAAAAACTAAATTTTAATTGTTAAATAGTTTGAAGCTCAACAAAAGAGTTTATCATTAACGCCATTAAAAAATTTCCATCAAATAACTACTTGAAAACTATAGCTTTGTCATTTTTTTTCTCCCGATACTTATGACAACGAGGAAAAACATTTGTTAAATTGAAACTTCCCAAAGTTCCAATTAACATTAACTACTTGAACAGATAAAATAAAATTTTATTTTTGTCGCAAACATTTTCCAACATTTTTAAAGTAAAAAATTAAATTTTTCAGTGTCAGGTGTTGCACACACACACAAATGTATAGTATCCCATTTTCGGAAAACGATATCATTCAAATTAATGGAATTTTGAGTGCGTGCAAACGGCAAACTCTGCTCTGCACGTATTTTATTTGTTACAAAATTTCCGTATCAGATCACGTTTCTTTCACTCCATGCGTAAACTAGTATTTTGTGATACCAACAAATTTCCTATGCGCCGCGTCATAAATATTTAAATTTTTAAAAGCACAAAAGAACCCCGTCCATATATAAACCGGGCATAGAATACGGTTTAGAGTACCACCCCTAACAACTATAATTTTTGTTATCACATTTTTAAAATCACCAAATTATATAATCGACCATGTTTTAGTTGTATGAATTTTCGCATACACACAATGGGATGTTAATATAGTTTTTAAAAGATCGTCGCAATGGAAATTTTAAATGCGTGATTTCAAATAAAATTACAAGGCTTTTAACAGGCTTTAACACGCACGCACATTCTTAGTGATTTTCATTTTGTGGTTTTGCTAATCTCATAAATCCACACCCGATTCAGCCACAGTGCATTTATTTTAGCGAAACCTAATCCGCACACTTAACCGAATTTATCATTCTTTCTCCCGATAAACCCCATTGAAACACCGTTGATTAATTTAAATTGAACGTCTAAAAAATAAAAGCATGAAAATTAAGCCTTAATTAAATTCTTTTTAAATGAACTGAAACACACAGAGTTCTGTACACTTATAGCTTATTATTTCTTGGCAAACAATCCCGATTTACGATTCAAGAATCTTACAAATATAGACATAAAAAATGCAAAGAAGTTTCTAATGAGTCATTACATTTAATATATTGACACATCAACTTGGTATTTTAGATTAAATTTCAAATCGGAAAACTAGAGCGAGAACCAACATTGATTTTCAGATTTACCTACTATTTATTAAATGCAAAAACGTAGCTATTAAAATATATAAATCATATACCTTGATAAACTATAAAAGATTTATTAGCTACATAAAATTTCCTTCAATACTCTTACTACCTTAACACTTAACTGTATACAAACCATATAAAGTATATCCTTGAAATTTTTAACTAAAAAATATATCTTTATTTGTAAAAAGTTATATTTAAATTGTTATAAAACAAAAAATTATCATAACTACTTACAGAAACATTATTTTAATAGGCGTAAAGGTTTTTCCTACGTTTTTTTTTTAAATCTTCGCAATAAATTATATATCACGCATAGAGGGTAAGGGTTTTTTTTTCATAAAATGTATTTTATTAGTGTGGGGACGCTTTATAGGAAACCCTTATTTTATTTTTTTGGGATATTCCCAATGCTCATTTTTTAAAAGTTACGTTTAAGGATAAATGAAGGGTGGAAAATTAACAAAAAAAAAACGTCAATTTTGAATTGCAGCGTAGTAAAGTTTTCACAGAAAAATGTTATTCAGGTAATTTTATTCGAATATTACTAAGAGTTTAATGAATTGAGGAATAGGTATTTAAAATGTTACAAATTGGGTTTTTGATGTTATCTTTAAGGGGTTCTACATTTATATATTTTTTTAAATTGAGATATAAGATAAAAAATATTCTTTGTGTTATTTTTGTGCGACTATTTTCTGTGTTGTCTTTTATGGTTAATTTGTTATTGAATATATTTTGACATCTTTTGATAAAAGCTTTTTTCAACTAAAGATTTTTAGGTATGAGTTCTGATACCTCTTTGTTGACTTCGATAAAAAAAGTTTTCTGAAAATTTTATTTTTATAATGAAGATATTATAATTGCTTTTATTCAATAGCAAATTTATTACGGACTCGACAATGTGGCTCTAACATACAAAACCGCAAATAAATAAACAATCATGGAAAGGACCAAAGTTCATTGAAAAGCTACATGTAGTGTTGCAGAAGTCAGAGGACGCAATTTTGTTTTTAAGATGTTGCGGCTATTTTGTTAAAAAGGTGTGTGGGTTTGCAAAAAACCTTATTTTTGTTAAAACCGGTTTTTTGGTTTTTTCCCTATCTTAAACACGGTTAACCGGTTAAAAACCGGGTTCTTAAGAAAATTAAATCTATAGTAAAATCACTCCACCCTTATTGAATTTATTAACAACAACAAAACACCATTCATTAATGATTTTTTTTATTTTTAATTCAACTTCAGTTATAAAAGTTCATTTGCGAATTACAAAATTTAAAGAGTTATTTTACTCTAACTTACTTTTTATTTCGTTGTCAAAATTTCCCGACACAAAATGTTCTTTCTGAATCCGTTGAAGTTGGTTTAACTGTGATTAAGGCATTTAAAAGTAATTCTAAGTTGCTCGTTCTTTTTAGCGACTTTTAGCGTTCTAATTCAATTTGAATCATTCTTTCTAATATACTCTTGCCAAAATTTAACATTTCTGATTTTGACAAATATGGCAGAGAAACTCCCGGTTGAATAATTGATTTGATTTTTGCATAATTTGGGTCTTTTAAATACTTCGCCAAAGTTCTTTAGTAAAATTAATTTTGAATAATGTTAAATAGGTACAATTAAAAAAATTCCCAATTATTTTTATTGATTAACCGGGTTTCCGATTTTTGATTTTTACTATAAAAACGGTTTTTAAAAATCGGTACTAACCAGTTTGCAAACCCTAGGGGTATAAATAGTTTTTTGCTACATCGGGTAAACTATTCGACGCACAGAAAATGTTTGAAACATTTTTTGTTGTAAATTAAAGTAGTTACTTGTACAAGTACCTATACAATTATAAATGAAAGAATTAATGATTTAAGCATAGGACAAGGGTTACAACCCCGCAAGCTTGGATTTAACTCAACACTAACCCCTCTTGATATCTTAAAAAATAAAATTGCATCGTCTGATTATTGTACGTTAAGCTCAAAAAATGTAACGTTTCAATGGACTACTATGGAAAGAAAGATGATGAGTCTTGCTCTTAGAGACAAAGTCAAAAATAAAGAGATAAGACGTGGGTCGAAAATGTTGCAAGAAATATGAAATGAAAATAAAATAATACTAATTTTCAGGTCTTTATAGTTTCATCTAGTTCAAGATACCTGTTGAAGTTGGAATAACGCCGACAAAACGTAGTGTAAAAAGAAAATAAATTGTTAAAATAAAAAATTGTTCTTCTCACCTGATAATTGCTTAAAATAAAATAAAATCAAAAATAACTTTTAGGCAACAAGATAGATGATCTTCATACAAAGGGTGAAAAGTTTTGGTATTGAAACACTCAACATAGAGACAAATAGAAACACTTAAAATATTCCTATGCTCAGGAATAGACGGAAAACGGCTAATGAAGAATAAGAAAAAGAATTTAATGTTACAAATCCTAATAATACGATTTCAATGCACGTTTTTGAATCAGAAACTGGAATTCAAGAAAATCAACAATTTAACTGTGAATCTTGACCATCTTGACTACAAAACAAGTGTCACCCATGCACAACACGTAACCATTTATCTCAAAATCTGTTGGATATATTTTAACCAAATTTTAAGTTTGGTTCTTTAACATTTGGTTTGTAAAATATCTAAAACTTATTCAATTAATATACACCAATAATTTAATGAAGTTAATGTTTAAAAGAGAAATAAAAACATTTATACTAGTGGTCCAAGAGAGAGCGCAAGCGATACGTACCCCCGCTTTAACACAAATTTTTAAATATTTAATAAGCCAGAGAACCTGAAAATAAATATAATAATTTTTTTAAAGAACTGTAGAAATAATGAATTAATCGTTTAAGAGTAATTGCCATGACGCTGTTGGTTTTCAGCGTACTGAATACTTTCAATATCCGTGTCTCTAACCCCTTACGCAGGACGTATTATTCTGGGCTTCACTAAAACTCTTAGTTTACCTAGGTTTCATAAGTGATCACTTGTAGTTTTGATCTACTGTTTTATTTATTACTTAAATATGACCTTTCTTTAACAAATTCTCGAGCTCGAAGGGTTCTTGAAGGAGAAAAAGGTGCAAATCCTGTAGTCTTACAAATAAACCACATAATCAGCGCCCTTAAGTGATATTTGATTTCCTTTTAATATTTGGTTTATTTCCTTAACACTAAGAATAATTATTTCTACTCGTATATCCTTCATGTGATAGACATTCAGTAAATTGTAGTTTACGCCCACATTTTATAACAATTATACTCGATTCTAATACAAAGTTCACAAAAAAATATTCAGAATATTAGTTTTCCATATTTTAATCAATCGAAAGCTGTGGGACCTTGAGATATTTGGGTTTTCAAGGTTTTGGGCATTAAATATTTTAGAATAAACCCAACGATAATGCATAATGCATATATAGTGCATTGTGTATAAAACTAGCTTTTCGGTTCACTTTCCATAATTAATTCTCCAATAATTTGTACCATGCCCAATTTCAATTTATTGTTAAAGTTCCCGTAAAATGCAATTCTGAACTTACTTTGCGATTCTGAATCTATACTTCTTAATAAAGTCAATATTTTTTATTCGAAAGCGTTTTACTCTTTAAGGTGTATAATCTGACAAAAATTCCTTTGCCATATTTTAATTTTTATTAGGAATCAAGGAAGAGGATAAAAGTGTTAGAATATCGTAAAAATGGGCTTGTATTTTAGGTTTACATTTTTTTCATTCATAACAATAAAGTTGAATGAATTTGATTCTGTAAGCGTTAATAACAGAAAATAAGGTAAGTAAGTGATGCTACAAAATGTTTTTTTGTCATCCTTGAACGGTTTATACAATAAAGAGCAAAGCTTTTAAATATTTGAACAATCCTGAGCGAAGTTAAAAACATTTTAAACTGACACCGTTGTTACAAAAGGCCCAAGTTAAAATATCATTTCAAAACGTTATTTTACTGATCTACTAATGAAAATTTCTAAGAAAACAAATTTTTAGCAGTATTTTTATTTGTATTACCGTTTTTTTAATTTCTTAACAAAAACATTTTTAAAACTTTTAGTACACTAATTTTATAACTAAGTTAAATTCCGAAATTGTTGGGTGACAAGAAAATTTTTCATTTTTTTTATTCTCTTGAACGTTAAGTTATTTCCTTTACTAATAAACGTAATAATATAAATTAATAAGCATCTCAATATTCATATTGGTAATTAATTTTGCCAACCATTAATGTTATTACATCTATGTATAATAATAATTTACATAGTCGTAAAACTCAATCATACACAGACGCATCCACATACCATACCATATATAATGTAAATTCTTCATTTTCGTAGAGCACATAAGAATTACATACAGTATGCATTTACTTTCCAAGATTCAAATCAAGGCAAACTTTGCAGAATTCAATTTATGGCAGTTTTGTGTTTTGAAAGCCTTTATAACAATTTTCGTTGTTATTTATTGGTGATTTTTGAAGTATTTCAACAAAGTAACTTTGACTGCTTTATTTCTCTCTCTCTTTCCCCGCAAGAGTTTTAAGTTAATTATTTAAGCAAATTTGTTTGAAATGATGAAACGATGAAAATCATATCCATACATTTTTCGCAACTTTTCTTTTTGAAAGAGCACGACCTTGATCGTCTAAAAATAAATCAAGATCCATTGACACGAAAATAACTGAAAAATGTGTGTGTATGTCAGATTAAAAGAAGTCATTCATAAGTCGGTTTATTTTTCGTTGAAAAATTTCACGTCTATATAAATAATTTTTACGGAATTAGAAAATGCAATATTTAAGCGTTAACTTGCTTCGGTACGACGGCAGTATGCTCACATCGTATATATAGGTTACATAGTATAAAATTATTTATTGTCTTGTCTTCAGTTTGCCGCTAACATTTTAAATTAATTGCCATTCTTTTGCCAGAAACGTTTTAAATCATCACACCCCTTGTAAAAAAATGCGTCGACTCACTGAAAGCACACAAATTGCACTTATAAAAATAATACGGTGTTTTATTTTAAATTAAATAAGTTGTTGAACACATTTCATATTTCACTCAATCTGTCCCTGATATTTAAAAAAAAATATTTATTTACGAGTATACATTTAAATTACGATACATGAAAAAATTTCGACTGAAATTATAACTTTAACAGCGTAAAGCTCGGCTATCCATTATCATTGAATTTAAAATGTTCAACTTTCAAATTTACTTCAGATTATAACCGAATCATTTTAAAGATCTTTTCAAAGTAATTTTAACAATTATAATTGTTAAAATAGATAGATATCAAACTTTAAAATTAATAGACGTACCTACTTAATTGGGTACCTACTGGAAAATGCTGTTTTGTTGAAAAAAACAGTAAAAATTTTTCCTATACATTTTTTGATCAGTTTTTTTTATATTTGAAACATAAAAATGTACAGAAGTTGAAAAAAATCAAAATTGAAGTCTGAAGACATCGGCAAAGTGGAGACTCAAAAAAGTCTTCTGGTTGACAAGATTTAAAACCTCTGGTGATGTGAAACATAAAATTTACATTATTTCTTATTATAGTAAAACTATCTAGACGTAGCCGCTTTGAAAAAAAATCATAAAATGGCGTCTTTTTGAAAAAAAAGTCATTCAATCCTCTTTTTTTGCAACTTTGGGGATTTCTTAAAAATAGTAAGAAAATAAATTCCAAAAAACCCCTACGAGGAGACAATTTTATTAGTATTAAGAAAATCTGCACCAAATTTCAGGTAAATTAGTGCAATAGAACTTGAGATGTAATTTCGAGAAAAACGCAATTTTTGTTTCGGGTAAGGTTACGTACAGTACCTAGTCATACAATGGTAATTAATAAGTACTTACATATTTTTAATCGGTGATTCCTGCTTTAAAAATAATTAAATTTATTAAAAATCCTCTTAATGATTCTTAAAGATCTAAGCTTTAAAAAGATGAAAGAAAAGAAAAATCGATTCTTATCCAATTTCTAGCCAAGAATATCCCCTTAAAAATATTTTGTAGGTACTTATTATAAGTTTATCTAATATCAAAATTAAACACACATTCATACCAAACAGTCGTTACAAAAGAATAACTTTTCTAGACAATTTTTCCAGTAGAAAAATATTCTGTGTATTTGTAGTTAGCCCATAAGCCAAGATAACAGATAAAAATACGTTGATTTTTTTGGTTTATTTTCGCGTGTGAGATCCAAACAACATTATTTATTTAATTAGAAATTCATTGCTTAACCTGATTTGTAAGCTTTTATACACAAGAATGTTTCAAAAAATATGTTTTTTTTCTTATGATGTCCAAAAATTGATATAATAGGTATATTAAAAGCAAATGTTTGCGCCAAAACGAGCTCTTAATATCAACATTAAGGTTTATCTCAATCCATTTTTTCATTTTCCATTTAAAAAACACAGAATTTTTAGTTATTTTTGAATTTTTATAACTTTGGAGCAATTCATCACAATAACAATTTAAAAGAAATTTCACGCTCTACAAAAAATATTTTAAAAACAAAGTTGGAAAATATTGAATAATTGTAATTATTGCTATTTTTGAGGTGTGATATCTTTCAAATGGATGATCTGAAGAATTTTTTGAAATCAGTTAGATATAAACAGTTTGTGAGTCAACAATCAGTGAATCATTAACAAGTTAAACAGTGAAATTAACAATTAAATAAATAAGTGTAGGTAATAGTGTTAAATATATAAATAAGCATTTGTATAAAATAAATTGTTGTTTCAAAAACACAAAAATCCTAAGAACCCGTAAATATAAATAGTTAACAACTTTACAGTATTGATATTAAGAGCTTGTTTTGGAGAAAAAAAGTTTTTTTTAATATAAATTTTCAATTTTTGATTGCTATAAGAAAAAAAAATACTTTCTGTAAAAAATTACTTTAGCTCTCCTAAGGTTTAAGAATTAAATTGAGATATTACATTTATATAACTACAGAACTTTTTTGATGATTTTTATTTTGTTTCTGTCTTTTTGAGAAACAACAAACACTGTTCAAAGTAGTTGCAAATGTTGTACAATCGTTTTGCGGAGCCCCTGGGGCCCACCGAACCACTGATTTAGAATACCTAATAATTTTTTCAAGAAAAAAAAAATAATCCTAATATCCATCTAGAGTAATAATAGAAGAATTTTTGAAATTTAATGAAAATTTTTGAAGATTACCAACTTTCAAAATTATAACAATAATTTATAAAACTTTATCAATCGTATATATTACGATATTATATACTTTAAGTTGAAAATAATATAACTTTACATTCAAAATAACATTTTAACTATTCTACAATATGTTATTTAGATAGAATTACGATATTAAAATACTTACTAAAAAACTCCTACAACATTTTTCCGTAGAGTCTCTTTCCGATTTACACATTAGTTCAAAGACAGACTTATGAAGGAAATTTTAATTTTTCCTCGCTTCAACTGAAACAATATTTTTTACGGGACACAAAAAGGAAGGAAACGCTGTTTTTTCTGGCTCATATTTTTAAAGTTCATAAGCTCGACGCCGTTGTAGTTTGCGAATTTAATGTGGTCAGATGGTGTTTGGTTAAAGAAGAACGACCGAAGAGATAATTTGTTAATATCCACTGTTTATTGTAGCCAATGCTTTAAACTAGTTGAAAAGGGTTGGAAATTTATATGCTGTTGCCGCTAAATAGAGCAAAACGAGGATTAATTTTATGTTTATAAAGCCTGTGGATTTGTAAGGCCATATACGTATCTACTTTTATTCTAATTCCTTCGACTCAAAATGTATTTTAAATTCTCAGATAGATTTGTCTTGCAAATAAATGAAAATAATTAATTTTATTGCCTTTCTGGCGAATTAAAATTACTTTTTATTGATTTAAGAAAGTAATCGACGTCAGTTTTATGTATTAAAACATTCAATAATAAGTGTCTGTAAAAAGTTGGTTACTCAACATTTTAATATTAAACGTAATTAACTCTATGGTAAAATTATCTACTAACTAATCTAAACACTTAGTGGCCGAAAAGAAAAGTTATTTTGTCAAACCGAGAAAAAATATTTGTCTTAGAACAAAGTAGGTAATTAAGAGCCAAAACTGAACAAAAAAATCTCCTATCCCACTCTCTACTTTCGTGTGATAATTACAATTATCGCTTGTTTTAATTTGAGTTTCGATTTTTTTAACCCCACAGCTTTCCCAACCTTTTTTAATCAGTTTCTTGGAAATTTTCTAACCTCTTGAATAAATTCGTATAAGAGTTGGAAAATTTTCCAAGAAAATTGTCTTTGATAATTTGATTTTCTTTAGCTTTTAAGATTTTAATGCATATTTTCCTCATCGCAACAGATAATTTTATGCAAAACTGAAAAAGTATTTTCTTGAAAATTAATTTAGCAGATAGCAATCGTTCAAAGTTTAAGATCAAAACGTTGTAAAATTGAAATATTGTGTTGTTAGGAAAGTTTACCAAAGTATGCTTTGATTGAGAAATCTTTTTTTTTTATTTAAAGTTGCATTAACTTCTATGGTCATTAGCGACAGTCGAATCTGATAACCCGTGAAAAAAATCTTGGGCTTTCATTGGGATTCGAACTCATAGACCACTGGCGTATAGGGCAACTATCTAGTCAACCACACCACCGAGTGACCATGAGAAAACTTTGGTTAAGAGTTAAAAATTTGCATGAAATCAGTGTGATTTAGGTAGGTTATGGTTTGGTCTTTGTATATTAGTCAATAAAACAATATAAGTAAGTAAGGTCTTTCATTGGCAATTGTTATGGTTTCCAAAGATCACTAAGAGCCTATACAATTTTTTAAAAGAACTTCTTAAAAGCTTTCGTATAGAACTTGATGTTGTCTTTTAAAGCAAAGAGCTGTACAAAAAATTCTTTTTTTATCTAATAAAGTTTTTGATTATATTGAACCTTATCGATATAAATAAAATGATAGACCGTTCTATCTATAGTAGGTACCGTTAATATTCGAAACACTGCTTAGTTGCCGTTAATTGCTTTGTAAATTTTAGATTATTAATATTTAAATATTGAAAATAGAAATGAAATATGAAGGGACGAGGTGTAAGAGAGAATATAAATCAGATATGCCTACAATTTTTACATTGATATCAATTAAACATTTTTATACACAAAGCGAAGTGGACCGAAAATTGAACTTTTTGTCTAATAAGATACCTGAATCAATTGGCCTATAATTTTGTGTATTTTCATTAATCAAGAAAGTAATGTGAAACTTATTCTTGGTTAGTGGTTCCAATTTTCAAAGCCTACTTTGCATTTGATGCATTGAGTTGGGGAATTTTTTGAGAATATTGTCAAACGTGTTTTCAAAAACAAATTTTTTATCAAGAAATTTTTGAAAGTATAAAGAAAAATTGAACAAAAAAATAGCAAAATTATTATTATTAGTATCTAAACATTGAAATCTAAAAATGTTAGACTAATTTAAGCATATTAGCATATTTACGCCTGAAATGACCTGAAAATTGTGTGAAAATTTTATTTTAATTGAGTAAAAATACTTACACTGCCGGCCAAAAGTTTGAGACCATATAGATTTAAGCCAAAAAAAGGAAATATTTTTAAAAATTCAAAGACAAATACAGTAAAAATGTTTATTAATATTATAGTTATAACCTTTAAACATACTTAGTATAGAAAATAAACATAAAAAATTATTCTATAAAAAAAAATGAACTAATTACTCAAACTGTTTTTTCATCAAAAAATCCTCCCTTGCACTTTATTACTTTTTCTACTAGCCTCGGCATTCTACTTATTAATTTATTTATGGTTTCTTGAGAAATTTTGTTCCAGCTTTCTTGTAGTAGTCTCCACAAGTCTGCAAGTGAAGAGGGACACTCCTCTCGGACATTCCTATCAAGCTCGTCCCACAAAAGCTCGATTGGATTGAGATCCGGACTTTGCGGTGGCCATTTCATGATTTTTAAAACTCCTTCTGCTTCTTTTTGTAATAAATAATTTTTACATAGCTTGGAAGTATGCTTTGGATCGTTATCTTGCTGGAAAATGAACCCATTGCCAATTAAACTTAAGCCTGATGGTACGGCATTTTTTTCAAGAATTGTTTTATATTCCTCTTTCTTCAAAATTCCATCAATTTTAACCAAATTTCCAATTCCATGGCCTGAGAAACAACCCCAGACCATTATTGAACCACCACCGTGCTTAACAGTTGGCACTACATAATCTGGTAACATCTTTTCTTCGGTGCTACGCCGAACGTAAATTCGTCGATTTGAGCCAAATACTTGGAATTTTGACTCATCAGTCCAAAGAAC
This sequence comes from Sisyra nigra, assembly GCA_958496155.1. Lineage (NCBI taxonomy): Eukaryota > Metazoa > Arthropoda > Insecta > Neuroptera > Sisyridae > Sisyra > Sisyra nigra. The sequence continues at coordinate 26,657,876 of OY292315.1, forward strand.
TTTTTTAAAATCATCTTCTGTCCAATCTCGATGGAATAGGGCCCACTGCATCCTTTTTTTCTTATTTTGCGGCCTTAGTAAAGGTTTCCGAACGGCAACACAACCAAACAGTTTAGCGTTCCTCAACCGTCTTTTCACTGTGGTAAGCAAAACTGGTTTATTTAAAGATTTGTTCACTTCAGCACGAATTTTTGGTGATGTTAAGCGTCTATTCCTTTTGCTGGTAATAACGATAAACTGATCCTCACTAGAAGTAGTAGCTCTCGGTCTTCCTGAACGTGGAAAATCTTGAAAACTACCCGTTTCCTTAAACCGAATAATTGTGCAATGAATACAAGTCTTCGAAAGTTTAAGTTGAGACGCAATTTCACGTTCGGATTTGCCTTCATTATGTAAAGTAACAATGGCAGATCGAGTTTCGATATTTATTTCTCGTACTTTTCCCATTTTTAAAACGTTTCAACTATAGAAACCCCAAGTTAAGACTAAATTAAATTATTCGTACAAAATGGTACATAACTTAAAAAAAAAATTAAAATAACCTGTTTTAGAAAGTCTAAATAATAACAATGAATAGCCAGTGCAAAATTAAAGAAGAATAGAATTAAAGAACAATTAATACGGAGCTACTTTAAATATAATGATGACCCTTCCACTGGCCAGACACCCTGCGGTCTTGGATGTTTTTAAACAGAACCCATTAATTCTATTTGTACCTGAGAAACATACCTACAAAAGTCTCTTTAGATGTTCACCAGTAATTTAAAAATATGTATGGACAACAATTTTTATTTTATTACCGAAATTTTGAATACAATAAGTGATAGCATAAATATATTACAACTGGTCTCAAACTTTTGGCCGGCAGTGTAGATCAAGTCAACAATGATTTGCATAATGTTTATGGTAAAAAACAATTTAAGACCTCCCATTGATTACAAGTCACAACTTTCAAAGCACACTTGGATGTTTCCAAATTTTAGAATTCATTGAGAATTTTTTAAAGTAACTCTTCTCTTAAAAATGTTTAAGTTATACTTATAAGAAATTTGATTTTTTACCATTTGATATTTTCTCAATAGTTGAGCCGTTAGGGCTTAAGCTTTATGTTGAAGAAAAATTGAACTACCTTAATCAAATAGGCTATATCTTGGTTTACCGCTATTGATCGCAAAAACAAGGTCACGTTTTTCATTGGTGAATAGTAACAAATTTCAAAGCTTATTAGAATGTCACAAAATTTGCTAAGGATTTGGAAAATTTTTCGAGAATGTTTTGAAATATCACCAAAAATTAAAAATAAAATGAGTTTTTGAATTTTTTTTAGAACTCTTAGATAATATAAACTATTCATAATAGTTTCACTACTGGAGCTTACATAAAATATTTTGAAAAAATCGAAATAAGAAAATCAAATTATCTATGGTTTGGTCTATGACTATTGATCAAAAAAACCATTTAAGGCTTTTCATTAGTTAATAGCCAAAAATTTCAAAACACAGTCGGATTCCATCAAATTTTCTAAACTTTTACAAAATCAAAGAATTCTTGAATACTTATTAAAACCAAAAAGAAATGAAAGTATAGCATTGTAAAACAAAGCTTTCAATGTTTCTTTTAAAAAATTCACTTTTATAGTGCTAGAAAAACAATTTTTTGTTAATATTTTGATATATCTTCACAATAACGTCCCAAAAGGACTACTTGCAATATCACATAGCTCAACATCAATAGTAAATCTTGTTTTCAAAATAGGGATTAAACTTTCAGCAGACATTTCAACAATAAAATCTCCCGAACAAATTATGTTAATACCTCGACTTAAATAAAAAATGTTTGTTTAATATTTTTATAGCGACAGATTTGAACGTTTTCTTAGACGTACAACAAATAAAAATGTCATTCAATGTCACAGCAAGTATGGCATAGGTAATATACCTACAATATAAAATACTTACCTACATAATCTTTTTCCATATTAAAGTTTTAATATTCTGTACCTTTTTCGCATAAAATATCTGATACATAAATTTCATTTCAACCGTGTCAACATTGATTTTCCAACGCAAAAACGTTACGATCCCACATTCTTAAGTCCCACTGATTTTTACCCAGATGCTTTAAATTAGTTTGTCGAAATAAGTAAAAATTTTCTTTTCATTTCGTCATTTTGATCGGTGTTTTATTAAAATTCCCATTCTGTTTAAAAAGTTAACTGGTAACATTAAATGTTATCATAACATTAAACAACGCTCTCTTAACGAGACGCATTGTTTGCCTCTAAGTTATGATTTATTTCTGTGCCTTCAACGTAGTACGTACATATTATGCTTGCATGAAGAAATAGATACTTACGCATTATATACGCCCAAGGGATTTCATTTTATATAACATTGCTAATTATCTTGCTAATGCTATATTTTTAAATATCTTATCATTTAGCTATAGGTAGATAGGTTTTAATGCTTAAATAAAATATACTTATACTTAACAGCCTCCAGAAAGACAATATTGACATGAATATATAAAAAAAATAATATTGTCTTATGAAACTACTGCACACAAACAAATCTTTTTGCAAGCATCTATTTTATACTTATTTATATTTTCTGAATTGTTTCTTTTGAATTGCAAATTCTTAAATATGAAAACTTTGACCTCATTGAACTTATTTAATATATTCATTAAGGAATGCAGAGCTGCTGTTAACATGTAAAAATTATCTTTTTTAAAACGAAGAGAAAATTAAAATAATAATTAATTATTAAAAACACAATTAATTTTTATTGATCATAATTTAATTGAAAATATACACGTTTTGTACTTCTTGCTCAATGTGTTTCAAAAATGATTTTTCTTGGGATTATTTTATCAAAATTAAGTTTATTTTAGTTTGTTGAGGAGTAATTGAAATGATTTCAATATTTGTTTCAGAAATATCTAGACTATAGACACGTATTGTGTATTTGGGAATCGATTTTTCGTTTCCCGTTTCCCGTTTTTTTGTTTAAAAAAAGTTGATGTATGGTCTTATAGTTTTTTTTTTGTGAGAGCGTCAAACTTAAACCGTTTGGAACGAAAATGTATGTTCTCGAAACAAATGACTTTTGTACTGTATAGTGAATGTAAAAGTAGGTAAGTAGTAGCTTTTAACAAGTCTACATCCTATATAAAAAAAAGGTTTAAAAAATTGGACTTTCTTTACGAAATTTTTTACAAAGAACAAGATGTACCTATTTTAGAAATAAGTACTCTACAGTTTCTTTCGATGTGTGTAAATTTTATGAATTTTGATTTCCAGAAATCGACAGTAGCTATTTCTTTTCTACTAGTAGGTACCTAGGTATGTAGGTACATTTTACAAGAGTTCATTCATGTTGATTACCTACGTCCTTGTGGGTTGAGTTGAATTTTATTGTAAATTATGTTAGTAATTTACTATTTTATGTGTTATTAAAAAGTACTTATTTTAGAGCAGTTTTGATTAAAAAATTTTTTAATGCAGGTACACGGTACTTACTAATTAAGCAAGGTATGTATTGGAGTCCACTATAAACATAACGTTACCTAAATAATACACTCATCAGTCACCAACAGAATTTTTCTTTCATTTCGCATCCTATCTCAATAATGGTTGACTGTACAAAAAATTTCTCAGGACCCAATTTGTAGACAATTTTTTGCTCTTAAACTTTTTAAAGGCTCAAAACATCAATAGAAGCCAAGAAACGAGGTATTTACAGATTACAAAAGCTCGATTTTTGTAAATAATTTATGATTTTTGCTCGCAAATTTCTTTGAATTTTTTAAAGATCTTAATGAATTTGTTAAGTGTTTTTTTTTTCATTCCCAGATAGAATCTTTAGTTATCTGATCTATTAAAGCGTTTACTAATGCCAGTGACGTAGCGAGTAGGGAGAAATTAGGGCGACACAAATGGGGAGCGACAAAAAGCAGTTAAATTGTGAGCAAAATCAAGCGAGGGTTATTAGTTTAGAGTAAGAAAATGTATGGGCCTATAGGCTTGTATCTTTTTAATCCCTAAATACAAATCAGGGGAAGAAAATTTTTGGTAACGGAAATAAAAATATCAACTAATTAAGTACATAAAGACAATACTTATAGTTTTTTATTTTAAAAAAAGTAATTAATTGTTGTATCAGCACTCTTTTGCTTTTTTAGCAATAGAACAAATGACAGATTCCTAGACGAATATATAATAATGATTTTTTGTTGCAAAAACACGAAAAATATGTTTCTTTTAAAGGAGTTTTATTTTGGGTACTTTTCTCTTTGAAACATCAGCAGATTATTTCATTTTTTCATAAATTTTGGTTAAGTGTGAAAAAAGGGAGCGGCATACTCAGAGCTAATCTCGGGTGTCATAAATCCACGCTACGCCAATGTATTTTGCTTATGTGTTCAATTTGACTTGAAAACAAATAAAACGTAAGTTTAATATTAAAATTTAAATCTCAAATTAAATCAAGCATTGACTTTGCGAGTTATTTCATTTAAAAATCAAAATATCAAGAGCAATGCATTAAAAAATGTCTTATTACTTGACTCCTATTAATTTTTTACTGTATAAAACTGACAATAACTCGTCATTAGTTCCTAATATCCTATTGAGCTTTTATATTTAATTTTTATGAGTGTAAAGACTAAAATCGAAAAAATGGAGTTTATACATTTAAAAATTTGCAATAAAAATATTTCTAATTTATCTTTGGATAACAAAAAAATAATAAAAAAATGTTTTTTAAGAAATACGTTTATCTCGGTTTAAGTGAAAATTGAGCTTTGTTTGAAACTTTTTTACTTAAGATTATCCCGAACTTATTTATATTAAAAAAACTTTTTTTTGTTTAAAAATCCCTGTAAAGTGTGGATTATATAGTACACGAAAAAAGGTTTTAAAACCAAAAACCAAATTTCCAAAGTATTTTGACAAAAATCCAAATTTTAACTACATACTAAGGGTTCATTACTCAATTTGGGCTTAAAAGTAATTCAAACTCAAGTTAAATGTAAACATTTAAATATTACGTAAAGTGAAGCATTTAATTTGTCAGTTATTTCATTTCAAAGTTAAAATGTTAAGACCAAAGTGTCTTGATTAAATACAACTACGCACATTATAGTGTTTTAAAAATTTCTATTTTTTCAATTTTTTCAATTTTTAATTTTTCTTTTTGAGTTTCCATAAGTTTGACTCCGGTTCTATTGTAAATAAAATATGATTTTCAATGAAGGTATACTTTATATACATGTATTCTTGTACGTATACTTTGGTAACAAATCCTCTTATATTCAGAAGATTACGAATCTTAGAGTGGAAAATTTTCTTGGAAAAATTATCACAGCAACGTTTGTTTTTGGTTATTTTTAAGAAATGTATGCTGTTTTTTGTCTATTTTTAGTTTTTTTCCCACGGCAAGGTTGTTGTCTTGACTGTGATGTATATTAGTTCATCATTTTTAATATATATACCTAAAACAATATTTCACTAAATGGAGTATAATATAATATATAAGAAACATTATTTTTTATTGGTTAATTATACGTTAACAAGTTAGCTAACAAGGTTAATAAATATAAATTAACAATAAAAAATTTTGAGCCTCAAAAGAGTAAAAAATTTCAATGTGGACCTTTCATTAACTTCTTAATAGATGTTTGTCGAAGTAGAAAGTTAATAACAAGCTCTGATGTAAATTTAACATAGGTATCAAAACTTTCATTGATAAAATTAAAATATGTTTATTATAAGAAAGACTTTTAATTAATATCTGAAGTTTTTACTCAAAATAAAATACATTTGAAATTAGCGATGCTGTGATTTTTATCAAAATTTGTTTCTTTTTCTTTTCATTAGGCTGTGACTATCTTGCTTTTTTGTGCAATGAATGCTTAAACAACAATTTTTTTTTATTGTTTAATTCTATAAAGTTGTTGACCGACCAGGATAAATTTAAAAAACTTTCAACATTTTTTAAATGGCACAAAAAGACTTCTTAGTGGTTTTTAAACCTTTTTTAGACTTTTAACTTCAGCAAGTTTACACTGGACTTTTAGTAATTGTCAACGTTTTTCACATTTTCTGTGAATGTATTATTTGCAACTATAATTTCTATATTTCACGAGATATTTGAGGAAACCAGGATCTCTTCTATATATATAAAATTATTAAAATATTTCATTTCATTTTATATTATATTTTTTATATTTTAATTTTCTATATATATATAGAAAATTAAAATTTTACTACCAAAATTTTTATTGAAATTAAGTTTTCTAGAAGTATTCTTTTAAAACTTTTTTCTTACTTTTGTTTATATCAGGATTTTTAAAAATATTTTTTAAAACTCATATTCAGGTAGTGGAGACTAAAATGCTTTCATGAAAGTATGCGACTAAAGAATGTCTCAAATAAAATTGTGTCAAAAATCAGCCAATTATCAAAAATTTTAAATTATTAAGGTCCTCGCTAATGAGACTTGTAGCTATAACACTAACAGTAGGGAATTGCGTTAGTTACTCTTTTCCGTAACTCACCTCTTACTCTTCCCGTTAGTTACTTTTGTGACTCCATATAGCGTAGTAATACAACTTAAATATTCTAATAAACTAATTGATGTTTTTTGTACGTAGTTCATACCAAATCCTTTATTTTTATTAGGAACTACTCTTTCAAATTTCTTGTCTACTCAGTTCATTTTATAACGTGATAAAACTATTCCTGAGTCCTAAGTATTGTATCATTAATAGTCGTAAATAACGAAAGCAGTAGAAGTTTAACTTAAAATCAAGTAAAACGCGAGTCAAATATTAATATTTAAATTTCAAGCATTTGTAAGTTATTTTACTCACAAGTTAATCAAGCATAATTCGATCTAATGAACTTCTAAATGCTACCATCAATAATAAGCTTATTTTTTATGTTTTTCAGAAATATGGACAAATTTTGTTTATTTCCAAGCAGAATTGGATTTAAATTTTTGAGACAGATTTTAGGTACTTATTTTACGTACGTACTATATATCTAATTTACCTTTAACTAGGGAATCATCAATTCAAGTAATTGTAGTTTTTTTAGATGCATAGTGGTTGATATTTTGACTTTTAAATAACATTATTAATGTAGTACTTAATGCTTAATTTCATTTGATATTTAAATATTGATTTTTGACTGTGAGTCAAGCAGTGAATCTCTACGATTAACTTGATGGTAGTTTTGTCACCTCTCAATCAAAGAACAAGTAATACTTCATCTAGTTGTTGGAGAGGCCACATATATAATATAATATTCAATAAAGGAAATTGATATTCTCTAAAGGTATGTAAACAGAATCGATAGTTTATCGTTGTGGATGAAAACATCCAATATTAGGGTAAATGGGACTGAATATTGATGAAGCATTCTGCAAGCTTTTGATTAAAGTACATTTTCGTTTTCGTCGATTATTTTATTATGGTACCTTTTTGACAAAAAAAAGTCAAATAATTTCATTTTTAATGTAAAAATTCTATTTTTGATTTCAAAAACTAAAAATTAGCTTTAAACAAGCATCAAATTTAAATGTACAAAATTTGTCATCCTAAGTTTATATTTTATTTGAACTAATTTTAGACATTCACTATATGAATCATGATGAGCCGAAATCAAAAAAATCAAAAAATCATTACATTACACCACCTCAATTCTTGTCAATACAAATATTTTTATTTTATCAGAAAAAATAGGTTATATAATCGATAAAAATTCACCTACTTTTTAATATTCAAATAACGTTTTTATCAAATCCTTCGAAACTTTCTTTACAGAACTAGGCTAAAAAAATTGTAATCGACAAAACATTAAATTAAAGACATAGATATAAGGATTAGTTATCAACTTACAAAATATTAAACAACTCAATTATTTTCATTGACTATAATAATTACTTATTAATACCAATATCTCTAGAAAGAGATAGATTAAATAAATGATACTCTTAGCATATCAATTATATTTACTTTGAAGTTTTTGTTAAGGAGCTAGGTAATTACTTTTGATAACACTAATGAAATTATTTGTTTTACGCTTGCAAACACGCGACAAACTTTTAAAGTCATTTTATTAATGAGAAACGAATTCGCCTCTGTAAAACCAACGTTTTTTTCTATGCATAATGTTGTAACACAACAAAAAATCTAATAGTCGCAGAGATAATTATATAGTTAGCAGTTCAATTAGTTGCTTCCCAACAAAAATGTTTCAATTACCAAACATTTTATTTACACATAGATTTGAAATATTTAAAATCGTTTTTTATTTCCCGAATGTTTAATTTTAGACGTGATTTTTTTATCTTCGTCGAAAATTTGTTCGTCCATAAAAAAATCAGCGTCCAAACAGAAATTTATGTGTCTTCTATAAATAAACAATAACGCTCTTAAATCCATATTTTCCCATTATAATAACATGCATTTACACTTAAAGCGATCTTTTCCTTTTAAAGCATAATATAAATAAATAATATTTATTTCAAAATAAAAAATACGATACTTAATAAGGAAAAATTGCATATAAAACTAATTGCCAAGTGTTGTCTCATGAAAAAATTCCTAATATTGAAACATAATACGAAAAATTCTATGAATTTTTAAGTAATATAATCGTTTGATTTCTTTGAGACACGAGTTATGTTTATGTTTGATTTAAAAATTATTAACATCCAATTTTTTATAATTGGTATTATGCGTTACGCATTTTTTAAAAATATAATCACCGTGATAACCTTGAAAAGTCATCTGATAATTTGAAAAAGTTCTTATCGAAAAGTTTTGATTTTTTAAATAAATAATAATCTCTCAAAACGTACCTGAGAAACAAAGAGTACCCCACCCTTTGAAGCGGTTAAGCTTTTAAAGTTGAAACGCCAACTTGAAAACCCACACAAAGAACCACTACGTTGGAAAAAGCACACAAAAACGAACTATTTAAAATTTAAAAACCCTTAAAATGTGGTCCAGAAAGTTTCAGGTTACACGGGGTATAAGTGAATGATTAAATTTATAATTCCGTATCGCGTTTCAACTCGGTGAAAGCGCTCCTTTGTATAAAACACACAAAAAGTTTCTCGATTTGTTTGAATTGTTAAATGGGAGAGAGCTTTTACAAAACAAAATTTCTCGGTCGAGTCAAAAAGTCTTTGAAAGTAACTTTTTAAATTGTTTGATTTTTTTTAGAAGAAAGTTGACAAAAGTTTTTCGAATTTTCACAAAGCACGCAAAAGTTTTTTTGGATCGAAAATCGTAGCGCACGACCGTATTTATGAGACACAGTCAGCACATAGATGTATATGATAATGTTGTAGCACTTGGTTACGCATATACGGTACACCACGGTACACAGAGAGATATGTGACTTTTGTACTATGACTTTGGCTACGACAGCCGTTCCACCTGAATGATCTCGTTCAAGAATCACTAGGTGAGTTCGGGACCGCGGTCGGTTAGCCTCGGGCGACGCTCGTTCGCTCCGTCGCACTCGCGAATGGGTGGAGGACACGCTACCGAGCTCCCATCACTCTCAACGCCGACCGTCGACTCTCGAAGAAAACCCGCGAGGATCATTTCACATTCCACCTACCCTCCAATCTAATATCCTTTTATACAAATTTCATTCTGCCTCCTCCAAAAAAATAAAACACGACCCAAAAACTCAAACTGTTTAAAAGGTCACTAAAGTTCCCCACATAAAAATTTTTGAAAATTTTCTCCATCAAGAAAATGTAATTGTTAAGATAAGTTGATTCAGGAATAAACAACTTTTTCTCTTCAAATGCCTGTCCTTCAATTTTTAAATGATCCATGCTTACCCTCATCAATAAATATCTATAAATAATTTTTCTTTTCGATATTTTTACTAAGAAAGCATTTTACAAAATAATAAACAAACAAAAAATTAAATTTAAAACTTTGAGTTTGAGCTCAAAAATCAAGTTCATTCTAACGCATTATTGGATTGGGCTTTCAATTACTTTTACTTTATAACTTTTTACATCAGCTTTAACATTCTAATGAAGTTTATTAATAGTTGAGGAAGAACTTGGGCTTATCGAACTATTATTACTAGAGGTCGCCCAGTGGTTGAAATTCGACTATAATTCGTTACAATTTTTACATACCTAAGGGTACACTTCAATTGTAACTGCTTCAAAAACTTTAGTTACTAAGCTAACTACAGCAGATAATGAATTGCATTTGCGAATGTTTGGAAAATAATTTCTTGACTAATTTTTTCTTCAAGCTTCATTTAAAGAAAGTGCATCATATAATGATTGAAAATATTTATTTTAAGTTAAGGAAGGAAATAGGTGTAGAGGTTACAAAATATTTTATTTTTTTTCTTCCATAAATCTTTTACAAAATTATTTCAGAATATTCTCTAAAAATTTCAAAACTAAATATCAATTCGTTCATATCATACATGTTTTGAGGTCCCCTGAGTCCAAAAAGTAGTTTTTAGAAACATGTCTGTGTGTGCCTGTATGTGACAGCCATATCGTATCGAACGCTTTTTCGAATTTTACCAAACTTGGAAATTTTCCTTCATATTATATCTTGTTTTGCCGCGGAGCTTTTGGTTGAAATCGGTTAACCCAAAGCTCCACTTTATTCTCGGAGTTTTTTAAACCTTTTTAAAATTTTTTTGAAAACGGCTGCAAAGATTTTCTTTAAGCTTATGATAGTTCTTAGACTTATTAATGGCTAAAACTTTTATTTGAAACTTTTTCTTGGGAAAATTCGATTAAGGACGGTTCTGGGGTGAAGGTTGGGAATTCATAAATACATATATGTTGTATACTTGTATGCATATATACATAGTTCTGCTATGTATAGTTATAAGGTGCTTATATATTTCTTTTAACCAACAGCGAGTTTCATAAATGAAAGTAGGTAAAAGAAAGTACTGTGACGCCACGCAGTAGATATTTTTCTTTTTATAATGTTGTATGTCAATTCAAATTACAGTATTCTGAAATATTTTTTAGACAAACAAAAAAAATATGACTATGAAACATCAGAAGTAATTTCAAGTGAGTTTCCTGCGTTCAAAAGTAAAACAAAAGTACCTTTATGTTTAGATTTTTTCATTTAAAAGCCAAAGATAAAAAATTGGAAATAGGCTGCATAAGTCCTGTTTAAAACTTTGAATTAAGCTAAGCTTTTTTTTTCAAATAGTACCTACCTACCTAAATTAATTTTTTGTGTAATTTATTTGAATGATTTTGCCAAAAGAATATAGTATGAATTATTTATACGTTATATAAAAATCAAGAAACACCTGATGAAGACCAAATAAAATGGTGGAAACGTTGTGTATTTGAAGTTATACGTATCTTTTAAATATATTTTTAAAAATATTACTCAATAATCAAATAATCGGTTAAATTTGTTTCCTTCAATTTCAATAATTACAATTTCAAAATTTAAATTCCTCTCAAAATATTTTGTTTAAATAATGACATTTGGAATATGGTTGAAGTCTGTGGTGAAACTGAACAATTGAGATTTAAAAATCTACATATTTGTGTGAATTGTGTGTCTGTGTGTGTCAAACGTGTGGTAGTGTGTGTGACGTCTTTTTTCATTAATTTAAGGTATTTTGAAGCATTATTATAAAAAAATATTATCTCAAAACGCAACTTCCTCATATAAACTTCAATTGTGACAAATTTCATACTCCTCCGTTCGTATAATATTCGGTAAAAGGGGTTTAAAATTTTTGCTTTACGTATTAATATATAGATTCGCTTTCCATTGTTCAACCAGCTTCATGTCCACTTTCTTATCAATGTTTTCTTTTTTTGTCACAGAACGGGCGAATGTAAATATTTTAGAACTGTTTTTTAGAAACCACTTTAAAAATAATAACTTTTAACAAATGCAATATATTGGTTGTTGAAACTAAGTCTTTCACAAAATTAGAACTTACAATTAGTGAAATCACTCCGTTTAAAACTTATCAGATTAACGATAGAGGTACTACTGGTCTTTGTGCAGGATCTCTGTTAAACTATTCTAATCTCATTGGTGAATATACTTACATTATGAAAAAGCAACATTGAAATAAAATTTCGAGCGTTACGCTGTAAGAGTTTAGTGGAGCGCACCCATAGATAAGTTAAAACTTAACTTATGTTCAGTTTGTTGTCAATGTGCCGCTTAGTTATAAAATTTTCGAAAATGTACCACAACAAAAAAAAGGGTGATAATTTTGTAAACGTAAATTAAATATTTTTATTATTATTATAAATTATTTTTTGTCCAACAGTTTTAAATATTAATTAAAAATCGTAGAGAAGTGGACGAAAGATGTAAGTCAATATATAAATTGTTAATTGAGCGGCGTTTCGGTCATTTATTTTACCTTCTTCAGGCTTCTACAAACCAAAAAACAATTCTACATGACAATGTATGTATAAAATAAATTTGGCCAGTTTTTGAAAAAAGAGATGTTAGGTGTAAACTAGAAGTTAAGATAGATATAACATAATATATATTTTTTGTGTTTTAAGTCGCTTTAACAGCTTAGGTCATATCACGACTTTCTTAACGCAGAAAATTTCTGTTGGTCAATTGTATTCTTAGTTCTATGATTTTAAGTCTAGGATTCAACGGGAATCGAACCTGTACCACGCATGAAGTGGAGAAAACTACTGCTCTAGCCACTGCGCCAATAAGTGGTCCAACATAATATTATAATATACTAATTTTTTTATTCTTTGATTATGCAATTTTGTAACGTGTTTGTTTTTTAGTTTGTAGAAGCTTAATGAAGGTCAAATAAATGACCGAAACGTCGCTCAATTAACAATTTGTATATTGACTTACATCTTTCGTCCACTTCCCTATGATTTTTTATTAATTTTTATTATTTCAATTCAAATATATTTAAATGTATAGATATTATTGCGAAAAACCAAATGGAATGCTATTAAATTAATAATAAAAAAATTGATGATTACAAAACATAATTACCTATTGCCAATTGGCACAAACAAATTTATAATATCGTATTTGTTTTCAACAAAAGGGAAGGTGGAAAATAAAATATTTTTCTTTTTAGACTTGGGAATTTTATTAGTTTCTCCTGTTAACTAAGAACGAAGCTATATAAAGGCACCCGTACAACCTCAGTTTTACTACCCAGTTAACTGCACTAAATAACTGTGCAAAAAACTACGAAAAAAGAAAAGAAAACACGTGTTACTGAATTTCCCCCAGTTCTCTTATTTTCATAAGTTACGTGTCCAAAAAAGAGTCTGAAAAAATAGGCCTGGAAATTGGGTAAATATACCTAAATCCCAGAAATGTGTAGTTCACACATTTTATCGTACAATCAAGGAAAACTCTAGTAAAAAAGAGAGCGTGTGGGGACCTTTTGGATTAATAAAAAACGGCAATTATAGAAACTAAAAGACGAAATTTCAAATAACAGTATAAGGATAAGGATAAGAATAGAACACATAGAACACAACTAAGTAATACGATGTAGTAAGACCAATGTTCAGAAACTCCTATTTAAATGATAAAAGTTAGATGAGAAATAAAATTTTAAATTGTAACAACAACAATGTGGGTATTTCTTATATATTTGTCCATTCGGGTTGTCATAAGTGATTAGCAACAGTTGAGGCACAATGCCTCAAACCCGCCAAAATTTTCAATTAAAAACATTGAAGAAATTATTGTTTGTTATTAGAAGAAAAATTTCTCGTGCAACGGATTGCTAACTGATAAAAGGACGAGAATTGAGAAAAAAATTTGAAGGCGCCACGTGTCATTTAGTTACATGAGAGAGAAGAAAGATACAATAATTTGAGAAAGAAAACTTTAAGTTCCGGCTTTTGGAAATGGAAAAAATAGAGTGATGAATACCTACACAGCAATAGATTTTGACGACAGTGTAAATATTAAACAAATATTAAATTGTTAATGCAAATTTGGTACAATGGTAACAATTTGGTAAAATGTGTTGTAGATTTAACAACATTCCTTGTTAATTTTACAACATTAACTAGTATCATATAGGATGACACCACGTGTGGTAACGTTTACCAGTTAAGAGTTATTATAAAACTGTAGTATTATTTACAACACGAACTAGTAAAACTTACTCCATGACTCCATATAATATAGTTGAATTTTTGACACTTGCATTTATTTGTCAAAATTATTGGTTATGTTGTACGCGCATGCGCACCATTAAAAATCTTAAAAAATATAATTATAGAAAAAGGTGAAGATGGCTCTGATGTTTTTTTTCCAGCCGTTTTGCAGTTGTAACAGCTACATTTATTTACTAAACTATGGTAGTAAAAAATTCTAAAAGTTAGAGCTGAATACAACACAGTGTGTTATCTGCTGTTACATTTGTGGTTATAGGGAACACAAAGTGCAGTAAGAATATTACTAGTTTAGTGTTGTAAATTTTATACCACTATTTTTTCCATGTAGGTCTCTCTCTCTCTCTCTCCTTGTCTCACATTTTTTAAGTTTTTAGAATTTCCACAACCATCACGTATACAATGCCACAACCGTATTTTTTCCAAAAAACATCTGTCATTGCCTCACCAAGTTTTATAAACGTACCAAAATATTTATCGAGTGTATTCAAAAGAAATTTCCCGTTACAGACAAACAGCCAATCAAACACACAAACAATCTAATAAGGGCTTCCGACCCAAAAACTCCAATTTCCACTAAAAAACTCCTACTCGTTAAAAGGTTGGCGACAAAGAGCTTTTGCTGATTCTACTACGATCATACTTTCTTTTTGAAAGATGACTTTGACTTTTTAATGACACTATGAATATAAATTAATTCATAATGAAAATAATCTACCCTCTTGCGTCAACTTTTCTTAACAACCCACGCACAGGACTTAACCTTCTGGTACAGAACAAATTTATAAGCGTTCCAAACTTTTTTTTTTCAAAACTTAATTTTTTAGTAAAATGTTAAATCGTGTTTAAACACAGAAAATTACCGCGGATATAATAAGTTTTATTCAGAAATGGTTTATCGTCAGTTACATATTTTTTTCATCATGCTGACAGTTTCAAGATGTTCTCCGTGAAAAACTTGTTAAAGTTAATCTTTTTTGAGATGATCCAATCATCAAGTCATTTTTCATCATAATCCTAATTGTTAAAATGTTTTTTGGAAAGTACTACGTGAAAACTCGTTTTATAATGTGATAGATGAAAGATACCAAATCTGCTCAAAAACTAGAATATGCAATCAATGTTAACATTTGACTTAAATTTATCTTGAAAGTTAAGTAGCTTGAAGTTCAAGTCAAATGGCTTAAAAATTTAGAAGTAAGAAATTCTTACCGATTATGAATGTAAATATTTTTATCATTCTTACAGTAACTATCCTTAACTACCAAAACATGTTGGAAAGTATAAAAGCTCTCATTAGAGAAAACAAAAAAGCCATTATATTCATTCTAATTTTAAAATTAAACTATGTTTAATTGAGGTTTTCTCCAAGAAATTTTCTTTCAGTTAACCTCTAGTTTATATTGGGTTATACAAAAATGAACAAGTCAATATCAAATTTCAAAAACTACACGTATTACTAAAAAAAATCAAGAAATGTAATTAAAAAATAAAATAAAATATAAAATTAGGGACTTACCAATTTGAGAAAATTGAAATTTTCTTGGGAAAGTTGAATTTGACCCATCCATCTCCAAATCCATGGACTCAGCAGGGACGCGTACCTCATTGTCTAAATAAACACCATGGAAACTTTGAATAGTCCCAAAATTTTTTTATTCAAACCATTGGCCGTACATAATTGCACACAAGGATATAAACAAATTCAATTAGATAATTGAACTAATTTTCAAGAAAATTAAGGAAATTCCAAAATATTTAAAACCAGCATTGTCAGTCAATTTTACTTCGCGTCCTTTAATTGTCATTTATTCCAAAAACTAACCTCATTGTTCGCCGCTCGCGGCTCTCGTAGTGGCTCCAAATTAAAAAATTAAATTAAAATAGCCCATCAGAAAAAAAGCTACAAGGAAACAGGGTTTTATAACTTCTCATGTCATTAAGTTGTTTCTTTAGTTTAAAGTTATTTGGGAATTCATAAATTATATTTTTCTTGCTTTTTAAGTCGTTTTAGCAGAGGTTCAGTATTATACAGTTATGATTATTTTTTTTTTAATTTTTTATTTTATGTCAAAATAAATATTTTTAAGAATAGGCATATCAATATAATGCTTGTACTTATAATGTATAAGAAACAGTTTTACTATAAATTTGTATCTTTCTTATTGTCTTATTGTTAAATTAAGTTACTAAATAATACTCTGATTGAAATCATAGATGGCAATATTTGATGTCAGAGATTACATTTTAACACCCCAACTACATCAAATATATAAACAATATTTACAAAAACCGAACTCCCATATCCCATATAGAAGTTGTCGGTAAATATTTTAAATCAATTATCTTATTACTAACAGCTTCTTTAACAAAATGATATCTTATATTAATATGCTTACTTTTCTTGTGACAAACATAATTTGCCACCAACTTCTGTGCACTCTGACTATCGTTAAACAAACATACTGTATGAAAATTACCAGTCAGCTCACGAATCAAAGACCTTAAATACATAGCTTCTTTACACGCTTCACCTATAGACATGTACTCCGCTTCCATACTGGATAAAGCCACCGTTCTTTGTTTTTTACTTTCCCAAGAAATGGGTGAACCTGACATCACAAAACAAAAACCTGTGTAGGACTTGCGATCAGCTGCACAACTTGCCCAGTCGGCGTCAACAAACCCCACCAGCTTGGCTTTTCCTTTTACATATTTTAAACAATAACTTTTAGTTTTCTTTAAATATCTTAGTATCCTTTTTGCATAATTCCAATGAACATTTGTATGACATTTATTAAACTGACTAAGATAACTAACACTAAAAGATATATCTAGCCTAGTAAGAACTGACAAATACATAAGACTTCCAATTAACTGCTGATATGGGATCTCACGATCACAATTTTCAGACTTCCCTATATCTAACATATATTCCATAGGAGTACTGGCAACTTTACAATCTACCATATTAAATTTATTCAATAGCTGCTCTATATATTGCTCCTGATCTAGAATACAAACATTTGACTGTTTATCAATAGTTACTCTCATTCCTAAACATTGTTTGACCTGACCTAAATTTTTTATTCTAAATTTAGAACTTAATTCAGAAATTAACGTTTCAGTCTCTAGTTTACTATTGGAAAAAATAAAAAAATCATCGACATACAATGCCATTATAACCTTAACCTTATCATTAAATTTCGTAAATATACATGGTTCAATTAAACTTTTCTTAAACCCTAACTCACACAAACATCGCTCTACCCTCTCATACCAAGATCTAGACGATTGTTTTACCCCATAATTTTTTACATCTAAATGAACAATATCCAAATTTAACTGTACAAATTATGCAAATAATAACTTAAGTGTTGAATGTCTTATAACTGGTGAAAAAGTTTTATCATAGTCAATACCAGGTTTCTGGGTGAAACCTTTAGCAACCAAACGCGCTCTGTAACGCACACTGTTATCACTATTGACTTTCTTTTTATACACCCTCTTGATATATAGTTTTGTTCGAAGGTAATTCATCAACTTGAATCCACGCATCATTTTCCTCAAACGCTTGCAGCTCATCCTTCATTGCCTCAATCCACTTGTCTTTTTCTGGACTCTCCAGAGCTTCTCGAACACTGATTGGATCGCTTGTGATGGTTGAACTCAACGCTGCACTTAGATTTGAATATCCATAACGTTCAGATTTCTTTTTTTTTCTGGTCGTACACCTCTCCTGACCTAATATCTCTTCTCAATTTAGCCGAATCATCTGAACTTTCATTTTCACTTGGGATATAAGTATAGTCAGAACTATCAACGCAACTTTCAGATATGGTATTATCAATAAAGTTACTTTCTTCTTTTACAGTTATGTCTCCCAATGAATCCAGCTTTTCATCATCACTGTGATAGCTCTCATGAATTGGTACAGAAACTTCCGATTCATTTTTATTTTCCATTACTACCACATCTCTGCTGATTATCACTTGTTTTGTCCTGGGATTATAAACACGATATCCCTTGACATCCTCTGAATATCCCACAAGAATATGTTGTTCGGATTTCTTATCCCATTTTTTCCTCTTTTCCTTTGCCACATGGACCATGACGATACTTCCAAATATTTTCAAATAACTAATATCTGGCTTATTTCCTGTCCACATCTCAAATGGCGTTTTATTATTGAGAGATGAGGCCACAATTCTATTTTGTAAATACACGGCTGTATTCACTGCCTCAGCCCAACATTTTTTCTCTAATCCTGAATCAAATAAAATGCATTTTGCTTTTTCAACAATAGTCCTATTAAAACGTTCAGCTAAGTCATTTTGTTCTGGCGTATAAGGATTGGTTTTCTGATGAATTATTCCATTACGGCTCAAATAATCATTGAACTTTTTATTGCAAAATTCTTTTCCATTATCGCTACGCAAAATTTTTATTTTTCTATTTAATTGATTCTCTACCTTTGCCTTATAATTTTTAAAACAATCAAATGCTTCCCCTTTTTCCTTCAAAAAATAAATATAAGTCATCCGACTGTAATCATCGATAAATAATATGAAGTATTTTGCCCCACCAATCGAAGTATTTTCCATGGGACCGCATATGTCAGTGTGAACTACACTGAGCACTTCATTACTTTTTGAACCAATGTGATTGAAGGGTAATCGAGATTGCTTACCTTCACAACAAACTTTACATAATGATTTCGTTATATCACTTGTTTTATTCAATTCCGTGCCCTTTACTGCAATGGGCATTTTACTTAAATAATTACTATTAATATGTCCCAATCTACGGTGCCACGTGTCTGCTGACACCATCGAAGCAACAACCACTTTTTCAGGCATTCTCAGTTTATAAACACCATTAACCAACGAAGCCAAAGCTACTAATTTTCGCCGTCTGTTGTAAACATTACAACCACTCGCGGTAAATTTTACCTTATTGCCGTTCCTGATCAATTGGCTAACTGACAATAAGTTTGTTGTTAAATCCGGAACACATAACACTTTTGAAACTGGCACTTCGAATTCACATTCAATTTTTAAACACGTGGAGACTGGCGAGCCTGGGCCTATAACCTGATAAAATCGATGTTTCCGTATTGGAAGACAAAAAACGACTTGTTTATTTCATAATAATTATACAAAGAAATAACAAAATTAAGTTACTAAATAATGCTCTGATTGAAATCATAGATGGCAATATTTGATGTCAGAGATCACATTTTAACAACAATCCTTAAAAATGAGAAAATGTAATTTTTATGCAAGCCAAAGATTTTTAATCTATGTTCTACACTTGATATGAGAAATATCGATGAATTGCAAAATCCAAAATTTCAAGGTTGAAATATATCTAAATTAATTCGTTAATCCAAGGGTCGCTAACCATATGCAGCTCTTTTATCCAAATTTCCTGTTTATTGTACATAGATAACTAACATATTATACAAAATCCAAAAATAAAATGTAACTATGTATATCGTCAGCACATATAGCCTCAGTAACTGAGCGCTTTTATCTAAATAAAAAAAATTGCCTGTTCAAATTATATATTCAATAAAAGAAAAGTAAGAGAAATTTCAAATTCTCAAAATGAAGATCAAATTATATTTGAAACATCGACTAGTCTTCCTGAGAGTTACAAACAACTTAAGCTGGCGTCATTTGGACTCTTGTTATTTTTTGGATCTAAATGACTAAATAGTATTATGAGCAGATGTTTAGCAAGATGAACATCCTTAGAAGTAAATTAAGATCCTCTCTCAAGTTACTATCAGTTTGTATTTTCTTTTTGATATCTAATTGTAATAATTATTGTTCTATATTACAATATTGACATATCTATTTAATTTCTTAAATAATAGGTAACTCTAAAAGTCTGATTAAATGAGTATTAAATTAGTGTTATAAAATAGCGTTAATCTCTATCGACAAAATAGCCAATAAATATTGAGACTCATTAATTAAATACTACGTAAATGAGTAATATTAATACGTTATTTTTATATAAAACAAAAAAAAATTGATTAATGACTCATAGTATAGTAAATAATAAGACGTTAACTCGTTTTGCCCTAAACTTATCCATTTTGCCTAAGGTAGTCCCCGTTTTAGGCTTATGAATAGGGCAAAACGGGTTTTTGATAACTTTGATATTTTTTAAAATAAACAAATAGTGGAAATATAATGTGGGCAAATCGTGTTTTATTTTAAAGTTTAATTAATATACTATACTAGCTGATCCCCGCCCGCTTCGCTGGACATAGCTAAATTGAACTGATTAATTAATAGAAACCGTCATAGCAAAATATAAAAAAGTCATTACAGCTATGTTGACATAAAAAGGTAGTAAATTTTGTAAAGGTGGGTAGATGAAAATTTTATTTTGGATAGGATTTGAGTAAAATCCGTTTTTAGTACGCGTCTACATGGTAAGAGGAGTAACTATGTTGAATTTTAAGTCGATCGGACTTATAATTTCAGAGATCTCGTGATAAGTCAGTGATCGTTTTTCGCTTATATATATATAGATTTATATACAGTTAATCAACCTACCATATAATATGAATGTTACAGTTTTTTTTTACCTTCGCGCTTAGCTTACCCGTTTTGGGCTCACTTCCCCTATATAAGATAAAAAAATTTAATTTCTATATTTTCGGGAATTTGATTACAAATAATATTGCTAGAAATTAGCACCAATTAAAACTATTCCTCTTTCTTCCCATAACTATTCATAAATATTTTAAGGTATCCTTGTAAAAAAAATGGAACTCAAAAAGTCTCTCTATAATGCTTCTGTTTTCGGCATGCTTTGAACTTGACGACATTATGCATTATGCATGCATTTCATTCCGTAACTATAACGAACTTCCCTGTGGTTATTGAACATAGTGAAGCATCCTTCATCTTTGAGTGATTTATGATAATAGCACAACTTCTAATTTATCATTTACCATACTATTGACACAATCTTCCAACTTTCAAACTAATTATTTCAAGTTTGTTTTATGCGAAACTATTTAACATAGTTCATCGCTTTTAACATTAAGTGCAACTTATGAAAAGAAAAATTTTCAACTAAAAAAATTCATGAACACATATCAGATGTTAATTATTTGTCGTAAATCTTATATCATAATGAATTATGGGTCATACTATCCAAGAGTACGAGTAAATCTAATTGTAAGTAGAAATTTACTTCAACTAAACATTAGGTACCTAAATACATTTGAAAGACTTCTTAACTTGTTTTATATTTTAAACATAAGTGTGAAAATATTGTGTTCTCTTGAAAAACAAGGGACATTTTTAGTATTAAAAGCTTGTCAAGATGTTTCACTTGACATCAGAGAGAAAAACTGTTTTTCTTGATTGTTGTGATGAAGAAAACGTTCATTTGACTTTTGGTTATTTAATAGCTCCCGTTATATTTACTCCCGTTCAAAGGCAGTTAAAGGTTTTTCCATCTGGTGGATTATGTTTTGATTTAATTTAAGGATATTTTCACTTTAATTTAATTACATTAGGTTTCTGTTTAATTATAATATATTTACAGTTATTGTACGCTCATAATTAGGTATAATTTATGAAAAGAATTCTTATAGGGAGTTTGTATACTTTATGTTTATGTAATCTAATCGTGGCATAGATATAATTTTTCTGTTGTAGTCAAAGTAAAATACAAAATTTGTTGATTGAATAATTCGATGTTGAATATTTCACAGAGTTGAGTTGTTTGGTAACAAGCTGAAATGTAAACAAAATAAATCGTAGGGCTATAAAACGTTGTTTTTATGACTTAATGTAAAATAGTTTTAAGTACTGCAGAAATATTGGGGTTTCATCGCCAATTTTCCCGATTATTTTATTTATAGATCGTATAAAAATATTTGCACGAATGCGTATGTTTAAATTGAATCATTCTTTCAGACCGATAAAATTATGAATCTATTAAGAGATATGATTTAGGGTTCCGTACTTTTAAAAAGAAAAATGGAGTTATTATGGAACAGTTTGTTGTCCAAATCAAGATTTGTAAATGAGAATGGATTTTTTTCCTTTTGTTTAAATTTATGTTTAACCTTATATTACAACCATACAGCTGTTGTAAAGCACAGGGAAGAAGAAAACGCTCTGAGTTCCCAAATTTTTCAAAATTGCAAAATAGAGATGCATATTTGCTTGCTTACTGTCAACTTAAGGGTTGTTTACTCAGCCCTGAATCTAAGATATGAAATACTTCTTCAAGAAATGTTATTATAATTTCTATACTATGCATTTGGGAGTCCGTAGGTAAATTTTGACTATAAAAAATATTATAAAAAAATGAAAAACCAACTTCAAAATATATAAAAATTCTTAAATAAGAAATGCACTAAAAAGTAACAAAATAACGGCGTATACTTGCAGTATCTACAACTTACAAATTATTAGGATGATACAATGTACAACTATTGTTATGAGTTTATTGTTTTTGGAGTTGGTGTCAGCCAAAGAAATACGACTATATTGGTACTTAGCAAAAAACGAGAATACATTATGAAAATTATTTTTCAAATTAACTTTTAAACAATATACTCGAACTGTAACAATATCTAGCGACCTTTAAACTACAAAATACCAATTACCAACTAAACCTTTTTACAATTTTTACAAATTACCATTAATATTTATTTTCTTGACTGACACCAACTCCAAAAATAACAATAGTTGTACATTGTATCATCCTAATAATTTGTAAGTTGTAGATACTGCAAGTATACGCCGTTATTTTGTTACTTTTTAGTGCATTTCTTATTTAAGAATTTTTATATATTTTGAAGTCGGTTTTTCATTTTTTTATAATATTTTTTATTTCTCGCGTTTTAGTGATCTGAAGTTTGATAACTGATTTTATTTTCTTGAAAATGGTTAACCTTCCAAACGCACTGCTCATATAAGGCAACGCCGTTTAATATTAAAAGTTACTACATCATCCCTTTTTGCCCTTAAGGTTTGAAATTTTTTGCTTTTAAATGTAAAAACAAAACTAAGTGGATTACTCTTTCCAACAGAAAAAAAATTATTAAAATTCGGTTAAATGACACTATTTCATCCCCTATTTTCATCCTTAAAGGGTGGATTTTTTTCTTCAAACTGAAATGTGAACAATTTAAAGGTACGTTGTACGTAATAGAAACAAAATTATCGAAATCGAGCTATCCAATAAGAAGTTAGTATTTCATCCTTTAGTTTTCAACCTCTTAGAAGTGAACGATTTCCTTCAAATTAAAATGGGACCATTCGGGAAGCACCAGCTTTCAAATAAAAAAAGAATCATCAAAATCGCTTCACCCAGTCGGAAATACTAAGGTAACAAACATAAAAAAATGATTATAGATATTTGATTATAGATAAGAGATTATTGGAGAAAATTAATAATAAAATAATTTAAATGATTCGATAATTTTTATGAGTTTTTGTTAATCTTTTGCTATCAAAAATGTAGCAAAACAATCAAACGTAATTTTCATTTTAACTAATTAAGAGAAGTCAAAATTTCCATTATAATTACACAAAATTAAAAATTATTCTTTTCTCTCTGACTATTATTTAAATTATTTATTTATTTACCCATTTGTTTTACCCAACCGATCATACAGGTCATTATGAATGGTGCTTGTATAGTTTAGGAAATAGTACCAGTTTGTCTTATGTAGATATGTTTAAGTATAATTGGTAAAAGGAATATGACAAAATGATGGATTATATAGAAAATGGTCTGGGCATAATGGATAATTCTTAAAGTTGGGGGGGGGGCAATTTGAGAATAATCTTATTCATACTTTATTACAAAATTTTTGCTGAAAGAATAGGCAAGAATGTTATCCAAAACTGAAGCCAAAGTCAAAACATCTGTAAAGGGAGCCATAAATCTGATAAATGCAAGATTTGTATCCATTACTCTAGTGCCTAGTTTTTCAACCGCTGGTCCGCGGTTCGGTACCGGGCCGTCGAAATTTTCGCCGGTCCCCGAAAATTTTCAGTCGAACCATGTGATAGACCATTACTGTTCATGAGTATATGTAGTATATTTTTTATTTGAGGAATAGCTAACTTATATTCGAGTGATTATCAACATATATAATAACCAGTTTAAACTATGCGCTGCATTAACATCTAGTCGGTTTATCCGTTTGGTTTTAATAACTGCCATGGCTGAAAAAGTCTTTTCACACAAATATAAAGTTGAAAAAATCCTTAATAATTTTATAGCTCTATATATAATAACTCAGAGTTGGATATTTATTTTTAAGCGATATCCAAAATTGAGGCAAGGAATGCATTTTATGTCTGGACAGTGGACACTAGAGTGATATTTGACGACAACTCGATCAGCTTTTCTTTTTCATGAAGATCAAGAGTACACGACTTTATATTTTCCAAAAAATGGATTATTAATCCAAAGGATCCTTTGCAAAGACCTTCATTTTCAGGGAAATAGTAGCCACACATTTTAAAGATAAACGAAGACTCATTTACAATTTTTTTCTGGACTTAGCCATAACAGCTGTACACTACTTTCCTAGAAAATTTCAAGCTTGAAAGTTAGATCCTTTTTTTAGATTGATCATCAATTATTGTGATGTTGTAGATATTACGTTTAAGAACTATAGAAAGTTTAAAGAATATTGTAGGAGCTATTTTCAAAAAAAATTGAAGAAGCTCAAAACTCCTAGAATAAAATGGAGCTTCCGGTTAATCGATTTCAACTAAAAGCTTCTCGGCACAATAAGATTTAATATGCTGGCTAAATTCCATGTTTGGTTAAATTCGGCTTAAGCTTTCGATACAATATACACAGAGACATATTTTTAAAAATCATTTTTTTTTTTTGGATTCAGGGGTAGGTACTGAAAACATGTATTTCCGGTGAAAACCCCCGCACTGCAGCCTTAGGCTTATTGTACTCCTGTTCTGCTCATGTATCTCTGTTGTACAAGAATTTTTGCTTATTCCAGGTTCAGAATTCTGCCTAGAAAAAGTAGTTCCTGTACTAAGCTTTTTGCGCGATTTGTGCCTGTTTGGGCGTCATTTATCCCATACAGGTGTCGCCCCTTTGTGAGGGCTTTGCAGTCAGAAATGGCATAGGTCGTTTTGTAGTAGGCTTAAATATTCATCATTCAAAATATTACTTACGCTCTTTCACATTATTTTGTTTAAACTAAATATCTTGAGTAACACAGAAGCTACAGAGTTTAACGTAAAAACTCATTGGTTATTTGTCATATAATTTTCAATTATTTTTAACTAAGCATTCAAAAATTGTATTTAATAACTCAATAACACATTATTTATAAAATAATTAACAAGAATAATTATTTTTGTCGTTTTGTTGGAAAAAATTTTTTTTAGCTAGTATTAGGTATAATAACTCTGATATCTTTGAAACGGTTGATCTGAGGAGCTTTGTTTAGAGTCCTTTTTATGTAGGTTGAAGAGCATAGGATTGCCTTTAGTTTACGATTTTGCTGTTTGTATACTTACTAGAAATTTTTGATGCTAATTGAATTTTTGATCTATTACTCAGAGAGAAACGCTGAAAAGTGACGAAATATAAACAAGAACTCAAAAAGTTAGAAATTACAATTTGAACTTAAAAAATTTTTATCAAACCTAAAAAGAATTTAAAAATAAAAAGAAGAAATAGAAAATAGAAAATAGAAAATAAACTTTCATTTATTTACTTTGTAAAGTTTTTGTACGGAGCCTTTAAGACACGTGTCACTCTTGCACTTGTCCAACATTTATTATATAAAATAAATATTTAAAGACAACGTTAATGGAAATGCTATATATATTTTTCGTAAATGTAATATATTCTTGTAAAGTTATGAACAACCAAAATATTTGATATAATAAAAATTCATAACTTCCAAATCAAAGGCGAGGTACTGCAGGAATATATTTTTATTAAATCATATGAAAATTTTCCGAGAAACTTTTGATCCTTCACAAAAACTTGAAAAGTCATTGCAACAAAAAAGTGAAACGTTCAAATACTCCTCGCAACCACATGTTACTATATAGTATCATGGACG
Organism: Sisyra nigra; assembly: GCA_958496155.1. NCBI lineage: Eukaryota > Metazoa > Arthropoda > Insecta > Neuroptera > Sisyridae > Sisyra > Sisyra nigra. Next base: position 26,684,156 of record OY292315.1, read on the forward strand.
TACCGAAAAAGGGCAGTAGCCATCATCCACCCCATTTTCTTGAACCGTAATTATCTCCATTTTATGTAACTTTTAAATTTTATAACCTTAAATACTTACTGTTGTACATTTATGAAACTGTGTTGTGAAATTTATGAACTTTTATTTCAAAATTATAATATGAACGATGTGTAATACTGTGTAGTAGGGCCCAGATGATTGGTATCTTAGGTAAAACTCAAAAGAATTTGTTAGATCCCACATTTATAGAGTTGATTCCAGCGAGTTTCCAAGCCTCTCTACCTATAAATCATTATATGGCTTTGAAATGATAGTTAAAATGTGGATACGCAAAAATGTGCACGTTTGTGAAATGTTTTTTATTTTATCTTGTTGAAATTAGTATAGGTATACCAACTCCAAATGTTTTAGTAACAAGATTGTAAACTATGATACCTTTATACGTTATCTACATAAAACCCAAGTATTTCTTTTAAATTGTTAATCATTTATAAAATTCGATTAAGTTAGGCGGCCTGAAATTATAACGTTGCATATTGATTAGTTTTTTTTTAAATATTTGTAGTTTAAAATTTTGTATTTTGCAGTGCCTCTTTAAATATTTATCCCTTTTAGACCAAAAACTAGGCACGTCCATGCACAGTATACAAATCCATCACTAGTGTACCTTGGAAACGATCGATTTGATGACCCATTTTAAAAGAAAGCAGGAGTTGGTCTCACTGTACCCTATATATACTACAGTACGCTCTGTGTTATCCATTTAGCAATGCATTTTATATTCAGCCGCGTACCAAAAATGTAATAAATATACTTAGTTTTAACAGCCCCCTGTCAATTATCCAACATTTCATAATCGAATGTTTAATTTATCCCCGTATTGTGTTATCAGCTTTTGTACATGGTAAATAAATTACTGAGTTCGATTACAAAATCAATGTTAGAATGAGTTTACATGTCCTACTTTCCATTATCACATACACAGGTGAACTTCGTCAGGCATTTTGACGGGTTCCTGATAAAATAAAAATATGAATTTATTGGTCTTTCTGGTGACGTTTTTAATTGGAAATTATCAAAAATCAATCATTTCAATTTTTTACGTTCCTTGAGTGCTAAAAATCGATGAAATGGACAAATAAACACAAATATTGAGGGAAATTTGATTTTAATCGTAAAAATTAAATTTATTAAAGCTAATTGATAGCTTTTTAAAGAATCATCTTTTAACTTTATACTATTTAAAACTATTTAAAAGCTTACAGTTTATACAGCATCTAAAACATATTGTAACCCAATTTATACAATATAATTTAAAAAAGTAAACTATAAACAAAGTTCAAACGTATTTTGTTAACGTGCCCAGATACGTATTTCGATTTCCAAGAATTCTTCATCAGTGGTCATCAAGTAGTATTGGTACAAAAGCTTTTTCTTTGGCAACCAAATCATAGCCATCACTAAACTTGGTTTCAACCAAATCGACTGAATTTACAACGCATTCGCGTAACCAAGAAAAGAAACAATGACGCCATAACAATGAATGTATAAGTCATTTTCTTCGAAAATGATGCAAATTGACGGTCTAATACGTATATCCCAAATTTTAAGATAAAAAATTGATTGAATTTTGTAGTAAATCTATTCGGAAGAACAAATTTTAATGATATTTGGTATGAAAGGCTTTCAGGTTTTAAACAAACACATGTATTTTTTATCCTTAAAAACGTACAAAGTCTGCGAAATAGCTAATTCCTCTTTCTAGAAAGATAGGTTTAAGGATTTTGATTAACATACTATGAAATCTAATATTTACTATGAATCCAAGGTCCAAGGTTAAACAGCTTAATTTACGTGCAGTTAGCAAAGCGAGCGAGTATAAATAAGTAATAAAGAAAAATAATAAATTGAAAGACACCAACCAAAACAAAAAAAGCTGTTGCAAGGAAAAAAAGGTTCAATTGTTTTCTTAAGAAACGTAAGTGAAAGATTCTTATAGATCAGAGAAAATTTTATATTTATCCAAAGAAATGATTTTATTCAATATTCTGTAGTTGATGAGAAAAATATCGATCAAATGGAAAATCAAAAAATGTCAAGGTTGAAAAATAATTGAATCCCTTCATTTTAATTAAAAATTACATTGAAGCTCGGTCGAATGCATCGATTATTTGAACATTTGATAAATGTTATATAACTGTAATAAAAAAAGTTCTTAGATCTGTAATCTTTACAATGATTACAGATTAAGATTGAATTATAGGAAACTATAATTCAATTAACTAACGACTAATATTTGTAAAAAAACACATGTTATCTGCTCCTATCCGTAGATCTTCGTTGTCTTTCATGTTTGGTACATGTTCTACTATTATTGGGGTGGTATTACATGATTCACATATTGATTGTTTATCTTTTTTTCTTTCTTTTATTACTATATAACTAGTAAAGGAAGTACTGTAATTGGGTTAAGTTTTTATTTTCGAGTTTTCACTGGTTATACACGTTTTGAAATCAAATGAGTTCAAAAAGCGAATTTTAGAAAAATGTCTGTGTGTGGAACCATATTATATCAAAAGGTTTATCCAAAATTCACCAAACTTGAAGTTTTGCTTTAATATTTATCTAGTTATGCCATGAAGCTTTTGGTAGAAATCAGTTGACAAGAAGCACTATTTTATTTTTTGGGGAATTGAATTTTTAAATTTGTTTTCGAAAACAGCTCTTATGATTATCTTTAAACTTCCAATGGTCGTTACACTCTTCAAAACCTGCAACTTTCCTTAAAAGAATGGAAAAATGAAAATAAAGGAGGGTGATAGTTAGTAAATAGAAGCTACATATAGTTCTGTTTAAGATATTTACATCTATTATTGTATTTAATTTTTTTACCAATCGTGGGCTTTATTTATGTTTTTAAACCAACAGCGAGTTTCATGCAAAATAAATGTGACGTCCTATCAAATATTTCTGTCTGTGTAAAAACTGCAACAACATCCCATTCTTAGTCGGAAACTTTTTACCTCTTCGACTTTCAAATAATTGTGGATGGATTGATTGTACGAACTTAGTTATTTTCTGTTTCCTCCCATTCCCTCTGACATTTATGTTTTATTTTTTTCTGAACCTCCGCTAGTTTGCTTTCCGATGGCAATCTTATTTTTGTTTTATTTTCATATTTTAGGATTTCTAGCAGCCTGATCTACTGCTTCGTTTTTGTCTATTCTTTAATAATTAAAGGTCTAGGTGAGCTGCAATTTCACATTTTTGATTTCATCGAGGATCTGAGTTTTAAATAGATGCCTATTTTCTTAAACACATGCTCACTAAATCACTGGGAGTTGGGTTTAGCTAATATATTTTAGTTATTCCTGCTAGAATTTCGTAGGCGTTGTTGTTTTCAGTAGCAAAAGCAGCTTACAATTACTCATTTAATTGATTTTCAGCAAAAATATTTAAGCATTTAAAGTACTAGGATGACAAATTGATACTGACAAAGATTGATAATTTATAATCAATACCGTCAATATATTCATTATTTGCAACGTTATACCAACCTTTTCAAATATCCTTCATTTTCGACTCATTTTTCCAGCCATAGTTATAGTTTAGGGGGTCGCCTCGTGTGAGAGCCTGTTTTTTAAACATTTTTTGAATTTTTTTTTTAAGAACAATGAAAAGATAGAACTTTGACTTGAAAATATTTTAATCTAGATGCGTGATTGCATGGAATGGCCTAGAGTCAGTTAAAATAATTAAAAATTGACTTTTTGGCAGTGCTAAAAAAATTTTAATGTTCATGATTTTGCTGTATTTTTTTGTTACGAGAAGAATGATTTCATATCTGCAGAGCCTGCCTTATAAATTTCAAGTGAATCAGTTAAACCGTTCTTGACTTGTGATAGAGAAAAGTTTGAAAAACACAGTTTTGAGAAAACCCCGTTTAAAGTTTCAAGTACGGTTAAAACTATATGAAAATCTTGACTAACCAGCAATCTGTATCTTTATAACGACTTCGAATTTTAGAAAATCACTTTATGTGATTTTCATCACTTATAACTTTCATCATCTATTCACTTTCAACATCTTTATAAATTTAAAACATTTTTTTCATCACAATTAAACAAATTTTGGTTTAAGAGGGATCTGGAACTTTCAGAATTCCACTTGCATTCTTTACGGTTATCATTTTCCAAGTAATTAATTGCCTAAGTGAAAAATTACTTATTTGCTTTGATGAATGATAATCCTAAAAAAATTTAAATTAATTTACAGAGTTTTAAACAAAATTCTGAAAAGAAAATGGTACGTGTTAATTATAACGCACGTTTTAATTTCTAACGCACGATTTGAGTGTACTTCTGAAAAACAACTGTCTGAAATATAATATTCAATCGACAAAAGGAGAATAAACGCATTTCCTATAATATTGAAAAAATTGAAACTAATAGTAGGAAAAATTTTATGTGAACAACAGAAAGAGGCTACATTCTAGTAATAAATGAAAAATAAATTTAAAGGTAAATCTAATAACTGGCCTTATTATACTACGCTAAACTATTTGTAGTATGCTGTAGCACTTTGTTGTATCGAATATCTTTACATCCACTACAACAAAGTGATAATAGGCAAAATGTTATGAGTACAGCAGAAATAGACATAGTACAAATTATTTATGAATATGGATTCACTATTTGACTTGACATTAAAGCTATTTGGCTTGAAATTAAGTCAAACACGAATCAAATCAAGCATTGACTTCCCAACTCATTTTATTTTCAACTCAAAATATCAAGCTCAATTAATTTCAAAAATGTCCAACTAATTGCCTTGATGAATTCCTATTTGCAGTAGAAATTGCTCTTTGTTGTTTTGAACTATTAACAATAGAATTGTTATAAAAAATGTTTATGAGATAAAATCGTACAAATAAAAATTTAAATTCGCTTCTATTGGCACCTCCAGTTGTTTCTTTGTCTAAAAATTCCTGAACTTTTAGGTAATCAAGAAAAACATCACCTTTTATCTTGATTTCTTGTCCTAGCTCTACACATTTATGTCAAAATAAACTTTTTCCGCTCTTTATTTTCATTTCCTTCTTCATTTGAAAAACAAGATAAAACAATTATCACATAAAAACTAATCTCATTGTTTATTACTGTTAAAAATGTAACATAAATTAACATACAGAGAGAAATTCTTAATTTAAATAGACAACGTCTATTTTTTCTTGAATAAAAGCATCAAAGTTTCACAATTTGAATATATATCCACCAGAACGTGTACCATCCAGACTGTATGACCTTTTTAAAATTTAATGAACAGAATATTATAATATAACGAGCTGGAACCGAATCATTTGCGTTGAATTATTAATTTCAAATGCCTATTATATTCTTTTCAGTTCAAACAATCTCTTTCCGTTAAAACTTAAGCTATTCGTTGTTAAAAAATTTACCGATCTATGAAAAAACGTCGACGAAAAAAAAACTAACAGGTAGATAACTGAATTCTATGGTAGTCGAAACAAACTCGTTGGTGAAATGGGACAAACGCCTAATTTCTCGGCAACTACGATACGTCTGTTCCATCACTGTTATATTGATTGCATGTCAGGAACAACTGGCTTAGCTTGTAGCGACGGGATTCTTCATCAAAAATAACTCAATCTCGAAAATAAAAATTTTACTACCAATTTTATAACTTTCAAAGAGAAAAATTTCAAAAAAACAATCACAAGATTTTCTTCTATAATATTATAAATAAAATAAATTATTTGAAAACAGCAATACGATGAAATCTTCGTATTTTTATATATTAATTGATTGATTGTTATGTCTTTATAGTGTAAAAATAAAATAGAAGATTACTAAACTAGATACATAAATCTAACGATCAGGGATATCAAGACGAATAAATTACGAGTACAAGTGATCGAGACATAAATTTAATCTAAATACAGGAGTAGAAAAATTAACCGGTTGTTCGACTTATGAATCACTGTGTGTACATTTATAGAAATAATCATTAAACTATCATTTTTTTTTATCTAATTACAAACTAAAATCGTAATTGAATCATTTGCCTGTGTTGTTTCTTGATGTTTTTTCAATTTAAACAAAGCTGATCTGAATATTGTTTTCAAATTGGATAACATACAATTGGTTTGCATAATATATATCTATATATTCTAATCTCTGTAGTATTGAACGATGTCAAGCTCGGGCACTTTAACAGCTGTGACGCTCGCCATATTTGATTTCAAGTCATAAATATTTCTCGTCAAACTGTTTGGAAATTCACTTATTCCTTCAAAAAAGGGTTGCTGGCTGGTTCCCTTTTGGGATTTTCGGTTAAAATCTAATTTATTCGAGCGCTCCAATATTAGTTTGGTTTATTGGGAAAATAAGCTTCGGTTTTGATGTGTGGCGTATAACGGAAAAACAAATCTTCAAAATTTAACAGAAAATAAAATATTCTTATAAAATTTACAAAATAAGCAGAATAGATTTATGATTTTGTACATTACTTAATATTTTTACGTTTTGTTTATCTTTTTTTTACATAATTTTAAAGACAATATTTGACTTAAAAGATCTAAACTGGACTTTAATTAAATCAAACTTAAGTCAAATATTTAAATCTCACATCAAGTCGAGAATTGAAATAAAAAGTTATTTCATTTGCGAGTCACAATGTCAAGCCCATTTGTTTTAAAAAATATCCAATATATCCAATAATCTATGCTAGAATTTTTGGACACTATGCTGTGGTTAAATATGCCACGGATTCAAATGTACAGCCAAGAACTTATCTCTTAAATATATACACTTTTCGATTGATTCCACTGGTCAAGACAATTTTAGAGAACAATATGAAAAAGGTCACTTAGTGGCGTGGTTGACTAGATAGTTGCCCTATACGCTAGTGGTCCTGGGTTCGAATCCCAATGAAAGCCTAAGACTTTTTCCATAGGTTTTCGGATTCGATGGTCGCTTATGACGATAATAGTTGATGCGACCTTAAATAACAAAAAAAAATATATATTAAAATTAATATTAGAATATTTTAGAAACGAATAGTTTTGTTGGTAGTTTTCTATATTTTTTTCAAAAATGTAGCTTTTATTAAGAAAAATTAGATAACTTACAGTCTTATAATATGAATTATTTATATACAGCCTTAAACTTTTCTTCTGTATTTCCCGAGTTGAAATTTTAGACCTCAAAATCTGGGTTCAAGTAGATTGAAATATGACCATTTGCATTTGAATTTTAGACCTATTTTGAACCTACAAGTGGCATTTATCGGACAAAATACCATGTTTAGGCCCAAAAGAGGTTGACAGCAAAAACTTCAAATGGACCTCTCTCTCTCTTTCTCCACACTTTCTTTGTCACTCTCTTTTATTGTTTTTGATTGGTAGGGTTTTTTTCAAAAAGAATAAGATTTTTATTTTAATATTTTGTTTTTTTTTTATTCATTAAATATACAAGTTTCATTATTATAAGCGATAAATTTAAAAGTAATAAGAATATTACAAATATCAGTTCTTAGTTCTTAATTTCCTTGTTCTTGTTTACCAGCTGCTTTATTGTCGCCATTGCCATCATTTTTTTCCAAGATTTCCTTTTATTATAATCTACAATATACCCAACCATGTGCATTTCTTTAGAAATTTTATTTAATTCTATAACATCTCTCTGATTACTTTCAAGATAATACATTAAAGCAAATTTCTTCAAACTTTTTCTTTAAAACTCGGTTTTTTCACTTTTACATTTTTTACATTTACACTTTTAGGCTTTTTGATATAGACAATATTGAACAATAATCAAATAGTAAAATTAGTTTATTCAATTGTTGTATAATAACTCGTGTAGCACTCAAATGGTTAACAAGAGATTAAAGCTGAGTAAAAATGAACCAGAGTGAACAGGATTAAGGATCAAACCAGTAATGGATACAAGAATACACAATATTATACTAAGCATCTAAGTATAGGAAAGAGAGAGATCAAAAATTTGGGTTACTAGTAAATAATATTTGCAATAGGTATTGTAAAAAAAAGGAAATTTACAACCATATTTTATGTTTTATGATCATAAACCTTTTTTTAGGACAAGACGATATGTTCACAAAATATAATAAAAATTTCATGTAGGTTAAAATGAAGACGATGGAATCGTTTAGGTCTGTATGAAGCTCATTTTACTCTTTGGAGGTCCAAAAGAGGGTAAAAGTACCATTTTAGGGCCAAAAACCAGCATAGGGGCCATTAGGGCTAGCATATTAGAACTTTCCCCACTAACGTTTGTTATTGCAGAAATGTCTGGTTGGAATATTTAACTTTGTTCATTGCAAACAGCGACTAAGTTTTTGGAAAAATAGTCCAAATGAAAATATAGGAAATGAATTTTAAAATTCATATTGCAACCTAAAGCTTTATAAGTAGTTAAAAGCTCCTCGATGATATTTTAATAACTAATCATTTGTTTGGTGTTTTTTAAAAAAAAACTTCTGTGACCCTTCTATGAATGATTTCCAACCTGATTTTTCCAAAACACTTAGTTTTTCTTTGTATATTAAAATTGAATATGTAGTTTCACGTCACTGATTTTGGGAGGTTTTTTCATTTAGGTATAAAAATCCAGCACCATCTCAATATATTACTTTTACAAAACTTTCATCAGACTAAGTTTTAGCTAGTAAAGCATATTTGAAGTTTTTATCCTGAAGTAATAGATTTTTTTAAAACTAGGTAGTGTTAATGTTAAAATAATGTTAATTTTCAAATATTTATACATTTTCCATTTGCTTTCGTCATATTAAATGTTTCAAAAACAAATTCCAAATTTGTTTAAAAATTCTAAGCCTTAAAAAATAAAAGTAAAAAATAATAATTTTTAATGTACCTACCTAATTTTACCCAAAATGTAGTAGAAATGGTCAGGATCATTTTTACAGTTCCTTAACATTTTTTGAAAAGAATTTTACTAAGCAAATATGACACAAAGTTAATTCACTGAAAAACAAAACACTTTAATTTAAATATCTGCTACGACGCATCACAGTACCTTATTGTACATACATGAAACTCGCTGTTGAAACAATACAAAAATTAAACCCGATTGGTTAAAAAAATAAAAAGAGAATTATATATTAATATCTATATAATCAGAAATATATGCATACAGCCTCTATCTATAAACGAACTCCCACTCTTAACCTTAGAACCGTCCTGATTTGAATTTTCCCAGTAAAAATTTCAAATAAAAGTTGTCGACATTAATGAGTCTAAATATTATAGCAAGTTTAAAAAAATTAATTGAGCCGTTTTCGAATAAAATTGAAAAACTCAAAATCCCATTGAATAAAGAGCTTCCAGGCAATAAGAGGCTTCCAGTCAACCGATTTCAACCAAAAACTTCGCGGCACAGCTAGATGTAATATGCCGGTTAAATTCCAAGTTGGGTGTAACTAGGATGAAGCTTTCGAAACAATATGGCTGTCGCACACAGTAACACTCACATACACACACACAGACATGTTTCTAAAAATCACTTTTATGGACTCAGGGGACCTCAAAACATGTATTTCCGGTGAAAGCACTTATTCGAAAATACAACTCGATTATAATACTGTGTTTACTAAGTATATAGTAGTAAAAGAAGTAGGGGAAAGTTGGGTATTTGAGAACAGCGGCTAATTAAAAACAGTTAAATTTTAATTATTTCTGTATTTAAAAAATTTTTTATTAATGTTTGAATTGACAAGTGTGTGCTTTATCGTTCCTGACAGAAAAAAATATTTAAATTGGCGTTCGTATACTGTCACGGTAAGTAAATAATTAAAATTTGATCTTTTGTTACAATTTTTGCCGTATGTAAAAATCTTTGAAAAAATTATTTTTTGACCTTTAGTGCGTATTTTTTTTGTTATTATCTTTCATTTACAATTCATTTATTAGTTTTATGTGGCTATTTAAGTTAAATGAAGAAAATATTTTAAGTATCGAGCATTTTAATATCGAAATCAATCAAACGAAAATCATTTGGAAAAATACATCCTCGATTGTTGCGAGTCTTTTTACGGCATCACACCTAGATCACTACGAAAGATTGCCTTTACATTTGCTGAAGCCAACAAATTGAGCCATAAATTTAACCAAGAATCTCAGATGGCTGGTAAAGACTGGTACTATTCATTCATGTCTCGACATCCCTCCATCAGTCTACGAACTCCAGAAGCAACGTCACTTAACCGAATTCAAGCGTTCAATGCCACCGAAATTAAATTGTTTTTCGATCAACTAGAAGCCCTCCAACGCAAATACAATTTTCCTAGTCACCGTATATTTAACATTGACGAAACCGGTATCAACACTGTTCAACGTAATTCGAAAATATTGGCGCCGACAGGTTTGAAGCAAGTTGGAAAAGCGACAAGCGCTGAGCGCGGTATCACCACTACCGTTGTTTGTGCGATAAGTGCAAACGGTATATATGTACCTCCAATGTTTATCTCCAAAAGAAGGCGTATGTGTGACCTGTTGCTGAATGGCGTTAATAACGATATGATTGGCACGGTTTCTGATTCTGGTTGGATAAATGAGTCCATACTCGTTGAATACCTACAGCACTTCATTAATTTTGTTAAACCCACCGAGGACGAGCCAGTCTTGATAATACTAGATAATCATGAAAGTCACATTAGCTTGGGGGCATACACGCTTTTTCGAAAACACAACCTTCATGTTCTTTCCTTACCGCCTCATGTATCACATAAAATGCAACCGCTGGACTTAACTTTTTTCAGTGCACTGAAATGTGCATACAATCGACAGTGTGAGCTCTACATGGTTAACAATCCTGGCAAACGGATCACCCAATACAAAGTGGCCGAGCTGTTTACTAATGCGTACAACAAGACAGCCAACATAAGCAAAGCGATCAATGGTTTTAGAGTGGCTGGAATTCATCCCATCGATACGGACAAGTTTAACGAATGCTTCGCAAATATGCCTTTTATTGATAAATTTAACACTGCTGACAGTCATGACAGTCCACATACTACTTCCGTTTGTGATACTACTACTACTACTACAGCTGAGAAAACAATTCCTGTGGACGATCAACCGACAACATCACACAACCATAATCATGAACATCAAACCGATTTAACCATACACACTTTTCTTGCTCCGTTAACTCCTGTGCTCCTCTCTGACATAGCCAACGTGCCGATTATTCCTAAAATAGAAACTTCACAACGAAGAAATAGAAAACATTCTCAAATTTTATCCAGCACTCCCATAAGACATCAATTAGAGGAAAAACAAAAACGGCAAACTGCAAAGAAAAGTAAAAATATTCAACAACGAAGAAGTACAACGAACCCACCATCAGTCAACAATACAGCGGTCGTTAGAAATTTGAAAACGGTGTTCGAGGAAAGTGACGGCGTGGACTATTATTGCATATTCTGCACGGAAAAATATAAATCGCCCCCTAAAGAAGACTAGATTATGTGTACCAAATGTAAGAAATGGGCCCATGATGCATGTACGAGCGGTCAATACATGTGTAATAATTACGTCTGTGATTTGTGTGAAACATAGTTAATCATTAAGTTTTATATTATATATATTATCATTACCCAATGCAGTTTCTATTTCCCCAGTGGATTGAGTTTAATTACCCCACACACTACCGGGGAAATAGGAATGGCAATAGTTTTTATATTCTATATTTTTGTTATTCTAATGTTAATTTAAAAAAGTTTTGTGATCAAATTATTAAAGTAGATAAGTTAAGGTTTATGTTCTAGCAAAAGTTTACTAAAATTGTTATTTTATATTATTAATTAGGATAATTTAAAGTTTATTGTTCTCAAATACCCCACTTTCCCCTAAAAAGGAGGTGAAAAAGATCAATATTGAAATTTACTGGTGATACAAAACAGTATTAAAAAAATGGTTGTTTGTAAAGTCGGTTTACAGACCATAGTTTTACGTGATAACGTCATAAAGAACACCTAATTGATGAAAAATTTCGTACTTTTATGAATTGAATTATTATCACTGAATTATCATTACTTTGTATGATACAAAGGAGTTAGTTGAAAATTAACAATTTTTTCAAAATGAAATCAGACTGAAAATTATGAAGGAAAAAATCAATTTAATCTTATTAAGTAAATTTTATAAGAAAAACACAAAACAAGTTGTCTTAGGTAAGTGCAACAACTATCAATATTTCAAAATATCGATAGTTGATATTTATTTCCAAATATCAAATTCGATATTTTTTAAGAGCTTTATTATATTTTATAATAATTATAATTGATTCCACTTATAGTTATTGACAATTTTTCAAGTAATCGCGTTTTGAGAAGAAAATATCGATATATCGAAGTATCGATATTTTTTAATCTGCATCTATCGATATTGCTTGTAAATATCGATACGATATATATCGATTTTTTTTTACATTTGCCCATCCCTACGTTGCCTAGGATTCAACAATAATATCGTGCCTCTCTATCACTTGTATCGCGTTCTCGCTTGCACGCACAGGTTCAAATTTAGGTAACGTAACAAAATGGCCGAACTTTTTCAGACTTGTTGTCGTAGTTCATCAATTTATAAAACGTTATCACGTCAAAAGCTTGACATGATCAAATTAAAATAAATAAAATATTATAATAAAGGTAGAGTAAGGATTTAAAATTAGTAAGTGGTACTTTTTTTGTTAAAAAAATTGTTCATTAGTGTTATGAACATGATGTAGCAAACCAAGCAAGTTTTTTTTGTCTCTAGAGGTAGGGAATTCAACAAAAAATAGGGAATCCCTAGAGAAAGTCATGAAATTTGTTAAAAAAATGAAAATATTGCAATTTCAAAAAGCTTATACCAAATAGTAATATTATAAAAAAAATATATTTTATATAATAATAAGAAGAAAATATCGATTTCAATTGGAACATCTTGAAAGAAAGAGGGCGACATTTTTTAAACTTTTCCAAACTTATTCAAAACGACAAGGAATTAAGCTAGGATTTGTTCAGGGAAAGTAATGACATTTGGCTTTTTTGAATTCTTAAAACTACGAAAAAGGATGAGGGAAAATAGACATGGGCCAGAATTTTCTACTATCTATAAAAATCCCACAATAGAGCTACGTTTTACTAGAAACAAGGTCTGTTTGATCATGAAACTTTAATTTAACTGTACTTTTTTACCTTTTACTTTTCAACTTAACTTTAAAGAAGCTCAAAAATTCCCAAGATTATCTCAACAGCTTTAAAATAATTGGGTGTTTGGGAAATTATATCAAACATTCTTTTCTAATATATCTGCTACAAAATCTGGAAAAAATTAAAGAGAAATGCTGAGAAATGTGAGAAATAACACCTTATAATTAAAGTATATGAAACTCTAATTTTTACGAAAAAAAGCGTTGGATGTATATGCAATTTAATAAGATAAACATTCTTCTTCTTATCCAACGCCTACTCTTGACATTTCTGCCATTCGATACCGCACTGTCCAGTAGAGGTTGGTGAGACTAGTTAGTTTTGGTTGTTTTCATTTATATCCCTGACGTCTGCAAGCAATACAGTTGCCAAGATACATAGCATTTATGGAGCAGATTGGTCGGTAGGATTCCAATACGGTGCAAGTTCTCGCATAGGTAGTCGTGTCCTGCGACTGACACCTGGTGAGGGAGATGTCGTGGGATAGGGAATTCCAGTAAGGATACCAATTTTTTCGTTGCTCTTCATTTTTTTGAATATTGTAGGAATGCCAGTCGATAGTGCTTACGATGTGGCTCTGAATTGGCTCATTTTTGAAACACAAGAGTTTGTGGTTGATTTAGAGAGGGGCCAAACTTAGCTAGAACGTCTGAGTTTTTTCATTTTCCAAGATATCAACATGACTGGGAATCCATTGTAGTGACAGGTGCCAACCTGTTTTAGCGAGACTGTCTAAGGCCGCTCAACATTTGTTCGGACGCAATCGGTGTGGTAGTTAAAGGATAGCCCAATTCCACCATTGGCATGATATGTATATGGCATGATTGATCATTCACGATTTAACATCATCTGCATCCTAATATTAGTATGCTATCTAAGTTCTAACACATTTAATGATTTGTTGTCGTAAAGATAGAAGCTACTTTAATTTAGAACTCGATGGTAATAAGTTGATTTTAACCGAATTTCATCACCTAAAATTTTAAATGACATTGTTCAGCAGATCAAGTTCACAGATTCAAACAGATTATTCCAATTTTAGTTGTAGAGAAATATACCAAAGCAACGCGATTTGGTTGAAATTAACGTACTGATATCTCTTTTGTAGTAAATTAGTATCTCAGTGCAAGATGTTCAATTTTGATTTTGTGAATCATTTCGTTTGTAACAAACAATTTGATGTATCTACTGGGTGATATGGTATATAAACATACATATCATGTCGATATCCCACCAAACACATAAACCATATCCATGATTGAACCCCTGAGGATGTTAAGGATCAATCAGCACATCACTAAGCTCAGTGTTGAATTATTCATTAACCATGTTAATGAGAAAATCTACTTCTTTTGACAATTACCTACTACAAAAAACATACAATTTGCATGTTATTAAAAAACCACATCCCCTTCAAGTAAAAAAAAAACATATGAATTTAAATAAAACACTTTGTTTCAACATCTTAGATCAACCCTTTATTCTATTTTTTCATCTTACCTATTTTCCCGTTCTTGCCAGTTCTTGTTCTTTCAACAATTAAGATGTAATTAATTTTAAAACTAGGTCAACATCGTTTAATTGCTCTATACTCGGTGTAAATTATTAATTATATTATCCATTAATTTTAATTTTTTAAATTCTTCTATACAGTGGGAGCTTTTAAAATATTTCAACGCGGTATAAATCATAGAGGCTTTTTTGAATAATTTATTATGTTATCTTTTTAAGTTTGTGTTGTCTCAAGTCAAAAAACTGGAAGTAATTTGAATAGGTTAAAGCGAATAAAACTCATTTGCTCCATTTCATATATTCTTTATGTGATTGTATAAGGAAAAAGCTGTTATTACCGACGTTTTGTATTTGGTTATATTTTTTTATGAAAAGGAACAAATGAAATTTTTTTCTCACTTATACGAAACAGTTTATTTCCTTTCACATAATTCACTTTCAATCGTGCGTGACATTTTCTATTAAAATATATATAGAAAGAAATATTTACATCATATTTCTTACAATTCAAAACCCTTTTAAGGAGCTTATTATATATACTTATGTATATCCATACGGAGTAAATTACAGTTTTATTTATGAACATGATATTTATAAATGCAACATAACATTTTTTTTTTCTTAAAAAATGTATAGAAGCCTCTTAATTAAAGATAAATATTTGTTTTAATATCATTTCTTGTTTTTTTTTTACTAACCTACTTTCAACAATTATTGTTTTATTGTTACAAGTAAAACGGGAGTCTCCTGGTTAAAATTAATTTCCTTGATTATTTCCAAAGAAAAAAATAGAGAAAAACCAACTGGTGCTTATAAATGTACATTAATTAATATTTTATATCGGTATACACTTAAAATATTTAATTATAAGTCTGGTGGAGATAAGAGAGAAAAAATACATTGAGTAGAAAACTTGAGGAATAAAATTAATCGCCTTAAATTCTTTCTTTGTCAAGTGCTTGTTATTTGTGGGAGATAGTAGCATATGAAGAATTAGGATGAAAGATTTAAGAAAAGAGGATAACTAACATATCGTAAGTTCATATTGTTTCTCTAAAATTAAGCGTTTTAATCAACAAAATCTTTTTGTGAGTTATGAAAGGGTTTGCATAGAATTTTTTCTTCTAATTAAAAATGTTTTCAAGATCTTGGTACAAATGAAATATTTTTATTTTGTAATTAGTGAAGCCTTTATTGAAAGTAGGGAATCAAGACAGGTAAAATAATGAAAAAATTGAGCTTGATATTACGGCCGTTAAATAAAATACTAAATCAATTGTAAGGTCTTGATTCTTAACAATTTGGATTCATATTTTAATATTCAGATTTGACTTTATTAACTAAACTTGGTTTCAAGTAAAAATTTAAGTCAAGTAACTTGAAAGCAAATTTTAGTAGCTGAATAATAAAATCAAGTAAGTAGTGAATTAATTATTGAATATTTAGTTCATCAATAAACTTATTGTTAGAGAGTTTAGACTTGATTTCTTTTAATTTCGTTATAAAATCCATGGTCTCGTCATTCTATTTGCATCAACTATTTGCCTTAAATTTGCAAACAATGAATTTTACTTTTTTTCGAAAATATTCGATTTAATTTTGATTTATGTAACACTTTTAGTCCAATTTAATCTAAACACGTTGAAAATCAAGTCAAGTAATGAATCTTTTATTCTAATTTATCTTGTAATTTTTCATTCATTAAACATTGATTTTTGTGAGTTTTCTCCATGATTCAATAAAACAATTTCTATTGAGTTTTGAAAGTATAAATTTTTTATTTTACTTTCAACTTTACCTGTATCCAGTTCAATTTAAACGAGAACTTCCTGAAAGCTCCAT
The DNA here is from genome assembly GCA_958496155.1 of Sisyra nigra. Taxonomy (NCBI): domain Eukaryota; kingdom Metazoa; phylum Arthropoda; class Insecta; order Neuroptera; family Sisyridae; genus Sisyra; species Sisyra nigra. The sequence goes on from OY292315.1 coordinate 26,700,767, forward strand.
TTATTCCATACATAACATAGTTTTGGCATATTTTATTTAATCTTCAAATGCACCTCGTTTCCATTTTACAAAAATAAATCATAATATTGCATGACCAAACATTTACAACATAGTAATCAATATTCATTCGGTTTTGCTTTACAAATAATCACTTTTATGTATTTAAAAGCTTGTTTTGACACGACTTTAATTTATAAAAACGAACTTATAACATAATTATCTAGGGAATTTCCCTCACTTTATTATCAAGTAAATGATAATTCGGTCTCAGGAAACAGGTAGTTCATGAGTCATTCATAAATACATTTGATGTTAATCTTAATGAAACTCAACGTCCAGTTACGAACTTAAACAAAACATTCACAAGTTCCCTCGAAAGTACGAACGTACTTACAGTATTACGCTAGTTACATATTAATGCCCAGTATCTCAAAACAATTTTATTGAACAAACTTTCGTTCTGCACGTAAATTAATATGGTATTTATTCGAGAAAAGTTTTCTTATATTCAATTGATAATTTCTGTAATTCTATTATTTCAGTATAATGTACCGTAGTTGAAAAAAACTACAGTTGCCACATTTAATAATAAAATTTTAATTTAAACTTTTCTTCACAATATAAAAAAAACACCTGATGTTTTCCATATTGAGTTTTTCACAGAGAAAATAAAATGTTTTATTAAATATACATGTTTTATATTATATCAAAATCATATATTTGCTCGCGGCATTTTCTTTTTTGAAATTTGAAACCAAATTTGATTTAAGAAAATAATAAGACGAGAAATATGTAAGTAAGTAAAGTTTCTCACTAGTATTATTAAACATAAATTTCTCAAAAAAAAATCTACTTTTATAATTATATAATTTAAAAGTTTAGAGAACTAAATAAGAAATAAAGTCACAGTTTCTTGACTCGACAATGTTTCCTTCTCTCGGAGCGATGCATTTAATGTAACTTTTTTTATTCAATGCATCCTACTTGTTAATTAAATTTTTCAAAGAAACACAATGACTAAAACGTACCCGTAAAAACAATTTAAATGTAAATAAGTAACTAAATCCATTTAACGGCTTCAATTAATAACCGACTCTTTTCACATAAAATCTAATTGATTTATTAACTATTGTACATGGTTGATAATTGAGTCGAGTCCCAAAAAAAAAACCAACCTCGATATTATCTTAAGAAAATCACTTCAATGACCATTGAATCGATAAATCAGTCATAAATATTCTAATAAATAAAACTTTTATCAATAGAAACTATTTCAAGTTTCTATATAGATATATTATCGCGTACAATCAATAGGCTCTTTAATTATTTTGAGCCTCTCGCATTAGATCTTAAAATTTACGAACACCTACAGAAACTGAATCATCAAATTGGCGCGTTGTTGAATTTTAGGTAAAACTGACGTGGGAAGTTGTTTTTGCTTAAGTCAAGCATAAATAGAGACAACTAAATTACAAGTCAATAAACTCTTTAACGTCTTTACGTCCAAATTTTGTGCTGTGGAAAATATTGCAATTATAAACTGGTCGTGGCTATCTTTGTTGAAAATGTTATCATGATTGAAATGTACCTTCAGAGAGCAAAAAAAATTACGGGTTAAAGTTTTGTAGAAAATTATTTTTTTTTAAGTCTAGAGTGGAATACATTATTTCGAAGAACACTTGTCAGAGCAAAAATGCACTACAAAAAATGCACTACAGTATGAGAATTTAGTTTTGAACTAAAAGAAATTCATGTTGATAACTTAAAAGTCGATAGCCAATAATAAAAAAATTCATATTGACCAATGCAATTGCGTCGTTTTCTTTGAAAATTACGTAAGTTGATTTTGTATTGTATGCAAACTGTAAGGCTCTAGTTAAATTATTTTTACTTTCATATTGTCAAATTTTTGTAGAATTTCATGTACGAATGCCAAAATATTTTAAACCCAAAGCTCTCAAAAACGGAATTTTATTTTTTATTATTATTACTTTTTTTTGGGGTGTGTTTTTTGTTATGTTATATGTTAGCCTGAAAAAGTCAAAGAGAGCAATTTTATTTTTTAAATGTCAAGAATGGGTTAGTGTAAAGTAAAAACCAATTTAGTGAGGTTGCAGCCCTTGTCCCGAGGACGTCATCCTTATCAAAAGGGGTGCGAGAGGGTTTCCTCCTATATTGGGCAAACTATTCATAGCTTAGAATAGTAGTAAACGATTTTTGTTGAAAATTAAATTATCTACAACTTTATTTCTGTATTTTTAGCCTTAGAACCAAAAATAACAAAGTGATTAACAAAAATAGATACAAAATTTGGAACAACTTTTCTTTTAATCGTTAAAACTTTTAAAAATTATACCGGATCATTTTGATCAACAAGTTTTCAAAAAATAGTTTTCATTGTAAGGCTTACAATTTTTATTTATTTAATTGCGTTTTGTAGCGATGCAAAACTTACACTATTCGCCAGTATTCGTACAAGTATACATTGATTTAAGCATAGTTTTTTCTCATACAGAAATACTAAGACCCTCAAGACTTGGGCTGGAAAAAATAAAAAAATATGGACAAACTTTGATACCTGTTCAAAATTCAAAACCTGCAGCACCCCCACAGCTTCTAAAGTTGATATTCTGCCGATGCAAAGGAAATTGTGGAGCAAAATGTGAATGTTGGAAGACAGGCCTCAATTGTTCTGCAGTGGGCCTTTATTGTTCTAGAAAGACCTGCAGAAACAAAATTTTCATACCTATCAAAATTGTTTTACAACTTGACGGCCAAAATAATTACTCAGCTGTATGATTATTACTTCGGCTGTACCAATCGATGGTTTAAAAAATACTTGCGTAACTGTTTTCTTCTAAGTGGAGATATCAAAACAGATCTAGGATAATTATTTTCAAAATGAAATGCCAACAATAATACCAATTCATTCTCTATATTTTCTCAACAACTCGATATTGGAAGCTCGACTGGAACCTGAGTCGCAGCCTAGCCTATCAAATAGACTGAGGACATAGCAGGTTAGAAAACATATTTTCATAAAATATTTCTCACAAAATAATGGAAAGATTAGAAAAGAAAAACTAGCCTTAAATCATTTATATTAATGTATACTTGAACGAGTACTAGAGTTTAGTTAGTTAAGTTTCGCTGTAAAACGTTATTAAATAAGTAAAAATTGTAAATCTTATAATGAAGAAAATGGGATTACAAAGTAAAACAACAGTTAAAATTCAAATCAGCATAATTTTAAGAATGAAAAAACCAAAAAAATTTTGATTTGTTCTTTATGTTATTCATTCACTGGATATAAATAACAAACTAATTTAAAATTAACAATTTATGTCCACTATCTTAAATAAGTTTTAATCCATTAGAAAAACAATTCTTAAAAATAAAATACTATTTGAAATAACTTCCATGCATCAATTTTTTGCAATGCAATCATAAACATCGATATTATTTGCCTTTTCGTATCGTAGACGTAACGTTATCAGCGATGTTATATAAACATCAAAATATGATATACAATATACATACTAGTTTTTAAATATAGTATAAGCTTAAAAAATTGAATATGCCTTTCGGGCTTTTTTATATCTTTAGTAATCAATAATAACCTTTGTTTTAAATATAATAAACTTACTATACATTATATAACAATTTTTTTTAATATAAGTATATACCTATTTCATTTTTCAATAAAGCTTTTTATGATGCAACACAAAATCATTGCTTTTCTTAACATACACACACATTCCCACACTTTTTTGAAGAAAATATTGACAATTACTTCCTTTTTAAAACACATTAACATTGTTTAAATTAGTTATCTTAACCAAGACGATTTTATCGACTCCTACTAACATAATATATAAAACAAACAAACATTTAAAATAAATTTTTATCTAAAAGTAAATCATTTTAAATTTCAAGCATTGTATTTTTAATATGGAACGTGCTTAAATTGAACAATTAGAAAAAAATAATGCTACAAGTAAATTATATTATTACTATGACACCAGGTGTTTTTAGAAACACTGCTTTAGAAGTGCCTTAGAAACGAATTCTATTGAAAATTTTATTGATTTTTTTTTAAATATTGTTAATAGTAGCTATATAAATCATTGATTCCAACATATTTTGTATTGCTTTTTATCAATACTGTCATTAACTGTCATCTATCAAGTTAATTCATATAAATACATCCGAAAAATGCCAAGAGGGTTCAGAGGGTCCCCCCGGTGGGGTTTTAGGGTTGATCTTTTTTAAAAATCAAAAAATAAACAGTCATCGTTTGTTTACCCGATTTTCATTATTTGTCTGAATAAGCACTTACTGACACCGCAAAGTTTTACACAAAACCAAATATTTTAACATCATAATAATGCCACAAATACAATTTGTATAATAGTTATTACTATGAAATTTATTAGTTTTCAGTATTCGTTGAAAACATATTTTTCATAATTAGAGCATTTAAATGTAAAGAATATTTTTAATATCTAGTCAGTAGCCATCTTTAAAATACGTCGGGTCGAATAGTTGGTAATTTTGTCAATTATTTTCTATATAACTTGGGTTCAAGCTTGAATCGCTTTAGTAAGAATTTTATTAATTTTATGATGTTTGCTGTGTTTTATTTCTAAAAATTTTTATTACTTGTGGTTTTAATAAAATATTTTTCTCTTAAATTGCAAAATATATGAAAATTATCATCAATCATTGGGAATATAGAACCAATGGAATATAGAATTCGTGTTCACAAATAAAAAATATTGAGTTGTTCAAATTGTGAATCATGTAAGTTACCAGTTACTCGTATTGTGAATTTTACAAACAGCTAAGTTTATCGCTTTCTCGTCAAATTTCGATTGTTGTTTTTTAGAAAATTGATACGAAAATTAGCTTCTATAAGCCTTATACTTTATAAAAAGTTATACAATGCATGAAGTAAGGCAATTTCAATTACTAGAAGCACCACGCTAATCTTATTCGTGCCGTTTAAATTGTTAATATTGCAATCAAATTGTTAAAAACTACATACATTTGTGCTTTGTGGTCCTTAGATTGTATTGATTAAATTATATACCAAGCTTTTAGAGTTGGCATTCAACACATAAAATAGCTCAATTCTATCGGTAGATTCAATTTCTAGTGTTGTTTGATTAAATATCTGGATAGGTTAAAGTGAAACGTCAACAAATTCTAAAATTTCCTTAATTGGTGGCGCGTTTTGTTCAGTTATTGATAGTGCAGCTTTGCAACTAAAGCTCTAAAGTTACTCGTGCAATCCTATTATTCAAAAGAATTTTTGAAAGTCAACTTCCTGAAATGTTTTATTTTTTTGTTATTTTTTATTTTTCTATCCAGTCAAAATGAAATTGAAAAGTAACAGAGTTTTCACATCCAGATGCATGAAAACGGAGATTGGAAGTTCAAATTTGAACCCAATAAAAACCCAATGACTTACCGGATATTATTTTTTGAATTCAATATTTGGACATCTGTTCTAGAGTTTGATTTTTGATATTTCAATTTGTGTTAAGTGAGAAATCAAATTGAAAATAAATCATTGATGGACTGTAAAGTAAAGTTTATTTGTTCATGTATAGATTTAGATGTGCATAGGTAGATGCAGGGCAACATTAACTCTGAACTGACCAATTTGGAAAATGCATTCGATAGTCACAGTCATCGGATATCTAAAGACTAGCAAATATGATTTCATTAGCATAACTACTTTTGTGTATGTTCTCTAACATTGAATTAATAACTGATGAATCCGTATTGATTTTCACGTAGTAATGTGAAACTAATGATTTACTAACAAAGTGGCACAATCTAACCATTGATATACTGTGTGTGTTTGTATGTACAAATATAAAGATGATATGTTGAAATATATTGAAAAATCAATATGCAAGAATGATTTTACAAAAGAAAGATGTTTATATCGTTAGAGAAACTTAATCGGGTTGAGAATGAAAGCGTGAAATATAATAGGAAATTTACTCGCCGTGTTGTATTGTCCTCACGTGTACATTGAATCATATTATGTTCGTTAACTGGTGAAAAGCTCAAGACACCAGCTGTGCGATATTTTTCTCTCGGCTTTTTATCGAAATTATTTTCAATTATTTTTCTTGACATAAAATATTCGGTAGATAAAAAAAATAATTTTAATAAACAAAAGTAATGTTATTATAAAAATAAAGAATATCGAAAACAATATACACCAGGCCAGCGATTCTCAAACTGTGCGCCACGGCGCCCTGGTGTACCGCAACCATGCTACAGAGGCGCCGCAAGAGCGCTCATAGAGCCAACTTAAAGTTGCTTTTTACAATAGAATTTCACATTTTTTATAGAGGTTTTAGTAACTTATAAAATAAAATTGCATAAAATACTGAAACCTGAAACTCTGAGCCCCACCGTGCGCTTATTGACAAGAAGATCTTTAAGAATTGCCAGCAAAAATAAACTAAAAATGCAGTGTTTCGTTCATTATTTTGATACCGTTGACGTTTGAAAACACCAACCAAAGGTCTGACACATGTATTTCTCTTATCCTCAATAATATGAATGAAATAAATTCAAACTACCAACATAATTCCAAAGGTGTTGGTTGGTTCTTGTTATTATTGTCTTAAATCTAATAACGATTCGATTGGAACCCAAAATGTCAAACCCCTGACGTCATGCGTGTCTCCTGGATTTAAAAAATTTTTAAAAAGATCCAATTAGCATTGTTTAAATTTAATTGGTATTAGTTATCAATAAAATAAGATATTGTAGGAAACCTTTTGTTTGATTTTCTCTGCAGGAATAGAATATAGAACATTTACGTACGTTCTCAGAACCCTAGTTGAAGCAATACATTGGAGAATAATTGTAAATAAAAAAGTTACAAAGAACATTAAGTTTGCTCTGAAATAGACGTTAAAAATTAGCATGCTAAGCAACCTTAATTTACCAAAAAATAAATAAAAATTTGTTTTTGTTGGATTTTTTACAATTATTTAAAAAGCGCTGACATTGAAAAATTTAATGGTTTTAAATATTAAAACTAGTAATCGAGGGCTTAGACATATTTACCTTCAAATACCTACTTGAAAAATTTCATAAAACTTTGAGATCCTTTCTTAATTTTATATAAACGAGATTATCTGGGTGAAAATCATATGTTAGCATGTGAAATACATCTTTTTTAAAACTAATATATTTTTGCGCTGCCAAAAACCATAATCATTACGTTTGTTCCAATTGTCTAGCTATGGCAATGCACAGGCACGACCAACAGACAAAGAGCAAGACAACATTGACCAACAGACAAGAGTGAGTGAAAAACTGTTTTAGTTTTGACCCAGGGTCGACAAGGCAGTGCATAAGCATGCCAAAACAGTTTCGATAGAAGTACTCGTCACGTCGTTGCACGAAAATGTACTGGAACGAACCTGCTGAAACAGTTCTTTACTCACGCTTGTCTCTTGGTCAATGTTGTCTTGCTTTTTGTCTGTTGGTCGTGTCTATGCATTGCCATAGCTGGACGATTGGAATAAACCTATTGTTTTGGAAAAGTGAAACCAATTTTATAGTAAAACGACATACCTATTGAAGCAAAAAGAGTCAAAATGTATTTTTCAATATGTTACCGTCCATGTCCTTCTTTAATATGGTGAAAACTTGCATTTTAAAAAAATGTTAGTGATTTATGAGTTTAACGAATTATCTCCACTTTTTCCATAACCCAATTTCCACAATATAAATCAATTATGCAACATTAAAATTCATTTGTGAAAAAAATTAATATTTCATGAAAAAAAAACGTAGGTGTCCAAATCTCCTAAATTAAAATCTACTGTTTACTCTCATTAAACATATTTGAGTTATCTAATATTCAATTAACATTATAATTTATTCGCGAATAAAATTACCGTTAAACCGATATATAAATGAATCGTTTATAAAATCAAATAATGTATAATCGTTTATGAAAATGCATCACTGGAGGACAGAGTTATATGATGGGAGATAGTGAAAGTGAGTCAATAACTACAATGAATCATTTGACCATATAAGTGTACTTCTCCATATGTATGTATGCATATAAACTATTACTTCATCGTTTAAGTTTGACTTTAATCATATACAGCTGACTATTATTTCTCTTCACTTAAGACCTCAAATAGTTATCGATGAATCTACTGCTTATACTTTTATGAACTTTTATCATTTCGAACTTAAATAATATCAATCAAATTTCAATATTTATCCCTGAGACCTTGAGAAAAACTAAAATTATTTGTGTTTATTTTTGCATTGCTTCTTGTTGGTCGTTGAAATTTGTCAAAATACGAGTACATGCGAATAAATTTTGATCATAATCTTGAGTGTGTGTGTATGTTCATAGAGTTGGAAACTAGAAACATGAAAGGAAAAGCTTTTTTTAAATATTTAAAGTTGCTCAAAAGCACGCTATGAATAAATACTTTTTGCTGTGTTTTAGGTTGTGGTATCACGTCAACTTTAAAAGGCAAAGGTGTTTTAATAAATCAAACCAAAATTGTGGGAATCACTTGATGGCGCAGCGGTTAGAGCAATTGCTCTCTCCGCTACATGCGCCAGTGGTACTGGGTTCGATCCCCGTCGGATCCCTAGATATAAGATCAAAAATTAAGATTTAAGACCTTCAGAAATTTTCTGTGTGTCAGATACTCGTGGTATGACCATGATGTTAAAGCGACAATAAACATAAAAAAAATTGTGGTGCTTGTCTATAAAAGGTTATATACTATATAGGCTTATATTTTTTCCAAACTCAATTTCTTTCTTATATATGAAAGTATAGAAAGTATAATAATCGGGTCGAATTTTCGATTTCGAGTTTTCACCGGAAAAACACGTTTTAAGGTCTTCTGGTTTCTTGAAACCAGATGATTTCGTATCAAACTATCCGAATTTCACCAAACTTGAAATTTTGCCTTCATATTTTATCTAGTTGTACCGCGAAGCTTTTGGTTGAAATCAGTTGACCGGAATCTTTATTTTATTCTATGGGTTTTTGAGTTTTTTCAATTTTTTTCCAAAACGACTCCAACGATTTTTGTTAAACTAGATTCATTAATATCTACAACTTTTAGTTAAAACGTTTTACTGAAAAATTAAAAAAGTACGGTTTTGGGGTGAAGTATGAGAGTTCGTGTAAAAAAAAACATACATAAATGCTGTATACATATATATAGTTCTGATTATATCGATATTTATATATAATTCTATTTATATTTTTTATACTAATCGTGGGTTTAATTTTTATTCTTTTAACTAGCGAGTTTCAGGTTAAAGTTACTCCGACGCATCGTTTCATGTCAAAATGAGTAAAACTCTTGAAGAGATAGTTTAAAGAAAACTTAAATACTATTTGCATATTTCTTCTCGCAAAGTCCATTGATTATACCTACGAATTTTGTTTTTATAACTTATTTTGAAGTTTATTTTCTCTTCATAATATTTATATTTCTCACATATAGAAGTTAAAATAACGGGATCTGAAAAACACTGTCACTCAAAGAATTTTTTTACTTACCCAATTCTTACTCACCCAGGTTTGACTATACATCCAAAGCTATTTCCACTCCTTACGCGTGTATAATTATGTTTGATCAGAATCTTACAATCGATATTTTTCCCATTTCCTGATATTAAAACGAACTGAAATTTAGCATACACACATTATCTCGATGACGAATGACGATACAAGAATCAATCATTAGACTTATTAATAGATAAATTCATCGAAGTGTACTTGGTGTGGTTTTACAACTGGAAACTATCTAAAGAGCTAACCAATTGATGGCGATAGGTTCTTCTCAAAACTAATATATTTTTATACAAATATTTTAAACTTAATATCCTACTAACAGCAGTGATTTAAATTCCAGATTCCTGTTGCTGATGAAACTCCACTCTAGTGTTCAAGGTAAGAAATATTTGTTAATTTTATTCATGGGATTTAACGTTTTAGTTTTTATATTATTCTTCATTATTCAGACTTAAGACGAAAATAGTTTCCTCTTCCGTGAAAACCTCGAATGCATTCTGTTGACCAGTTGTCTGTTAATCAATATGTTTCCATCTAATATCGAAGCTTTATGGTTTATTTGATAGGTGTAAGAACTACTTATTTATTTTTATTACTTTAGTTCTCCTTTTTAAAGCAAAGATTCATATTTCTATTTTTAATATAAAAAAGTCTATTTTGTTAGATACTAAAATTAAGTGTAAAACAAAAAAAACAAAAACAAAAACAGCATTATCAAAATCCAAGTTTTTGGGTTCTGTATTGCCTCTATGTTATTTAATTTGGAAAGATATATTAATAAATGAACCAATTATATTTGAAAATGATTGTTATCAATAGATAACAACTGTTGAATATCACTTTTCTTTGTTAAATCCACATTAAACACTTTTCGAATCTATAAAAGGTTTAAAATTACACCTGTTATTTGTCAAGCCGATATTAAACATAAAAGAGATGTAGGTATTTAATATTTTTAAATGTAAATTAAAATTAGATATTGTATACGTTTACCCATAATCTAAGTACATATATATAAACCGCTTTACAAAACGTGACAATCATGTTGACATTATTTGATTTTCGGTTGTAAAGTAGATAAAGTAATAAGCTGCAAGTTGGCTCAGTTAATGTAACATAATGATTTTGCCTCACGAAAACTTTTTGTTGAAACGATGAAAATTCAAATCGCGTCTTGACTCTCGCTGAATATTCATAAGGCGCGGCTTTGAAATGAATAATTTGTGAATAAGAAGGTAAAAGTTGAAATGTGTTTCGTTTTTGAAAATTTACTACTTTTGACGTATTAGAAAAAATAGATCAGAGTGTTGTATTTTTCTTGGTGAAACAAAAGTTGTGGCCGCCGATGTAATGCAGGTTGAAGATTGCTTCAAATGATAAGTATTTTAGAAAAAAAATTCTAATTGTCAAGTAACATTTCGTCTCGGATAGTCTTAGATGAGAAATCAGCTATTATCTAGTAGCTTCAAAAATGTAAAGGAGATTAATAAGGTTACTTGTTTATGTTTTTAAATTTTAACTAATTTTTCATATCAGCACTATGAATAGCGACTTTTGAGGTTCGCTGAACAAGTAACAAACTAGGAGAACAAAAAAAATTTTAACTTATTTCGCACACAATTGAAGGAACTTAATATTAAGCTTCTAAGCTTGCAAAACTAAATGTTTACTTTATTATTGAAAGCTCTGATGCATTGGTTAGCTTTTTATGTGAGAATCTACATTGAACAATGATATTACAGAATCTACAACACGTCAAAGTTTTAACACCATTGCATAAAAAATTATTTGTATCATATTTTTCATACTTTTAATCTTTAATACCCACTGGCCTTTTTAGTAAATTTGAAAAACTATTTAACTTTTAAGGTACCTCGAAAACGAAAAATTAACTCTTATTAGATCATTTCAGGCTGAATGCCTATCACTGACATTTTGTTCAAAACATAATTTCAGGTAGAGATTTACTACTTTATTTGATTTCTTGGCTATTTAATTTAGTTTTTTAAATGCTTGTCTTTAATTTTACTTGAAATTGAATGAAACTCAAAACAGTAATAGTAGGTACATTGAGCTTCTTTAAGTTACATTTCAAGCTCTTACGGTTACTGGTACGTAACCTATGGCATATCAATATACATTGTCTTTGTACCAGCTTAAAAAAATTTTTAAAATTGGTATTTTTATAGATGTTGATATGCTCTTTCCGAATTTCAACTTTAACACCTCGATACTTTGCCGCTCGCGCTGCCATATTGAAAAATGTCACTTCTAACACTGTTTCTTGACAATATCTCCTAACACTGTTTCCCAAAAACATTTGTTAGAAGTTTTTATATAAATTATGTATTTTCAAAATGGCGATGCGAGTGGCAAAGTTGAAATTCGAAAAAAGCGCCTCGAAATGTATGAAATTATAAATTTTACATTCTAGTGAAAAACTTTCCTGGTAAAACTATCAAGTGCCTGAACTAATAGTAAAAAAAAATAAATAAACTTTATAAATTTGGCATATTTATAAAGTTTAGTAAAGACATGACAGACCTTTATCAAAAAAATGTCAACCCTGATTGTGGGGTACTTTTTTCCAATGCATCATGTGGTATATCAAATGAAAGGAATTCTATTGACGATCTCAAATATATTTTTTAAAACTTTTAAAATTCATAGTTTATAAGATATTTAAGAATGTTTCCTCCTTCTATCTCAGAAACAATTGGAATTTTTTTTTTTTTTAATTTTTAATATATATTTTGAGTCAAAACTCATCCTAAAAACAATGCGAAAATCAAGTCCTTCAATTTACAAAATATTGAAAAATAGTAATTTCAACTCTCTTTGTTTTATACATGCCTTCCATACCATTTGAACAACTCATATCGGCTCATTGAACTGCTACTTCAATTTTTTTTAATAAGATTGTCTTAGTTTTAATGCCATAATTTTAAAATTCATTGTTTCTTTTGTAAGTTTTACCGCTAAACTAGTGCTTAAGGTTGCTTTTTATTTTAGCATACTTATTCTTTATCTTTTTACTTCTTATATTTTTTGTTCTTATACAATCAGTAATATAGAATTTTTTCTTTGTAGCATCTTTATTTTTTTTTAGTTTTCAATTTATTGATTGTTTTCATCACCTTATTATTCTTGGACTTCATTCTTAGTTCATAGGGAAAATAGAAAATGTTTCCAAGTCTCTCAAGGAAAATATAAATTTGTCTCTACCATTTCTTGTGTTAAAACCAAGCAATAAATTATTTATTTATTAAAATCGATTTTCGGTTATTATATTTTGCAAATGTTGTCTTCTGTCATTCTTCACTTAATTATATTCTGATGGTTTGTTTAAAATATTTGAATGTAAATAATTAGAATTTAAATGTTTTATTTTGCGTTATTGTCACAAAAAGTTGTGTTTAAATGCATTTTTAAAACTTGGGGTTTTCATTGAGATTTTATCGTCACTCTAATTTTCTAAATACTTTCAAAAATTTGGTTTCATTAATAAAAAAATATTGCAAATAGTTCTATCGTTTTATGAACCTCTTCTATTTTTTTATTAACTGTCTTATTTTAAGACCTCGTTCGTACTTAACAAAAAGAAATTACACCAATTTTAGCAAGACTTTTCACAATGAGTTTTTCCTCAACTTGACCAGTTTTCATTTCATTTCATTTAAGTTTTATGCACTTTAGTTTCTATTCGCAGCATTTGAAACTTATTGTTTGATTTCATATACAAAACTTAATTTGTGATTTATGCCCAAGTAAAATGACGTGTTTTAAGCGTGTAGATAAATATATACAGATGTTTTGTAGATAATTTAAATAAAGCTCAAATCCCCCCCCTTTCACTTTTGTTTTCGTCCAATTTATATGTTCTATATGAAGAGTAAAACAGGAATAAAAAATTCAGTTATTAAAAAAACATAAGGGAAAACAGAGATAGACATATATTTGGTAATTTCTTAAGAGAAAAGTGGAAAATCAATGAAATTGTTGAAAGAATCGTATTTCGTCAAATGCTCGATTGAGAATCAAACGAATTCATAATCATCCATAGACAAATCACCATCTCCGCAATGACTTCTGAAAGAAGTGGAAACAGTGAAGGCCATAGTGTGTCAGTTCAGCGAAGCCGTCGCCGTCATTCCACATTGTCCTATACACCTTCGCGCGGCCTCAACTTCTTCAGTTTTAACTCAACGTTTAAACATAGAATAGAACAGTCGTGTGGTGGTCCAACGATCTTTACAGCAAACAGTGTACCTACACCAGTAGTCGTGTCGGAAAACTTGAAACTTTCATTCTCGACAGTGACAAAAGTATACTACCGTGAACCGAATCCCATTCCCCCATCCCCCATATTGATGTTATTCTCAACGGTGGTGTAAAAGTTGTGTGCACGTTTTCTCCCTGCGGCAACCCTTCATCATGCCAAGTGTGTCACGCGGTTGTCAATCGATAATGTAAACCCAAATTTCTTGATACAACACCAACTAAAGTTGTGTGAACGTGTTAGATAGTATTTTTTATTTTTAATTTCTTCAGTTGTATTTTTACCAAAATCTTCACTTTGATGTAAGTACTTTTAAAATTTTCAACAATCAATATTTTATCATAGTATAATATATTATTTAAGATCCTCTGATCAATCTTAAACTATATTTACTAACAGAAAATATTTGATTTCTCAAAAAGCTCTTATCATTTTCAAGTTCTTACGGCAGCATTTTCCAAGTTATAAATCAATATTATCCAAAACATTGTTAAAATGTTGATCGTTGTTATGATCAAAAATTGGAAAGAAGTTAAAGAAAATTTAGATTTTCATTGCCACATAATGCCATTTTTTGGTTTGGATGAAATCTTATAATAGACATTTTACTGACTTTTTGATACCCAATCAAGTTAAAACATGATATGCTCTCAATGGCAATGCATCAGTTTTACTCATTGATCAATTAATCCTTCGTACTTAACTAACAATAAGTTGAAAACTAGGGCGCTAGTTTCATATCCCAGTGATTTCACATATTCTTCACTCATATATACACAGATTCTTTAAGATTAAACAATAGAAAATATTACAGGAAAAACCTTATTTTTCAAAAAAAACAAATATTTTATCAAGTGAAAGAAATTTTCCCACAAAAAATATTTTTAATCGATAAGGCAAACCTTAATTTTTCCACAACACAAGCGAAAATTGTTAAAACTGTGTTACAGAGTATTTTTTTTAAATTTCTCCCGTTATTTATTTATCAACCTCCACTTCGATGTAAGTACTTTTCAAGTTTCCACCACAAGAATCAATATTTTATCATAACAATTATCTTTTCAATCGACAAAACCTAATTAAAAAAACTATTTAACGCAAGGGGAAAATTTCAATCAACCTACTTTTTTAAAATAACTTAGGTACATACGAATCAATTGTTTTTAAAATTGCATTTTGACCCAACCATTTACTTTCAATTAAGAGCCAGATTGTATAAGGAAACGGTTCTTTATTTGTTTTGACTCGTAAAAATCGATTTGGTCGTTTTTTTCCATTTAAAAAATTATCTGCGAGTAATCAGGTTGTGTTGAATTAGCGTAATGTATCTGATAAGTTAATTATTATTATTTTTTTGCTTTTTAAAAACCACCATCCAATTTTTGTAATGGTAATTTCAATGGAAATGACATGACATGGAAAGTGCGTTTGAATTTCAAAGCAAGTACCGCACCTAAAACCGGATCAAATAATTTTGTTTACAACTTGTATCTTGGTGAATAAATATTTTTGTTGGTTTTTAATCAATTTTACATTCCGTGCGATTATATTTCACTTTTCATTCACCTATATATGTTTATTGAGGGAATAAATGTTTTCCGTTTAAGGAAACGTTGTGTTGTAAACGACGCCATTCCTTCATTACTACGTATTTTACCAATTAATTTTGTAACAAAGTTTCAATTTACAATTACAAGCTTTGTAAGCTTTTATCTGACTTTAAAAAATTTAAAATGACCTAAAAAATGCTACTAAAAAGTAAAAAATATAATTGACAGTAATTTGAATTTAAAAATTTTTGAACCTGTGCCAAATAGACATCAATAAGTTTTATTATTAAAATGCATAATGCATTTATAAAAGATTTAGTAAAGAAATAAAAATCTACCTTTTAAAGTACGTCATTACAACAACTTGATAATTGTTGTACATCCATATCGTTTCGAAACATAGTACGTTCCAGAAGCCATTATAGTGGAGGACAGGTTAGGGTGTTACAAAAAAAAATAAAATTATTCTTATGGTGTCCAAAAATTGATAGAATATATTAAAACAAAAATTTTAGTGCCAAAACAAGCTCTTAATATCAAGGTTGGCCGCAATCAGTTTTGTCATTTTCTATTTTGCTTTAATAACACTAGAAATATTTTTTTTAATTATTGATTTTTCTTAATTTTTTTAAATTTAAAATTATAGTCGTTTCGACTGCAGGGTCATTTTGCGACTTCTTGGTGGGTTGGTGTAATTACTGTAGAGTTGGGAGTTAGGTCTGTTTATAGTAAGGTTTCTTCATTAACCACCATCTATGTTTGAAGCCAGAGACTTCGGAGTCCAGCATATTTCCAAGATCTTGCTGAGCGGAAGCGGTGGACAACCAGTATCGGACCTTACTTAGTGAAGGACGTCAGTAGGTTCTTTCAGGAAAGATATGAGCGTCTGTGACTTTGATATGGCCCATTCTCAATTTTGTAGGAGTGATCTCCTCAACTCTTCCGAGGTCCTTAAAATCAGCCATCATTCCTACCGAAGGCTTAATCTGTCTCAGCTTGTTGAATTATAGGTCCTAAGGACGTTGCCAATCTTTGATAAGGGTAGATTTTAAGTATTTTAGAGAGTCCAAGTAGGTGACGTCATCATCTCTAGCTCCGTTTGAAGCGGCTCTTTTAGCTAGTTGGTCAGCTTTTCCATTATAGTCGATGCCTATGTGTCTCGGCATCACATAAAGCTTATTCTTGTCTCCAACAACCTGGCTAAGGATTTTATATTTTTAATTAGGTCTTTTATAACTTGGAAACAGTTCATCATAACAAACATCTAAAAAAGACATATAAAGAAAATTTTACGCTCTACAAAATAGGTTCTTAAAACTAAGTTTCCCAGATCAACTTTTAAAGATATTAGTGTTCAAATATAACAATAACTATATTTTTTAAAAATTTTTCGACATTGTTCTAATGATTTTTTTTTGTAGTGGGAAATTTCTTTTAAATTCCTTCTTTCGAGATGTTATTACGATGAACTGTCCCAAAGTTAAGAATATTCAAAAACAAAAAATACATTTTCCTGTGTTATTGAAATGGAAAATGAAAAAATGGATTGAGGCAAACATTAATATTGGTATTAAGAGCTCATTTTGGCGCCAAAATGTTTGTTTTAATATATACTATCAACTTTTTGACACCATGAATTTTTTTTTTTCTGCAAAACCCGTATATTATAATGGGATTAATACTTATGTTAAATTTATTTTTCATTCTTTCAATTCCTCTAAAATACTTTATAATGTATAAAGTTATACTTTGGAGCTATCCATAAACAGTATGCATGGAAGGGATTGCTTTTTGAGAATAGATGTTACATACCCAATGGAAGAAGTGGGGGGGGGAGATGTTACTTCGATCACTTAACGCAGATATAATTTTTTTTTTGAACAGCGCACTGGATAAGGTCTTCTACCCGGTATTTGCCATAGCAGCATGTAGAGACTTGTCATCTCAAATTATTAGACATGCAACGAATTCTTTCTAAAAAATGAAAAAAACCTGCAATCCAACGCTTTGGCTTGACCTGAACATTTAAGTTTAGTTTGATTTGATTTTAAGTCAAGTTGTTTATAATATAGGTATATGAAATAAAAAGGCTAAACCTGGCACATGGTTTCTTTAAATATCTTTGAAATCAAAAAAAAAAAGTTAAAACTTAAAAATGTTAGAAGGAAACTATTTCAAAGATACAGGTAATGTTAAACCTATAAAAGGTTAAAGATTAAAACAATTTTGATATACTATTTTAAACTTTATGCAATGCACTATAACATTTTTTCATATTGCAACAATCAATACATGCAGCTACTAAACAATTCCAAACTTAAAATAAGATTAAATCGTATGAGTTGAACCAAGTTGAATACTTTGCTCTTCATATATAAGGCTGGGTAGAAAAAAACAAACTTTCGGTTTAATTCAAAAAATCTACAAATTATTAAAAGAAAAAATCCGGTGAGTAGAACAGAGGTGAGCTTCGTACTAATTCTATAAGAAAAACAGAAATGAACACAAACATAACGTTGGCATTTTTTTTATACTAAATTTCATTTACCATAACCCTATTCTACACATAAAAAATCAATGTGTAAAGAAATAAAATTCATGTCATCATCTAAATTGAACCATCCAGATATAAATAATGAATTCCAATTTCTTTATTGTTTAACTTCTTTCTTTTCGAAATGATTTTTTTTTTTTATTTCCAAATTTAAATAGAAGTGACTTTCAATTGTGCAACAATTTTGCTTGAAATTAAAATAAAAATCTACTCTGAAAAATACATCTTGTGACTAAAAAAATTCATCAAAATCGGATTGTTCAGTAATTTATGCGTGGTCATACATATGAATTGGTCATTGAGACTCACAAAAAGGACCTAATATTGCATCATATTCTGAAGCATATCAAAAACTTGTTATGTTCACTAAAATATCAATTTTAGATCTTTAGCTTTTTATTTCAAAAATGTATTCAAAAAAGCTTTAACGGGATTGTCTCAATCAGTCAACGCAGTGCTAGTAAAATGTTTTGAAATTAACTGTAACTTGATTCCAAGAAATGAAATCTCTTTTCTTTCGTCTTCTTTGTTTTTAATTTTCGTCAAGTCCACAAGCTAAAAAATTCGCTTAAAAATTCATAGGAAGCCCTATAAAAATAAATAAAAATTTTGTGCATTTCATTCTTGTTAAACGTCGAAGAAAACGAATTCATAAGAGTAAATGTAATATTTATGATGCTTCACAGAACAAACGATTTCACAGTTGGGCATTTTATCGTACCAGGAAAAATATGGAAATTTACATTGAAAAAACGTAATTTCACCTTATAATTAATTTAAATTTTCATCAAATAAGCTCGAAACTATATTATTTGTATTTTATGTTAGCCAATGATATACCGACTCGTTTTGCTTTGGCAGCAAGACAATATTGAACCGTATTCAAATTTTTCATTTGTACGTTTTATATTTCGGAACATTTACATATTTTTATCTTTCTCTCAGATTCAAATCATATAAATAACGTGAATTTAAATATTTGAGGAGCATTTAACGCTGACCATCGAAATATCAGTCGACCAGTAAGCAAATATAACAGTCGAACAAAAAAAAGATATCAACTTGTGTGTTGTTGGGTTTGAAATTTGAATTTTTACATTTTCTGCAAAACTCACTTTGATTGTATGCTTAGGTATTGAAAGCGAGACGAAACGTGCAATAAATGTCATCGCATAATTTAACAAATCTCCTCGCTGGATGCGATTAATAAAAAAAATGTAAATATTTTGATAATTTTTATATTGATTTTATTCAAAATTCAGTGATATGTTAGTCGTCAACATAAATTTGCATTTCATTATTTATTTTTGTTAAGTAATTTATTTTGATGCAATAAAAACGCAGTTTTACACTGATTTTTGCGTTATTTTAAGATATAAAAGATATAAATAATTGACTCAAAGGGTTATAACAGTGATTCTCAAACTATGCACCGTAGCTGTGCTACAAGAATATCACAAACATGTTCTTAAAGCCATCTTAAATCTGTCTTTCCAATCAAATTTCAAAATTATAATAGATCTTATTGTTTTGCAATAAAATTTCATTATTAATCTGAGAGGTTTTGTCAAGGACTTGAAACTCTAATCCCCACCCTTATTTGATATGAGGCCCCTTAAGAGCTGTCAACAAAAAAAAACTAAGATACATAGTATTTTCCATTATTTTGGTACTATTGGCGTTTGAAAACACCAATCAGAGATCTCACAATAAAAATGTATTTCTTATCTTCTAATTTGTTTAAATTAAAACTACCAACATTACGCAATATCTTATTACAGTGGAAACTGGAAACTAGTACCAACATAATTTAAACGATGCTGCTCCGCATGTATACATAAACCTTTTTAGAGATTTTAATGAAAACTAATACAAATATCAATTTTATTGTTAAAAACATAGGAAGTCCTAAATTGTTGATAGTTGAGGATACTTCTTAACTGAGATCTTACTAAAAGAAATTAGTCCTTAAGAAGAAGTTAAATTTTAACATAGATTTTTATAGAAACATGGAAATATTGACAGACAAAATTTTATTGTTTTTGAAAAAACAAATCTACAAAAATCGACGAAACTTACGTAAAAATAACGTAAAAATGACTTTTTGGCCCATTAATATAGTGTATGTCGGTATATGTATTATACAATACATAAAATATTCTTTAAATGCTTTACAGTTTTCAAACAACGAGAGGATAAGAGAGGAAGAAGCGAACGGGAAAGAGAAGGTGCGGACTCTGATCTAGTACCAATAAACATAAATGATATGAAAGTATAATGTGTTTGAGCGTACAAGTCAACAGCTGATGATGGATCAACCCTAAACCTAGTAAACATTTGACATTTCTAAATCCTAATGGTACCAAAATAATGGAAAAAATATGTCACCTTTACTTTCTTGGAAGTTCTTAAAGCTCCTCATATTAAAAAAGCTCATGGTGAGAAACAAAAATGTCAGGCTGACGTTAACTCTCTACTGAATTTAAGAAACTCGTAATTAGATCCTATTAGGATCGTTGATTAGTTACCACTACAGTTAGATGTTGTATGAAGTTGGTTTTTTTATTTTCTCTTTGGGTAAAGAAGAAGTTAGGATAAATACGTAGATTATCCAACCCCTAGTTAAAACAATGTTTTCAGGAATAATCGTAAATGAAAGAAATTACTAACTGAATTGAGTTCATCCTGAAATAAACCATTATTTTGCATTGAGGCACCACAGAAAAATTAAAATGTAAAGGACGGGCGCCGGAAATCATCCAAATATGGCTCAAAAACCAACTGTTTCACCACGTGATCGACTAAACTAAAACCAGATTGTTTCATTTGAAAATAAATACTAACTAATTGGTGTGCTAATTTGCGTGATTGTGCGGTTTGTTCAATTAACTCTCTAAAGAAAAAAAAATATTTACAAAGTCGTAAATTATATCATACGTAGGGGAAAGTGGGGTATTTGAGAACAATAAACTTTAAATTATCCTAATTAATAATATAAAATAACAATTTTAGTAAACTTTTGCTATAACATAAACTTTAACTTATCTACTTTAATAATTTGATCACAAAACTTTTTTAAATTAACATTAGAATAACAAAAATATAGAATATAAAAACTATTGCCATTCCTATTTCCCCGGTAGTGTGTGGGGTAATTAAACTCAATCCACGGGGGAAAATCCATAGAAACTGCATTGGGTAATGATAATATATATAATATAAAATTTAATGATTAACTATGTTTCACACAAATCACAGACGTAATTATTACACATGTATTGACCGTTCGTACATGCATCATGGGCCCATTTATTACATTTGGTACACATAATCCAGTCTTCTTTAGGGGGCGATTCATATTTTTTCGTGCAGAATATGCAATAATAGTCCACGCCGTCACTTTCCTCGAACACCGTTTTCAAATTTCTAACGACCGCTGTATTGTTGACTGATGGTGGGTTCGTTGTACTTCTTCGTTGTTGAATATTTTTATTTTTCTTTGCAGTTTGCCGTTTTTGTTTTTCCTCTAATTGATGTCTTATGGGAGTGCTGGATAAAATTTGAGAATGTTTTCTTTTTCTTCGTTGTGAAGTTTCTATTTTAGGAATGATCGGCACGTTGGCTATGTCAGAGAGGAGCACAGGAGTTAACGGAGCAAGAAAAGAGTGTATGGTTAAATCGGTTTGATGTTCATGATTATGGTTGTGTGATGTTGTCGGTTGATCGTCCACAGGAATTGTTTTCTCAGCTGTAGTAGTAGTAGTAGTAGTAGTATCACGAACGGAAGTAGTATGTGGACTGTCATGACTGTCAGCAGTGTTGAATTTATCAATAAAAGGCATATTTGCAAAGCATTTGTTAAACTTGTCCGTATCGATGGGATGAATTCCAGCCACTCTAAAACCATTGATCGCTTTGCTTATGTTGGCTGTCTTGTTGTACGCATTAGTAAACAGCTCGGCCACTTTGTATTGGGTGATCCGTTTGCCAGGATTGTTAACCATGTAGAGCTCACACTGTCGATTGTATGCACATTTCAGTGCACTGAAAAAAGTTAAGTCCAGCGGTTGCATTTTATGTGATACATGAGGCGGTAAGGAAAGAACATGAAGGTTGTGTTCTCGAAAAAGCGTGTATGCCCCCAAGCTAATGTGACTTTCATGATTATCTAGTATTATCAAGACTGGCTCGTCCTCGGTAGGTTTAACAAAATTAATGAAGTGCTGTAGGTATTCAACGAATATGGACTCATTTATCCAACCAGAATCAGAAACCGTGCCAATCATATCGTTATTAACGCCATTCAGCAACAGGTCACACATACGCCTTCGTTTGAAGATAAACATTGGAGGTACATATATACCGTTTGCACTTATCGCACAAACAACGGTAGTGGTGATACCGCGCTCAGCGCTTGTCGCTTTTCCAACTTGCTTTAAACCTTTCGGCGCCAATATTTTCGAATTACGTTGAACAGTGTTGATACCGGTTTCGTCAATGTTAAATATACGGTGACTAGGAAAATTGTATTTGCGTTGGAGGGCTTCTAGTTGATCGAAAAACAATTTAATTTCGGTGGCATTGAACGCTTGAATTCGGTTAAGTGACGTTGCTTCTGGAGTTTGTAGACTGATGGAGGGATGTCGAGACATGAATGAATAGTACCAGTCTTTACCAGCCATCTGAGATTCTTGGTTAAATTTATGGCTCAATTTGTTGGCTTCAGCAAATGTAAAGGCAATCTTTCGTAGTGATCTAGGTGTGATGCCGTAAAAAGACTCGCAACAATCGAGGATGTATTTTTCCAATTGATTTTCGTGACTATGATTGAAGACAGGGTGTCGTCCTTTTTTCGGTTTCTTAAATTCTTCTAGATGCACTTGTCGAAATAATGTTGATTTTGGTACTCCATATTTGGTTGCTGCTTTGCTTAAAGAAAGTCGTCGACATCTCACATCATGTCTCGCGCGTTGGAGATTTTCAATTGTGTACCGCGGTGTTGTTTTTCTTGTGTAATTTCTGGGCATCTAAAGAGAGAATTTTTTTCCGTAGAACAATCATAATTATTGGAAACAACAGCACAAAATAAAATTGATCCAAACAAATTGATCAAACAAAACAACAACAACAACAACAACAACAACAAGTCAACAAAACGAAACGTTGCATCAGAGTTTAAAATAAGAAAATTCTTCGAAAAAATTGTAAAATAATTAATTTCTTACATATTAATAAGAAACGTCCACATTTACCCCGCGAAAATCGTTCCAAATTATCCGATTTAGGCAATTCATATTAAAATGCTCGATACTTAAAATATTTTCTTCATTTAACTTAAATAGCCACATAAAACTAATAAGTGAATTGTAAATGAAAGATAATAACAAAAAAATACGCACTAAAGGTCAAGAAATAATTTTTTCAAAGATTTTTACATACGGCAAAAATTGTAACAAAAGATCAAATTTTAATTATTTACTTACCGTGACAGTATGCGAACGCCAATTTAAATATTTTTTTCTGTCAGGAACGATAAAGCACACACTTGTCAATTCAAACACTAATAAAACTTTTTTTAAATACAGAAATAATTAAAATTTAACTGTTTTTAATTAGCCGCTGTTCTCAAATACCCAACTTTCCCCTAACACATTGACCATTTGATTGATGCCACTTTATTAGCTGCAGTTATTGTAAAAATGATCAAATTTTTAACAATTTTTTGAAATTTCTGTGTTGATGAAGAATTAATTACTATTAAACGAAGAATATTAGAAAAATGGGCCAGTAATCAATCATTTCCTCTATGCTATGATGAAACTTTGAATAGATGTCAAGTATAGTAAATATGAATGAACTTAAATCATATTCAAAATGATTGACTGATAAGTAAAATTGTCCCACGCTACATTAAAATATTATACAAAAAAAATTAATGATATTGAAAATTATTCACAGTAATTCATACACAAATTCATATTACAAATTAGCTCAAATCGATTTCAATTAAACTCATGTTTATTAAAACTGTTTAATAGTTAATTAAATTTTAAATTGATTCATTAAAATTAAACTTGGGTTTTTGTGCAATATATTAATTTAATTTCAACAGTTTGTTTCAGTTTTGTAATAATTAAAACACATTGCATCTAAATATATAATAATAGAAGACTTATGCAACGATTAGTTGAAAAGTTTTCTACGATTTATAACATTTTTTTCTTCCTATTTACGATCTGTATAGAATCATAAATAAATAGGTTTTGTAACTAACTATATATAAAGGTTAAATCGTTTAATAACGTTTTTAAAAAAATAAATCGATAGTAAATATATTATATCTGTCGTATAAATAATAATTCTAACGATTTATAGACACGCATTTAGTAATGGACTTTCCATTTTGAGGTTTATCTAATGGATGATAATAATCGATTTATGAAATCACAATCTCAACAATTTATTAGATACTTTTCTTTTAACTTGAAGATATTGGATTTTTAAAAAGTTTTATGTGTTAATTTGATGAAGACTTATCTTAGGTTTAGTTTTTGGGTAACATTTTACTTTCTTTTACTATTATATACATAGTACAGGAAGTATTGTAATCGAGTTGAATTTTCGATTTAAAGTTTTTGCCGTTAATACACGTTTCGAGGTCCCCTAAATCCAAAAAAGTGGTTTTTAGAAACAGTAATGTGTGTATGTGGAAACTTTTCCTTCATATTACATCTAGTTTTGTCGCGAAACTTTTGGTTGAAATCGCTTGACAGGAAGTCTCACTTTATTCTGTGGGCTTTTGAGTTTTTTCAATTTTTTTCAGAAACGGCTGCAACGATTTTCTTTAAACTTGCTATAATTCTTAAACTCATTAATGCCTACAACTCTTATTTGAAACTTTTTCCTGGGAAAATTTAAATATGGATAGTTTTGGAGTTAAAAGTGGAGGTTCGTATATACATACGGTAACGGGATTTCACAAAACTGTATTGAGATTCACGTTATGGGTTCTTTTAATTCCTTGGAAATGTTCACTAAACGTTTAAATAACCAAAAACTGTTTTTACTTCATTCGGCGATTAACATTTTATAACAACAAAATTCCTGTTCAATAACTTTTCGCACTAAATCGCTCTGAATATCGATTTTTTCGCTGTCTTATTTAGACTGACTCAATCCGGCGGGCTCTTATTTATATAGGCAACCAAAATTTGCAGAATATATTTGAGTGAACCAGAATGTTCTCCATTGTTCGATATGATTTTTTCAAATCACGTTGATAATATATTATATTAGTTCAAATATCTATTATTGAAATTTTGAACGAACAATTTGGAAGGTCAGATATATAAATATAATTCAATTAACATTTTTTTAACCAATCTTGGGTTTATTTATGTTCTTTTAACCAACAGTAAAATGCATGTTAAAAAGTTGAAAGAAAGTGCACCGGATATTATAATATTTTGGGCTGTTGCAAAATATTTTAATCTAAGCTTCAAGTGACTCAAAATGATTATTTACACTTCAGAAAAATGAAAAATACTAATTTTTAGAGAAATAATGGTGATTTAACATGAGCATAGTTAGAAGAGAGCCCGATCCATTTTAATCCTCTTTAGGTCCATTTTTGTTAATCCATCAAAACGTATTAGTACAACTTTGTCTAAACTAAGTCTAGTAGCTTGAAAATCAAGTAAAGTATCCTAAAAATAATATCAATCACCAAACCCTAGAATAGACAACAATTTCTTTTTCCAGATCCGGGACCTTAACAAACTAAACTACCTCTATTCTAAATTAAATAACCTTAAGATTGTTAATTTTAGAAAGTAAACAAATCCATAGAAATCTCGGTAAAAAATCAAATTTAAAAATTCGTAAAAATCGCAATATTTATTTAATAATGTCCGGGTTTATTTAGTGAATTCATTTGCGTCAATTTATTTTATTTTTTCAAATACGGATTTCAAATATAAATACATTTTTTTGTGAATTTTATTCTACTTTATGTGAGCGAATTGTGTGGAATATCACAACAGAGAAAGCATATTTTTTATGTTAACTCCCCAATCTCCAAGGTTTATTTATCCCTTCTGTACTTATGTTCACACATTTAATAATAAAATGGCAATAAATTTTCGTTGATTTCTAGTTTTATACGTTGCCAAGGTGAATTACTGCAACAATTTACAATACTGGCGAAATTTCCGCTATTTCTAATATTTTAATTTATATTAAAAAAATCCTTGCTCGGTTTTATATTCAAAAAATAATTTTTGGTTTTCGATTTGCACTTAATATTCAGTGGTCGACATAATATTTAAATGTTTTTAAAGCAAATATTAATTTTTAACCATTTTCTTTGTGAAATGAGAAATATGTTTTTGTTATAAGAATACAAAAATTTAATGAAAAATAATGGTAATAAAAATGTACCGCAAAGTACCCGACTTCCTAGAGCTGCCCTATAGTTATCAATATCAATTAGAGCCTAAGATTCCACAGGAATTAACCCATGTTTTGGTCTGTCAGACCGTTTTCAACATTTTAAGTAGCCGGATTATATTTTAAATTGATGAGAATTTCTATTTGATAACGCTCTAGTAATAGAGATTACAAATTAGCTGTTACATTTAAATACGATCAAATTTATATAAAATTAAAGTTACACATTTATAATTATTTTTATCCAATATTATTATAACTAAAATGAGGTTTCTTCTAAAAACCTTTTAAGTTTTCTGCGCGAATGACATAAATTTTTCCCGGTTGTTTGAAATATTTTAAAATTTTCATTTGTGTTTACATTGAAAACATTTGTATTCCGAGCGGCATACTTTCAAAAAGACACACAAAAAAAAATTAAGTAGGAATGCATCTTTCTTTTATTCATTGTCTGCTTACATAAATAAACGCATTTTACATACTAAAACTAAAATAAGAAAATTAGGTGGCGAGTGAGAGTTTTTTTCTTCAATCATCATATTACATATTCAAATGCTATTATCTGCTAGCTGAATAAATAAAAAAAGGTTTTTTTTCGGGTTTTGGTATAAAAAACTATGATGCATAAAACGAGCTGTGAATTTATTATTAAAATTTTTAAATTGATATTTCAAAAAGTTTTTTTTGTATTAAAAATTAATACAAATAGTTTTTAAGGGATTATAATTGTTTCTTTAAAGAACATTAGATATTAATAGAATTCAGAACTCATTGAATATTAAAGTTATTCTATTTTTAGTTTTTATATTAATAGAATAGAATGTTATATCAATTCTGCTTATTATAGCTATTGTTAGCATTCGGGTATGAATCACTGATGTTTTTTTTACAATTTTAAGTAAATAAATGATAAAAATATTTTTTTTGCATGTAACATGATGCTATCAAATTAATTATTTAAAAAATTATCAAAACTTTTAGTCACAATTTAAAAATGAAAATATTTTTAAATTGAATCATTTGTTGAAACTTCGTAGATTTTGTAAATTATTGTAAAGCATTTTATATGTATTTATTGGTCATGTCAAAACCAGATTTTTGATTATTTTCTCTAATCATTTATTCCAAATGTCAAATTGTTTTTATAAATATTTAATATTTATTTAGTGAAACAATTTTCGCTCAACTACATATTTTATAATTTATCAAAGTATTTTTAAAGTGGTTGGTCGCTTTAGCTTTGGGGCAACCAATACCCTTTTTTGGGCTTACTTTTTTTTATACAATCCTTTATTTCCCCAAAATTTTCCATTAAATGTATGTAGCTACTAGTCCTGTTTTCAAATTGGTTTTTAGATAAATTTGAATATCATTCGAATGGTGAATAGTGAATACAATTATAATAATTAAACCAAAAAATCAAAATACAATTGTTCTCGACTATCGATCCTAAGATATAGACGAATGAGATTCGAATTTTCAGAATTAATACAACCCTTCTTATCGTTGTGTCTTAATTGTGACCCTCTCAAATCGACCCTTGTCGTTCCTACGTCGATCCTCGATCCTTGGTACTGTCTAATCTTAGGTTTCATTAAAGTTATTAATTGATCCATAAATAATTACAATTTTTCATAAAAATACAACGTCATATCGTATTAAAAGTGTCAAGAAATATATAAATTCAAACTTTTCAATATTAATATAAACTGCAAGTATAATGCAGAACAACTAAAATAAAAAGAGCAGAAGTGGCAATATTTGTAATAAATTGTAGACTAATACTTTGAGTAAGCTTTAATCTTAATAATATAGAATTTATTTAGATATGTTCTTTGTGGCTATTAAATCACTTTAGATGAATTTTTAAAAACCTTATTTTTTGTTATCATAACAGGTTGAGCCAATCAATAATTCTTGCAAAATTCAAAGAATTATTTGTGTTTCATATACCTACCTACTTTAAAGAAATAACATTCAACCCAATCAGTCCACATCTTATGTTTAATAAATAACCTTTGTCTTAATAACAGCAAATGAATATTGATTTGCTATTAATTTTGCTACTGTTCTCAGGGGAACAGCGCGCTTTTATTTTTCTGATTAATTATTTACCTCGTGCTCTTGAAAATTTAAATATTCTATTTGGAAATTGTTGTTCGTCATGGTAATATCTTGGAATCAGAGTTTTGTTCTTGAGGTCTTTAACATACTGAAACAGAAAGAATTTTGGATCTTCATTAATAGCTTATGGGTGGTTGTAAGATCTTGATTAATTCGATTGTTTTTTTGGATGTTTGATTAATAACCATAATGAGTAGAATGAACGTGATGGTTAATTATGACAGTGGACTAAATATTTATTTTTCCAAACAAAGAAAAGCCCGTGCCTCAAGGCTCAACGAGTTAAAAACAAGATTAGAATCAGCCTAGCTCTTGTTGTAGAAACTATTTTTGTGAACTGTTTTTGTCAATTTTTAATAAGAATTTTATTTTGATAATGAAAGCTTACATTTTTTTTTTCTATTTTTTTTTTTAATTATTTGCCTGGACTTTCAAAACAACTTTGGCACATTTTCAATTGTTGATGATAATTTGCAAATTTTTATTTATATCAATATTTAAATGCCAATCAAGGATTGATTTTACAAGTTATTTCAATTAGAACACAAAATATCAAGCACAATTTATTTAAAAAAAATGTCTATATACATATACTCATTTACTACTGGACTTGATGAGTCCCTACTTTAAACGCGCTAGCATCAATTACATATTTACTGAAACTCAGATCTTATATATAAGTACCATATTTGTCATCTTTTCTGTATGTGACCAGACATTAGACTTTTTAAGTTAAATTTTGTTTTTAGATCTGAAAAAAAAATCTAATTTCATTACACTAACCTCAATAATTACATACCACAAATATAAACCAACATTAGGTACTATTGTATTTAAAACGGGTAAAACCGCGGAGTACTGTTAGTACATTAGTATCAATATAGGTTATATTGTCTGTGTAGATTTATCAGTTAGTACTATAAAGATAAAATAAAAAGTTTTTAATCTTATATTTTGATTTTTACTTACCTACTTATTTTTAAATTTTTTTAATAATTAATTTTTGAAAAATTTCCAACTTAAAAATTCAAATTTCTATAGAATTTAAAATAAACATTTTTAAGATTTCTTTTAAATTGTTCCTTAAATGCTCTCAAAGAATTAGCAGTTGCTCCACGTGTCTGGTTTTTAGTTAATAAATAATTAATTATTTAAAAAATTACAAGTTGGTTCTCAAAATTTAAATTGCTATAAAATAAAAAATTACAATTTTCATTGAAGTATGTTTTTTATTTTTTTTATTATTATTTATATGCGAGACATTCTTTAACTATGCGGTCATTAATGACTTGGAGATTAAAACTATCGCTAGATTTTGTCGTTTAGTTGTTTTTTCCTATAATTGTAATCAATTTGCATTATTGCTTACACAAATAGTTTAACAAGTTTGTTGTTTCTCGGGCGTCAAGATTTGACGACAGATTTTTATAGATCTCGCTTAAATAATACGAAAATGACGAATGCACCCTCGGGCTCTACTTCCAAAATAGTTGCGAGCAGCTGTCAAAACTTTGTAGTTCCAAAAATGGCCGCAAAATCCAATTTTTCTCGAAAACTAAGCGAAAAATCGGAAAATTGTATTCTTTATTTTCGTTTTTTTTTGGCGAGATCTATAAGAGATCCGTTGTCAAATTTTGGCGCTCGGAAAACTACAGTAATCCCTCAAATAATCAGATTTTTGTAATACCTATTTATAAAAAATAATTTTCATAAACTATTTGTACATGTATTTTTGCACGGTGACGTCATAAGCTGTCGTTGGATCTTATAGAAACTAAGTTTTCGTTTTCAAGAGTTGTCCTTACAACAATTTTAAGTGCGCCATAATGTTTATATTATAACAATTTGGTATATCGTTTAGTAAAATTAAAAAAAAATATTCCGATCCAATGACAATTGATGACGTCATAGTGCAACAATACATGCACAAATATAATAGTTAAAAAATTAATTATTATAAATATTGCAAAAATCCAATAAATTATTTGTGTAAGCCATAGGGCAAATTGAGGGCAATTTAAAAAAACACTTAAATAAAAAATGGATATTTTGGATTTCATATCAATTTTAATTTTTGTAGCATGCAAATTTTTTTAAAAATTATATTTAACTAACGAATAATTATACGCGTGGAGTATTTGTGAATTCTGACGGAGCATTTTAGGAGCAATTTTTTAGCAAATAGTTATATAAAAATGTTAGTAGATACATTATTTTTATGCAAGCCGTACTCAAATATTTCAATTGTCAACAAATAGCAATAATGAATACATTTCAACAAAACAATTAGGTACTGATGTTTGTCTTCTTCTATCTCTGTTGCACATATAAATATTAGATGTACAGTGTACACCTATTACTGTTCTACCAACACAATTTGTATCTATCAGTATTTAGCTGATAAAATACATTATTTAACCTATAAATAATTTTTTTTTTATTAATTTGAATTCTAAATAAGAGTACCAAGTATAGATATTAAATATGACAACGACTTAAGAGAAACCACATTTTATTGTCGTTTATCTTTAAGTCAAAAACAAATCATAAAAGGAAATATTGGTTAGTCAAGGTAAATAAATAAGCGCGTAATTCTATTCAAATATACAACTAAAAATAACAAATCATAGATATAATACCTAGTGCTCTAAACGTAGGTATGTTTTATTAATTTAACACCAAATTACCATCAACGATATAATTCTTATATTATGTAATTACAGAAATCGTGAATAAACAATTAAATATTTATTTTTCTTATTCGAATCAATGAGTGAATATTAGTCTTAAAGATTATCAAGGTGGAAATATTTTTTACTGTAAAAACATTTGGATGTAATACGTCTTATATAATGTAGGCGGTTGATTGAAAGAAAATGAATAAGCGTTAAATTCTTAAAGAAACTGGTGGAAAAAGGAAATTAAGTCGTTTACAAAAAAGTCGCTTACAGCTAAAACAATTAATCTAATTTAAACGACGTAGTTAACATTTTCCAAATGGTGAAAAGGAAAACTGTTTTTTCCTATGCGATTATTGTAGTTTACTTTAATTATTATGTTCGAACATTTTAAATTACCATTATTAACGTTTCACCTATTACCATCATCTATAACACTCCACACATATGGTTCTTATTTTATGATGTAATAGCATGTTTTTAAAATCTGACATTGTAAAATAATATTAAATCAAGAAATATATGCATTTATCGAAAACCAGGTCAGTTCTTATATAACGACATTAGTGTCTGAAATAAATTATTAAAACGCGTCATAGCATCATCGTCTTCTTTGTCGTTTTGTCAATCAAGGCCTTTGTATTAAGTATACTTTCTAGCTTTTTTTCACGACAAACAATGCTTGTTATGAAAGTATTAAAAATATCTTATAAATAAACATAATGTTAAATAGAATAAATCGCCTATGTAAATATTGGTGTCGAAGAATTTTTTATATTTAGGTATGGCATATATATCTTACAAGTCAGAGCCACAAGACATAGCGATTTGAATGCCAATGGTATTTGGTTACAACGGAAACATAAACAAGAACGCCTTCATATCGATATGAAATAGATGTGGGATGACGACAAGAAAATTAGGGTTTAAATAAGAGAAGTGGCGAGCAAATCGAAATACGATCGCCGTTTCAAACTGGGAGAGACGCTCTCAAGGGTTCTTGGCAGTCTTATCGAACAATCAATACACACCCTTTTTACAAACTCAATTTTCGCTTACACAAATACCAGTGTATGGACGTATTTAAATTTCTTTTTTTTATTATTAGAAATTGATTTTTCACAATGACATTAAACAAATAAACTCAAGAAAATTTACATATAATAAGGCATTTTAGTCTAGAATGGTTCGGGGTATGAGCACCGAAAACTATTCTAATGGAATTTTTTTTTCAAAATATCTTTAATATAAAGTAAAATAACTGCTGCGACGCGTCACAGTACTTTCTTTTACATGAAACGCACTGTTGGTTAAAAATATATAAATAAAATAATATATAATAAATATCTATAAAAAAAATATATAATAATCTATACTAATATATAAAATTGAAGAGTTTGTTTGTTTGTTTGTTTGTTTGTTTGTTTGTTTGGTTAAACGGTCTAATCTCAGGAACTACTAGTTCGAATTGAAAAATTCTTTTAGTGTTGGATAGTCTAATTATCGGGGGAGGCTTTAGGCTATATAACATCACGCTACTACTAATAGGAGCAGAGCATCGATGGAAAATGTTGCAAAATTCAGGAAAAAATTTTCCTTTTGAGAGCGTTCGCGGCCTGCCCTGCCGTTTACGCCGTTAAAGTTACGCAAAAATCATGTGCAGCAAAATTGTTCCTCTTAAAAAATTCTACAAAAAAGTCAGCGACGACATATGTCTATCTTGTATGGTTAGTGCGCTATAACCTTTTTAATGGTTGTTAAGGTTGTTTCAAAAATAATTCATTATTTGCGAAATTGTTTTTAGAAACATATTATTAATTCTTACCCAAATAAATATGATTTTTAATAAAATTTGTTGTGATAATAAATGACAATCTGAGTCATTTAATAGAATACTTTTCAATACGGGAAAATGTCTCATTTACCCGGGAAATTGAAAAACGGGTTGGAGAAAAAAATTATACATAAACTCTATTTTTAGTTGAAAATGGATTTTGGTGATATTTAAGTATGATAAATATGCAAATCATTATCTAGAACACGTTTTATTTCGGAAAAATTTCTCATTTCATCGGGAAAATAGAGAAAAACTGGTTCGAAGAAAAATCATGCTGAAACTAAACATTTTTATCTGAGTACAATATATTTATAGTAATAACTCATAAGGTCCTCAAAGCAAAATCATAATTTTTCTTTTCATACAGTCCACTTTTTATCCAGGAAAAATGTATGTTCCCGTAGGATAGATACGTTTTTGTTTTTCACAGAACAAAAGATTACCATAATTTCTTGCAATATGGTGGTTTAAGAGTCAGTGAATGATATGGACTACTTTTTATGTTAGAATATTGTACGGTTCCCGTAGGATAGGCTAAAAATAGAATCCTTCAGAAACTGAGTATTTCAAAGGATTTTCTAAAAGTTCATGAATAAGAGTTTTAACGAATTTTCCTCAGGAAAGCTTGATCTCTTTTTTATCCAGGAAAAATGTTCTACTCCCGTGGGATAGTTATGTTTTTGTTTTTCACAGAGTAAAAGATAGACATGATTTTTTGCAATATGATAGTTGAGGGATCAGATAATAATATAGATTCTTTCCTATGCCAGAATAATGCACGGTGCTCAAAGGATAGCATGATAATTGTCTCCTGCAGGAACCGTGTGTTAAAAAAAAGTTCGTGAAATAGATCTTTAAAGTTCGTGAAATAGCGTTTTAACACATTTTCTCTTTAGGATTAAAATAAAAATTACAAATTTTACTTGAAGATATGATTTTTTATTTAACAGCCGAAAAATAAAAATGAAAATTTTTGAAAAGTTGAAATTTCTTTTATTGTTAATTTTCGAATACATATTTAGAATATAGCGTGTATAATTACATTTAAAAAATCAACAATTACATTTTTAACTTTTCTTTTCAAGAGGCTCCCCACTTTTTAAAATATGTTAGGCTTCCTAAGTGAGTGCTTGCGCTTTTCCTTCTTAATATTTGTGTACTTCTAACTTTTTTTCAGTAGTCAGTACTGAGTTGATTCATAGATCATTTGACATTCAGGCATTCAACGCCTTGCAATATATTATAACAGATACAGCAGTACAAGTTTAAAATATATTATTTATTACAACGGTTTACAGGCGTTGCAATAATCAAATAACATTTCAATTTTTTTTTTACGTTACTCTTTGTTTAAGTTTCATATATTCTTTTTTCTTCATTATATTTTAAGTTTACATACGTAAATTTTATCAATAAAACACCCCAGTAGTGTTATGCAGCGTTCCTTTATTATTCCCGTTCCCGTGACATTTTCTACTATAGTTCCACTCTTACTGATCATATTGTGATGTACCTAAGATAGCTCATGAGTCATGTTATACTTTTAACGTTCAAAAAAAGTCTTCAAATTAATCAATAAATATTGCCCATTACAGACATATACAATGTTTTTCTTGGTTTTGTCCGCGTGGTTTTAAATTAGCATTATAGGTACCAAATTTTATCTCTTCAATGGTTCTGAGTGATTTGTGCATAAAACAAAGAAAGTTTCAACTCCTTTAGAATTGTGCCATAGGTTCCCCACTTTTAACCCCCTCTCACTCTTATGTGACGCAGACGTAGTTGCGCGGGTCAGCTAGTTATCTATAAAAACTATATAAAAACATAACTACATGTAAACAGCCTCTATGGAAATACCAACTTCCACCCTTAACCCCAGAACCTTCCTTATTTGAATTTTCCCAAGAAAAAGTTTCAAATAAAAGTTGTACCTAGACATTAATGCGTCTGAAACCTAGTACTTACTAGTAGACATGCTACGCGATTTTGATCTCTGAGGCGCGTTTCAGGCTGTCTCCGTAGACATGTGTAGAGATGAATCCCCATCTGCCTGTTGAGAAACCTAAAATTGCCGGTCTAACATCTCCTCAATGGGAGACTTTAGGAGACAGCATGCAACATTAGACATGTTCTGCAATATTTTGACAGTGTGGCGTCACTAGTATCTAGAGGCGAGCCATGGGCAGCTTCGTTATTTTTTTGTTTCATTTTGTCCTCCATGGTGGACTACGAAGATGAGACCGAGAAATTCACATCGTAGTTTGAACGCTAGACGGTCCATGGACCGTGTCTATAGAGTATAGACTATCTCTAGACGGTCTCTAGACAAATCGCCCAACATGTCTACTAGGGAGTACTAGCGCAGTACAACTACATAGATTACAACTATATATAATATGCAGGCTAAATTCCAACATACGCAGAGAAATGTTTCTAAAAACCACTTTTCGAAAACTCGAAATCGAAAATTCGATCCGATAACAATACTTCTTTACTATTTAGTAGTAAAAGAAAGTAACAATAAACTATTTACAATCATATCCGTAAAGTTTTATACTTGTATTATTTTACGCAAGTAACAATTAAAAACCGGGCCAACTATTGGCGCAGTGGCTAGAGCAGTAGTTCTCTCCACTTCATGCGTCAAGTGGTACGGGTTCGATTCCCATTGAATCCTAGACTTAAGATCATAGACCTAAGATTAAAATTGACCAACAGAAATGTTTTGTGGTTAGACAGTCGTGATATGGCCTAAGCTGTTAAAGCGACTTAAAACACCCAAAAAAAAAAAAAAAATCAATTAAAAACCAATCAATACTATTTAAAATTTTTCCATTCTTATAATAACGGAGTTTATTGAATAGTGAATATTTTAAGAACAGCCCAATGGCAAACTATATGATAACCATTGCAAAGATTCTGAACAAAAATCCCATCTAATTAATTTTCGCTATTCATTCACCGATTTTTCGTAGACTATACGAGAATCTCATAAGATAATTAAAAGTGTTTATTTATAACATCTTTCCTAAAGACACATTTCATCATAATATGTTTACCATGTGATAATTGACAATAAACAGGCCGAGAGCACTCATAAAATGGATATTGATTTTCGATTTGTATACTGAAAAATGTTGCTCTACGGAAATATCAACTAAAATTTTGATCAAACTTTAATTTCTTCGAAACGGAGATAAGAAATGATTTATTATAATATGTTTCATCAAAATGGAGTTTTTTCTGAGAATTTAGCGTGATAAAATATGATTTTTGTAGGTCAAAAATAGTTAAATTTATAACAAAAAAGTCAACCTTGTAACAAGTCAAAAAAACTATTTTGGTTTTTAATGAAATTATTTGAAATTTCTTGGTGGTATCACACAAAAATTTGAAGTATTTGTGTAAAAGAAGAGAAAATAAATAAGCAAGGTTTGAATAATTGTTGTGTTAATGTAAAAATAATTTTTAAGTATTTTTTAAATCAATTTCCAAACCATAGCAAGACGGGTATTTTACCAGGTAAAATATTTAGGAATCACTCATTTAGAAGAGATTAGAAAAGAAGAAACAAAGAAAAATTTACGGTAGAAAATATTTACATTGTTGAAATAGATAATTCATATTTCTGATACTTTCTGTAAATTCTACCGATTAATTTAATCATAACAACCAACCAGTTGTCTCTTTTAAAACTATAACTCGTACCAACATGAAAATATGCATCGGTAAGCCTTTTTTTGTACTTAGGTACACACAAAAAGCTCAGGTGTACAAACTTTATCTTAATGCCTTTAAGGGATTTAAAAAGCTTCTACACACAGAACAAACTTAAAAAGATTAATTGTAAAAAATTAAAACTTTAAACGAATTTTGTTCCTCTTTTTTATAATCATTAAAATGTTCCATTCTTTATTTTCCTTTCTAATAAAAATTCATAGCATGTACCCCGTAAAAAATTCTTGACTTTTCTATTATTTTTGATTGGCATTTTTCCATATATTACAATACGTTTAAAAGGTAAATGTATCGATCAATTGAGTGTAAAGAAATTTTGAAATTATGCTCAATAAAAATCTGCAATATTAAATCATGGAAACATGGTAACTAAAGTGATGTAAAAGTATCGGTTAAGGTCGCAAAATTGCGGTTGAAATGATGGAAATATCTGTTTTTCATCTTATTTCTCAGATGAACGCGATAATGTTACACTTGACGAGCATCAACGTTTATAGTATAAATAAAATAAATATAATATTTCCATCTCGATTTTTTTCATTTAAAAAATTACAACAAATAAATTTCAAGTTGAATAAATTTGGTATCTTTCGACTGGAGGCTAAACAAACGTTAACTTAAAGGTAGTTTAAACTAAATAATTCGATAGTTTGCCTCGTTTGCATAACTAATAACCCTATGAATATTTCCTTACCATCTCTTTCTCTATAACGTTTTCACTTTCAAACAGTGATGTCCACGTATATCAATAAAACACATTAAATTACATAAAAAAGATGGTCATACTATTTCTCTTTGAAGATATTAATTAAAACGTTTGAATTAATTAATAACTCACCATCATTTAATTTAATTTTTACTGTGACACCAACTGAGTTTTTTTTTTCATTTTTTAATTTGGTAATTGGATTCGGCCAATCCTCATTCACTTAACTTGTAATTATATCCATTTATTTTATAAATATATTCTTTCAGTCTTACAACTGATGAAAATTATCATTCAGTCTTAAAACTTGATTATAATTTCAAGCGAATAATTAAAGTTTATAAAATTAGTGTGAATTCTTGGTCAACTTTTGGTGTTAAATATTCATCATAATGAAATAACATGTGGAGTCCATTAAACCCTCTATTAAATATGAAAACACCGGCTTAATTGTTCGGGGAATAATAAAGAGGGAAAAATTTACGTTCATTTTCAAGTAGGCATCATTATAATAATAGATAAGACATGAAGATTATACCTACCTGAAAATATAAATAATGAAGATTTTCAAAATTGTTCTGCGAAGTAATATGAGTATGGATGATTTAAAAAATACTCATAGATAACGATTTAGTAATTTAAGAAAAGTAAATTTAAAAATTCTGTATTCTATTTGTGGCTAATTTTCTTAATAGGCTATTTTGGGAAAATATTTTTCCTTTACAGTAGGTATGGGAAAAATTAAGGTTTGTCTCAATCCATTTTTTTCATTTTCCATTTAAATAACACGAGAAATAGTTTGTTTTTATTTTTAAATTTTCATAACTTTGGAAAAGTCCGACGTAACAATAATCTGAAAGAAGAGATTTAGAGAAAACGTCTCGCTCTACAAAAAAGAGACTTACAAAAAAGTTGGAAAATATTAAAAATGTGTATTTTTAATATCTCTATATAGAGACACAAATCGCTTACATTTTTAAAACATTTTGAACTTGTTGACGTTATGTTCTAATTTTTGATATAAAATTATCGTTTTGTTCAAAACGTTTGAATCAAAATATTATAATGCTTAGCCAGTTATTTTGAGCATTTGATTCGTGATTCTAATCTTATGCCATTAGAACCAAGTAAACCATAATTAAGGTTTACAATAATTACCATTAAAAAATATCAAAATAATTCAAATAGATATATGTAGGTAGGTATGTAACTAAAGAAAATAAAAAATAAAAACGTCTGTTAGGTTGAATTCATAAAAAAATATCTTCCTCTTAACTAATAAAATGTATGAGAATAATTTCGATGCCCCCCTCACCTATAAAAAAATCAAAATTTTATTTTCATACTTATGTTTTAATACCGATCACCTTTATAAATTGTTATTTAATAGAAATCATAAGAGTCAAATATGTAATATTTTCAACTCAATTTTAACGTTCACCCAAATTGTTCTAAAATTGCTCTCAGTGTTTCAACAGTGATTCATTTCTTCATTCAACTCTATTCTGCCTCCATATACTATCACATTATACGTAGGCAGCTCTATTTCACATAGACCCCGTTGAATAAAACATCACAATATGTTTTGTGTTAAAACACATACAATATATTAGCCAGTAGCACAACACATCAATTCGACAAAAAAATAATAAAAATAATACAAAAAAAAGGGACGACTTTGTATTCAAAACATAAATTTGAAAATATCGTCTGTCGTTTGTGAGGAATATTAAAATTTGTTAAAGCTACTATTTATAACTTTTTTTCTCTCGTGTCGCTTAAATGTTCGTCATCAACGCGCTAATATCGAATCTCGGTATGTGTTTAATAGGTTTTTTTTTCAAAAACTTTTTATAGCCCATTTCGATTGTTCCTCTAATACCATAATTTTATTTAAATTTTTCCAAAACTTATAAATTACGATATGATAATATGAATAAATTTTACATTAAGAGTTTATTTTTATAACAAGAAAAATGATTTGCCGTTGAAACAGAAGCGCTATACGAGTATAATACACTTTGAAACTCTTTAATTGCGTAGTACATTAAATAATATTACGCAGAGAATAAAAAATGTATGGCTTCAAACTCAGAGCATGGTATTGATTATATTTTTAAGATGAATAAATGCAGATTTCAATCAAATCAACCAGATTATTTAAATGCATTTGATTCCTTTTTCTTGACTTATGTATAATTAATGCATTTATCATCTCAATAGTTTGCATGTATGTAAATATTTATTTGAAGATCCTAAAATTGTTTTCGAAATATTGAAATTCCTTTGAAGTAAAATGCACAAGTAATTATAGTAGTTTTATATTAAATAAACAACATTTTAGAATGCTAATTATAGTTAATACAATAACAGTAAAGTATATATAATTTTCATTAACACCTCATTTATCTTTGTCTCTTGCAATTATAGAAGCATTTCTTACGACTTACGACTCAGTTATGCATTCATAAATATATCTAAGTATTAACAGCTTTAAATTAAGTCACAATTCATTTATCTTGTAGTTGCTTTCGTTTATTTTATCTGTTTGTGTCAATGAAATCTTATAATCGATATTTTTAACGACTTCCTTATATTTAATCGTACTGAAGTTTCTATGTTTGTGGTGATAATGCATGACTCAATTATCTAATAATTCATTAATTGACTTTAACTAACAAAAGATTTATATAATAAAACCCCTCTGGTGAGATGTCATGAGATTTGGCATAACCCTTTCCCCCAACTCGCAATCTAATATGATATTTTTCAAATCGTGTGTTTTCTTAAAAAAAATACGTGATATTTGCGAGACCTTCCTTTTCCTCAAAATAAGATTAGATGAGATTCGGCTCGACCCCATCGGCCCCTGAACGCCTCACGTAATTAATGGATGTTCCCTTAAAAGAATAGATTGGTAGCTCCACTAAAAATTGTCAATTTTTTAATTTCAGCTTTGTAGAGATTTCTTTCGTTATTGTGTAAAATTGGTCAGGCCTTCTTGAGGAAAATGCGTTAAAATTCTATTTCACTAACTTAACCGAAACTTTTTAAATGTACGGTCCCTGTAGGATATAATTGTTTTGCCATCCCATGGGAACCATGCATTATTCTAGCCTTAAAAGTTAAAAGTAAACTATATCATTCATTCCCAAACTACCACATTGCAAAAATCATATCAATCTTAAACTCTGTGATAAACAAAAAACATATCTATCCCACGGGAATAGTACATCTCTCCTGAGTAAAAAGTAGATCGAGTCTTCTTAAGGAAAATGAGTTAAGACTCTATTTCGTGAACTTTAACAAAACTGCTTTTAAATATTTGGTTCCTATAGAATACATACTTGTTTTACTATCCCATGGGAACCGTTCATTATTCCGATATAAGAAGTAACCTATGTCATTCTCTGACATTAAGCCGGTGTGCAATCTCAAGATCATTTCACATTAGTAAAACCAGCATTCATTTTAAATTTCCAAATGAACATATTTTTTAATTTTATCTCTTTCCATAGAAATTAAATCCTCCAAGATATCACAAGAGAAAATGATGGGCAATATAATTTTTTTTTAAATTGATTTCATGTTAAAGAACACACCTTAATAATTGCACTTTTGAAATATCCTGTATGGTTAGCTGTTTGTTTATAAAGTGTTGCGGTTTTTCTTTCTACGCAGCATTATATTATCGCTTATATTATCGTAGTCCATGACTACGAGTTGCACTTCTAATTGTAGAGGATTATAATATAATACTTTAAGTATTAGTGTGTAAGAGCACCGAGTGTGGCCAGAACCTCAGGTGCAACATCGCCTACTCTCAATCAAACTGGTTTCGATCGATTCATTTATATTTGTCTACATTTATAATTTGTTGACCTTTGTCAAGGTGGATATATTTTTCGTTACTCGAAAACGTCTCTAAACGTTGAAAAATACATCTTTTCCACATTGATTTTTTCATGTAATTTTTTTTTTTAGTCAAAGAATTCGGGTGACTTCACCACGTGGAAACTCGAGTCATGAAAAATTAACCTTTAATAAAAAATTTTTAAGAAAAGTTTTCTTTCGCCTTCAATAAATTTTAACCACTTCTGGCTTAAACGCTGTTTTAATTTTTTAAAAGTTGGTGGATAAAAAAACTTTCTTAGAATGTGTATGAAATATTCATTTTGTTCGAATTTTTTTTAAATCAAACATTTTACAAAAGTTTTATTAAAACCTAAATGAGTACAAGGTAAAGTTTTGGGATTTAAATAGCCTTAGTTAACCTATTAAAACTGGTTTTTGTTTAAAAAAATCTGTATGGGAGTTAGAATTTATAGGAAATTTGATAAGTGATAGCTGAAACTTGCTTAATTGGTCTTAAACTGAGGCTTAGACCAATATTGTTCCTTAATTAATGAAAATTAGATTAGACATAGCTAGAATATACCGTAAGATCTTGTGGTTTTCCCTCTTCACTAAAACGTTTTCAAAGTTAGAAATTCGAATACGACGAAAATATAACAAAATTTAAATAAAACATGGAACAAAATTTTTATTGTCGTTTATATTTTTACGTTGGTACCTACTATAAAGAGCAAATATTTGGCTTATCATTTATTACTTCATTTGAAAAACGGAACGGGAGCCCTTTCCCTCTATCAAAATCTGTAATCTATATTAATACTGTTAGTACCAACGCTCAAACTTTCGAGTTAAATAATTTTTAGCACAAAGTAGTTGAATAACATTTACCAAGTAAATTTAAATTAATAAAAAGGCGGAACTTCACATTTTTTTTCTTGAAAAGTTCATTGTAGTACGCCATTACTATTATCATTATCTTTAAGGATGTTCGTGATTCAAAAATTTACGAATTTTCAAATAGAAGAAAAAAATGAGTACCATACGTTGAAAAAGCACACTTTTAATTTGTTTTTGGGACACCGCAATGGTGATATTTGATTTTCAATATATTTTTTTCATCCACACCAGAGAAAATGTTAATATACCAACA
This sequence comes from Sisyra nigra, assembly GCA_958496155.1. NCBI lineage: Eukaryota > Metazoa > Arthropoda > Insecta > Neuroptera > Sisyridae > Sisyra > Sisyra nigra. The sequence continues at coordinate 26,743,287 of OY292315.1, forward strand.
TCATTTTTTTTTTATTAACAAAACTATACCTTAAAACAATAATAAAAGAATAATTCTCAAAGTATAAGAGCCGTGAATGTGGAGGGTCACAGAATAATCCCTCTGAATTTAAATAATCCACCCCCTCATTTTCCATATTGGTTTTCCTACACACACCAATTTATCGATTAATTTCTTATGATTTTTTTCCTTTTGAACGTTTTTCTTATTTAGGTCTGTTTTCTATTAAGGTCATTAGCGAATCCGAATCCGAAAATACAAGAAAAAAATTTTGAGCTTATACAAGGATTCTAACTTAGAAACACTAGCGTATAAAGCCCCCAAGTGGTCAGTTCTTCTAATTTTTAAATGTGTAAGAATATCTCAAGGTGGTATTCGTAGTTGTAATTTAAATTTGAGGAAACACTCAACTTGTAACAATGACATACTAACCGTATATGCTCAACTTATAATCATGAACATTTAAATGAAGGCTGGTGCTTTTTCAAGTACCTAAATGCTTATTGGATATTATACTGCAAATATCCAATAAGTGTTTAGTTGAATGAGCTACAACCTTCACTTAAGTTTTCATGATTACAAGTTTATGGATCAACTCATGTGATGGATTTGTTTTTAAAAACTGGCAAAATATTCGTTTTAAGTGTTTCCTAGAGTGTATCCTTTGTTTTATAATGAAATAGTTGTAAGAAATTAAAATTAAAGTCACTTAGCTGGTCACTGGTGGACTAGATAGTGGTCCTGGGTTCGAATCCGAATCCGAAGCCAAAGATGTTTTTTATGGGTTTTCGGATTCGATGGTCGCTAACAACCATAGTAATTGATGCGACATTAAATAAACCAAAAAAAAAGAAAATTAAACCATCAGACTCTTATCTTCACACTTTAGTGTTTCCTTAAATTTGAGTGACGACTATTAATTCCAATCTCAGACCGAAAAGTTTGACGAACATTGCGTTAAAACATGCAAAAGTATTATAATAATGATTCTTTAGGAAATAGAAGATATTTTTTGTTATATTTTTAATTATTTTTAAATTTTTGAACACTATTTGATTGTAGTCTATGTTTGTCAAATAGATGCTAGTATCTACCTAAAAATATCCAAAAAATGGAAATTTCAAAATATCCTAAATAACATCCTTTTTTAAAATATAGAATATTAAAACACTGTGTTTTCTTCATAAAATCTTAAGTTTAATAGATGAGACTTAGAAACTTTTTTATGATTATCTACTGAAAATATTCAGGTATTTAGTTTTGATGTATTCAAAGACTTTAATCTATTTACGACGTTTCTTCTGTTAGCTATTCGTACGTATACCTATAGATATAAAATTAAAATCTGTAAACTTCTCGTAGTAACAAACCTCCTATTTATCTTTATTTAATATCCAACAGGGATAGAATTAATTGCCTCAATAAAAACTTTTATAAAGTAAATAAATCAAAATTTTTATTATAGCCATTACACTGAAGAGGTTGTTCTTAATTAATTAATTATATCATATTAAAATCTTATCTAATAATTGTATTCTCTTTGCTTTCAGACTTTCGTTGCATGATGATATATCGTTATGAAGCTGTAAGTAGTCAAGTTGTATAATATATAAAAATAAGGGTACAGGATAGTAAATTGCGAATATGTATAAAAATGTAAGATTGAGAATGTTGAGAACTATAAAAATCAAAGTATTGGCAGTAATTTTAGTTTGAGCGAGAGATGTGTTATGCGTCTCAGTACGGTGTATGTTGTCAATGGTATTTCATTTCAAATTTGCATGTAAATAAATTGCATGACATTGTATACGAGTTGATTTAATATCATTTTGCAAATTGATTTAAATCGAGCAGTTTTATTTGATATCGCGCAGGGAACTTCTGTTCAAATCATCAAATATGCCATAATCATATTTTTCGTTATATTGCGACTTTAAAATTCGATGTAAAAGATTTTCCTTTGCTGGGTAAAGGAGAATATTTCACAGAGAGAGGAAAATATATAAATTGATATGCAGTCACCGTTATTTTCACCAATACTATGCTGTGCTTCAATTTCCGTTTCAGTTTCGAATTTTCTAATCGATATATGTAAAGCGGATCACACCTTTATATGGTTACTTTCAATTGTGTTTAGGATCAGTTAATTACTTTATATATGGAATTTTATCCGACACTTTTTCCTACTCGAATACATTTTTTTTTATTGTTGACAAGTTAAAAGATATGTCGTGTTGTATTGACACAAATCAAAAATTTGCATTGATTATAATTCTTGGATTTTCCTTTAATTTTGATGACAATAGATTTTAAGTGGAAATATATACAAGAAAATTTTAGTTGAGGTCAATGTTAAAAATTTAACTTATTTAAAATGTCATCATTCAAGCAAATTATACTCAATTACTAAAAAAAATAAATATAAATAATATTGTAGCCTCCAACATAAATATTTGATTACTTTTTAATTTGTTTAAAAACAATTTTTTCGTCCGCATTTTTGTTTTGGGTGAAATGTAAAAATTTTCAGTTGTACCCTTTGGATATGTAGGTATATGGCAAAACTCATGATATATAAATGGTGAACTATGTAACATAACTACATAGTCACACATATATCCCTTTGCCTTTTTCGTGGTTCATTGGAATTCACACTCATTTAACGCGTTTTTTTTTTTTAGAACAAAAACACGAATTATTAATTGCATTTAATCTGTGGAAATTGTATCGCTCGTGAAATCCTCGCTTAAATTTTTCAAACATTAAAATTTATTTTTTATTGATAAATGACTTTTTACATTTTTTTTTAAATGTATTAAAAAATTCACTTTACAAAAATTTTTAAGTAGAGACTTATTTCTAAGTTAATTTTTTACAAAAAATGTTAGTAGATTACGGTTACTCCAACAGACGATTCCTGTCAACAACGACAGGACTTTAATCTGGTGCTACATTATTTTTGATGCAAATCAATTTCAATAGTTTTCCGTTATAGTACAGTCATTTGGTAGTTTAACTTGGAAAGTAGTTTTCCGGGAGTTTTGAAATCCTCGTATCTGTCCCGCTCGTGCCGCTATATTGGAAAATGGCCCCTAGAACACGGTTTCTTGTCAATATCTCATTTCTAACTCATTTTACGGCAAAAAATTTACGTACAAAATGAAAGGAGAGAAAATTTCTTACAGTTTATATAATAGCCTTTTTTTCTTAAAATCATCAACAGTTTTGGCGTACGAGCGCCGCAACCTTTTTACATCTACGTCAATCCGTGTTATTACAATACACACATGAATACAATACATAAATACACAGTTAAAATTGCATGTCACGGGTAGCGTAGATGTATAAAAGTTTGCGGCGCTCGTACGCTAAAACTGTTGATTTTATAAAAAAAGAGTTACTGCATAAATTGTTGGAAATTTTTTCTTCTTTCATTTTTTATGGAAATGTTTCTGCCGTAAAATGAGTTGAAAAGGAGATAGAACTTATCGTAAGAGATAGATCATCATCATCAACATCACTCAAATACTTCAAAGTTAGTTGAAAAAGAACAAAAATAAGTGAATGCATTGTAACTACGTTGTGGAACGTGGCCTAAGATATGCGTCTCTTTATCCACTTTTTTAATTAAATAATATCTTACAAGACAACCATTCTTAAGGAGTAAACTTTAGTGAGCCGCCAATGCTAACAAACACCAATTTTTTTAAAGAGCAGCCTATCTAAACCCTTGTATAATATCTTTAACATCAATAGTCAGACGATCAGGTTTTGGCTAAAAAAGACTTTAGGTGACTTAAAATTAATATAAATTGTGACCTCACGGTTGGTCACGGTGGTTTTTTTATAGACAAAAAAAATTTTTTTTTCTTTACTTAAAATTACTTCAAAACCGTTATTGTTGGATATTTGTATCAAACTTAGTTTTTTTATGTACGATATACATTTACGAAAATATACTACAGTCCCTTATAAACTTTTACAATAAAAGCCAGGCCCTGATATTGGGCCAATACATAAATGAATTCATTTAGAAAAGAGAATACATCCTTAATTTGATCATCGTTTGAACATCGTAAAGTACATACTGCCAAAAAACAGGACTGTCGACGACTCCCATGCGGAAAAATTAAGCTCTGAGGTGTTGAACTTTCTTGAAAGTCTCTTTCGAGGGAATTATGGAACTCTATTTTCTTTATAAAAGTTCTCAAAGAAGTGTTTTCCTTTTAGAATGTCCCTTTCTTTGATTGTTTGGCTTCCTTTACCTCTGGCTACAATTTGAACATCGTCTTATGTATTTGTAGGGAAATAAACTGTTTATTTTAATTAGATACAAAACATGCGATAATCTAATTGTAAGACTTTAATTTTAGTGAAATACAAATAAATAATTCAGTTTTTACACAGTAGATACGTTCTATTCAAAATCGTTTAAACAGAGGCATAAAGTAGATACATAGAAAAAAGGAGAACTAGTTTCATTTCATTCAGCCCTGTAAAAATAGTTCAAATAAATGATTCATACAAACAAAAAAATTAATAGGAGAGTCGCATTCACCTAAAAGATAACAGATGATAATAAAAATATTTTCTTTAAAATATCAATTAAATAGCTACTCTAATCGCGCTAAATCGAATGAAATCGTGTAAAAATAGAAACTATTTTTGTTCTAAACCGTGTAAAATAGAATTGGGTGTAATATATGAATAAGTAAAAAAATAAAAGAGCTTATGGAGATGCAATTTTTTTCTCACAACTCATCATAAACAGTACAACACCCCAGCGTTATAGTTCTTAATGGAGAATTGTCGCATTATCTAAAACAAATAGAAAAAACCACAACACCAACAAAACACTTCTTGTATAACCTACGTAAAGTTAATAATCCAAACAACACAACACAACACATTTTTTTTTTAAATTTCCATTGTACACGTCAACCAAAATAATACAATACAACAAACATAATTTTTTTCTAAAGAGCACTTTTAATTATAAAAATGAAAATTTTATGTCATTACAAGATTAAATATTTAAATATTCCCTTTGAATTTTATTAATTTGTACGTTTTTTGTTACATTATCGATTTTATAAAGCATGAACATCTATTAAATGACGGCTTTCATGTTGCTTTTATACACGTATAAAATATTTTATTGTATAAGCGCTATTATTATAATTTTTCAAATGAAATTATTTCATAATTGTTTCGAAGCAATTAAATCTTCAATTCTTGTCCCATATATCATAATTAAATACAGTCAAACATTTAATAAAAACCGTAAAAATAAACTGATAATTTTATAGTAGAGATGATTAAATTAATATGTTGATAAATTGATTGGAATGAAAAAAAAAACCTCTTTTTACATCTTAGAAATAAATCAATAAAATAAAGTATCTAATTCACATAAAAAAGGTAATATATAGGCATGGAATTCAAAGGGAATTTTTTGTAGAATACATATTTTTTGTAAGTAATAGTGACAGTGAATCGTTTGGGATTTCGATGATAGATATCAAATATATTCGCAGTGGCCTAAACGTAAGACACAATTTTGTCTTATAAAAAAACTGAGTTATCTAAAGCTATGGGGGTATTAGATAAAAAATGGAGACACATTCGAGATTATTGTCTTTACTCTTGCTAAAAATATAAATTTAACGAAATACGAGAAAATCGAAATCCAATAAAAATAAATGAAATATTTACCAGCTTTAAGTTGCAATAGAAATAAAATTTTATTTCATACAATAATATAGATGTTATTATGTAATTGTTATGTGCATTGTTCACATTTGTTTGATTTTATCTTATTACAACTGTCCTCTGTACTCCATTTAATTCTAAAAAGGTAATATGTTGCAACGGAGACATATTATTGAAGTCAAGAAAAAAAAATTATGATCGATTGTTCATTACAAATTATAACTCGACTCGTATGGGGACACAAAGAAAACCAGCCTGTGTTTAACAATATGATTGTAAAATTAATGTTAATAAAAGTTTCAGGAGTGCACCACACATAGACATTATGGTTTTAACATTCATTTTTTGAATCAATACGCCACATGAAATGCATTAATGCGGCAAAAGCTTTTAGCAAAGAGGCAAAGGAAAAAAGATACCTACTTACCTATTTATTCTAAAAAGAATTTATGTATGCAATTATGGATTGAAAAGTAAATATTGTATTTATTGTGCAAGTCAACTTAAATAACTAGACTTTTATAAATCGGAAACTTTTTTTTTTTTAGTTTTTGTATAAAAATATTTCAAATATAAATAGGCACAAAAGTTAAAGGCTATGAAACATTTAAGATTTTTAGTATTTTTCAAAAAGATGTAACTTGTAAGAAATTTTTTTTTTATTTGATTTTTTTTTTTCTATCTGAAGATCAAAACTTTTTAACATCAGATATTTTTGAGTAATCGTAACAAAACTATTAATGTAAATTGTTGCACTATGGGCAATTATTTGAAGTGAAATTCAGTGCCTAACTTGACTTGATTTTAAGTCAAACTTAAGTTAAGTAACTTGAAAATCAATTGATGTAGCCTAAAAATCAAGTTAAGAAGTAAATCCCTTACAACATTTTTTTTTTCGTTGTACAGTTCTCATGATTTTCCTTCCCTTTATCACCACGACCAATGAGGTATTTTTTGATGTGACCCTCTGTATAAAGTAGGGGAGCATCAAGCTTTTAAAGAAAGCCAGTACCTGCCTAGGGGGGCTGCCATTGCTATCTCACCAGGTGTCATGTCCGTCTTTCTGAGATGCTGCAGTCTTCTTTTGAAAGCTGCCTCGTATGAGCACAATATATGCCGTTCTAACCGATCTTGTAAAGATGGTAATTTAGAGTACAGTGGCTCATATAGAGGCTTATGTTAGGAGTCTTACGTCTCTTTTGCGGAGTCACAATATGTCATGAGTCCTCTTCTTGAAGTATTTTATGAATTGCCTAGCTTGTCTCTACCCCGGAGTATTTCTTCAGTATGAGGCTTTTGTTTTGGTCTGCCAAACTAGAAACGCGTTTTTAATTTGGCTTTTTGTGATTCCACAAAAAGGTTAAGGCCCTATGAGGTCTGCTAAGGTGCCATTTTTGGCCAGTTGATCGGCCTTTTCATTATCCACATATCCTGGAGCCCACCATAAGTAGACCTTGTTGCAAGCTGTCAGCTCCCTAAGAGCTTGTTGACATTGCCAAACAAGTTTAGACCTAACCGTCTTAGATGACAGCGCCTTTAGCGCTGCTTGACTGTATAGACGGTGGTAGAACAAATGTAAATTTATAATTTTTGATATACCAAAAGTGACAAGATTTTTTCATTGAAAATAATGTTTAGGGCATTTTTAAGGGTTTTGATCCCATATTTTTATAATTAAAGACTTCGGATTAAAAACTTAAGAAACATATTACACACTTTTTGGCTTAAAGAACAAAAACTAATTTTACTAATTGTACCAGCCCTTATTAATAACTATCAAATTTCATGTTCTTAGTACTTCGGAATCGCTTTAGTAAGAGAAATGCACAGATCAAAGATACCTCAAAAAAGTAACTATATAGATGCTTAATATTCACTACTTGGCTTCGTTTTCTATAGATATTTAACCTAAAGTTGACTTGAAATTAAGGCAGGTCCAAAATGAAAGTCAAATATTAACAATAGATTTTTTTTTCATTTGCAAGTTTAAATATGAAAAACAATTCTTTCTGGAAATAACTTTTTGACTACTTGGCTTGATGAATCTCTACTTGTTACGTTATAAAATTAATTGAACTTTTTATTACTTTAAAACGAAACAATTTCCAAAGGCTAAGTTTGATTAGATTCAAATTCAGCGCTTTGTAACTTTCAAATGTTCTCTAGAGCACTTGAAAGTTGAAAATGTTAAGTCTTTATCTTCTCTTATGGATCCTTTAAAATTTCTACATGCAAATGTAAAGAAGCTTTTGTAGCTTTTTAACTTGTTAGTTTAAGGCTCGAAAAAATTATTGAAAATTATACTTAGTCTAATGATACAATTTTTATACTTAATTTATTTTCTGTGTTCAATTGTGGTAATGAAATTTTTGAAAATTTTCTAATTACTACCAATAACAGGTTCTTATAGTTTCCCTTTTCATAAACAGAGGCTTACGTTGAATTTTACGTGAACCGAGTTATGGGTAGTCACTCATTGTTATATTATTGTAAACAGGAATAAAACAAGATTACATAAATCTTACTTTTTGTAATAAATCTACGTCTCTATAATTTATTTATGAAGATTTATCAATCGATATATCAAGGCATTTATTAATTACTAAAACCCATGATTTAAAGACTAATTAAGATGTATAATTATAAAGCAAAAACGTTAGCTGTTTAGTAGTAAAGTTTCAATTAAATATCGTCCTACTCATTCTGATTTGTGTCGATATTTTTTTCTCAAGCGCTTGACTGAGTTGAGGTCAAAAATGTGACGAAACTAATCCGAAAAAAACAAGTTTCATAGACTGAAATATATATATATATATATATTATAAATACTTGTTAGAAAATTGGTGAAAGATAGTTATGGAAATGTTCAACATCATAAGCTTTGGAACAATACTCTGTGTAACCCCATCAAAACAATATTTCATTATCTCTGATAATCCTAAGTAAGTTTTAAGCTTTTAACCTTTAAATTTACAAAAAAAAAATGATGAAATAAAAATGCTCAACTCTTAACGAAGAAATTATACGAGTATATATATAGAATATATATAGAATAATGTATATATATATATATATATATATAGAATAACAAAGTTATTCTACGCTTTATGAAATTTTTAAGTTAGAAATGCCTTTTTTAAATTGTAACAGGGTCTTTAAAATTACACTGGGGTGTATTTGACACACGAATTGTTACCTTTAACTTCCAACGACTGTTCCAAACTTCTACTAGAAATACATTGAACCGGTATCAATGCTTCGATAGTTTCAAGCAGAGGTTCTTAAACTGGCCCATAGAACAATTCCAGTTAACAATTATTTGCATTATATATTCAAAAATCAAGTTTGAAGGGTGGCATAAAATGCTCACAATTAGAAAGAGTTCCGCGAGAAAAAAAGGTTTAATAAGAGGTCCGTGAATTACATAAGCTTAAGAAGCTCTGATGTAATAATATTTTAAAAATGAAATAATGAAAACTGAAATGAAATAATTGAAAAATAACGTTCGCAAAAATAAAAAACTTTAAACCCTCTCTTAAAAAGTCCTTCTTTAGTGGAAGCCTTAGTTTTTTTAAAAATTACACTTTCATGTTTTTTATTTTTAGTAGTTTAACCTCAAACGTGTCTATCAGTTAATAAAAGTACTGTTTTGTATATATAACTATATTGAGATAATAAACATATTTTCTGGAACAAAAATCTAGTTCAAAGGGCCAGTTTTTGAAGATATACGGTGTTAGATATTTTATGTCTTATATTTAGACCCATAATGCCTGTGTCGGGGGTGGTACAATTTTAGAAGTGATAAAACCATAGCCTTGACAAAATTTCGAATAAGTAAGAAACTCAAAGAATAATTAAATTTATTGGCAACGCTTGAATGAACTATTTTTATATGCATAATGTTTATACAGAAAAAGGGCGGCATAACCTGCAGCATACGAATATTTCTTGCAATGAAATCAGATTAAGATAATCACACCAAAGCTATACTTCCGCCGTATTACACACAACACAAAAATCTCGTTAATTCCGGAACGTCCAACGTTGAAAATAGCGGATCAGGGACGTACGTCCATAGCACATAACATAGAAAAGCAATGCTTTCTGTTGACATTAAAACAGTCCTCGTGTCACGCACATCCGCTAACGACAGCAAATACATTGACTCAATAATTGGAGATATGGTGAAGAATGTTAATGTGTTAATTGATGATCGTCATTGTATTGTTTGACTAAATCCTATTGGGGATTGACTCCCAATTCAATCTTCATTATCAGTCAACAGTCTGTCTGTCTGATGCATAAGCATGTCTCAACTTTCAATTCAAATCGTTCTATAACAGGAAATTATCATTATGTGGCCATTGTTTATACAATTTGAAACGCCAACGATGCCTCCCGAAGCACAGAGATAATGCAATTAATAACATTTTATATGATTCAATTTCAGTATAAGCATAATTTATTCAACATATTTCATCATTAATGATGAACTATCAAATTAAATTTCTGTGTAAAACAGACTAAAGTAGTAAAATCCGCTGTTATATTAGGTTTGTTCCAGACATTGAAGCAAAACACGTCCACGTTAGACAAAGAGTAAGGTACCCTGACCAAGAGACAAGAGTGAGTGAAGAAACGCCCCAGTCCACAGCCGTTTGGCCGCACCAGGCCGAGAGCCGAGCTATAAACGAACATTTTTATGACTATAGCTCATCCGGGCACTGTTTTGGAGGTGTTTAAACACCGCAAAAACAGTTTTAAATTAGGGTGAAGCCCTTGCTTCATGATTTCCACTCACTCTTACTCTTTGTCATTCGATGGACGTGTTTTCACATCATTAAATGAACAAGTGAAACAAACCTATTATATATGGTCCTTAAAACTTTAACTAATCAGGAGCAATAGGAGCATTTACCAAGAGTCCATATCGCGGGAGGGCTCAGAAAAGCCGCTCAAAAATCAAACACCCAATCATCTAGGCAATTTATTTTGAAATTATACTTCTTTAGGCGCGTTATGAAAAAATGATGAGAGTGAAATTTTAAGATGCGCGCGCATTTTCAGCCAAAAATTAACAAAATGAAGTTAGTCGCAAAACCAGTGGGTGTCCTGGTGCGCGAAATTTGAATTTTTGTTGTATTTATTTTCTAATTCATTTATTTTTCTTCTGAAACCGCAGCGCGGTTCCAGAAGCATTTGCAGCGTTCTATTTTATCATCACAAACTAATAAGATGAAGTTGCCCGCAAAACGGCTCTGTATTTTAACTAGACGCGCGTAATTTGAATTTTTGTTGTATTTATTTTCTAATTTATTTATATTTATATTTTAATTAAAAATAATTATATATACAAATGACACATATTATTAATAAATAAGTAATTACTTTTCTCGAATTTTGCATTACCTGTACCGTACTTTTTGAATTTTAATTATGAAAATGACGTCTGCATTCCATGCATATTCTTAGTTATCACGAAATCTGGGATTCTGAAATGATTCAACTATCTTAGAATAATAATTTAGTAACACAAGATATGAATAAGATTAAGACATTTACTTTGACAAGTAGCTACTTACTTTATATCGCAATTTTTATGAAGCTTCGTTTTCATGACATGCATGAATTGTTAACCAGAAAAATGATCCTGACAAATTTTATAAACGTCTTGCAGCTTTCTTTGGATATTATTTATTGATACAAATTAAAATATTATTCTCTTAATTTTATTTTTAATAATTATATCTTTAAATATATATTTTATTATTATTAAGTATTAAATTACAGTTTTTTAAAATTGATTATTTGAATAAAATTAATAAAAACTAATTTTTAATGATACCAAAGAAGTATAACTTCTCACGCGCGTACATAAGTACACGCAACCACTTTTTTCTTATTTTTTTATTTTTCATATTATAAGTATAAGTTTTCAAGCGGCAACACGTAACTTGGTTCTCATCAAAATTGACAAAAATAATCAGAAGCATGATATACAAATTAATACTCAGGCTATGAAGAGATAAACCACATGAATAACCCTACTCTCTTAAATCGAAATAGTGGCTTTCGACTATAAATAGTGACTATTCATTATTTTGTAGTGAAAAGTATACCACCAAATTCAAATAGTGGTATACTTTTCACTACAAAATCACTATTTTTAGTCGAAAGTCACTATTTCGATTAAAGAGAGTACTGAAAAAAAAATAGGACAACTCCTAAAAATACATTAGAAAATTATTTTTATAAACTTTTTTCAATCTTTAAATTAAGGAATTAAAAAATTACAAAACAAAAGTTCTTTACATTTACATGTAGCTTGATAATTGCAAGAACAGAATTTGTAAAAATTGATATTCAAATGAAACACTTAGAAAATGTGGGCTTCTAACTAAATAACACGTTTTAAAATTTTACATTCACTAAGAAATTTAATTTTCTAATATTTTGGTCCCAAATATCAGTTATTTCAAATCTTATAACTGTATTTTCGTTCGAGTACCTACTAGAAAACTTAATGGTAAGTCAATTTACTTACCAGCTACATATTCCTTAAACAAGCAACCAACAATAATTGTTTAAGGCCGAAAATAGTCTTAAAAAGTATAAAAAATATTTTATCTTTAAATCTTTCATGTTTCATTTTTAAGGCTACAATCTCAGAAATTTTATTATACATTAAAATCGCTATTTGTCGAAAATAAACTTTCAAATCTATTATGCGGTGTCCTTGAACCAATCTATTTGATTAAAAAAGTAGGTTTATAAGCCTTTTTAAGAATGTAATCTATATATATATATATATATATATATATATATATATAATATAGCAAAAAAAAATTCAATTACACGCAGTCTTTCATACAACCGTAACAGGGGAAGTAGGTTAGCATAAATCAGGAAATAAAATTTGGAAAACGAGTCTTTTCTTGTACATGTAAATAATTAAGGAATAGAGCACGTTTTTATGTGTATACATCAAATCTTGGTTGAGTAATGTAATATTTAAAATTATACGCAACTTGACAATATATGAATCATTAACCAGATAGCTATGAGCCAACGTATCGTGTGTGTGGGTTTTGAAAATGGCATAGGTGCATGTGACGTAAATGTCTATGTTTGAATAAAAATAGAATCAAAAATTGTTTAAAATTCGAAGAAAATCTTAACTAGTAATATAAGGATTGCCTAATCGGTACATTAAGTGACTGAAAACAAAAATGATAGGTGCAGGCTTTTAACAAGTCAATCACTACATTCAATATTGTGCAGACTGTTTTAAAGAGTAGCACCCTATAAGCCCTTAACTATAGGGGGTAAAGATCTTGGAAAAAAAATCTTTTAGATAAAAGTAAAGATGTTTATATTGTAACCGGAGACACTTTTTATAGACTATGTACTGACAAAAAATCGTTAATAATGGCATAGGAAATGTTATTTTATCCGTGACTTGCAGTCCTTGCATAATACATAATATATATTTTAGTTTAAATAGCTTTTCAATTGCAATGCTTTATTCAATCGTCATAAGCGATCGCTTCGGTCCCACGTTCATAATTCACTTCGAAGCCAATTTGCAATCTGTAAGTCGTCAACCCCCAAAGAATAATAACCAAATGCTTCCATTATTTCCATTATAACATTGCTCGTTGTCGACATTTCCCACATCATCTATAAAAAAACCAACGATCCTATTTTAATCTTTTCCTTCCTCATTGTGTCAAGGTTTCCTACTAAATTAGATTTGTTTTTCATTTATTTTTATTCTTAATCTTCAACCCCAACCTCAATACGTTTACATTCTTAGGATATGACGAATTTTTTAACAATAGTTAATTATGCAAAAATTCACTAAGAAACTTACAACAGGAAATTGAATCGTTTTCAGAGTTTATTTGACATGAAAAGTTTGAATAATTATTTAATCGTAATGTATAATATAATTTTTTTGTAATAAAGAAAGACTCATTAAGAAGATATAAAATAGAAGATATCCCAATAAAATTCATAACATTCAATATGATTCAATATAATCAAGGTTAAAATAATCTAATCAATGAATCATTTGCATCTGATAAGAATTACGGATCTTATTAATCATAAACCTTATTTATTTAAATAAATTATTTAAAGTATTTAATGTAGGAAATGTAATATGTTTCACTATAGTATTAGGCTATATGCATATTGAATTAATTGGTTTACATTATTTAAATGAATAATAAGAAAAAATAATATTTTTAACTTTTTATTGATTAAATTGGATAATGTAGGTGCCAATAAAAATTTTAGGTTTAAAAAAAAGAAAAAAAAAGTCCATCCCTGGCGGGGATCGAACCCACGACCTTTGGATTAGAAGTCCAACGCGCTATCCTCTGCGCCACAGGGACCTATACAAGCATTGCTGTTACATTTGCTTTTAAACTACACATCACTCATACCAAATAATAACACTTTGTTTCTTATTATACACGAAATATTTTCTTTATCAGCATTTTTCTTAATAAAACGTTATTTTGCGCCAAAATTTTCATGCACACATCAATATTTTAACTGACATTCATATAATCTAGGTCTTCAAATGTAAATTAAAAATAACACATTTATATTTTTTAAAGAAATATATAGGCTTATTATGTGACTATTTCAGTTTTTATAAGGTTTTCCGGACAGAAAATTGGGTTCATGACAACATTTCACAGTACGTAATTTGAATAAAGAAAAAAATCTTTGTGAAATTTTAAGATTTTGTTGTGTTTACGTCGTTATTAAAAAAAATATCAAAATTGATGTTTTATCTCTCTTTGTTGCATTGCTTCATATGGACGATAGTGCTTTTACATTGATTTAAACATCAATATCTCAAAAGAAAAATAATAATAACTTTATCAAAAGCTAAGAAATTATTTATGGAGACTTTTTAAGTCTTTAAATCAATTTTCAAAGAGGTCTTCTGTTTATTTTTTTGAAAAAATGAAATATTACATTTTTATTATTTTTACTTGTAGATTTTAGGCTTGTTATGGCTGTATAATGTATTTATCCTTTTTTAGTATGTAGGGTAGGCGTAAGTAGTGCGAAACCCTTCAACCGTAATTTTCTCATACTTGGCTAATTTTAACTCATAATATATTTAGTATATTGTAAAGTATTCAATGCAATTTCCCCTCGACATCTTCCTAATAACCTCAAATCAATTAAATAATGTTTATTATCAATAAAAACGCTTGATTTGTTTTGTTATAAAGATAATAAAATATATTTCATTAAAAATTAGTTCTCACGATTTGTCGATGACCCACATTTTGAGAGACTCTGTTACAAAGGACACCATATGTGCATCGCCTCAAGTGAAATAGTTTATACGTTAGCATGGTATAACAGCATGAGGACCTTGATGCTATTAAATGTATTTGCTATATAATATGATTAGAGATTGATAAGGCTCGTGTCTGTTCTGCGATATAATCACATTGGCAACGCCATCGACAAGAAAACTACCTCGACTGATTTCTTCTATATTAATAACTGTCTACCAAGATCACATTATTATGAAGAATCCTTCGAATGTACAACTAATAATAGAAATCACATACCAAATTAGGTCAATTTAGTCCAAGGTAGTTGAACAACTCGACGCCTGACTAAAACCATCTGCTCGTATTTTGAATCAAATCATTTTGTTTTGTAGGTTACTATTTAACTTCGTTTATAATAAAAAGAAAGAATTGTAAGAGAAAAGATTGGGTTACATAAGAAAAAACGAGAAGCTGTCTGTCTAATTTAGTTATATTTTGATTGTTTTCAAAGCCATTAAATAATGACGTGGTTTTGTCTTCTTTTTCATATCCTTTGTGCTAATACCACGTTATATCCTTAAGACATTTTAAATTGAATTTTTATTGGGTTGAAGATAACAAGTTTAGTAAAAATTTGCCCTAATTTTATAAATAAAAAAATATATAAAATTAGGTCAGTATATGAAATCTACTAAAAAAGATGAATTGATTTTATAAATATTTTTAGTTTTAGTCTACTTATATAAAAAATTTATGACTTAGTGCCGAATGTCTGAATGTCTTAGTTCAATGGTAAACATTATAGGATATTCTGTTATAAGGCAATTAGCTTAATAATTTGGTCAAATAATGTGTAAAATATTTTTTTAAATTTGGGCAGACACAGTGCAGAAGTTGATTAGAGCCAGATTAACCTGTCACATGAATAACGTCACCATCCTTTGATGGTCCTTAGAAACCATTCCTTTATTTTTATTATTACTGTGGAGATTAATACTCCACTAAATCAGCATGCCTCTTGCTCTTGAGCCTTCTTTGATTTCTGGGTGGAGGCAAATTATGTAGGTTTCCCCGAACAGTTGGCTTAGGGTGAGATGCAAATCTTTTGCTTAGCTTACGATAGTTGCTTTGGATAACAGCCACCACTTCTGGCATTTCTAAGTCGTGGTGCAGAGTGGCACCTATAACCTACCACGGAGCATTAGTCACAAGTCTCAAAGTCCTATTCTGAGTCACCTGTACTCGATTTATTTGGCTTTTGGATGCTGTACCCCAAAGCTCACACCCATACATCCAAACAGGTCTAATAACTTGAAGATAAAAGAGTCGCTTCAGATGCATGGATAAAGCCCTGTTGCCAATTAGCCATTTAAGTTGCTTAAGGCGAATACGTAGTCGAGTTGTGAGGCCCGTGATGTGTGCGTTCCAGGTGAGTCTGGAGTCCATGGTTAGAGCCAAGTATTTAATCGTGTCCACCCTGGGTACTGGGTACCCTGAGTTTGTCTGGTTTGAAAATTACATTGTTTTGAGATTGTTTGAACAATGTTCTGGACAATTTCGATTTACACAATATCAGTTCAAAATATCCTGTAGGTAGGTATGACTATAAATATTTTGGTGGAACGTCTTAGTATTAGGGTTAGATTTCATATTTAGTCCTTTAAAATCCGCCAAAGCCAAACTACGTTTTACATAAGTGAAAATATCTGGTGCGAGGCGTCACGGTACTTTCTTTTACTTTCGTTTATGAAACTTACTGTTGGTTAAAAGAACTATAAGTACTTTATAACTATACAAATACATATAAACAGAACTATTGTACACTATATGCATATGGTTATACGAATTCCAAACCTTCACCCCAGAATAACCGCCCTTATTCGAATTTTCCCAGGAAAAAGTTCCAAATAAAAGGTGTTGCCTTTAATGAGTCTAAGAACTATAGTAAGTTTAAAGAAAATCGTTGGAGCCGTTTTTAAAAAACATTGAAAAAGCTTAAAAACCCCTAGAATAAAGTGGAGCTTTGGGTTACCCGATTTCAACCAAAAGCTTTGCGACACAACTAGGTATAATAGGAGGTTAAATACCAAGTTTGTGAAATTTAGATAAAGCTTTTGATTTGCTATGGCTGTCACACACAGACATGTTTCTAAAAACCACTTTTTTGGACTCAGGGGACCTCAAAACATGTATTTCCGGTGAAAGCTCGAATTCGAAAATTCGACCCGATTACAATACTTCCTTTACTATCTATATAGTAGTAAAAGAAAGTAATAAAATTGAAATAAAGAAACAGCTTGATTAAAATATTTATTATTTAAGTTGAGCCATTTGAAAAAGATTTTTTAAAAATATTCTAAAATTTTACAAAATTAATTTTTTAAAACTCTTCTTTTGTAGTTTGCTAAAATTTATCAATAGTTGAAATAATCGATGCATCGATTGTCGATTGTCGATTAATGCATCGGTCGTCAATGTCATTTTTAATCCGATTATAAAGGATTAACTTATTTTTCAACTTTAAAGTTTTAGATTTTGTAATTCGTCGATATTTTTCCTATCAAATACTTACAGAACATAGAACAAAAATCATGATTCAATTTTGAAATTGTTTGGGTTAAACGGTATTTTAGCGTACAAAAAATGACCAAAAAACAAAAATTGATTTTGTATTTTTAATAAAGGTAATAAATAGGTATATAAATGATAGTTTAATGGCAATTTTACGTCTTCATATGGAATGAATAACAGTACCTAATGATGTGAAACGTTTGAAAGTAATCTATTGTCAGTAATCCAAAGTTATTTTCGGGTTTTGTCCAACGTTTTTCTTCGTGAATCACCCCTGAATTAAAGCAAATAAAAGTAATCTTATATTTCGTTCTTCCAACCTCAAATTATCAAGGGTCACCTGTATATAGCTTGAAAATATTTTTAAAAAAATATTATTGGAATATTTATCGGCCCTTATGCATTGATTTCTCCTAAATTACTATTTTTGTTCGAAAATATTTTCAAATATTTTTTGAGGGATTATTTTTACGTTACGTGTTTTACCATTTTTTTTCTTGGTGAAATAAACAGGACTATATCCTAATAGGATTATTTTTAAGAGAACATAGAAGCTTAATATGTCTTTGAACTCAATAGGACTTATTTTATCCTCTTTGTTGTGATAGCGTCAAAAAATATTATTGCCATTGTTGTGACTATAATACAAACATTTTTATCTCTTTTGTTACTAAGCCGATAAAACAATCTTAACTTCTTGGAAAAAATTTTCACTTCTCTATAAAAAATATCAGCAGGTAAGGAAAATGAAGAAAAGTTAATATAAAAAATTGAAAAATTGAAGTTGTTATTTTAATATAGAATTATAGAGATTTATATAGAATAATAAAATTATATGGAATCATTCTTGCTCTTCTACTTATCACCTACTGTTCAAGGAAATCATATATTCTATAGATAATGTATTGGTAAAATGTACGTAAATATTAATCATAAAAATATTAATTCATATAAAGTATTCAGTGCTTAGGAAAAGTTCAAGAATTATTCTGAAAACAACTTAAATTTTACGTAAGTCACTTTTTACAGATTCAAAAAATCTTTCAAAAATCAGAAAAGTTAACTTTTTTTCCAATAATAACGTCATTGCCTAAACATAAAACATCTCTTATGATATTTGGGCTCAAGCCCCGAAGCATTATATTAACAAACGGAAGATGCAAATGATGTCACTTTAAACAGAAAAATTATGAATTTCATCAGTTTTTAAAGTGGCACTCTCACAGGTGTTGCATATGGTTGAGATGACGCCATAATAAAAAAAAAAGGAAAATTAGAAACTAAAACGACCATTTTAGACACGCAGAAAGATTCCATTCTTATCTTGCATTGTTCGATTACTTCTCTACTATCTAATTTACATTTAAGTAATTTAAAAAAATAGGTAATTGAAAGTTTTCTCGTCTCTAAATGTAAGAGAAAATCAAAATGATTCGATGTGATAAGAACATGGTTTAGCTAATAAAATATTTCCAATCTATCGTACATTAGATGTTGTGAGAAGGACTTGAGCTATTTAAAAATAGATTCTATAGTGCAAATGATAATTCCTCCGAAGGCGTCTCTTCCAAAAACGGGTTTATATCCGCCCAAGTTGGTAACAATGAAGCACGCGTCATAAACTACGGTCCCACGCTAATATCCACCTGTTTCTCCTTTACCTATGGTTACATGTTGAAGCCGGTAACTATTTGTGACAGTGGTTTTCAATCGGTGGTTTGCGGATATTTGGAAATCCAAAGTAGATTCCAATGTTTATACTTGCACATTAAATATTAATCAGTGGCGTAGCTATTAGTCGTTTCAATGATATGAGGCCCTCAATCTTCAATGTGCTCAAAATAAAAATGTGTATCCTCAAGGTTTTCACTAGATTCCACCTTTGCGATATCTTCAACTTCAGAATTATTCGTCGGTACTTCGGAAGCACACAATTTAAAGCCAAATTCACCATCAGAGTCCAGATCGTTATAAGAATTATTTTCTTCAAACAATTTCTTTTATTTCATCAATTAGTTTAACCATTTCTTTGGGACACCAGGTATTACGTATAAGAGAAAAGTGTACAAA
This sequence comes from Sisyra nigra, assembly GCA_958496155.1. Classification (NCBI taxonomy): domain Eukaryota; kingdom Metazoa; phylum Arthropoda; class Insecta; order Neuroptera; family Sisyridae; genus Sisyra; species Sisyra nigra. The sequence goes on from OY292315.1 coordinate 26,762,951, forward strand.
AATATGTCCCAAAAGTTTTATCCTGTATACGGTGAGCTTAGAAACATTTTTTTTAGTATAATTATAGCTCCTTAAATTTTCAACAAGTTTTCTTCTATACATTTTTACGTTTTCCTGTTAGTTTTTGAGTTATACGACCTCAAAAGTAAGATCTCATAGTCAAAAATCCCCTCTTTCCAACGCACTCTACAAACCAGTCAATCGCTTGATTACTGTAAAAATCTTTAAGTCATCGAGTTTCTTAAAAGAGTGAATAGGGGATGAAATTGAAAAGTCGTTGGACATTTTTGAATCTGGATGTTAATTAAATACAATAACCAATTACGGAGCGCACTAACGGAATAAATGAATGGTTTGTAGAGTGCGTTGAAAGAAAGAATGATTGACTACGGGATCTAACTTTTGAGGGCGTATATCTCAAAAACTATCAGCGAAACAAAAAACAAAGTTTATAAGTCTTTTCCTAAGCCCACCGTTTTCAAGATATACACGAGGAAATTTTTGGGAAATATATTTTTTGCACCTTTATCTTATCTGTATCTGGTGTCCCCAGGTAGGTCAGTCCAATGCATGATAACTTACTTATCTATTTATTAGATACTGCTATACAAAATTTCAACGTATATAAAACACTTTTCGATTATCATAACGGCACTTATAAGAAGTTTTCCTTCAAATAGCATAAATAATTTTCTTTTTGTAATTTTATCTTTAAACACAATAGGTTAGAAATTTTTAAGGGTTCATCATAATAAAAAGGTTAAGAACCACTGATCTATAGAGAGCATAATACCAATAGCGAATGTATGGGTCAGATCAAGCTTCACATACAGCAGCGGCTTTTTGTTTTGCAAGATCACTCGGAAGATTATGTAGGTGCAGTTAGTCACATTTGTTGGCAGTAAAATAGGCTTCGGTGTTTTAAGGCCCAGGTGGACGGACGACACCAATTGAAGACAATTATATCTACTTTATATGCACTTGTACTGAATGTAATTGCGAAAAAGTGCAATTGCGATACGCTTATGAGGCGTGTGTTACAAAGAAAATTTAACTCGATTGAAATGGAAGACAATAAAATCTCTTACATAAAATTATATTCATCTAAGTGTATCGTTAAAAAATGATTTATCTTTCGCCATTATCAACCTTGAAATATCTTAGAAGCTAATCAGCATTTTAACATAGTACGTTATCTCTTAATTCTTCGAACTATCATCATTTAAAAGAAAAAAAAATGTACATTTGTTTTGACTTATAATTTTTTTCGATTATCAAAACTGGTTTTTACAATTCGTTGTTTAAAATATTAACGATAACTTGTAAACATAAAATTTGATATAGTATCACTGTTGAATTCCTTTTTTTCGTCATTTCTTTTGATATCTGAAATCTTGAAAGAATCTTGGGAACGCGTGTGCTTTGAAGTTTAATCCATGTTTCAATTTACGTAAGTGATTATTTTATGAAAGGGCTGAAGCGGATTTGCGATTATCTAATCGAGATTAAAATCAAAGATTAGTCATTATTGTTGTTTGAATATCAAGGGTTTTAAATCACGTTTCATACATCCGTTCCTGGAGTAGAAAAATATTGAAATTTCAATTATTAACATTGATGAGTTGATTTTTTTTAATTGTCTGGAGTGAAAATAAAGCTCGGTTTCCGGCTTGAAGTTTTCATGAAAGCGGAATTATTTAATCTTCTCAAAGGTATTAGAGAATAAATGTTTGGTGAAATAAAAGTAGCAAGTTGTTGTGGAAATGTTTGGCTGGTTTTAGCGCGTGTATGGGGCTGTGATTATTAAATTATGTAGTATAGTAATAATAATAATAGTAATAACAACTTATTGCCAAATTTTTAAATACATATTTAAAAAAATATATTCATATTGGTAGTCTGATGCACCGTTTCCATAACCATCGGTATTTTTGATTAGGAAATAAGACTTTACTTATAATAGTTTTAGTAATAATAATTTTTTTAGTTTGAGAAAAAAAGTGCCTTAAAACCCAAACTTACTAAATTAGGCAGTAAATATGTAGCGTTCTCATCACCAACTTTTATCATTTTGGATTTTGATGTAGACTTACGTCTCTCCCTTAAGGCTCTTATGGAGGTGTTTTTACAAGAAAATCAGGGGTCAACGTTTTCTAATACCAACTAAATAAAAATAATTTAATTAAAATGTAATTGTTATAAATACTGTTTTGATTTAATCACAGTTTTAAATAATTTTCCACAGCTTTTTTGTGTTTTAACTAAAATCAAAGCATTCCTTTATTTTGCCAGGCTTTAATTTTAGTTAATTACATCATAAAATCAACATTTATTAATCTAAACTATTTTGACATTAAACACTAACTGGGTGCCTATCAGATATATGTATACCATTAAATTCCTTAAATTTCCCACAAGCATTTCACATAACACAAAAATGTATGAAACTTGTGCTGTATAATTATATGGCATAAATTTTAACATTCAAAAATATTTAGTGCCAGCATCAAGCAATTTATAGTACCTAATCAATTCCATGTTAATCATCACGTTGTCTGTCTTTAAACCATTTAAAATTACAAATTTTCCCCTCATTTTCTTCTCGTGAACAATCCCAAATATTTCTATGTTTCGAACATTTTAAAATTATTACAACAAATTGAATTGGCTTCATTAACATAATTGATTAGATGAACTCTACATATGTCCAATTTAAATCATTACAAAGCCGTTTAATTAATTGATTTTCTTTTTAAATCGCACCCATCACAAATTTATTTCAATATCCCCGATCAATTAACAGCTTTGAAATTTATCGATCACCAATATATTAATTACAACAACTTCCATTGATTTATTGAAGTTCATCAAATTTTAGTGACACAATATTTCTATGGCAGACCGTAAATGTCAATGTTTTTACCACCACATTCATTTAGAAAAAAGTGTAAAACACAAATAAATATAGCGGTTGTAAAATTAAATTAAGGGGAAAAGATGCTTGGTATTATGTGAAAGATGAAGATAATAAAAATAAATTTATTGGTTTTTTAAGACATAAAAGTGAATTTCTAGGGAAATAAAATAATATCGACACAAATAAAATGTGTTTGAAGACAAATAAATTCATTCGGTGACGAATATCTTAAAGGAAATCAACACATTCCATTGTCAACAAAACGAACTTATTTATAGCCTGATTGTTTCTATTTGGCACTGATTTTATTTCAACTTTGCTTAGTATTATCTGACAAGGAATTTTTTCTGTCTTCCCTTGATTTTGTAGTGCAAATGACTATTATAATTTTAGACAGTTGATAAACCAAAAAAGTCTAATCATGAAAGCATTAGAAAATATTTTTATGATAACCCCTCTATGAAAAGGTAAACGTGTGAATTGATATTCTTAGTATTGGTTTCATAAAGATATTACCACATTATATTCACAGTCAAATAATACGTAGGTAACATTTTTGCCTCATTCCCATATATCTAGTCATTTGTATTTTGGGTCCTCTTTGGATATCATAATATTTGCAGGTGTTTTCTCAAACTACAGTAGATTTGTTCCAATCGTTCTGCCTTGGTGGTGCACGAACATTGACAAGAGCAGACAATAGCGAATGAAAGAAAATGTTTGCAGAACTTAGACTATTATCCAGTAGGTACTCGTACATGTATAGATTAATATGAATGATTTAATCATAGTTTTTTAATATTTTCATCATTTTTATAAGAAATATTTTAACAAAATATATTTCCTCTTCTCCAAGTCTCTTTGATGAGCTATGCTGCGACTCAGGATCAGGATAAACGACATCAGTATTGGCAGTCCATCTTCAAAATCATTCTCCTGAATCAATTTTGATATCTCCATTATGGAGGTTGCCCAATAACAATTAAGGCAAACTGCAGAACATTTTGAGAGGTCTGTCTTCCGATATCCAAAAATTGGTTTACAGTTTCCCTTTGCATCGGTAGAATATCAACTTTAGAAGCTCAGAAGGTGCTGCAGGTTTCGAATTTTGAACATGCATCAATATGTGTCCATACTTTTTCCAGCCCGAGCCTTGAGGGTCGCCACGACTGGACCTGATTTGCTCGGAGGCTATGCAAGCGGGCTTTGCCTAGTGTTGGGGGAAATGGAGACAAAATAAATGTAGGTAATCTTTGTCACTGACTTAGCGAATCGTTTGTATCTAAGACTGTCATGAAAATCGTCTTTATTGCCCCCATATAAAGAGATGAAAAAACGTTCGCCAACGACAGAGAGCCAATTAGGGCCGACTTTCTTATTGAGGAATAATGCTGTTCCGCAAGCTAACTCGGGACGTTGCTTCAGGGTTGTGAAAATTTTTATTTTGTCGATATTGTAAGCTGCTGAATATAAGCTAATACTTATAAGTCGTTTCACATCTGGAGAAGGCATTGAGAAACAGAAACAACAGAGTATCTGCAATTACGTAAGTACATAAAACTTGACGGGCAGTAAAATTGTTCGGATGTATGCCCTTTCGATTGCGACCACGAGACAAAAGTTGCGGTGTTCACTGACTTTCCACGACAAGCCCAAAAAAATTTAACATTTCAAAATGGACTACAGTAGTTGACGGCATTCTAAAATCCAACTTAGTAGCTGACTGTTTTGTTGGCAATCGCTTTGAGCGGCCACATATAATTTAGGGCAGTGATCTCCGCCTATATCGAGGTTGATCTTCCAAATTGCATCAAAATGACTTTTTTGGCATTCCCTCCGGTATTTCTTCTCCAAATCTTCCATCCATTACCGATCCATCTGTAAACCATGTCAGTTATTGGTTTGGATCCTTCCTCTCTCATATATATTTAATCTTAAGGTATTGTACCATGTATTGTTACATACCATGTAAGGATGCTTGAACCTGTAATCAAAAAGCTCACCGTTTCCAAAAGACTCGTGAGAACTTTCACTATTTTCGCATGAGTCCTATATTTTTGCCTAGCCTTATCCTAATACAATAATAGAGCATTATTTCTCCAATGACTTGTTTCTGTTAGTTTTTGTCTTTTTATTTATAGTTGTTACTTATTATTGTAAAACTTCTTTAGCTAAAATAGCTTAAAAATTTTCTTAAATCTTTCATCAAAATCTCCCATTTCTCGTTCAAATATAGATGAATAATGAGCCGATGTATAAAAGTTGCAACGTTTTTAAATTCATTTCAAATGCAACTTTTGTTGCATTTTGTATTATTTGAACAGTTTTGTAAAGAACTAAATGCACGGACAGCACATTTTCAAATCTGCCTCGAGGCTGAAAAACGCTGCTCCATATTCAAACAATTATTGAAACCTAAAAAAAAAACAATTATTTTTATTGCGGAACTAAACCATAACTGTCTGAACCAGGACATGGACATAAATCGAATTATTAACAATATCAATAATTTACATATTACATATATTTTATTTGAATTAATATTTAATATTTCCTTATTAGTTACGGACATAATTTTATTATTATTTAGTCTTCAAAATACAAGACAGATTTTTTTTAGAATTTCCTTGAAATTTTTTCTAACAAAGTAAAAACATGCTTTTTTTATTACTTAAGTACCAAAGGTAAAAATGATTACCAAATATTCATGAATGATTTTTCAATTAATCTCTTGTTAAAAATGTTTACGCTTTGTTAAATTTACATGACTTCATATTATTTGCGAGTACACCGTGAAAACGGAACGAAACGGAGGAAAACAGAAGTTTTTCTTTTCGTACATATATACATTTTATACACACACAAATGTTACAAATGTGCCGCTGTTCTGACAGACTTATTAGTTAACTCAAGAAGAATGAATACGATTTATTTATAATACGTAGGAGTAAAATGTTTTAACAAGGCAATTCCGTTAAAAAGAAGGGAGAGAAAAAAAATGTTTTCTTTACCCGCATTATTGTTATGGAACATGACGTTAACAGATTCGGATGATAAATACGATTTTGTTGGTACGAAAATGAAAGAAATATGAAAAGCTTTTAAATAACGTCTGTATATTGTATGTTAAGTTTACTTGTGGAAAAAAGTTCAAAACATTAATCGATTCGATTTTGAGATACAGTCGAAGCTAGATAAACGAAAGTTCAAGAGACCGCGGTCTTTTTTCACTTAAGAAGAATTTTTACTTATCCGAATTTTCACTTTATAGAGGTAGACGCAAATAACTGTTTTAGTTATAGAGGTTCACAAAGTCCTTGAGCAAATTTGTTTCGGCTCTTTTCTTAAAATGGTTGGTTATCACTGGATTAATATTTTGATTTTCTAATCAAACAGGTATCTTAGATGTCCTATACCGATTTTGAGATATATTTTTCTTCATCAAAATCAAAGTGATCCATCTTTACATCGACAGAAGTAGACTTTTCAACGTCACGTTCTCAAATCTACCTCTTAAAATTCCATTTTTTTAGTTTATGTAAATTATGTTTATAGTTTTCTATTATAAAACTATGTTACACTATATATGGTGAAATTATCCCCTAACACTTATTATATATTTAATTTTTGGGGTTTTTCTCAAAAACTAATTGAGGTAAAGACCTGAAACACTTAGCATCGTATAATAAGTATCAAAAAATCGTCTATACTCTATATACCATTTAAATATCTTCTCACAACCGATAAATTATGTTTATAATCTCGTAATTTTTATTAGAAACAAAATCAAATTTTATTATCAACTAGCTGATATCCACCCGTTTCGCTGGGCATAGCATAATTAAATAATTGATTATTAATTTTAAACACTCAAAGAAAAATATAAAAAGATACTTTCAGCTATTTTATCTAAAATGAAAAAAGGTATTCCTCAGGAACCGTACATTTTCTAGAGTAACAAATATGTTGGTATAAGAATAAGGTTTTATAATTACTTAGTTCATAAAAATCCTTGAAACTATATTTTAGAAAAGTGAAAAACACTGATTGGAAATAACGAAACAGTAGGAGGCCCATTAAAATAATCATAAGTTATTTGTAAGATATTTGACGAAGGATTTATAAGATATTCAAAATTTTACAAATAATATTTTTATAAAATGTTTCTATTGTATACAATTTTTCAAATTTTTAAATATACAAAGATAATTGATGCAATCCACCGATTTCAATGTCATTTTTAATCCGATTTAAAGAATTAAAATATTTTTCAACTTTGATATTTTGGATTTTGCACTTGATCGATATTTTTCTTATCAATTACAGAACATTGAATAAAAATCATTGCTTTGGATAAACATAAAATGTTCTCTAATCTTTAAGGGTTTCAGCAGGTTTCTCAAAACGACTACCTATATATTGATTTTTTTTCCTTGCACATGTTCGTTTCTTTTAGTGGATGGCTTTTTATTTATTATTTTTATTAATAACTGACTTATAGTCGTCCACTACGCTAATCACTTGTAAGTCAAGCTATTTGATTTACAAAAAAAGTTCATAGCAATATTTAAAAACCCATCCTAGCTATTTTGACAACAAAACTATAGTAGTTATCCTTCAGGCATCTTGAATTTCCCAAAGTAATAATTATGTATAACTTTCAGACCTAAGATCCATAGGAAAGGTTATAAAAGTTTGTGGCGCTCGTACGCCAAAGCTGTTGATTTTACGAAAAAAAAGTTATTACATAATTTGTAAGTTATTTTCTTTGCTTTCATTTTATGCAGGAATGTTTTCGCCGTAAAATTCGTCGGAAAGGAAATATTGTTAAGAAACATTTTATAAGCGGCATTTTCCAACATAGTGGTGCGAGCGGCAAAAATACGAGGTGCCAAAGTTGAAATTCGGAAAGAGCACATCGAAATCTATAATATTACAAATTTTCAAAACTCCCGTAAAACTTTCCAGGTAACATCTTATTCTAGAACTAAATGACTGTACTATATATAGAAATCAAAAAATAACATGAACACACTCAGTTAAAGGTGAAATCCAAGACAGATTATTCAACCTTTTTTGGTTTTATTTTCAATTAAACATTTCTTTTTCCAACGCACATAAATTGTCAATGCTAAAGAAATAATAATGGGCATAGATTAAATTTTCATGTCACGTATTGTCTTTTTACTATCACCCAGGTTAGTTACCTTTTTAAAAGACCTTTTTGGTTCTTTTGATATTTTCATTGCATAGGAAGTAACTTTTTCCATAAGAAATTAAATTAAAAACGTTACAGTAAAACGTAAAATAAAAAATATTTTTATTAATAGCTGTATAAATTATGAAATCGTCAAAATTTATCAAAAATATTAATTTTTCTAATACAAAGGCTAAAGGTTAACAATAGCCGTTCTCCGAATAGATATCGATTTATGTGTATTTTCAACATTTTTTTATTGTAATCATAAAATAAATGATTACCACAATATATGAGTTTTGCGATAGAGATACATTAAAATATACATAACATTTTTCAAATATGCAAAAATCATTAATTTCATCCAATTTTTTGTCTGTCATAAAATTGGTATCAATAAAAAAAAGTGTTCAATCAATCTATCAACGCATCAGTGTCATTATTGTTATGTCCAATGCACATTCAAAAACATTGTCCCTATAGTCGACACCAACCAAAGAAGTATTTAATAAAAAAAAAACAGGTTGGGGTCGTGACAATTTTTAATTAAAAATTTCATACACAAAACTGCACATTGTTCGTATGAAGATAAAACCATTTATTTATACCATATGTGTTAAATTTAAGATAACTTTTTTAAAGTTAACTTATTTCAACATAATTAATAGATTCGTTATTAAAATCATAAAAAAATGACATAGAGCTGTCAACAGCGACAATATAACAGATGCTCAAGATGAAAAAAAATTAATACCTATGTTGCTTTGGCGACGAATTTTATGGAACAAAAAAGTGGAGTAGTTTTTTTTTTATATAATACAGATGAGAGAAGTAACAACTAACAATAAGTTGCCGGGTATTAGGTAGACTATTGTAACATAGGGATTCTGATAGCTTATCTTCCAACACGTGCTTTTGAATGCGATTCAGCGTTGATTATTGTTGCACATGTGGAAAATTCTCTCTTATATAAAATCACGGTATAATGAAAAGATTATTATGAACTGAATAAAAAACTTGGACACAAATCACTTCATTTTCTAACATCATTTGGTATCGTTTGTAAATTAAATTGACTTTTTTTATTGTTTGCAAATATACAGAATAATTTGTTTTATTTTATAAACATAAGAGGTCGACCAAAACATTTTAATAAAACCCTTAATGTTGTAATCTTTATGTTTTTCGGAATATGAGACGTGGGTGTATGTAAATTTAATGAAAGTAAACTCATATGATCCCTTTAATAATTTTTTCCAATTATTTCGTACTAAAAAAGGGGTTATTTGCATATTTGTATATTTTTTTTAAAAAGAAGATAAATATTTAATTAACTTGTGTCAACAAGTCAATTACCTTAAGTTTTTTATTATAAAATTAAAATTATGATTGACTAAGTATGGCTGATTTACTAACATGCTTTTAAAGTAGGTATTGAAAATCGACTTTTAATAGAAATATGTTGAAAAATTTTAGGAAAATAAATTTTGGGTCTAAGATTTTTGTTTCACCCGAAAAAGAATGCTAAATGGATTTATATAGACTAAAAAGTTCTGCTTTTGATGTTTTCCTTCTACTTAGTACAACTTTTTTTAAGTGTTATTAAAAAAAATAACACATTAAAATTGTATCAGCTACGATATTCATTTGAAATATCGATTTGTAACGACCTATAACAACTTGATTTAACTATTATGCAAGTCTGGTGGCGCAACCGGGTATATGTCAAGTACTCATGTAAATGTGCAATTGCCAATCCTTCCTGATTTCCTATAATTTACTAGCAGCGTAAAATAAGTTGTTCCACGAATAAAAAATTTAAGTAATTCTTCACAATATCTTTTTAAAAGTAATCAGCATAAAATGGTCAGAGTAATACTAAAAAAAATTTGCATAGTACTTAACCAACCTAGAAATAAAATATATTATGTGCTTCCTTCCATCCATGTCCATATAAATGACGAGGTCATTGAATATTTTGGAACGTGTTGACGAATATATTAACGTATATTTGATTTTCTACTTGCATCCGAATCATATAATGACGACCCGAGCAGCGATTTAATAAAAAAAAAATGATAAATTTTGTTATCTCCTCTTGATCGTGTATATTTTGTTCGTCGTTTCAGACTCGAATCGCCGCGGGTATCGCTTTAAAAGATTTATACGTGATAGGGTCCTTCTTATTCCCATTAATCTACAGATCTTTTTTTGGTTGATGCTCTACAGACACAATGAAACTTTCCTTCCTCAAATAGATTTTCTTTTTTTCGAAGGCTTGCCGTGGGTTACACTCATAGGCGTATCCAACTTTTTGGTTCAGAGGAGAGTGAAACTTTGAAGAAACATTCTGTGAATACAAAATTGTTTATTAGGATTTTTTTGTTTCATTTTTAAAAAACTTACCAGTAAAATGCTGCTAAGATCAATATTAAGATTTTCCTCAAACCAGTTTTTCATTTTCCATTTAAATAACACAGGTAAACAGTTTTTTATTTTTATTTTTGAACTTTGGATTAGTTCATCGTAACAACAATTTCAAAGAAGAGATTTAAAGGAAATGCCACGCTCTACAAAAAAGGTCCTTAGAACAAAGTTCTTCAGATCAACCGTTTCAAAGATATCAAAGTTCAAAAATAACACCAGTTAAATGTTTTTAATATTTCCATCAAAACTGCAAAAAATTGTTTTTTATTCTGTCATATTTTGCCTGAAATTATTAAAATTTTAAAATATTTAAGAGTGAAATGTCATGAATTTTGTTACATGAGAGAGAAGAAATATACAACTTATAAAAAAGAAAATTATATATTGGCGCTCAGAGCAAAAGAGAATGGCGTATGCACAACATTGAATTAAAATGGCGGTGAAAATATTGAATAATTTTACGCCATTTTCGTAGTGCTAGCTTGCTCTCTCTCCATGTTTCTCAAATTAAATCTCTCTGATTCTTTATTTTTGGGAAGTTTCACTTATATCACATATAAGTATACAGCGTTTCACTTGCAATATATTTTTTTTTGTTGGAAAGCATTTTCTTATTTTTTTGTTAATCATTGCTATATGTTCTTAGTGTAACTTTATTGCACGTTTTTGAACAGCATAAAATTTTTTTCTCTGATACCTCTGAACTTTGGAATAGTTCTTCGTGACAACAATATGAAAGATGGGATATAAGGGAAGTTTCACGCTCTACAAAAAAAAAATCCTTAAAACATAATTCCATGCATCAACTGTTTCAGAGATATCCAAATTAAAAAATAACACTTATTAAAAATACTTATTATTATTGCGATTCAGATCCTATTTTTACTCTTAAAAATAAAGACAATTCCGGATAATAAAGCAGTTAGTTTTTGTTTTTTTTATTAAAAACTTTATTGAATAAAATAATTTAATAATCCGTTAAACCTGAATTGTATATTTTTACTAATTGAAAACTTTAAGCATTATCTAATTTTGTTCTCAGGACTTTTTTTGTAGAGCGTGGAATTTTTTTACTACATTCGTTCAAATTATTATTTACGATTACTTAACTGTTCCAAAGTTATTAACATTCAAAACCAAAAATATAAATTTCTTTTGTTATTTGAATGGAAAATGAAGAAAATGGATTAAGGGAAATCTTAATTTGAGCTTGCAATAAGAGCTTGGTTTGGCATCCAAATTTTTATTTTAAAGTGATATATACAGTTAGAAACTTCAAAAAATTGATTTTTTTAATATCATTTTTGTAATGTTCATATATAAATGTACACACCCAGAAAATTTCAAGTCAATCTTTGACGTAGAAAAGTCCATTTTCAGCCACTTTTCGGTTGGTTTGATTTGGTTTTATTTTTGTTTTTAAAAGAAAAAGAATTTTGGAAAGTGTGCGCTAAAAGACGAGAGTGGAATCAGTTTCGGACCCAGCATGTGACTAGAAAGGTGGAACCTCTTCTATAATTAATTAGTTGATTTATTTATTTATTAACATTTTATTTATACATCGTTGTTATTTATAGTAAAGTTATTTATTTGTAGATATTAATAGTAGGTTATTACTTGTAAAGTTTATTAAATAGTTTATTTTTGTGATTTTATTGTTATAAGCTGAACGGATAAAATAGTGTTTGAAGATTAATATCAAAATATAATATCAGTGGCGGTGTAAAATTGTAAAAATAATAATTATTATACTTTGTTCTTAATATATCGAAAAACTTAGTAAAAATTGCGCTACAAATCCGGCAATTATTTTCAAAGTTACACGCAAAGTAAAGACAGTTTTCTCTCTATGTAAAGTGCTTTTGAAACTTTAAACGCGTTTTTCTCAAAACTGTGTTTTTAAAATAGGTGACCAAGATTTCTCAAAAATAGCTGAATTGATCAGTTATAAATTTTGATTCAAGGTTCTTAAAAAAAATATTTTAATAATTAATTGAAAGTTTTTTCTCATCGATAAATACTTTTCTATTTATAAACAATTTAAGGTCCAAATTTTGATCAAAATTATGTTGTTTTTTTTTGAGAAGCCGCTATTTTAAGAAAAATTATATTTTCCTTGGTCCTTTGATTTTTTTTTGTAGTATATTTTATTGGTAGTTTTTGAATCAGATTACAGAAGTTATCTCTAACAAAATTTATTGCAACTCTTAAAAAGATTATATAATATATCCTTGTCTACACCATTGTGTAGATTCGGATGTAGAATGTGGGTCCAATGTTGGCCGCTGTAGTTGTTTGTTTTAAGCCGCCAGATTTAAAAGATCGTTTCGTTTGAGCCTTGCAAATCGTTTTGCCGTTAAAATTTGTCTTGCTGTGAAGTTAAGGTGGAATCTTAGTCTTTTCCTGATGCTTAAGTTGTTTTCACCGCTACTTGACTAACGATTTCAGTATTTGTGTCCCGCAGTAGAATGGTATTCAATAATTGCTCTGATTATTTTTGTTTGACAACGATCAATAAGTTGTAAGTTGGAGTTTTTGGCAGAACCCCATAATTGCACTCCATATACCCAAATGGATTTTATAATCGCGTTGTACAGGATTAGTTTTGTATCCAGTTTAAGTTTGGATTTTTTACTTAAGAGTCAGTATAACTTTTTATAGTATATATTAATTTGATTTTTTTTCTTTGATATGTGTTTACTCCAAGTTAACCTTCGATCGAGGTAGAGGCTAAGATATTTTTCAGAATCACTTAGTGGAATTGCCTTGTTGTGTATCCTGATAGCTTCTGGGCAAGTAGTTCCTTTGATTAATTACAAAACTATACCTCACTTTAACGAAATCCATCTTGTTTTTTTTTCATTTTAATTGATCCAGTTCAGATTCCAGTTCGGTAATCACCGCAAGATATTTTTTTTGAAAGGAGTTTTGGAAATCAGCTATAGCAGCTTTCAAAATACGATATTGTCAACTGTTTTTAAAGTTGGTGACCAAGATTTCACAGAAACGGGTAAACAAATCAGTCGTAAATTTTAGTACGAATTTTAAGTTTATTTTTTATTAATTAATTAAAAGTTTTCTCTCTACTTTTTATAAACACTTTAAGGTCAAAATTTGGATCAAAAATAGATTTTTTTGAAAAGCTGCTATTTGGGCAAAAAAATGTATTTTGCTTATTCCTTCGATAAATTAGATGCTTATGATCCAATGATCCAGTTAGAGATATCATGGTCACCGCAAGATGCTTTTTTGAGAGGACCTTTTGAAATTTAGTATAGCAGCTTTCAAAATTATTCTTTTTACAAACACAAAATACAAACTTAAATACAATTTAAGATTACCATGATATCAATACAAATTTATATATTAATAAATTCAAAAGTCTCCTCAGGAAAATTTCTTAAAGATCTGTTTAATTAGCCCTCCTGACTGTATATAATCCCTTCATATAAACCTACTCTCTGATCTTTGAACACCATAAGGAAAATATTTTTATTTTTTTTTTTTAGAAACACGCTAACGGAAGAATCCATTAATTGTTCCATTTAATAAATAACATAAGGATAAAAATAGTCAACTAAATAAGACAGATTCTAAATAAGATATCCCTCTTTGGCACGTCAATGCTTAACAATTGGCAAAAATGTAAACACTGTGATATTATGACGGCGTGACTGGTCAACGATGAATTTTATTTTTTCCGTTATTAAAAATTTAGTATTACGAGATTTCACTTTCTTGTCGTGACCAAACATATGGGTTACCGTGTAATATTCCTCCGCTTGTCTACCGCTAAGTGTACGTACGTCCATATACATAATATATGCAATACTCTTCATGCACACAAATATTATACTTATATTAAACACTAAGTTCTTTGTTTTCTGCCAGCTTACACATCAACCAACTTGTTACAAATCATATATTTTATGATTTAATATATTATAATAATATACACTCATAACGACACTTTGAAATGTTTGAGTTGTGGTGTCAAGCAAAAAACCGTAACAAATAAAAAGTTAATCACGCCATAAATATGACTGTAAACTACTGATAGCGAAACCTTTGAGCCAGTTAAATAGTATACGATATACGTATATGTATATAATATGCTCAATAAATGGCACAAAGTTAACATATATACCATCTCACCCCCTTAATAAATATCATATTTTACAGCATGTATTTTAATTCTGATTTTAGATGTTCACTTTATGTTATAACTGCAGTAATAAGAAAATGGAGAAACTAACGTCAAAATAAGATAACAAAACGTAATGAAATTCTCCATCTATTACTCTATTATTATTTGGTTTTAACATTTACATATTTCTGCAGTCAAACTTCTTTATGTCAACATATTTTGGTGCAGAGCTTTACGTTGTAAACAATTGTTGGTGTGTTTCTCTTGGGAATTTTCTTAGTTCATATATGCCATCTTCAGTGCGTACTTCTCTTGAATATGATTTCTTTGATAACACTCCTCAAATAAAGAATATTGAATCACGTAAACCTGTCGAGTACCTGTGGAATTTGCCTTCATGCGTTTAGTTCAAAAGAGGCTGCCTGCAGCAAGTAGTATTTTTTAAAATTGCAAACTCTTCTTAAAGGACGCCAGTTTGATATAACAAAAACCTTCGAAGGCAATACAATGAGAACATTACAAGAGTTTTCAATAACTTAGTTTCAAATTTGGATTTGAATGTAAAAGTATCGATAAAAACATTAATTACCTACTCAGATTATGATTAATTTTGAGTACTTTGGGGACAGAACATGTAATTAGAAACAGGAGCTATCTGAGTAAAAAAAATTAACAAAATCTACAAATTTGGTTCTTTATAAGTACAAAACTCTCAAAAGATTTTAATGATAATATACCTTCCTTTATTCAGTTTAAGAAATATTTCTGATATTTAGAATCATTCAAATACTTAAAATTTTCATTCTTCAACTTGAGAATAATTAGAATCAATACAAACCAACTTTTACATCCACAAAATACTCAAATACACAAAACTTAACTACAATTCTTTTATTGTTCACTTAAGGTTTGTTCCATACGTTGATGCCAAACACGTCCACGAAAGACAAAGAGCAAGGCACATTGACCAAGAGACAAGAGTGAGTGAAGAAATGTTTCAGCTTACAGCCGTTTGGCCGCATTAGGCCGAGAGTCGAGCTATGTACGTACGTTTTTGTGACAATCGCGTATTTCGACACTGATTTGGAGGTGTATAAACACTGGATAATCGGTTTGTCAACTAGAGGGAACTTGCTATTTTATGTTCTTCACTCATTCTTGTCTCTCGGTCAATGTGCCTTGCTCTTTATTTTTCGTGGACGTGTTTGAACATCATCAAATGGACAAGAGGAACAAACCTTTAGTGATGCAGTAGTTGGGGCAGTTTACTCTTTCCGCTACATGCGTCAGTGGTACAGTAGTTACGGGGTTCGATCCCCGTCGAATCCCTAGATTTAAGATCTAACAATAAGATTTATATGACCTACAGAAATTTTCTGTGTGTAGATACAGTCATGATATGACCTTAGATGTCAAAGTGACTTAAAACAATAAAAAAAATCTCTTTGTCATAAATATAATATATCCATTTTTTTAAAACTTATCTACTTAAAATTTTTACTGACAAGTGACAACTTCATAAAATACAGTTCATTTTATTAGATATAAGGTAGTATTTTACATTTAATATTAGTTTATGCTCATTTCAGTAAGCATCTATGTTAATATTCAATACTTGTTATTTAATATTCCAATTCTAATCGAACTACATTCTGAATTCTAATCAGCCAACGATTGCATTATTAAAATTGTATACACAACGATTATATTTACTCAAATAACATTAAATTAATCAAACAAAACATACACACTCTCATGAGTTCATCGATGCTTTAGTTTCATAAAATTTCACGACTAAAATATATTATACAAATGCAACAAATAAAATCTGTCTCGAATATAATTACATAAACATCAAATGTATTTTTATCGGTTTGCTATATATTTATACCTCATTGCCTTTATTACCCTTCGGTAATTTCAATTAGTAAAGTGCACTTTAACATAAACACGTACCTATCCATTAGATGTTCAGTACAATTTATATAATTACTTAAGCAGTGATTAGTTTTCTCGAAATTTAATTATCAAAGGTTATTAATAAATAAGCCGAGGATTTTACTTGGAAGTTAAACATTGATTTTTGAGTTTTAAAAAATTATAAAATTTTTCTTTTTAAAGGGCTATGTACCTATACAGTCAGAATTTTCAAAAATTTGATTTTATTTAATATAATTATTGTAATTTACATTAGAGATGCAACGAATAGTGATTTAGCCAAATACCGAATATTCGGCCACACTCTCGGCCGAATAGCCGAATATTCGGCCGTTTCATTTCTGAGTATATCGTATCACGAGATGTATTATATTTTATTAAAAAAAGAAAAATTTAACGGCAACCGAAATTGATTTTTATTTACTAAGAGTTCGCCTAGATCGGAGACTTGATCCATATAAGTAGTGGTTTATAAACTCAAAGCAGGTTCTTACACGAGGACACTTTATTCAAATGGAGAAAAAAATGTTTTGATTCATCACAATTAATTCTCCCTAATTGATTTGCAATTTTAGTTTGTTATTTAAATAGATATAATTTCGAATTAAACATTTATTTTGTTATGATTTAGTATTTGGTATTCGGCCGAATAATACACAATATTCGGTTAATACCGAATTAAAATACCTATATTAAAAAACGCAGCCGAATAGGCCGAATACCAAATAGGTAGTAGCCGAATATTCATTGAATCTTTAATTTTCATATATTTTAGTCCACATTCAGAAAATTTCAATTCAATTCGGCAATTATTTTCAAAGCTACACGCAAATTTGTAAAGACAGTTTTCACCCTATGTAAAGTAGTTTTGAAACTTTCAATACGTTTTTCTCAAAATTATGTCTATAAAGTCGATGGTTAAGATTTCCCAAAAACGGCTAAACCTATCAGTTTTTAAATTTTGACACAAGCTTCTCAAGTTTATTTTTTAGCTATTTATCAAAGGTTTTTTCTCATTGACAAATAATTTTTTTACAATTTAAGGTCAAAATTTTGATCAAAATTTGTTTTTTTTTTTTGAGAAGCAGCAATTTTGTCAAGAAATTTTATTTTCCTTATTCCTTCCATTAATTACAAGACATTACTTTAACGAAATCCTTATTGCTTCTTCATATTAATTGATCCAGTCCAGAGATATCGTGGTCGCTGTAAGATGCTTTCTTGAGAGGAGCTTTTGGAGAACAGCTTTCATAATCATTATTTTTTGCAACATAAAAATTTTAAATTACAGTTTAAAGTCAAAATAATAATATATATGCAGAAATTTTTATATTTATAAATTGAAAAGTCTTTTCAGAAAAATTCTAAAAAATCTTTTTTTTTGGGCCTCCTAACTGTATATAAACCCCAAAGGAAAAACTTTTCTGAATTTTCCTTATTGAAAATTTATATTTTTTTATTATTTAAAACATAAATTTTATTTGTATTAATTTTTTTATATTAATTGGCATGCATTTATATAGTTACTTTAATTTTTTCACGCAACTTGGATGTATTAAAAAAATTGAGCGTCGCGCCCTAACTCACCCAAACCATGGAATGGCAGCCATTGTGCATGCATTGGCTCGGGTCAAAGTACCTTCGTTTGAAACCCGAAAAAAATCTAAATTTAATTTTTTTTTTTTACGAAAAATTTAAACTTTTTATTCATTTAGATAAGTGTTTGGGTTGTTTTCAGTGAAATTACCAAGATGAAGTTCTGCTTTTTTCCGTTTGAAAATTCAAATTAGGAGGGCACAGGGCTTAAGGTGGAAGTTTGTACATGTACATATAGAGGCTGTATTCATATAGTTCTGTTTATAGATATTTATGTATCGTAGCTGTGTTGATTGTGTATATAGTAAGCTAAATCCAAATTTGTTATTTTTGGTGAAACGATTTTTTAAGTTTCGCTGAAGATCAGGAATTGGTTACAGAAATTTATCAAACGACACGGTTATTACGATTAAAATGTTTATAATATACATTATACATCTGTTTCTTAAACTTAATGATAAGAAATATGAATTATTAATTTACAAAGAAGATATGTGATAATTAGTGCAATTTGCATCCAATTCAATTTCAACAAAGGACTTAGCTCACTATACACAATCGACACAGATATTATTCTATTTATATTTTTTTAACCAAGAACGATTTTCATGGAAACGAAAGTACTGTGACGCGTCGCAGAAGGTATTTTTCGTAGTTTTTCAAATTTTTTAGCTTGAAGCTTTATTTATTTTAATTTATTCTTTTTAATATATAAAAATATGAATTTAGATTTCTTAGCCGTTATGATGAAGTTTTGTAAGCTATAAATTTTTCTGTTGGAAAAACTAATTCGATTCGTTGGAGTTTCACGGATTAGAAATTCATCCATCAATCTATAATTATCTAAATTCCAATTTTTCCAAAAAATGTTTTTTTATAAACATACAGATAATATCTAAAATTTGGGTTGCAACTTGTAGTACATACTACAGAGAAAAAATGTATTTCATAAATTAAGAGAAGACATCTTAATAAGACAATTAAATCGTCTCTTTTTTATGGTATTTTAGTGTGAACCACATGGGGGACCACGATTAGAACTTATAGCGGGTGGAAGTTTTGGAAAATTTTTTATTTGTAGAAATCACAATTCTTACAGGAATAATACTTTTAAATTTTATGGGGAGTTCAACTTATAAAAAATTGAATGTACCTATTTCAATAGTAAATATTTCAACTTTTTACTAATAAATTATTTGAAAAAAAACAAATTAGGTTTCAGTAAAAAAAGTTCTATCATAGCATTTAACCCTTCTACTACACAAGATTTTCTCGTATCTGACCGTTTTTTTTATTTATTTATTCGTTCTATATTCTCATATTGCCACAGTCATTTATTGTAATCATATACAAAATTGGAACTTGCAGCACAAAGCTCGATTTGTATATGCGCGTTAAAGTTTACAGTCTCGTGAATATTTTATTTCGTCTTATTTCTGCGAACTGATATCAGGATTGTAACACAATTTTCGTTTACCTTTTTACGTTCACGTTTCGCAGGAAAAATTTATAGAGGATTTATTTCGAAGGTATATACTATGCTTCTAGTAATAACTGTATATTTGTATAATAAATGTTCTTGCTCGACTATGATTAATAAGGTGCAAGCGGGGCGAAATATTCCCTTCCATTTATTTCACATATACATGTGTAGTATGTACTATGTACATATATAAGAACACTGAGCTCAGCTTTCCTCGTTCTATTTACGAAAAATATATTATTATTATTATCTCGATGATAAGTTTATAATACGGTTCTAGTTTTAAGTATCTAATTAATTAGAATTGTTAATCCAAAAGTAAGCGTATTAGTTATGATTTAAAATCGGTTTCAATGGAATTAGTTAGTAAATTAATGAAGCTTTAATTAAGGTAATCATTGTATGTTTTCGGATTTATTACATTTATTTGTTAGATAAGGATTAAAATTCAATGATATTTATTCGAACACAGAGAATTTCTGTACTTTTTAGGATTTTACATTTTTGAAAAAAGGTGAACATATTTTGGAATTACTTCGTTATGTGTTTAGTTTTTGCAGAAACAGATAAATCTTTCAAATTGAAATTTATATTTACAAATAATAATAGCAAGAAAGGTATCTCAGTTGTCTTCCTTTTATTACGTTCATTTTGAAAGATATTTTTTATCCAAATCCAAGTGATCCATATTTTTACTGGGTTTGAAACATACCTTTCAAGTTACTCCCTAACAATGCATTTATGTAGTTTACACATTGTTGAAAAAAAGTGACTTCCCGTAACTTCGTCCACGTATTAAATAAATTAAGCAAATACTGTCTAGGCTTAAGAAAATAAATTTTTCTTGATGAAGAGAGAAACTACAAAACCACTTTTCTGTTAGCAGTAGAACAATTTCCTTAAGTCTTATTACAAAATCAAACATTTAATACAAACTCAATAAAAAACGATAATGAACTTAGGCGTGTCTCATTTTAGTAACATTTATTAGTTTGTTTTTTTAAATCATTAGGTATATCCTGAACTTTCACATTTGATTATTCAAATATATTTTGTAAAGCTTTAAATTTTAACCAATGTATGAACATAAAACGAACATTCATTGTGAATGCAGAATTTATGTTAAAGGTGCACCACCAAATATTTCGGTAACTGGAAACTTCAAAAGCTACAGCTCAACAAGCTCAATCATAGGTTCTTAGAACTTGCAGCTTGATATAGGTATATAAAAATATAAGTTAAGAGAAAGTTGATATGAAAGTCGTTAAAAAAGTCCTAAGAAAAAGATAAGGAAAGAAAGTATTTTGAATAAATTTTATTTTATTTTTCAACATAATCTCCTTTTTAGTTCTAAACACTCTTCCAGGCGTTTACCCAAAATTCTTGACCCGTTTTAAAAGTAAGATTTCGGAAGCTCCTAAAAAAAGGAATTTGTTTGGGAGATAACTCCTTCTTTCGCCCCGAACCGTTGTCATCGAAGCCAATTTTTTAAACTTAGTAATAAAAAAAGTCGGGACAAAATCTGTTAAAAATATGGGCTATGGTCACAGTTCAAATTTCAATTCCATTATTTTAACCATTAAAAATGCACAGGTATGGGGCCGAGCATTGTCTTGATGAAGGCATTTAGTAACGATTTCCTTACTAACTCGTTGCAATAACGACGCGTATTAATCTCCAATTATTGTGTTTTGTTTTTCCAAGTAATCAATGCTGAACATTTCTCTTACACCCCAAAAAATTGTAATTATAACCTTTCCAGTCGATTTCACCACCCCCACTTTGTTCAAATCGCTTTTGTCTTTAAAATTTTACTGTTTTTACTTATTTTTTGTACCTGATGGTGGTTGTGGATGTTAAAATGTTGTTTACAGCGAAAAATCGCCTAAATGTCCTCAGACTCAACCATACGATTGCATGTATTTTCCTTTTCGTCAAGCATCTTGGCACTGATCTTGTAGAAAAATGTTTCAGACCAAATTTTTAGTGTAAAATTGAAACCACGGCCCATTGTGATATGTTTGTGGTCTCAACTATTACATACACTTTAAGATATAGATCGCTTAACACCATATCGTGGATTTTATCGATTATTTCCAATATAGTCACCTTTTCTGAACATCACCAGCAATGTTCGTCTTTTTTCGATGTTTCGGCGTAGAGTATTTCAAATACAAATGTTTTATCACTATTTGAAATTCACTTTATTCCATGTTTTTAAAATAGACTAAAGTTCTCTCCTTCAGTCGACGATAAAGTTTAAACCACGCGATCAATAAATCTATGAAATTTAACAACTTTCTATTGAATAATGATACCTTTAAAAAACAAGCAATTTCCATGGATCTGCAGTTTGTTTCTTAGATTTTCTATAGACTTATTTAACGACGCGTAATTTAAGAGTCAGACTTAAAAAATCCAAATCGTTTAAACCTCTCTTTGAGTTATACTTTCGAGATAGAACAAAAAATCTTTTCCTATAATGAAAGTCATAATCAATTCTGGAATAAGTTTCAAATTTTATGTAGCTATCCTTAGCTATCCATTGTATAATCAACAAATGACGTGAAACTTAAAAATTAGATATGGTTTGGTAATAAACTAGTTGATACGTGTATCTGCCCGTGTATTTTCCTTTCATACGCCCTTTTATTTACTCAAACTAAACTTTCATTAAATTTTTATCAAATTTTCTTTTTTCACTACTTATATTTTTTAAGAAAAGTTCAAGATTTTCAATTTAAGCCGCAACTCGAGATAGTCGTAATTGCTCTATCTTAGATCTTTTATAACAAATAAAAGTTGATAGTTTTATCATTTAAAAATGTCTTCGACTATACAAATATCAATTTTCTCTAGAAAATAATTGCTATTAGGTACAACGTAATAAGTTTCATTGCGATTGGAAAAATATGTGAAGCGGATGAAAAATTGATCATAAAATTCCATCCATCCATCCAAACAGAAAATGCAAACTTAAATCTGATAAAAAAACGATTTTATTCATTTTAATGGCAAAAAATCCACGTTTATATAATAACCATATATTTCATATGAATCAAATTTTTTTTCAAAATAATGAATGAAATTCGATCCGTCAATATTTAATATCGTTATTAAAAATAATATAATTTCATAATCTCTCGTTTTACTTGGTTACGTATGAATTGTATATCTATACGTAGTTTACTATACCTAATATGTTCTCAAATCTATCTCTTACGTTTAATATACGATACTTGAAATTCTCTTGCTTAACAAAAAGGTATCATATTATATTTTAATTACAACATTCATTTAAATCTCACTAATAGTTTTTTATTTTTATTTTTTTATTTTTATTAAAATTTGTTAATTTTAGCATTTATATCATTTTCCCCTTTAATCCGATCGACATGGATTACCACTGTTTTTCATCATTTCTTTATATAAAACGTTTACTGATAGAAGACATAGAACATATTATCTTATTTGAAAGAGTTATTCCTGAGAGAACTGTATTTCTTAAGAAAGGAAATTTTTTAATTCTAACTTTAAAATACTCAATGAAGGGATTGAAAGCCTTTATTTTTAATAACTATTTCAAAGCTTTGAATTTTCTAAGATTCTTACTTGGTAATTATGCATCTTATTGCAAATTCTAAGAATCTCTGTTTTTGTATTTTCGTAGTTTGGTAAAAAAAAGCTCAAAATAATCCTCTCAAAAGTGCCTGCTGAAATTGGTAGTTGTATAGTCGAAGACATCATTAAATGAGAAAGCTTTCAACTTTTATTTGTTATGAAAGACCTTAGATAGAGCAATTACGGCTATATCGAGTTGGTCTGAATTGAAAATTTTGAACTTTTCTTAAAGTTGATAGTGAAAAAATAAAATTTGATAAAAGTTTAATTTGAGTGAATAAAAGGGTTTTGGTCATTTAAGAACAAACAATTTCAGTTACACTGGGTTTATTGAACATATCGGTTGTCAATGTGAAGCGTTTGGTCAAAATTTGTCCAAGTTTTGTCAAAAATTGCTGAATTACAAAACACCTTTGAGATAAGCATTAATATTATCAAATAACCAATATCTACGTACATATACCTACGTTTAACCTTGGTAAGTAGATTATTCCTGAAATTAAAGTAGAGAGTTTATATAGAGCTTTTTTAATCTTATCAAGCCATCGTTGGCATTATAATAATGCCTTGAGTTTTGATAAATTTTTAAAGAAGAAATATTCTTCATTGGAACGAAAATTAGTAGAAAATATAACACTTTGTGAATTTATAAAAAAAAAATTTGAAGTTAAAAAATGAAAATCTCCAAGTAAATTTATCGTAGAAAAATTAATTTAAATACTACTAATGAAAGTTAATGTTCTATTGATATATTTTTTAAAGCAGTAATGAAACAATTTACAACTTAAAAATAAGCACTAGAGCCTGATTTTTTAAGGGTTAATCTCTGTTTTTAGGAGTTATGTAATTAAGGGTTTTATTTCATTGTTAGGATAAATTATTGCAAAATTTAATATTAGGATAAGAAAAAATAAAACATTGTAATATTTAGGTCTTTTCATTGATTTATTTGGGTTTTCATTAATTTTAAATTACTTTGAATATTTTTTTACAATGACAATTTTTTAAAGTACGAAAAATATCTGCATTTGTCGTAATCTTATTTTTATTCCGATTAATATGAACTTATTTTTCGACCTTGGTCAAATCTTCATCGACGAAATGGTAATATTTGTTCCACATTTTACTTTTTAACAATAGATTTTATTTGAAATATTTGTTAAAATTTAAAATAACTTAAATTAAACCCATTATTGACTAAAAAAAATATAAATAGGATAGATAATTAATAAATATTAATAAAAACAGAACTGTATGTACACAGACTAAGAATATACAAGCTCCCAAACTTAACATTAAAACTTTCCTTATTTGAATTATCCTAGGAATTAGTTTCAAACAGAAGTTGTAGACATTTATGAGCCTAACAACTATAGCAAGTTTAAAGGAAATCGTTAAGGTTTTTTTTTGAAAAAAATTAAAAAAACTCAAAAACCCATAAAATAAATTGGGGTTTCCCGTAGGGATGTGAGATTAATGAAAAAAAAATCGATTTTTCTTTATTCAATATTAATCGATTTGTCAAAAATCGATTTTTTCTATTATTTAAAATTCTACTTGCTTTTCATATTCCAATAATAATGAAACCTAAGAGATTCATACTAACAATTTATCAGATTAAAAATCAAATAAAATGATATGAATACAAAAAAAAAGTAATTCAAAACTAAAAATTAACGCGAATCTTCCATTAAACTTTCAAGGTAAGGAATAAGGCAAATATGATTAATGATACACAATTTCAATACCATTAAACGTTTTATTATAATAAAAATGAAATGCTGAGCATCCTAACAAAATTACAACCTTATTGCCTCAAAAACTATTTTCGATTTCAATCTTTTAATAATGAATTTTAAATTTAACAATCAAATATTTTAATGAATGTCTATTATATTTGAATGACAAGAATGAAAAAAACCGTTACAGCTAGTTTGCATTTAAGTTTATGCTGTTTATGAAAATCGATTTAAACGCGTAATTTATATAATAATAGATTATTTAAAAATTGATTAATATTACTATGAAAGTCGATTATAAAAAATTGATTATTAGAAAATAAAAATCGATTTAAATAAAAATCTATTATTTTTTAACATCCCTAGTTTTCCGTCAACTGATTTCAACCAAAAGCTTCGCGGCATAACTATGTAGATGTAGTATATAGGCAAAATCCAATTCCAAGTTTGGTGAAATTCGGATAAAGCTTTCAATATGATATCGCTATCACACACAGACATTATCCAAAGAGATACTTTTTTGAATTTAGGGAACTTAAAAACGTATTTCTATTGGTGAAAACTGGAAATCAAAAATTCACCCCAATTACAATACTTCCTTTACAATATCGTTATAGGAGAAAATAGAAAGAAAAAAAGTTCCAGTAATTTTTTTTCCCAATGGTGCACACAATAAAAATGATTCAGTTCTTTACATTTTTTTTCTGAAAAAAATTATTCATAAGTACAAAAACCAGCAGAGTGTAAAGGTTTGTGAATTTAAAAAAAAAATCAGAATCAAGAAAATGAATTTTATTTCGAAAATAACGAAACAAAAACCTCCAAATTAAAGCTTAGCTTAACATTTTCCATAGGCAATTACTTTTTTTACTACTTTTAGTACCTACTTATATGAAGCTTTGAGGTCCCCTGAATCCAAAAGTTATCGAAAACTTTATTTCTTCAAACATGGTGTTTTGCCTACATATTACATCTAGTTTTGCCGCAAAGCTTTAAGTTGAAGTCGGTTGATAGAATACCCCAGTTTATTCTATGGGATTTGAGTTTTTTTTTTATTTTTTCAAAAATTGTCTCAACGATTTTCTTTAAACTTGCTATAATTCTTAGACTTATAAATGCTTATAACGTAACTATTATTTGAAACTTTCTCTTGGAAAAACTCAAATGAGAACGGTTTTTTAGGGTTAAAAGTGAGAGCTTGTAAATCTATACATAAAGTCTGTTTACATAGATATTTATATATTACTCCCATTCTTTTTTATTTTTTTAACCAACAGCGAGTTTAATGTAAAAGAAAATACTGTGACGCCTCGTACCAGATATTTTTTATATGAGACTAACAATATTTATTGTATACTTTACTTATATTGTTTTTCTAATAGCTTTTTACAAGCAGAAATGGAACCTTAAATCAATTATATGTCAAACAATAAGATTTTAATAAGACTTTACTTAACATTATAGAAAATGTGCATCTACATCATCATGCATACACATTACAGTGTATGCACATTCATAATAATATATCATCGACAACACCCGTTAATGGAATGCAATATTTCGCATCGTACTACCGCCAACTTATTGTAATAATTCAATCATTACATACTTGTTCGTAATGAAATGAGTAATATGCACGCTAGTATACGAACGATACGAACTATGCTACTTTGTTAGTAAATTCAATCCAACAATTTCATGTTAAAGATCAAATCTAACGAGACGATAGTTACAAACAGCCATATCCAGCCCAATATTCAACCAGTTTATTTAACTACCTTCCTCAACAGTCAAACTATTTGCCAATTAAAATGCAATAAGTGTTGATCTTCATGTAAGTATGAAAATATAGACTTAACGAGCTTTATTTATTGTAGGATGTTTAATTTGTCAGTAAGTTTTCATCCAGATATGATATAATTGGGGTGGAGTAAATATAAGTCAGTAATATTATATAGTCATATTATCAGTATATTCGCACATTTAACAGAGTATGTGTGTGCCTATACATACATACGTAAATTTACACTCGTGCATATCGTAATTGCATATTGATGAGATTCGCTCGATCTGTGAGTAACTGGAGTGGGTCATGAACAATTGTTACCATCTGTTACCGAATGACTTCTCTCACATTGTAAACACAGCCAAAACAAGGCGCCAGCACTAACATTCCAATTCGACGACATGAGGCAATCACAGATTCAACGAAAAGTTTTTCATTTTGCAAAAAGGTCAACACTTATTAGCAATAACAATAAGTTTTTAACACAAGAAATTTAAAAAAAAGAGGAAAGTGGTGTGCGATAAAATAACCCAGGGCCTTTGTGCACTCTCGAAATCTAAATTAATGTTTCACTCTAATAATTTGTCTATAAGTTAGTTTGTTTAGCATCTGTTGGAAAATATTGTTCTGATTTATGAAAAGGTTGTTATAGTTGTTAAAATTAATTTAGTCATCTAAAATGAATTTTTAATGATGTCTCAAAATGGTTCATAAAAGACGATTTTAATATACGAGTATCTTGTTATAATTACAATATCTATTTCTTATGTACCAAAATTTTATTTTTAACATCTCTCAAAAATTGTGTTTTGACCAAAAATCGTTTTTACTTTCTATCCTGAAATAATGCATGTTTCCTACTGCATAACTATGAATTAAAAAACCTGCTAATTGTGATATTGCTCCCAGTAAAAGAGTTTCGTACTACGACTTAACTGTTTGCAATATTTTTTTTCACTGAAATCAAATTTGTTTAAAAGTTTAAGTAAAATCTTAATAAAAAATAAAAAGTAAAACTTGTATCGCATGGTATTTTGTATGAAATCTTAGGTCCAAATGTCAGGTATTTCAAATCTCTGTCAACAAATTCCACGTTGAATATTGATAATTAATAAACGAGAATTGAATTGAAAACGAGATGTAAGTGCGTTAATGATTTTCAATAAATCTTTGGTACATTGAAAACTGTTAAATTCATAAATGTAATGTAATGAAAGTGAGAAATGACCCAGCCAGCAATTTAACGTCTTGAAGAGTTCTTAAAGAGCTCTTATTTAAGATTTGGACGTCTTAATTATTGAAAGGATGAAGTCTTTAAGGACATCTTGCGGATGTCGTATGCGCCACTTTAAGAGCAATTTGGAACTTCTTAAAGAATTCTTGAAGAGCTATTTTTGCTGAGTTCAAAAAAAAAAACTCTCAGAAAAAAAAGTTTATACAGAGTTTTTATTTAATGCAATTTAAAACAATAATTATTAATTTTTTTAACTCGAAAAATGTAAGTACTCACATTTGTACAAATGTACTACAATATTCAGCGTTGATATTGATTTACCCTATCAAAATAGCTGTATAGGAAACTAGCCTGGATTCCCATGTGGATTTTCACATGGCGTGTTCAGATGGATTCCCATTTGGTTTCCTATAGGAATCTGACACGGAATTCTACAGAAATTCTTATGTGATTATAGGAATTTGTTTGGGATCCTACATAATTTCCACATCCTACCAGGAGAATTGTCCGCTAACCACACGTCGCAGGAGGGGGGTGACGTGGTGGAATTCTACACTAGAGAAAATGCGGAAACGGACTCGATTCCTCTTCAACTCAGCAAAGAGGACAGGAGACTGGGACAATTATGCCCGGGCCCTGACAGAGTATAACAAAGAAATAAGGAACGCTAAAAGGGATAGCTGGAGGAAGTATTGTCAGGAGATAGAAAATGCTCCGACAGCAGCTAGACTCCAAAGAATCCTAGCAAAAGAGCCTGCTAATCCACTAGGGACTCTAAAGGCCCCAGGTGGAAAATGCACGGAAAATGCAAGGGAGACACTGGAACTCTTGTTCCAAACCCATCTACCTGGTTCCAGGGTGATGCAGCCGGAGCAGTGGGACCAACTAAATGAAGAGGGACTATACAATAGGACCTCTCGAACAGATTGGGAGACTGCGAAGAAGGTGGTTACCTTTGGCAGGGTTCGGTGGGCCATAGAAGTCTTCCAGCCATACAAATCGCCGGGACCTGATGGAATATACCCTGCTTTACTACAGCAGGGCAAGGACATCATAGGCTCGGCTCTAAGTAAGCTCTTCCGGGCCAGCGTAGCGTTTGGGTATGTACCAAGTGCCTGGAAGAGCGCACGAGTGGTCTTCATACCAAAACCGGGGAAGAAATCATACCGAGACCCGGGGGCGTATAGACCAATCACACTGACTTCTTTTATACTAAAAGTGTTAGAGAAGGTGGTGGGATGGCATGTAAAACACACCTCCCTAATTGAGAGGCCTTTACATCGCAACCAACATGCATATCGGGTGGGTAGATCATGCGACTCGGCCTTGCACCAACTGGTGACAAGAATTGAGGAGACGATGACCTTCAAAGAGGTGGCGATGGGGTGCTTCCTCGATATAGAGGGAGCCTTCAACAACACCACATATGCAGCAATGCTAAAAGCAGCAGAAAGGCATGGGATAGAGGATACATGCAGAAGGTGGATAAAGTCTACTCTGCATGGAAGAACAGCTCATGCAACTTTAGCCAACGAGACGCTGAGGGTTGTGGCAACGAGGGGCACAGCTCAGGGAGGGGTGATCTCCCCCCTTCTGTGGAATCTTGTTGTGGACGACCTCTTGGATAGGCTGAATGGTGAAGGATACTACACCCAGGGGTATGCGGATGATATCTGTATACTGATCCGGGGGAAGGATCACAACACTATCACAGAATTGATGGCCGGCGCGGTGGGGGTGGTGGAAACATGGTGCGGGGAGGTGGACCTCAGTGTCAATCCCTCTAAGACGGTGGTTCTGCCTTTTATTCGGAGGAGGAAGAAGAAACTCGGAGGCTTAAGGCCTCCAGCTCTCTTTGGAGAGCGGCTACAATTCTCAAAGGAAGTTAGATACCTGGGCTTGACACTAGATAGTGGATTAACCTGGAGCTCACAACTTAAGAATATAGTGGCCAAGTGCAAAAGAAACTTGATGATGACAAGGAGGGCACTTGGCCAAAGATGGGGCTTAAGGCCGGAAATCATGAGATGGCTATACACTTCGGTGGTGAGGCCGTCCGTGACATATGGGTGTGTGGTGTGGTGGCCCAGGTGTGAGCAGAGCGGGGCCAGGGGTGACCTGACCAGGGTCCAGCGGCTGGCCTGTCTTTGCATCACAGGGGCAATGAAAAGCACACCCACGGCGGCCATGGAGACTCTCTTGGATCTCCCTCCACTTCACTTGTGGGTGGGGGTGGAGGCCAGGCTGAGCTCGCACAGGCTGCAACTGAATGGTGCTTGGCGGACAACTCCGCGAGGGCATGCAAGGATAGTGGACGTCATCGCCAGCCCCCTCATGGGGATGGTAAGCGACTGGATGCCCACTGAATACAGATTCAAGTGCCCCTATACGGTAACCTTAAGGTCATATATGGGGGGAAACAGGGAACCAAATGAAATAATGTGGTTCACAGATGGATCGGTTATGGACGGAGGATCTGGCGCGGGGGTAGTGGGCGGAGAACCATGGGGGCGCATTTCAGTGCCACTTGGGGACTCGGCCACTATTTTTCAAGCGGAGGTCACGGCCATTGCCATATGTGCTAGAGAGAACTTAGATATGGGCTATCGGAATAGGAACATACGTATTCTCTCTGACAGTCAGGCAGCGCTAAGAGCGATTGCCAATACGGTGATTAGCTCAAAGCTGGTGCTGGAGTGTCGGCAACTCCTGGAGGACCTGGCAAAGTACAACCGAGTTAAACTTGGTTGGGTGCCGGGGCATAAAGGAGTCGAAGGAAATGAAGAAGCTGATGCTTGCGCAAGGGCTGGTTCGATGACCCCACTCATGGGCCCAGAGCCTGGAGTGGGGATCACCAAATCTGCTGTCAAAAGGGCGATGAAAAGTCGACTGAGACGGCAGCAAAACAAATACTGGCAAGAAATTCCTGGCCAGAGGCACAGCAAGAGAATGATGGGGCAAATCTGCCCCTCGCTCACAGCTGAGGTATTACGGCTGGGAAGGAATCAACTCAGGACAATAACAGGACTGATAACCGGACACTGTGGACTGAGGAAGCATCTGCAGACTATTGGGGTGTCTCAACGAGACCTCATTTGCAGATTGTGTGGGGATGGGGAGGAAAACGCGACCCATGTCATTTTTGACTGCAAAGCCCTCACAAAGTGGCGACACTTGTATGGGATAGATGACGCCCAAACAGGCTCAAATCGCGCGAGCTTAGTACAGGGACTGCTTCTGCTAGGCAGAATGCTGAACCTGGAATAAGCAAGGATCCTTGCATAGCAGGGATGAATGAGCAGAACAGGAGTACAATAAGCCTTAGGCTGCAGTGCGGGGGGAACGTGCCCTAACCTGGTTTTTCTGCTATTGGAAAAAAAAAAAAAAAAGCCTGGATTCCCATGTGGATTTTCACATGGCGTGTTCAGATGGATTCCCATTTGGTTTCCTATAGGAATCTGACACGGAATTCTACAGAGATTCTTATGTGATTATAGGAATTTGTTTGGGATCCTACATAATTTCCACATAGTGTCCGATGAGATTTTCGGGGGATGTTCTATAAATAAGAATCTAGTATAAAATCCTATATAGGTTCTCTAATAGTTTTCCCATAGGAATCCATACGCTGCTAAAATCCACACTGGGATCTGGAATAATTTCTCACATGAATTTTTACTATGATTATTTATAAAAATCTATACCATTGGGAAATTTAGATAGGAAACCTTTGAATTTGTGTGATCTTCTTTATATCCATAATTTTTCTCTTAAATCGAAATAGTGACTTTCGACTACAAATAGTGACTATTCACTGTTTGTAATCGAAAGTCACTATTTCGATTTAAGAGAGTTCCTACTTGAGAATCAACATACTCACACCTTCTTATGTGAAATACTTGACCTGATTTGAAGCTACTTGGACTAAAAGTTAGAAGATTTTAAGTCACAATTCAAACAAAAAATTATTATCGAAATGGCTTAACTGAAACTCGACTACTACTAAACTCGATCGAAGTCGGGTACATACGCAAGTATGATAATAAATAAAAATATATTAATTGAAGTTTTTATATTCTTAGCTTATGGGTCAAAGAGGCAGAAAGTATTTTTTACCCTGAAAAAAAAAACTGTGGAAGAATCAAACTTCCCACAAAAAAAAAACACAAAAACTAAAAAATGTGAAATTTTTTGGTTCAATTTTCAACACTCATCAAAACCTTCGATCAATGAATCACGAACGAAGGCGTTATAAAATAATTGCATTTTTCATTAAAAATAATTTCTCGTTATAAAAGTCAAGGCCAATTTCTAATTGCATCTGTTTCGTATGCAAGTCAGTAATTAAAAGCTGACCAACGCTATTATAGTCCAATACGCATTTAATCCAAGTAGCAATAACACATCGGGCTCTAAACTGTTTCACATTATGCTAAACATTAAAAGACGTTTATTCTCAAATAAGCTAATAACTTTGCAATTATATTTTACTCGTGCAACCTTGGCGCTGACAACGGTGATAGAAGAATTTATTCCTCCATTGTTTCCACGACGGTGGCGCGAAATTTGAAATTTTTCACAACTCTTATCAGCGTATCGTTGCGAAACGCTGTTATTAACAGGAGCGATAAGCGATTACGTTGACAAATACAATTCCTATGGGCATTAGATTGATCAGGTGTGTAATTGTTGTCTCTGTCTCTTCCATATATGCGTTGGATTACTCCTACTAGATTCAATGGGGCCGCTACAAGGCCGTAATAAATTAACTGAAATTATTATCCTATCTGAAATAGTGATTAAGAAAAAAATTATAATTTTCGCAATCTTCATGGAATATTTTTTCGTTTATTTTCATTTTCTTCAATAAAAACTTTGTAGATACAATTTTTTTTTTGTTTTCAACAAACATATAGGTAATACCTATGTTCAACAGGGTGCTTAAAAAAAGTTATATTGCCCGAAAATTTGATTGAAAATTTGACGAGTTTTTAATATCAATATTAAGATTTACCTCAGTCCATTTTGTCCATTTTCCATTTAAATAACAAAAGTTTTTCTTTTTTTTTGTATTTTCTATTTTCATAACTTTAAAATAGCTCATTTGTACAACAATCTAAAAGGAGAGATTTCAGGGAAATTTTACGCTCTACAAAAACCGTTCAAAAACAAAATTTCTCAGATTAACCGTTTTAAAGATATCAGAACTCAAAAATAACACTTATTAAATTTTTTTATACTTTCCAGGTTTGTTCTAAGAATTTTTTTTTTTTTGTAGAGCGGAACATTTTTTTAAAATCCCTTCTTTCAAATTGTTGTTACGATGAACTGTTCCAAAGTTATGAAAATTTAGATATATAACAATTTTTTTCTGGGTTATTTAAAGGGAATATGAAAAAAATGGATTGAGGCAAATCTTAATATTGATATTAAAAACGCGATTGGGTACCAAATTGTTTTTAATATATAGGTACTATCAATTTTTGGACAACGTAGGATATTTTTTTTTTTTGAAACAGCCTATATTTTTAATTAGTCCAAATTACTTATAAAAATAATAATATTACAGTCAATGAAAAATTAATTTATTTTTTTTTTGTTATAGCTTCACAACGAGTAATATGAGAGTCTTTATTAATTGTATCTTAAATCAATAAAATATTGAAATCCCGATCAAAATGGAGACGGGTGGAGGAGGAGGTGGTGGTGGAGGTGATACAATGAACTCTCGAATCGGCTTGGATTATATTGTCGAAAATCCTGATTATATTGC
This sequence comes from Sisyra nigra, assembly GCA_958496155.1. Lineage (NCBI taxonomy): Eukaryota > Metazoa > Arthropoda > Insecta > Neuroptera > Sisyridae > Sisyra > Sisyra nigra. The sequence continues at coordinate 26,796,809 of OY292315.1, forward strand.
TAAACTTGCTGGTGCTTTGGATACTCATAATACGACAGTAAAAAAACAAGTATTTGAATTGCTGTCAGCCCTTTGTGTTTATAATGAACAAGGATACACAAGAGCTTTGGAAACGTTGGACCATTATAAGGTTAGTATACGCTGAGCTGTAATTTTATTTTGTGTTTGATGAGAATTTATTATTAATCCGAAATGATAAAAGCTAGTTTATTATATGAAATGCAGTTCAGTTAGTTGTTTTTTTTTAAGTTGGAACGATTTGTATCGTTGATGCAATGTGGGAGGACAATAGGTTTGCCTACGTCTACTGTGTTCAATAATTTTTAATTATTTCTTTTAATTTTTTCAATGATGACCATTAAGTTTTTATTAATTATATTGTAAATTTTAGCAAATAAAAAAGTTAATTGGATTCATCATTTTTTTTGTCGAAGAATTCCTTGCAATGCAGTTTCATATAAATGTTCTTATTAAAATTAAAGCAAATTTGTTTTAAAATTGGTTCTTATAAATTGTTTCTCGAAGCTAATAGCTAATCAAATATTAGGGCTCAAAAGTACTCATTAAAATGTACCTTGAAGACTTAAATCTTAATAGTGATCCTACAAAATATCTTACTGTAAACAATAGAACTTCTGAGAGTTGCATTACTAAAAATTAGGCAAAAAAATGTCTTTTTTAAAGACTTTCTAAAAACTTAGGCAAGGCTTTATTGTGAGATTTCTTTAGATGTTTTTTAATCAAAAATTTTGTCACCCTAATAAATGATCGAATTTAGAATTAGGAATTGGAAATTTTTGAGGGGCGAGGGTAAAAAAATCTATTATGCTCGCTACCCATTGCACCTAGAGTAATTATGTTTTAGACCAGCGGTCGGAGAACTTTTTTTACCACTAACCCAAAATATTTTTGTTTAAGTCGATATGTCCCCTCATTTTGAAAATGAGACAATCAATGTAAATTTAAATTAATTATTATTGAATTATTTTACATAAGAAAAAGTTGCATGTAAGTAGTAAGTATGTAATAGATATACGAAATAAAATTCTTTTTATTGGGACAAACAAAAATTAATTGAAAGCTTTCCCCGATCAGATTTTGGAGAAATGATCTTGCTTCATAGCTGATACAATAACTTCAAAATTAGGGCTCTTTGATGTAAAAACAACAACTTGAATACAGTCTTCGGTCATACTAACGTGTTTATAAAATAGCTATGGCACAAAATTTCCTTATTACTCCAAAAAATGTCATTTTTACCCTATTCGGGGTTTTTTACCCTGGTTTCCCGACCGCTGTTTTAGACGAACTTGACGCCTGGCGAGATAGCAAAGGCCGCCCCTCGGCAGGGACTGACTTTCTTTAAAACCCTAATGATCCCCTATAGTTAAAATAGGGGTCACATCATCATCATCATCTTATTGGTCGCGGTGATAAGGCATGGGAAAATCTTGAGACCCATACAGCATAAAAAAATGTTTTAAAAGTTTGTTTAATCCCAGTAACTTTAAAAGACCATAAAAATTTGTATGATCATCCTAAAGACTTTGAGAAAAATTTTAAATCCATTTTAAATCTTTATTTTTTAATATCTGTAGTTCTTAACATAAATTTTGTATTACAAACTTTTCTAAAAAATTCATAAAAAATCGAAAAAATATCGTTTCTTAAAATCAAATAATTAATTTTTTTTTGTGTTTTAAGTCGCTTTAACAGAATATACAGGTCATATTACGACTGTCTAAACACAGAAAATTTCTGTTGGTCAATTTTAATCTTAGGTCTATGATCGGAAGTCTAGGATTCAACGGGAATCGAACCCGAACCACTTCACGCATGAAGTGGAGAGAACTACTGCTCTAGCCACTGCGCCAATAGGTGGCTCAATTAATTTTTTTGTTTTCCGAGATTGTTAAAAAATTCAAACCTAATATGATTTCTTAAAGATATCTTTTTTCTATTCTTGAAACTCACTTAATTTACAACAAAACTCTTCTAATGTGGGTCCAATCAACCTTAAACAAGCTAACATAATGTATTAGACGTATTCCTCAAAAAGATGCAACTTTGTCAAAGTATAGGCAAACATTATCACTCCACCATGGTGAGTTTTATAAATTCACTAATAAGAGCTTAAATCCTTACAAACTCGGCCGACGAAAATCTTCTTTTAAAGAGGATATCGTTTGTTTTAAGATTAAAAACGATTAAAAAAATTTGTGAAAATAATTTAAAATGAAAGTCTGAACCATAATTTATTTATTTATTATTTTAAATAACTTTCGCCAATACCTACTCATTAATAATTAAATATATATAGAGATTCATAAAGTCTACTAACAGGACATTTCGTGCAATGAATCAAACTTAATTAAACTTTGAAATGAAATAAGTAATCTACAATTTCAATGCTTGGCTTGACTTGATATTAAAATATTACCTAACATTTGACTTGATTTTAAATAAATTCTAACAAAGGGTCTTAGAACACGCGGGTCGCCGATTTCGACCTAATTTATACCTCATGTAGGGTGAACTCAGGGAAGTACCTTACAGGTGCAAGTAATAGGACCCACTATACTCACTTAGATAATCACGTCAAGAGTGAATCCATATTTTGTACAACCATATCGTGAAAGTTGAATTCTCCTTTATATATACGAATAAAAGCTGCCGCTGATTAATATAAAATACTCACATCACTTTTTAACATTTTTTTTATCATCGCCGTTATTAATTTCTTATAGCCTGCAATCAGGTAATATGAAAATAGTTATTTCAGTTTCCTCGCTAAAAGAATTTAAAGAAATTTTAAAATCGTTTAGTCAATTCTTAAGGACAAAATATGGTTTTTTACTCAGCATTCATTTACACAAGTTCTGCTAATGTCTATACTCTATAGCGTTTCATTATTCTTGATTTTTTCTTGGTAACTTCTTGAATCGCCAATTGTTTTTCACGGTTAGTGAGGCTTTCCTCCATCTTTCATCGAGGTTATATACCTAAATATATAGACAGATAGTCTACATTAATCCATTAGTTCCCAGTATTGTGATAATGCAACAGCTTCCTTTCACATGTTGAATCGTGCATTGTTGCTTAGCAGGTGGTGTCAATGAATATCTTATTTAAACATTATTCTGAGCTGTGACATTCCTTCTTCATATTGTTTCGTTCATTACTACCAAATCCGATGAAATTTCTATTTTTTCAATTATTTTTGCATGAAAACTAAATTTATTAAAAGTTTTCAATACATTCTAACAAAATACAAGTTCTGGGTGTTAATGAATTACGAAATGGAAATGCAGGTTAAAGTATTATAGAGTTAGAACTTTAAAGCGATTACTACTTTAAAATATAGCTCATACAATAGTTTCATTACTTTTCTAGTCAAAGAACTTACAATTAGACAAAATTGTAATAGTTATCACAAACGCCTATTTTATGTAATATTTAATATAAAAAATTAAGTAAGCACGCAAGTCGTTAGTTCGAATTTTTTCTTTGACTGAAAAATGTAACAGTTAATTTCTCTCAAATTGCCTTTGAAACCACTTTTTATATGTGGTTCTGATAAAAAACGAAATCTAATAGTTTATAAGTGTCTTCAGTAAGAATTCACTACTTAGTACTTGGCTGTATTTTTAAGCTACTTGACTGAAATTCAGCTTACAATCAAATCAAATCAAATGTTAATATTAAAACGTTTATGGTCAATTCAAGTATGGAATTTTCAAGTAATTTTATTTCTAAGTTAGAATGTTATTTACGATTCTTTGAACAAAATGTTCAATATTATAAAAAAGTATTTTAAAAATGTCCAGCTTTGGCAAAATACATGGTACCCGATCAATACGATAGAATATGCAGAACAAAAGTTGAGAATCACTTTTAAAAAACGGACGCGACAAACAAAATTCAGTCGATTTTAGATTTAAAATTATTTAAAAATTATCTTATAAAGTAAGTCAACAGAGGGAATGTTTCTCATGACGATGCAACTTCGTTGAAGTATAGGCAAACAATATTACACTCGTACGTTTCCAATTATCCCTAAATAATTGACTAATTATGACCTTTTTTGCGTACAAACCGTTAAATACAAGCAATATTTTCTTATCTTATATGACGAAAATCTTATCGTTTAATATTTGATTCAAACCCATATTTTATAAAGCTTAAAAACTTGATGCTTTCATCTCTCAAACATTTCTTATAATTAAAGCTAAATATTGAAAAATTAAATTATATATCAATTGTAAATAAAAAACGCATTAAACGAAACCAATGGGTTTACTGAAACAGAGAGACAGACTATAAATGCCAGCTATTTGCAAACAATTTCAATTATCCATTGTCGCATTTTTTGTTTGTTGTTTTATCAGACTTTTTTGGTTATTAATTTGTAACTTTATATTCAATTTTTAAATTTTAACCTTCTTATTTTAAGTTAACACAGTTAATTACTATTTAATAATTTCTTTGAAAATGTGAAATTGAGGTTACACTGTATTATAGGTATATTTTACTTCATCCATATAATATAGGAGTAGGTATAATTTTAGTTGCTTACAATTTATTTTTAATCCGATCCAATTTAAATTTATTTTAATGAAATCTCAAGTGTTTTATCATTTCATTTAATTAAAATGTATTCAATAACTTCACTCAATTAATTATACGATGGCATGCTCAGAAAAAAAATTAATTCATATTAATATCTCCGTCTATTCATCTTCAATTTAATTTAGCTTCACTTAAAACATCTATATTATAGACATTGATATACTTTTAAATAGAATTATAATTAAGTTATTGTCTTGCAACAAATTATTGAAGATAATCTGATATCTTTGACTACTGGATGTCGCCGTTAATTATGTCTTATGACCAAGACGTTATTTAATCTCTTTACTTGTATTTATACTTTGTGTATCGATTTTCCACTTGTTCTTACAAGCTTTTTGTATAGAAAAACTTAAATTTTATCTTTGATGCAAAATGAAAAATTTTAATTGGATGAATCAATCTGATTAATTTTGAAAACTGTCTCGTCTTTTGTAGAAAATAAAAGGCGAAAGATATCGTCTTCATGTTATTGTAGCAGAGCTTGATAAGGCAGCAGTTGTTGAGTACCAAACTGCTCTCGTGGCTTTTATCAACTGTGTTATTATCTCCACACCAAGGTTACCTGATCGAGTGCGTCTACGAAACGAATTTATTGGTAACCCAATTATTTTTTTATTAAAATATTTTTGTTAATATACAAATGTATTTTAGGTGTTAATTTATTGACTGTTCTAAGTAAATTAAGGTGAGGAAAATTATTTTTTCCTAAAACTGGACCGTAATTTTTTTTTTTTTTTTAAAGGCGTAGTGCCACTAAGTATCCTGATTTAGCTGTACAATTAGATGTTTTCGACGAGCAACGAGAAAGTGATGATGCACAAGCGTTACAAGGACCTCATGGCGTCGATCTCAACTCTCATTTAGACGTTTTTTATGCAATACTTCGACAAGTAAATTTTAATTTACATGTTTAACAATGTGTAGATGGCCAAAAGAAAAATTCATACTAATGAAAAAGCTTCGAAATTAACCCCATTTTCATACAATATATGTGATTTTTGATAATGTTGAAACAAGATTTTTTGGAATTTATTGCTTAGGAATCGCGTGCTTTTAAATATGGCTATTCTATTTATTAATAATCCTACTCTCTTTAATCGAAATAGTGACTTTAGTGACTATTCACTATTTTTTCAGTGCAGAATATACCACTAAATTCAAATAGTGGTATACTTTTCACTACAAAATAGTGAATAGTCACTATTTGATAGTCGAAAGTCATTATTTCGATTTAAGAGAGTAGCTCAAACATAGCAAGGTAATCCTATTCAACCTTGTAATCAGATAAGATCCCTAAATTGTAAGATAGTCCTAATAAGTTCTAAATCAGGATTGCCATATAAGAGACCTAAAAAATATTATCTTTTTTGTGTTTAGATCAGGGTTATTATGAAATAGAATAAACATTTAGGTCACTCAAGGTCACTTCAACTACTATAGTCGTGGGATACTTACTATTTGTATTTCTAAAGAATTTTTACTATAACTAGTTTCTATTTTTCACTCTTATAAGAGATGCCTTTGCAGTTTGCCAACCCTTTTTTTAATGTTCTTACAAAACTGTTCTTATGAAGTAAACTGTAATCACTCGTCAGAGCTGTTAAGCACTATTTTTTGTAATATATATTTTATAACTTTGACCTAGCACTAGTTTTAATTTCCAAAAATCGAAAATGTCGTGATTTCGATGCTTCTTCATGAAAAATCTAAATTTTTCTGTTAGTCTCACAGCACCAGACCTTGTATATAAACAAATTACGATTTCCAAAATTTTACATTTAGGTCGCTGATACACCTCAAGAAATTCCTTTTTTAAGTATTCTTCAACATTTATTACGGGTCGATCCAAAAGAGGCAATCAGCGATATAATATGGGATACCACAGAAAGATTGGTGCATCGAGCCACACTCTTAGAGAACCATGAGGATGCTGCTCGTCTGCTACGAACTCCTAGTCTTCAAGCTAGTAAATTTTTCAACTGCGGCCATTGCACTCAGCATCGAGGATCTGAGAGCAGTCCAAGCCGGAAACAATCACTAAATTGTACATCTCCGATATCACCACCACCACCTCCACCTCCCATTCCTTCAGGAGCACCACCACCTCCACCACCCCCAATCAATCTACCACCACCTCCACCTCCTCCGCCGGGAGCCGCAAATTTCCCTCCACCACCACCGCCAATAATCGGTGGACCACCCGCACCTCCTCCGTTACAAACCCCGAACTCGGTTCGAATCCCGACCATCAGCATACAAAACAAAGATTCGATCGAGATCATAACCGAAAAATTACCTCAACAAGACACACCTGTACCAAAGTCAAAGATGAAGACAATCAACTGGAATAAAATTCCAAACAATAAGGTTTTGCTATCACTTTTAGGGGATGCAAATTGCAATAGAATATTGAATGTTGTTTGTGTAGGTTGTAGGCAAAAACAATATTTGGTCGTTAGTGGCAAATTCTCATCAACATTCTCCGATGGCTGACATGGATTGGGCTGAAATTGAAGGGCTTTTTTGTCAACAAATGCCACCCCCGTCCTCGTGTAATTCATCACCGAAACTAGGTCGTGATTTCAGTACAGATAATACGATTGATAGACGCATACGCAAAGATAACACAGAGGTATTGAATCACTAATTGCGATCAACCAAATTGAAATTTAATAAGTTTTTTTTTTTATTTTCAGATCACATTATTAGATGGAAAACGAAGTTTGAACGTTAATATATTCCTTAAACAATTCCGAAGGTAAGAATATTTAAAATTAATATAGCAAAAAATCAATGTTTAGTAACTGAAACATTGTCTTATCAAAGATTAGTTTTACCAGAATCAAGTAAACGTTTAAATATGAAAAGCTCAAAGGAAAAACAGCATTATTCCTTATTCACCTTCTTAGACCTCCGAAGTAGGCACCGATTGTTAACAATGCCGTACGCTAAAAGTGGCGAACAATACAGATGCTGTTTTAACCTTGCAACAAGTTTTAGTAATGCAATAAAACGGCTAATTTTAAAAAGCTCTAGTAATATCACGTTATGCCTTTGTCTCCATAATCCGATTTTCAGTAGAATTTTCAAATAAATTTGAAAATAATTTAACGAAAATATGTATATTAATACAATTTTGTTCTGTTTTATGGCCAAACGTTTGATTAAAAAAATTTGTTATTTTTTGAAAAAGAAAAAAAATTAGCCTTTTTTAACCTTTGAATTCCATGTAATCTCTTAAAGAAGGACAACAATTTTTCCAAATCAGAAAATGCTACATGTAGAGTCCTCTAGTGCCATATTTTCTTAAGTCGCCCATTTATTGTTCCTGTAAAGTGTGGAAAGTTCTGTAATTTTCTTTATTCTGCTTGGAAAATCTTCTTAAAAATATAAAAACATAGATACTCATTTATACATCAAACATTTATACTCAAGTATCAACCTTAATTTCCTAATGAAACTTTTAAACTATTTCCTTTTAATACATGATAATTAAAAGAAAAATATTTTGCTATTTTATGATTCAATGGTAGAGCTTTTCACCGTTATCAAACAATAACTAAACTTAAAAGTTTTTTAAGTTATTAAACGTTTTGAGTTGGCATTTCAATCAAAAAATATCTTTTGCATCCTTGCTAAGTATCTTTAAATCTTTAACAAACTTATCATTATTTCGAATGCTCAAAACTTAATTTAAAGTTCTACGGGCTTCGTCTTTTCTGTTTACTATCCATTGCATTGTACGCTATTAAAACTAAAATTTAAACTTAAAAGTATAATCAAAAAAATGTTTTTTTCTTTTCTTTTTAGTTCAAACGAAGACATAATTCAATTAATTTGTGATGGAGAACACGATGATATTGGTGCTGAAAAATTACGTGGCCTCCTGAAAATCCTTCCAGAAGTAGACGAACTGGACATGTTAAAGTCATTCAACGGCGAATTTAGTAAATTAGGAAATGCAGAAAAGTTTTTGATGCAACTCATTCAAATACCAAAGTAAATCTAAGCACTTTCTTATTTGATTTTCTTTTTAATCAATGTTTTCTTTTTAGTTATAAACTTCGTATTGAAAGTATGTTATTAAAAGAAGAATTTGCTGCCAATATGAGTTACCTGGAACCAAGTATTAATGCAATGATTGTAGCAGCTGAAGGTAATTTTAGTTATTGTAATAAGAATTATGGAAAATTAATTATTTTCTTTTTAAGATTTGATGACCAATAAAGCATTGCAAGAAGTTCTCTACATGGTTGTAGTTTCCGGAAATTTCCTTAATTCAGTAAGTTTCATTCAATCACTAATCAGTCATTGAAATTGTTTTCCTAAATAAATAAAAAAAAAACTTTTTAGGGAGGATATGCAGGAAATGCAGCGGGAGTTAAGCTTTCTTCCTTACAAAAGATCACAGATATTCGAGCTAATAAACCTAATATGAATATGATCCACTATGTGGCTTTGGTATGGTGTTTTTCATGGAATTAAGAAACAATTGAATTTTGTGTTTTTTTTAGCAAGCAGAGAGAAAAAACAAGGATCTGTTACATTTCCCAGATCAAATGCGATTATTGGAAGACGCAGCAAAGTATTTTTTTTTCGTTTCATGAGACGTCGTGTCACTTGTCAAGTGAGACGACACTTGTCACTTCACGACAAATCTCGTGTATGCTCGTTTCTTTTTGGTATTCCTTGACAAATGTGTTAGTTTGAAACGAAAAATTCACGAGATTGATCGTCTCATTGGACAAGTGACGTGTCTTACGAAATAGGCTCAAATGTTATTTTTTTTTTTTAGAACGACCGTCGAACAATTAAACAACGAAATAAACGCATTAGAAATTCGATTGAAAAAAGTCCGAAAACAAATCGATTTACCAACGACCGAAGCTGAGATCAAATCACAAATGGCCGAATTTTTGAAGGTGCTTCCCTGATATTTTCACGAAAAATTTCGTCTAAACTTGGATTTTGTTTTTAGATGGCCGAGAAAGAAGTCACTATCCTACAAAGAGATATGAACGAGTTGGAAAACGTTAGGAAACGTTTGGCTGATTTCTTTTGTGAGGATTTCAACAGTTTCAAGTTAGAAGAATGCTTCCGAATTTTCCACGGTTTTTGCACGAAATTCCGACAGGCTGTCGTGGAAAATTCGCGACGGCGAATACAAGAGGAGCAAGCAAATATGCGTAGACGACAACGAGAAGAATTGTTGGCGTCGAAACGCAAACAATGTTGGCAAAAAATAAATAAATTTCAACAATTAAATAATCAAAATATTTTGTTTTTAGTGTGCAACAATAACCAAGTATTAACTCCTGGATCGGATTCCGATTTTGCCTTTGGAGATTATGAACTACGAACGGGATACCCACAAAAGAAAGTAAGATTGAATCATTTAAAACTTATTGAATTATTTAACATTTAACACTAAAATTTTTTAGACTCTTAAAGTGATTAACAATGGTAATGCCACCTCTGAAGATGAAACATCAATAGCTGGTTCTCCTTGCGTAACACGCAAACGCCTTGGTTCTTTCAATAATAAAAATGATAATTTAACCAATGGGAGGGATGAAAAAGTTTCACCTGGTATATACCTTATAATATTTAAACTTTAAAATCATGACTGATTAAATTTTTTTTTAGATATAACACCAAATGGAACATTAAGACGGAGAAGAAGTCGTGGTTTATCTGAAGAAGACGAAGGGAATTTAATGGACTTCCTAAGAGCATCAGGGCACGATAACACTCGAGAGAGAAAGTCTTGGGGTAGTCTAGGTATTTAATTAAAATCATCGTTATGATGTAATGTTTTATTGGGTCTTTTTGATAGATCGATCTTGGGCTCGAAGAGCTCGAGGAACTCCAACACGGAAACGTCCAGCTTTACTAGGAGTTGATTTATCGGGAGACCGGGAGCGTTCTACATCTCCTTCTCCGTTGGCAGAGGTAAAGCCAATATTACCCGATGAACCAGCAGCGGAACCAAAAACTCGAGAATGGAAACAAAAAATCGAAACTTGGTTACAGTCGAGTGATAATAATCATTTAACAGAGGAACAACGAAGGCAAATTAGACGTAACATTCCCACAACGACCAATCGTAGATCCATCGAAATGGATTCAGGTATAAATGAAGCTTTTTTTCCTGTAGGTAACAGTTAATATTTTAACCGACTTTAAGATTTTTTTTTGTCACTTAATTTCTCAGATTTTTAATATTTTTTCTTCATTGAATAGACTATAATTTGAAATTGGTTTAGTTTAAATTTAGAATAAAAGTGCCTACTTTCTTTAAGTATCAATCATAAAGGTGTTATTTTAAGAAGTTACTTTGTTGACGTATAGGCAAGCCAAATTACACTGTGGATATTAAATTTTTTTTAAATGTGGGTGTTTTTTTTTTTTTTGTAGAAAGCGAACGTAGCAGTACTCTCGACACAGTTCACGAAGGCAAATTAATAACAACAGGCTCTCAATACAATCGCGTATACCCAGACTGGAAACCGTCCACGACAATTGAAAAGACTGATGTAGTAGGCGTAATGGAAGTGATCGAAGGGGCCCAGACTAGCGTCAAAGACAAATCTTCCCTAAGAAAATCAAACTTGAACGTTTCCAACAGCTCGGAAGAAATAGTCAATGATTCAAGCCGACAGCGATATTCAAGTGCCAATCGTTACGGACAAGAGAACAAATTGAAATCAATCGAAGAAGATAATTCTCGAAAGGAATTGATTAGTTCTTTGGGAGCACGACCTGCTACTGACCGATTAACATTGTATTTACGACGACCTAGTGAGGAGTCGAATCGGTTGAAGAATCACGTGGATGATGTGACTCCACCAATACCAAGACGATTGCGCACTTTACCGGCCAACTCTGACGACTCTCCGATTATAAGTAACAAAATTGAAATTGATTCGGACAACATTGAAACTCCTCCAGCCATTCGTAGATCTTTCACTTCCACTAATGACGATAAAACTTTAAGAAAAACTATCACCAAAAGCACCGATTTACAAAGTCCTGATCCAAAAGATGCCTCGATCTTAGGAGATGGACAATTTGATAGGTTTTCATCAGCTCGAAGAACTCGAAGATATAAGCGTAGTACCGACACCAACAGTGACGTGGGCTCCCCAGAACTCGTCGCCGAGACTCAGGTTGTTCGCCCAAACCATCTCCAAGTCGAAAAATCGTATGTGATATCAGCCGAACCCGAAAAAGAAACTCGTTTAAAAAAATGGCAAGATCGATTAAAAAATCATATCGACGGCGAGGATGATTACAAGTCCACTTTGACGAGTCGTAGATTACGAAATCAAACCAATGTTGATTCGAAAGACATAAAAACCGCAATTTCCGCATTAAACCAAAAACTAGTCAAGTTAAGCGATGATAAATGTGATGGAAACATGAAAATAAGTAAAAATAATGATAACGATGAAGGTTTCGAAGAAACTCAAAGTTTAATGTCGGAATCTCCAAGTCAAGGCGCTTCATCGGGGTGTAACTATGAAACGGATATTACCATGTCACCATCTCCACAAGTGATGATCGACGATTTTACCAAGAAAACCAATGAAAATCAAGCACCGAAATCAAAAACCTTAGGCAAAGCTTCCGATAGAATTCAAACATTGATTCAACGCTCCAACGGGAAAACGGTGTCCCGAAACAATTCTTTGCGATCGATAACACCACAAAGCTTACAAAACAAAAAGAGTATCATTCCAAGAAGACCAAGTATCAAAAAGACCGACTCCCAGTCGAGTATCACTGGTAATCGTAAGACGAGTAAAAATGTTGAGAGATCAAATTCACGATCGAGCTTGTTAAGTTCTCGAAGCTCGTTGAACAGTGCCACGTCTGTGAGCACTGTGAAAAAAGCTCCGTCACTCCGCCATTCGTCACCGACCAAAACTTTAGTTAACGCTCGAAGTAGTAGCCCCAAGAAACCGTTGAGTATAGTCCAACCAAAAACCACGCCAAATATTCGAAAGATTCCATCGAAAACGTCGATGATCACAAACATACAAACAATGTCTCAACGACCACCGCGTCCTAACGGAGCACCAACCTTCATGAAACCAACAACATCCAGCACAACTAAAACAATTCAACCAAATACATTTCAACGTCTCCATTTACCTTCAACATATCGTAGTTTTAAATAAATCAGTCATTTTCTCGGTATATAAATAATTTTTTTTTAATATTTCAGTCAAATAATTTGCTAATGAATGGCAAATACCACTTTCGACAGGGATAGACATAGTATATGAAAAACTTAACATTAATTAAATGAAATGCTATAATTTACGTAATATTTTATTTTGAAGATTAAACCATATTTAATAATACGTTAAGTAATTGAATAACAAAACTATTAATATGATATATTTTATAACTGATTTAATTATTAATCAATTCCGATTATTGGAGAATGAAAATTAAGTCAAATATAATATTTTCTAATTTTTTGTACTAAAATATTGTTTATTAAATAAAAATATATTTATTAATGTTATTTGTTTCGGATGAAACCCTTTGGATACAAGGTTTTTTTCCGAAAAAAATTGTTTTTAAGGTCATCCGTATTCGTATCCAAATCCGAAAGTTCATATTCATAACGTCCCTGCTTTGATTCATGAATGTACGTATTGCATGGAAAGGGGTCATCCATAAATTACGTTATACGTTAAGGGGGTGGGAGGCGGTCGACGAAGTGTGACAAGGGGGTGGGAGTGGTTCTAAATTTCGTGACGTCATATTTCAAAATTTATTATATAATACTCAAAAGCATTTGCAACAGTATCTGTAGAAACATAAGGTTCAAATTGTTTTGTCAGCTACTCGCTCTACTACACTAAGAAAAAATTTTTCTTCTGACAACTAAATTTCATTTACGCCAAAAAATGATTTGATAGCCCATTGCCAATTAAATATTTAATATTTAGATTTAATTGTTTTGATTTTTGCCGCTAAATGTTGCACCGTGTCTAGCGGTGATATTGTTTTTATCATTAATTAGTCGTTTTTTTGTTTTTTTCTTGAAATGGTTGATTTGATATTAATTTTATTAAAAAATCATTTAAATTGAAATAAAACAAATCTTTTAACAACTGTTTTTAATTCAATAATTATTTGTAGATGTAAAATTGTAAAATATGTGACGTCACACTAGGGAGGGGTAGCTCTCACAAATGTGACCAGCTGTGACAAGGACGGTGGAGGGGTCAAAAACCATGAAATTCGTGTGACGTAATTTATGGATGGTCCCAAAGTTGCAGATAGTAAGAAAATTTAAATCGTTTTAAAAATGTTTTGTTTATAACGAAAAGAAGTTGGAAGTTAAGAAATCAATTTAAAAAGGTCCTTTTAATCATCGACTTGAAATAATCCTGGAAATGAAAATAATGAAAACTTTTACTAAACTTAGTTAAAAAAATCGATTTTTAATAAAAGAATTTATTCAAAAAAAGTTTTAAGCTTCACGGTTTCATAAAAATAATTTTAAAATATTGACTTAAGTAACTTGAAAATAAATTATTAATCAAAATTAATATAATTTTGAAATTAAATATCCACTGGTTCATTAATACCCTTCTCGGCGATCAGTTCTATCAATATAATATTTTTCACCAAACATTTCCTTGTGGTCATCCAAATAACTACAATCATTTTAAAAAATACAATGTTTAATATTTGACGTATTATAGTTTTGATGGCATTACTTACTCAACAAATTGATCCATGTGCCTTAAAAGTAACTTAAGTTTATTGTCTGGAATATTAGCAGCCCATAATAACTCTGGTAGTTTAGCTGAAACGACATATAAATTAGTCTTAGTTTTAAGCACTGATTTTATAGACCTACTTAATAGACGCAATAAATGAATAGCTCCATAATTAAGAGATGGCAATTGCAAATTTTGACTAATTACTTCATCTGGCAACAATTTCCATGTGGATACCTGTGGTAATGACCCTGTAGAATCCGATTCAGTGCTTCCAAAACTACAAGAAAATCTTATTAAAAGTAAAATAAAAATTATTTTACTGTAGATAAAAACCTTGACATATTTCCCCCGAATTCTTGTTTGACTGTATTTGTATCATAGCTAAAACCATTTACTTCTGATCCAGGAATTCCATCAATTGTCGATTCACTATGTTGTGAAACCCGACTCGATCGTAGTCGTCTCCTCGGAGACGAGCCTCCATGATCTTTTCCGGTACCTGAACTGGATCTTCGACTCCCGATACCCACCGACTCCCGACTGATCTCATCATAAATATAACTACTATCTTCATTTATCTTAGGCAAATGAGGAAATTCCTCAGGTTCTTCTTGTTTAACATTTACTCTAAAACATCAACATCGCATTACTGAATGTCTTTAGATGTCAAATTTATTGACGTACTCTTCGATATTTTCAACGCTTTTACTGTTTACTTGAGCTTTTAACGAGGCTAATTGTGACCGTTCCTCATTGTATAATAATAATTCGGTGAGTGTAAAATCAAAATAAATTCGGATTCCATCAACAAGTTCTTTGCATACATTTAAACTAGTAAAATTATAAGTCATTAGTAATTAATTATTATTGTATACAAGTAGGAAGTGAAACTTCTTTCAGTCATTGATAACAATATAAATAATATTTTCAGTGTTATTTTTCCAAAGACAATAATCTTAATCCTCTTCTACTCTCTGTCTTCTACGAGTTATTAATTTTATTAATAGTTTGTTGATTTGTGGTAGTAATTAAATAATTTTATACTGAAACTTTTTCTCTAAGAAGTTTCACTTCAAAAAATTCAAACCATACTTTCTATAAATATCATCAACATTATGTCTAGGTTTACTTCCTTGTGGTAATCGATATCGTGTCTTAGGCTTTTCAGATATTCCACACATTTGACAAGTCGCATAATACTTTAAATATCCTTCGAGGATAGCAACAACATTTGGTTCAGCAGGTAATTTCACTAACTAAAAGATTCAGATTAATAATAATTTCTTGAACCATTAAAGATAATTCACCTTATTTTTATCGGTTATCAATAAATGATCTAGATTAAGCAAACATTTAAGATTCGCTGTTAAATCTAAGGGAACAGTTTCATCTTCGATAGAGACTTCAGATTCAGAGGATGATTGTTGTGTGTCATCTGTATCCACAGGCCCTGGACTACCAGAACTCCCCTCTTCAGAACCAGGAATCGTATTTTCATTGATTCTTTCACTTAATTTCCTCGTTCGTTTTTTGTCACGTCTATATAAATATGCTCCTCTATAAACAAATTTAACTTAACGCTGACTCATTAAAACAAAATATAAGGATTTTATACAATTGTAATTGAGATTTTTCGGCTAAATCCTTTTGTAGCTGTCGGTTTTCAGCTGTATCCTTTAATACATAATCTTCACTCACGCATCGGTCCCATGATGAATTCCATCCCTGCAAAGAAAAGTTAGTTAATTAATACGTAATACAACTATTTGGAATGTTGATATACTTGAAAATGAATCAGATATTCAACAGTTTTTTTTCCTCGCTGGTCCTTGTTAATGACCACTTCCAGGACCTGGAAATTTAAATGTTGCGACAGTGTTGAGGTTATGATTATAAACACACCAAACACTTACTTTGGAGTCGTACAGAACTTTGGCTTTGGTCGGATCTGGTTCATAACACAACACTCTTTCACCATCGGAAAATTTCAGTTTAACACCTCGCGTAGATACCATAATTTATCGGAAAATCGGTTTTTAATCGATTTTTATTTATACGTAAATGACATATTATCCTTTAACGGAACAGGTGTGTGCGTCATAGCGGAATCAGCCGAACGACAATGACAACATATAAGAACGATAAGAACCAATAAGAACCATAAGAACATTATTAACGAAAGTATCCGAAGTTCGATTCCAAACAAACATTTTTTATTTTTTTTATTTATAAACATTTAAAATTTATTTTAATCTGAATAATTATTTAAATAACCAATTTCTTTTATAAAAGAGTTCATTTTTAAGTTTACAATAGATGTTAAATCCACAAATGAAAGTTATATAATCATTGTATATTTCAAGTTTCAAACTTTCATTAGTACTTTGAGTACTTTTTTACTTAAAAAATTATTACTATCAATAAATAAAAGCTCCAATCCGTAAAATTCGTAATTGTTTGTGAATTATATTCCTTTAATTAAATATTAGGATTTAAAAAAATTTGGTATATCATCTATTTTTTAAAGGGTTACATTTTTCGGCCCACCAAAAAACGTATTCAGAACGACAAATTTGGAATTGCAGGCGACAAAAAAAATATACAACGACAAAAAATTAATAAAACGACAAAACATGTAAACAAACGGCAATTATTGCAATTTCAGATCGAAATATGCATTGGCACTACAAATTACCGGCAAACCACGTCCGTTCAAAATTTGTCTATGCCATTGGGTAATAAACGTAAAAGGGGAAGACCTGCAAAAGCTTGAAAGACTTTAATTGTTGAGAATTGACAAATATATTGCATTCTCACTCATATTATACGTTTAATTACTTAATGTGCGTTATTTACCAAATATTTTAGTTATTTTATTTTGATTATTGCCAATATTATTTACAATTATATTTGTATTATTATATTTACATTAGATTTAATTATAATATTTACTAATTTTCTTAAATATATTTATTTACAATTATATTTATATTTGATTTATTTATATATGTATGTTTAATCGTTTTGTTTTGTTAAATAAATTAACTATAAATAAATTTCTGGTTTATTTAATACTTAATAATAAATAAGCATCTGTATACAAGTAGTGCAAATAAGGAAAATATAAGGGTTACATTTTTCGGCCCACCAAAAAACGTATTCAGAACGACAAATTTGGAATTGCAGGCGACAAAAAAAATATACAACGACAAAAAATTAATAAAACGACAAAACATGTAAACAAACGGCAATTATTGCAATTTCAGATCGAAATATGCATTGGCACTACAAATTACCGGCAAACCACGTCCGTTCAAAATTTGACTATGCCATTGGGTAATAAACGTAAAAGGGGAAGACCTGCAAAAGCTCGAAAGGCTTTAATTGTTGAGAATTGACAAATATATTGCATTCTCACTCATATTATACGTTTAATGACTTAATGTGCAATATTTAACAAATATTTTAGTTATTTTATTTTGATTATTGCCATTATTATTTATAATTATATTTGTATTATTATATTTACATTAGATTTAATTATAACATTTACTAATTTTCTTAAATATATTTATTTACAATTATATTTATATTTGACTTATTTATATATGTATGTTAAATCGTTTTGTTTTGTTAAATAAATTAACTATAAATAAATTTCTGGTTTATTTAATACTTAATAATAAATAAGCATCTGTATACAAGTAGTGCAAATAAGGAACATATAACTTATAAATTTGACGGTTGTCGATTGTCGCCAATTGTCGCTTTAAAATCTATTTTTGTTTTGCTTAAAACATAATTTGTCGTGACATGAATAGTTTGTAAGGATATATAATTTGTCGTGCTAAATACCTAATTTGTCGTTAATTTTACTACTTTTACAGCTGACAATTTGTCGTGTAAATTACGTTTTTTGATGGGCTATTATTTATTCCCCTTTTTTAAAGGAGTATTGTACTTTCTTAAACATTTTAGAAGCCTTTCTATGGCTTCTATTGTATTCAATTATATAAACGCAATGTTTAATCAAATGAAACACCTTTCCAATTTTTTGTGTTGTACAATAAGTTCAGCTTAATACCACTTGGAAGCGCTCAGTATGTTTTTAGTTTTTCTTGCCTATTATTGGCTTATTCAGATTTTTCAACTGTCTCAGATTTCAACATTGAAATAGTTGAGTATCTCCGTAAACGTAGTTATCAAACATACCCTAACTGTATTGTGAATTGCAATCAATCAAAACCAGGTATATATTATCAAATTAATTTATTTAATTGCTTTAATCATTTATTTAAATTTCACACTAATCATAACAATTAGTACACAAGTTAAGTAACGATGATATAGTAGATATTAATAAGATAATAACATATATAAGAAAATATTAAGGTGACAGTTTTCAGATTTTCTTGGTGTCTCTGTCTAACAACTTTAAAAATATTTCCATAAAAAGTAGTGCCTTAAGTAATTAAAATATGAATTTTGATGATACTTGTAAAAAATTAACAATTAGTTCTTGCAACTTTTTTGCTATTATAATCTCTTAAAAAGTCTTATAAATGCAATGACTTTTTGGACTACATTTTCTTAAGTATTAATTTCATAATTCAACAAGCGTACCTTAAGCAAGGGCTTTTTACTATAGTTTCTATTAGAGATGCGACGAATAGTGATTTAAACGAATATTAGGCCGTTTCATTTCTGAGTAAATCATATCACAAGACGCATTATTACTTTCTTTTACTACTATATAGTAAAAGAAGTATTGTAATAGGGTCGAATTTTCGAATTCGAGATTTCACCGGAAGTACATGTTTTATGGTCCCCTAAGTCCAAGAAAGTGGTTTTTAGAAACATGTCTATGTGTGACAGCCACATCGTATCGAAAGCTTTATCCGAATTTCACCAAACATGGAATCTAGCCTCCATATTATATCTAGTTGTGCCGCGAAGCTTTTGGTAAAAAACGGTTACCCGAAAGCTCTACTTTACTCGTGGCCATTTTGAGCTTTTTCAATTTTTTTCGGAAACGGCTCCAACGATTTTCTTTAAACTTTCTATAGTTTTTAGACTCATTAATGGCTACAACTTTTATTTGAAACTTTTTCCTGAGAAAATTCAAATAAGGGCGGTTCTGGGATGAAGGTTGGGAATTCGTGTATATACATATAGCCCTCCTATAGGTTGTATGCATATAGTACTGTTTATATGTATTGTTACAAAGTGCTTATATATTTCTTTTAACTTACAGCGAGTATTTTCATAAATGAAAGTAAAAGAAAGTAGTGTGACGCCTCGCACCAGATATTTTTTTATTAAAAAAAAATTTAACGGCAACCAAAATGGATTTTTATTTACAAAGTATTCGCTTAGATCGGACACTAGATCCATATAAGTAGTGGTTTCTAAACTCAAAGCAGGTTCGTTTACTCAAATGCAGAAAAAATTGTTTTAACCATCAAAATTAACTCTCCCTAAATGATTTTCATTTTAATTTGTAATTTAAATATATATCATTTCGAATAATTAAACTTCTATTTTGTTATGATTTAGTATTCGGTATTCGACCGAATACCGAATGGCGAATATTAAAAAATGCAGCCGAATAGGCCGAATACCGAATAGTAGCCGCATATTCGTTGCATCCCTAGTTACTATATAAAAGAAATCTTAAGATATAAGGAGTAGCTGAAAGCCTTTCAATATGTATTGAAACTAAAGCTTACAAGCTCTCTATATTTTACAATCAACTTAAGGCATATTACTTCCCCTTCAAAGCGAACTATATGGAAATCATTACGAGAGCAGAGCTTATTTGTCAGCTTAGTTTCAATACATATATTGCAAATATTAAGTGATTTATTAATATTAATATTAAGTAACCTTATATCTCAGTTTGTTGGCTTTCTTCAATATAAACTATTAAAAACCCTTGCTTAAGCCATGTTTTGTTTTCGTCATGAATTTAAGAAAATGACGCCCAAGACGTTACTGCATTTGTAACACTTGTTAAAGGATTATATTAGCAAAAGTTGCAACAACTAGCATAACCATTAACCAAATATAATGTATTTTGACAAATATAATGTGAAGTCATATTTTAACTGATTAAGTCATTATTTTTTTATGGAAATGTTTTTAAAGTTGTAAGCCACCAAGAAAATTTGAAGACTGTTACAATGGTATTTTGTAATTCTTGTTATTCTTTTATTGAAAGAAATTTTTTACTCTTTGCTAAATTCTTTTTCAATTTTTAGTGAAAGTTAAATAAATGTGGTGTTTCGAGTGGTCCTACGTGTTCATTTCAACATGTAAGCTGTAAGCTGTGGCAGAGAGAATTTCTCAACGAGGATATAAGGTTAGTTACTAATTTTAAGTCTTTATATTATTTATAATTAATAATTTTCTTCTTGTTATTTTAGGTATTTAAAACTTTTGATTATGAGTTAGTTGTTTCTGAAAACCCTTTGGAAAACTGCAATAAGTAAGTGTACATCTATGAATGAATTTTTCAATCTTGGAGCTTAGTTGGTACAGTTGTTAGACGAGCCTTTTATATATAATTGTAACGGGATTTCTCAAATCTATATTCTTGTTAAAGGCTCTTTCATCCGAAAAAAATGTGTTAGAAAAAAATTGTCCTATTAAGATTCAGATCCTCAAAATATTTCCTAAAACAAGACAAGACTCAGATCTAACTATAAGTCAAGAGAACACGTACTTCCATTGTTGATCCAATGCAAACAACATTACAGTTGTCTTTTGTTACATGAACTACTTATGAGCTTTATACACATATAAATCAGTAATGGCCATCTTGATGGGTTCATTTCAGAAAAAAAAAATACTCAGCATTCCCTTAAACAATGGTTGGTAACTTCTTGAAACTCATGTACTAGATTTGAATTTTAAATGTCGCAAATAAGATTCAAGTCAATTCAAATATTCAGATTACCTAAATATATACCTACTTTTTATCGCCGCCCCCCTCCCCCTCTGAAACGTTTCAGTGTCCACCACTTTGAGAATCACTTGTCACTTATCAAATGTTTTCATGTGCCCCCTATAGATGTTGCAAGCCAGACTTTAAGATTATAATTTTAGGGAAATAAATTGCACTAAAATACTGAAAGTTTCGTTCAATCATTAAACGATTTCAACTAGAAGATTTCCACAAAGTGTTAATAAGCTTTAAAAATTTGTTTTTGAGTTTTCGAAGGCTGACATGAAAAAAAAAAATTAGATGGATGTTTTAAATAGAAATAAAATGCGTTCGATAAAAGTTTTCAAACTTACGAAATCTTGCGTGAATTTTCATAGAAAACGCAAGTAATGGCATTTTGTAAATACTATAATATATTTTTTTAATTATCGATTTTTGAGCTCTCGGTCATGCCAATCAACGACATAAAATATATTAGGAATAACTCATCCGCTTCGCTGAGCATAGCTAAATTAAACTAATTGATTCTTGCATAGCAAAATATAAAAAAATCTTTCAGCCATTACAACATTTCATAGTTATTTCTCAGGAATCGTACATTTTCTTAAGTAACAAATACCTTGGTAAACGTGTATAAGAGTTAGATTCATAGTTAGTTCATCAAAATCGACGAAACTAGTTTTTAGAGAAATGAAAATACAAATCAATATGAAAACCCCATTAATATTATATTTAGGTATTTGATTAACGATTTTATAAAATATTTTAAAATTCTACAAAAATAATGTTATAAAATGTTTCTATTGAAGTCTTATCAAATGTATCAAATTTTCAAATAATCCATTGATTTGACCGAATTTCAATGTCACTTTTAATCCGATTAAAGATTTAAAATTTTTCAACCTTTGCATTTTGGATCTTACATTTGATCAATAATTTTCTCATCATCTAATGAATCTTCAGAACATTGAACAAAAATTATTGCACAGAATAAACATAAAATTTTCCCTGATCTTGAAGGTTTCAATCAAGTTTTCCAAAATAACTATATAGGAAATTTATATTAAATTTATTTTATCATATAAACTTACATACAACAAACCCTTTATTATATTGCAATTTCTATGATAAAAAGAAGATATCACTGAGGAAACACAGTTGGCGTGAGAGAAAAAAATTAGGAGCATTTGATTTGGCTTCAGATGCTCAAATTTGTCTTAAACCAATCAACAAAAGACGTTTTCCATAGTGATACGCGCTTTGATGAAGTATAGGCAAGCAATATTACACAATCAAGCTTTAAGGGGGTCGACCCATGTGATGGCCTGTTTTTTAGGATTTTTTTTCTACGACCAGTAAAAAGATAGAGCTTTAAGTTTATTATCATTTGTTAACATATATTTCGATAGTGTAAATATAAATTTTAAGCTAAAAATATTGTGTAGAACATGAGTTACAGCGTTCTGAACACCCACCCCCACCTCGAAAAAATGAGCTCGCACTTCCTCCACGATTCCGGCTGATTGGCTTATTCAAAACAAAACAAAAAAAATACGGCGTTTTAATCTGTAAGCCTAAATGCACGGAATGAACTATCATCAAATCAATATACAAAAAATTGGACTTTTGGTAGACATTTTAAATAAAAGTTGCGAATTTTGCGTTTTATTTTTGTTTTTTGCTATAAAAACAAATAGAAACTTTAAAATTTTTCGATTTATATAGTTCATTCTATGCGTTTGCATGTGTTGAGTGTACCCTATAAATTTCAAGTCATTCGGTCTAGCCGTTTTTGAAATACGATGGAGGAAAGTTTGAAAAACACGGTTTTGAGAAAAACGCGTTTAAAGTTTCAACTGCCAATTCAGCGCTACAAGCAGCTCTTTTTTCTACTTGCTGTATCTTTAAAAACGCCTTCGAATTTTCAAAACTCACTTTGCTACCGTATTATAGATATGTTAAGAAAGCAATTTAATAAAAAAAAAATTGATTTTTTGAAACCATCACATGGGTCGACCCCTTTAAGTTGTTCCGCGGCTCTAAAAGGGTCATTCTTTAATTACATACCAAATTATTTGGGGGGGGGGTAAGAATAAATGAGAATTTCATCGAATAATGGAACAAGGGAAGGGGTCTTTCAATGCATATGCATAATTTATGTACATTACAGGAGGTAGGAAATAGTTAAAAATTTGTTACAATCTGTTATACAAAAGACGTGAAAAAGCCTTTACAAATGCTTTAAGTAATTTAAATAATTAAGCTCTACAAGTACGTGTTTAATAAAGCAAAAACTCTGACTAAGACATCTCATTTTAGCAAAAGGAAATAAAATCAATAACTCAATCGCTTAGGCTATTATAATACTTTATTTATAAAACTTTTCAAAATACAAATCGAATATTTGAGGCGATAAAAACAGGTCATTTTCTAATGTATAATTCACATACAACACATCAATACTATTACCTATCAATCAATTAACTATCATTAAAAAATAATAAAATACAAATCAATTCACACATTATACCATCATGTACATTGTACACAGTATAACGTTTATAATACAATTCAAATAAAAATCTCTTAAGAAATTACATTATCAACAATAACAATAAAATTTGGCAAGATAAATACATGCATAAATTCATGCAATCATTTTAAAAAAATGCTAATATTAAGGCACGTTTTTTGAGATTTTAATACTATAAGTATCTTAAAATTAAATATTAGTAATTTTAAAACTAATAAGTTAAAGCGTACACTTTAAATTATTTTAGGATATGTTCCTGATGAAAATAAAACGGTTCATTGTACGGTACAAGTCACGCATAGTATAAAAAATGGGATGAAAATGTTTATTCCTCATGTACCCTACAGTGCTTGGTGTTATTTTCATCGAGAACAAACCTTTAGTAAAATATTGCTGTATGATACAAAAAAAAATTATTCAACTAAAATTTTCCAATCGCTTCCCGTTAAAAACGCAGCAAAGTACAACTGCATGTCTGTATCAACAATCCAATCGTAGGTGACACTTTTATTTTCAGAGTCAATATTGATACGAACTTTGTCTTGCGATACTTTTTCACAAGAAAATGTTACCTGGGAAAAATATACATATGTATATTACAAAATTTAAAAATTTATTTCAAGTTCTTAAAATTACCTTGCTTTTTTGTGTAATTTTTGGTAGTTGCGTTAATTTCTCTTGGCCGTCTATGAATATTTGACCGGAAGTCGCTAAGATAAAACTACCAGGTCTGATTAAGTTCCGATCAGATTTATCAAGTGAATCAACCAATCCGATTCCTTGCAATTCATTCGAGTCTCCACATTCTACAAACTAAATATTTTTTTTAAAAATTAATTAATATGAAATTAGTGATGGTTTCACGATGAATCTATAATAAGAACGTATATCTCTTATAGTTAAAAAGATTAGGAAAATAGTTTTAAAACAGTCTCGGTGGTGCTGTTAGTTGTCTGTTTTAAACTGAAGATAGACATTTGCCACTTAACGTACTTATTCACTATTATAAGGGAGATGTAAATTTTTACCAGACTTCATACGTTGTAGGTAAGGTATACCTATCTATGACAACTAGCTGTTACCTGTCTGCTTCTCTGAGTGTAGAAAATTTTAGATGAGAATATTCCTTACTAGAATTTTTTCCTACAAATAATCCCTTCACTTTGCTTGACCATAAGTCAAATTATATTGATAAGTAACACTGGTCAACAGTAGTTTTATTTCCCTTGATATAAGATTAATTTCTGATATATTTATGCTCACAACTCATGAAACTATTAATGATTTTCGAAGATTCACTCTAGTTTTCTTTTAAATCTTTATTTTAATTTTACACTACAAGAATCGAAAGATATGAAAAAATCAGATATATTTAAAATGTGAATTTTCTTTTTTAAATTAGTATCGAAGTAACGAGACGGGAAAATGTTGAAACCCCATGTTATACTTCAGTGAAATGCCTTTTATAAGATTTTCTTCTATAATTTTTTAGGGGACAATCTCTTTTTAAAGACTAGCAGTAATCTGCCATTGTTTGGCGGTCCTATCTACCCTGACACCTTCCTCTATTACTTTAAGATCCTAGTGGAAGCGCTCTCCCTGTTCCTTAATATAATTTCCCAAACTATCAGAAAATCTATCCAGATGACCGTGGAAAAAAAGCAACTTTATACTTGCTTCTAAATTCTTAAAACTTATCAACATTTTTGCAGAATTTCTTTATAATTTGGTGCCTTATAGTTACCTAGAAAATTTTCTACTACAAGCTTAACTTTCCGGAACTGTCATAACTTTGATAAAATTTACATCTTTCATCAATTACCGAGCTTGAGGACCATCAAATATTCAGCCATTTAATTTTTCCATGCTGAGCTTAGGAAATTTTCCACAAATTTACCTTTTAAATTATTATTTTTTAATATGATGTAATGGTTGAAGTATGATTTTGTCTCTATTTATCTACTATCCCACAGACAAATAATGCAAGGGTATTATGTATATCCACTTTGTTGATCAAGTAAAAATTTAACCATTTTCAAATCTACACAATGCACCGAGTAATTTTTTTTTTTCCAAAACTAATTAGTAAGATACGCTGAAATCTTAAGAACTAGAGAACATTCATTACTTTTATATAAATATATTCGTTAATTGTGCACTTTAAAACAATGAAATTCTCAGATATTCAGGACAACAAAAAAAAATTTTTTGCATAGCAGTGTAATTTATCACAAAATTATACATTAGAAATCATTCTGCGTTTTTACGAAACAAGCGTCATCAACAGCGCTACCGTGACTATTGTGACTATTCTATAAATATTTTTCGGTTCTCAACATTGAAGTAAATTTTAAATTATTCCTCTAGTTCTAGTAGAAGAATATACGTTCTTATGTATGGTTCATACTGTACCCTTTATGAATAATACTTACGGTGAATTCAACGGAATGTCCAGAACCGACTTGAGCATCTTTTGAATAGATAATCGCCGAGCCCGAGGAAATTTTGCTGATTAATTTGCCCCCTTTAAGAACTTTAAATCCGTTGGCATCGTCTTGCCACATAAATGGTAAAAGATTAGTTTTGGTTACATGCGGATTAGACCATGCCGACCACGAATTATTATATTCATTTTGGCAACAAACTCGAAACGAATACGTTTCATAAGGTACCATATCTCGAGATAAAAACTCCACATTGCTCCCTAAAAAAATAGTACCCCAATTATTAACTCTTAACTATCCCAAACTAAAACCACAAAACATAGATAGATGACAGAAGTTTTGATAGTCATTTTTGGCATTCGCAGAAGTTTGAATATTTGAAATGTTATGATTTAAGTGGTAATGTAATTCAGTTCATTTCAGTATTTTAGCGAAAATAGTATTCATTTTCATTCAATTGTTATATATTAAGAGGACCGGAAAGAAATCAAAAAAAAATAATACATTTAAAAATTTTATTTTTAAAAAATACAAAGAAAAATTAATCGATGAAATAGTTTCCATCGTTTTCCAAGACCTTCCTCCATCTATCAGGCAGCTTTTCAATTCCATTTTTGTAGAAAATTTTTGGTTTTTCCTTAAAAAACTTTTCGATATGATTTTTTACTTCATCGAAATTTTTGAATGTTTTATCGCGGAGGGAGTGTTCCAATGATCTGAAAAGGTGATAATCTGTGGGGGCTATGTCAGGGGAATAGGGGGGGTGAGGTAAAAGATCCAGTCCAAGTTGCATTATTTTATTCTGGGTGATTATCGCAGTATGTGGCCGCGCGTTATCCTGTTGGTAAAAGGTGTTGTTCACTACGAACTATTGAAACCAGGAGAAACAATTAATGCAGCTCTTTATTGTCAACAACTGGGGAGAATGAAAAAGGAACTAAGAAAAAAACGTACACTTTTGGTCAATAACCAACCCAGGATGTTTCAACAGGATAACGCGCGGCCACATACTGCGATAATCACCCAGAATAAAATAATGCAACTTGGACTGGATCTTTTACCCCCTCCCCCATATTCCCCTGACATAGCCCCCACAGATTATCACCTTTTCAGATCATTGGAACACTCCCTCCGCGATAAAACATTCAAAAATTTCGATGAAGTAAAAAATCATATCGAAAAGTTTTTTAAGGAAAAACCAAAAATTGTTTACAAAAATGAATTGAAAAGCTGCCTCCGCTGATAGATGGAGGAAGGTCTTGGAAAACGATGGAAACTATTTCATTGATTAATTTTTTTTTTGTATTTTTTAAAAATGAAATTTTTAAATGTATTTTTTTTTAAATTTCTTTCCGGTCCCCCTAATATTTACCACTCGCTAGATATGGTTCATTAAATAATTGCGTGCCGCAATTGCCTTATATTGGCAAAATACTGTCAAAAGTCCTAACACCGAATGAAACTTCTGCTTTCTATCTATAGTGATCCCTATTACGACTTTACCTAAATAACAGTCTTGAAAATTTTCGTAAAGGCTAGGATTTTTTAAAACATTCCCAAAAGTTCGTTGTAAACGATACACTTGTATGTCGACATTTCGATCTTCAACCTCCAAATCTTCCCACTGAATTAACACAGCACCAGGTTTTTCGAAACTTCCGATTATCTATTCCGAAAAAAAAAAATAGAAAATTTTTTTGCCTAAACGATTACTATTTTTACTATAAGGGCACAATTTCCATGCATCTCTGACTAAACGTTTTTTAAGTTAACGAATCACTTACTTGAATCGGTCCCATTTTCGATACATGTCCAAAACTATCGATTCGTTTCTCTAACTCCTCAATGATATTACTTGGGTTCATCTCAAACGTTATATAGGGAACTTCTTCGATTGCCGGAACAGCCGGCAACGACCCAATAAACGAGGCTTCCTCTTTAAATTGAGCAGATCGACTCAATATTTTATCACCTGATAAAATATCCTTGCCATCCTTGATGTACTTTTGCATTTTCATTATTTCATTATCGATGACTGACTGACATTGATTCAGCGGCTTCAAAGACTCCTCTTTCATCTAAAATTTTTTACAAATCAATTTAAATGAAAATTTACAGATACGTGAGCACTATACGTCACACTACATAACATTCTCTCGTTATGTCATGTTTACGTTCATGTTACGTAGTGTAGACGTTCTGTACTCACTAGGAGATTGTACCAAGTGAGTTAATGCCCGTAATTTTTTACGTTTCCCATCCAATAACATCTGTATTTGAGTTTGTAAGTCATCAAACACTCGATCGACATCATTTAACGTGGAAATCGACGATTTTTCTATTTGTTCGGTAGCTTTAAAAATCAATTCTTTCTGGTCGTTTAATTGCTCTAAATTAGTTTGAGCAGCTTTTAAAATATCCCTTATCTCCTGTGTATTATCCATTTTAAATGAAATTTTTTAATTCGAATGGTATTTAAAGTGATTTTAATTGAACTCAATCTCGTTTCATTGATTTATATCGAATAAACTTAATAATTATGATTCACAATTTGAAGGTTATTTTCGATTAATTCACTGATAATTATTAACTTTCACATATTTCAATATTTATTCATTGTTAAATTATAATGTTATTAACATGGACAAATTACACAATTTTATATTAAGTATAAAATAATTAATCTTCTTCATTTTACCATTAAATTTTGGGCTGTCATTTATTTGAAATTTGAATACAAATGCAGTACCACACAGTTAATGTTTTCAAATATTGGTAGTATGACGCAGTACAATGTAGTTGTACTGTACAGCACAATACACTTTAAATGTTTTTTTCTTTATACGTATAAGTTGTTGATTGATGTTTGTATAAACAAATCTTCAATGTGTATTACTGTACACAACCACCCCAAAGTACGAGTACTGCTGACTACTGCCGTAACAACTTCAAATACAATGCAACAGTCTGCAGTTATCTTTTACTGTCCTGGATTCTATATCCTATTTTTGAACTAAGGATTTCTGGATCATATGAATGCATTAGTGTCTATGAGGTGAAAGGGAGAGGGTCATTTTAGAATGAGGTTTAAATTCTATTTTAAAAATATCTGCTGCGAAGCGTCACAATACTATCTTTTACTTTCATTTATGAAACTCACTGTTGGTTAAAAGAACTACAAGTACTTTATAACTATATATATAAACAGAACCAACAGAACTAAAGTATATGCATAGCGCCTATATACATATGGATATACGAATTCCCAACCTTCATCTCAGAACCGACCTTATTCGAGTTTTCCCAGGAAAAAATTTCAAATAAAAGTTGTAGGCATCAATGAGTCTAAGAACTATAGACAGTTTAAAAAATCGTTGAAGCCGTTTTCGAAAAAAGTTGATAAAGTTCAAAAACTTCTAGAATAAAGCGGAGCTTTCGGTTAACCTATTTCAACCAAAAGCTTCGCGGCACAACTAAACATAATTTGAAGAAAAATTTCCAAGTTTGGTGAAATTCGGATAAAGCTTTCGATACGGTATGGCTGTCACACACAGACATGTTTCTAAAAACCACTTTTTTGGATTCAGGGAACCTCAAAACATGTAGGTATTTCTGGTGAAAGCTCAAATTCGAAAATTCGACCCGATACAGCACTTCCTTTAATATCTATACAGTAGTAAAAGAAAGTAATACATAAAATAATCAAAATAATACTGCAAATTGTTTTATGGAATTAAAGAATATTATATAGAAATAATATAGAAATACTGACTCCTAAATTCGGCTCTGGTTATGATTAGGCAATGCTTTATTACGTTTTCCGGAAATTTGAAAATCCATTATCATTTTGTTGACGTTGGAACTTTCTCGAATGTTTCAGTCATTTTCATCGCTGTTCGTTTTCTCTGTCTTTATTCGTTGCAATATCAATTAAAATTATTCATTTCAAAGCATATTCAGCTCGTGACTTGATAAATCCCTACCTGGAATCTTAGTGCTAAGTGCTTTTAAACGTGAGACCCGTAAAACCCATGAAAAAGAAAATTAAATTTGCTATTTTCTTTTAATTAAAATTATTGATTAAATTATCTTGCAATTGATATTTTCATTTGTAAATTAAAGAACTTGTATTTTACTCAAGTTTGACTTGATTTATCAAGTGGCTTGAGAATTGAGCTGGGTAACTTTAAAATCAAGTCTAGTTGTAAGTCCACAAAATATGTATTCCCCAATGTGATGGAACTTTGTTGAAATATAGGCAAACAATATAACACTGCTAGGTTTTAATTTGATTTTTCTTATTATTATTAATGAAACTCAACAAAAAAAAAGGTCTAAAAAGCGGAATTGGGGAGAGGAGACACGTGGGATATCTTCCTTGTAAACGTAGACTGCTTTTTATTCTTTTATTTA
This sequence comes from Sisyra nigra, assembly GCA_958496155.1. Taxonomy (NCBI): domain Eukaryota; kingdom Metazoa; phylum Arthropoda; class Insecta; order Neuroptera; family Sisyridae; genus Sisyra; species Sisyra nigra. The sequence goes on from OY292315.1 coordinate 26,827,526, forward strand.
CGAGTTTCGTTAACTATTTTGTTCTTCGAACAACGAACTTTTCCATTACACCCTAAAATTTAAGTGTTTCTAAAAACAACACCCGTATGAAAAAATTATATTGGTTTTTATTTTTTTCATGATAATCAATTTTATTAAAATGATTGATACGTAAATTTCACTGGTAAAAATACGCCATTTGATATAAATTCACTTTCACTCAAATGCCTCACTCGAAAAAGAAAAGTATAGGAAGTTTCCTCCCATAAGCAACCGTACAGTACGTTTTTCCCGAAAGAAATATAGCCCATGTCCATGTGGAATTATGCACCTTTTAAAGGGTGAAAGAATTTCTTAAAACGGTCAAATCGTTTCGAAAATCATCCTCGACATATATCCTTACAAGGTTACAAACTTACTTCTTTGATGAATTTGTACTGATGCATTGTTAAATTAGGGACGCTGATGATGAATTCATGTACTGTCATCGAAAATGTGTTTGTGTGTGTGTGCCAAATTCACTTCGGTTAAATGTTGGGAATTGGATAAGATATCAATTCTATGTTAAGGCTAATCTCCGAAACCACTTACCTGATTTAAACATTTCTTTCGCCATTTGGAAGACACATTGTTCTACATGAGCAAAGGACATGTACTATATTTAACCCGAAAAGACGTATCTGGTTGCTGACGGAATTCTGGCAATATTTTACCTTTCTCGAGCGAGGCAAAATGCAATTGTTTTCCTTTTTAGTGCATTTGAACTTAAGTTTTGCTAAATAAAATTATAACGTATTTGCGATCGCTTGTGAATAAAATGTGATATATGAAATAAGCGCCTTCTTTTGGTGAGACCATTAACAAATTAGTAATTTAATAATTGATTCTTGTATTGCCATCGAGAATATAAATACGTGTAAAAATTTACAAAATTCCCTCTTTGATAACATTGAGTACAGATTATTTTTCGTTATGACTTTTCTTAAAATCAATAATTTTTTCAATGTGTAAATAATTAATCAGAATATAATTTATACTTAGTAATTTCAATTAGTATAAAAACAAATTTCGGCTTACTGATAAGATATATCGGTGTACAATTAATATAAAATCGTTGATATTTATTTTTTCAATAACACATAAGTAGATAAGATTATGGAGGATCTGATAAGGTACATATATGAAAATCAATTGTTACTGTCGATACAGGTCTTTCATCCGTTTAAAGAAATGCACACTAGTTAAACAGGAAAACGCAAGTGCGGGAAGTAATATCCTGTAAAATTATATTTAAGATTAATTTAAAAAAAAAAAAGTTTTGGCTTTACTTACCAACAAGCAACTCCTCTTTTTGGATCGCCTACGGTAGTCCAATACTCGATACTCAAATCAATTACAAAAGTACCGTAGGAAATATAATCCAAGAACTGACAGTTAACCAATATGAAACCGAGTAAAATCATAAAAATGCCAATAAAATTGATACTTGTTACAATAAGGTGCTCTTTAAATGTAAAAGTTTTACGGGTAGGTTCCATGATAGCGACGTAAATGTAGAGTATCAGGACAATGCATTCTATCAATGTTCCCAGTATAAGAAAAATTACTGAACTTATCCACAGTCCATAATTTAGGAATCCAGATGAATTTTCTGAATGGAAATAAACGAGAAAAATTATAGTTTACGTTTATTTTCCTTAAAAGTAGTTAAATTAAATTGACTGAAAGTTTTCGAGTAACCCAACAAAAATCAATGACGTGAAAAATGTAATTCTGAAATTTGAAGTAACTGATTTTGGCTTAAGATATTTTTTTCTTCCACTCTTTAGTTCCGAATCTGCTCCTGGATATCGAGCAAATGTCGAATGTGTAGGGTGTGCCGCAATCCGTTAAGAGGGGAGGGTACCTGGTCAAGGGTTTCTTAATGATAGTTGCAGCGAGATGAGTCTTGTTTCAGCTTTTAGTGGTGGCCTGAATTATTTAGACATTTTTATATTTCAAAACTGCTTCGGCTCCGTTAAAAAAAAAAAAAACAGAGGAAATACTTTTGAAATTGTGTGACAGTGGGTGGCGACCAATTTAAGTTTATTAAAAATTAGGTAATCAAGTGTTTAACTGAATTAGTTCGAACACTTTATTTTTAGACTTCAAATTGCCATAACTGTCCCAAAACTAAACTGATTTCAATCTTTTTTTTCTATTTTTACCGAGCACTTATGAAATATCCCGAACAGTATGGTGGTCTATTTGAAAATCAAAAGTTGGTTGCTTTATCTTCGAAGATGATGGACTAAAAAATATTTTTTTTCTTCACTTAAAATAGAACAAAAATGTGAGTTTATTTTTTTCAAAAATGTTTACCCTCAAGAAAAAAGGGGGTGGACACTATAATTTGTTCCACCTTGTATAAGAAATACGAAAACCGGATTTTAATTGTTGTGAACATATTGACATAAACGATTCGAACACTTAAAGGGTAAAGCTTGAAATACTATATCAATGAATGCAATTTGATTTTTGGTTTGATTCTGTGAATCGGTTTGTTCTGTGTGTTTATTGGAGAAGAAATTATGACACGTTTACGATTTTTAGTATTGCGAGCCTTATTTTATGCGAACTTTGCCAACATCCCAAGAACACATTAAACGAAAGAAAATATACCTTTCAACCAATCAAGCTATTACTCGTATGACAGAGAAGGGCTAAGAATAAGAGAGAATATCTCATACGAGCAACTGCCTCTAATTTAATATCCTACCTGCATTTTGTTTGAAAGATAAAGATGATGTTGTAATATTCCTCTTGGAACTGATTAAAGCATCTTTTATCGAAGGATCGCACTTGGGAATGTATATTTGACCATAGTACCTACTGTGCATCTCCTTGATTCTATCATCTTTATTCGATTGACAACTGTATCCGCAAATATTTTCTTTATGTAAGCAAGCGACTAGAATTAAACAGTGTGAATCATTAATATTTACTTTTATAGTCAATAGTGTAATATAAAATTCTTGATATGAGACATGTATTGTTCTTTTTCAAATAGTAAGTGGTAGATTTTAAAGCTGATTTCTGATTGGTTTTGTTATAAAAAATTTATATTATTTGTGTGACGTTTTTGAGTCTTCTATGCGTTAAAAATGATTTTCATTTTTATAACTTCCCCATATCGACACTCGACAGTGTAAGTACTTACATTGGGCATTCCAATGTTAGCTTGATAAAAAGAACTTACACTATCTATGTTTAATGATAGTACATGCAAAATAACTATTAATTTTTTAACTATTATATCAATAAAATTACTTACTTTTCAAAGTATATTCCCAACTCCGGCCTATATCACCATTTTTCTCTTCATAAATCCCCTTGAACAATCCCAATTTTTCATAACTTGTTATTTGACTGTCAAAAAAATCCCAATATTGGGTTTCGAACCATGAATTCGAACACAATGAGAAAATATAAACACCCACTGCGATTAATTGAAGCAAAATCGAAAAACAGACTGTGTATTCAACATCCGCACATCTTGAGAGTCTCATTTTTAATGCGTGATTGTTAGCAGTGCGCTTAATAATCGCTATTTTATTTGGTTTTAATATCAATTAAAATTTATCAGTTATCTAAAAATTTGACGAAATTCTCCGAATGATTAAGAGATAATAACGATACTTAAAATGTTCTGAAAAATTTTTTTTTTCAGGCAAAATAGTTCTTAGGTAATAGATAGTATTCCAGTAACGAAAAACAGAAGAGGGCTACCAAAGGTTAAGTTAAAGATTTTTTTTTACTTTGTTTATATAGAGGTTTGAAGATCAAAATTTTCGGTATTTTATGGCTTAGAAAATAGGCCATACTTTTTTATGGTCAAAAAACCTCGAAATTCTTAATTATTTTTAAGAGAAAATTTTAATCTTAGAAAACTTGCGATATTTCAAGAAATCTGGCAAAATATCATTAACCTGCGTTTACTCTATACATAATATGTAATTATAACGTCATTTATTAGGTCATCAATCGATGTAAGACTTAGTTGCTAGTTGGATTATAGGGTCACGCAATTCCAATCATTGGTCAGATTTAGATTTAGTTTAGATTTTATAGTGAATTTAAGATTCCAAGGGATTGACGACAACGTATCCTCCTGAATCCCAGATCTTGATTTAAAAGGGAGGGGAAACTAAACTAAGTATTTAAGTGTTTATAACAATTAACAGCAATCCTGAAAAGAAAAATTTATCAAAATTTATCGAAAAAAATTTTGAATTGAATTTTCTATGATATCTTTTTGGTTAGCTCTAAAAGGTTTATCTAAATAGCTCATATAACTCGTTTTTGATTCCTTTAGGATTACCACTTCAGATCTTAGATAAAAATGTTATCTTTAACATCTTTATGATATCTTTTCTCCGAAAGGGTGTTAAGTAAATAAATCATTGGATAGAGAATTAATAAATGGAAAAGATTAAAATTATTTATTCAAATGATCTCTTAATTTAAATCTCAAACGGATTTCGCCTTTCGAACGTAAAACTAAATCCGCCACATATCGAACACTATCCGGTGTATCAACCGTTTCCAATTTGAAGTTCCACAACACTTTCGAGATGAACGATTTGATTTCCAAAATTGCAAATTTTTGCCCTTTAAAATTAAATTAGAATAGTTACGAATTTAGTAGTTGGTCTATTTTCATACCGATACAGTTCCGTGATCCGGCACTGAACGGAACGTAGGCGAACGGATGTCTTTTCGCTACATTTTCAGGCGAAAATCTCTCCGGATCGAATTTTTCTGGATCAGGCCAAACTTGGGGATTGTGATGTAGATCGTAAATGTGCAAGTGTACAGCCGGTCCTGGTACTACTCGATGACCACTTAATACGACTTCCTCAGTGATTTTTCGAGAAATGAATGGAACAGGAGGACAAATTCTTAACGCCTCTTTCAGACACATTTCCAGATAAACCATTTCTTGTAAATTTTCGTAGGTGGCCCTTTCATATGTGGAACCAAAAATTGAACAGAGCTCCTCAAAAATTTTATCCTTAAAAAAAAACAATGAAAAAATCTTAATGGTAAACTAACTAAAACTTACTTGAATCTCAGGTTCATTTGCTAGGTGTAACAAGAAAAAAGTCATCCCCGTAGAGGTGGTATCATGTCCCTTAAATGAAGGTCAAAATGAACACCCTCTCACTAAATTTTCATTAGCTTACTTCAAACATGAACGTATCAACTTCTTCACGGAGTCCGTCAATGTCGATGGTAGCTCCGTCTTTCATTTGGGAAATTAACGTGTTTAGCATAGCACACCGAAGCTTTCCAGAAGCTGTTTCGAAAGTCTTTCGTTTCGAATCCGTGTCCCAGTTCACCAGTCTTTCATTGATAACATCTGTTGTAAATTTGTGCAACACTTTTAATGCTTGCTGAGCAATTTTTCCATACTTGGTCATATGGAATAAGAATGGAACCCGTAACCATGGTCTGCATAGTTGGTACAAATTACTTTCTCCCATCAAATATATTGCTCGCTTATAACTTTGAATTTGTTGGTTCCCCGATTGCACCTTGTATCCCATAGTTGTTTCTGTATCAAACTTTTCTTATCAAAAATGTTTTCATTTGTGAGTAAGAAGTGAAATTTCTTTCGGGTTTTAGTACAAAAGGGATGATTTTTATCGACAAACACTTTGTCTTAAAAAAGACAACTTTTTGTAGAAGTAATTGTAAAGATATCCAAAATATATCCATAAGATAACTTTTTTCATGCCTCTATGTCATCAAAAAGATAAATTTTTAATGTTTGTCCCATAGCATACCAAAATTTTATCAAAACCAAATTTTATTTTATTTTTTTTACAAATAAACAAATAACCATACGATAAAATTGGACCATCATTCATCATCAAACAATTTCAAACAAAAAAAATCGCAATTTCGCAAAAAGGGGTGCTAACTGTCAGTCGGTTAACAACTGAGCTGCTCAGTGCACACATCGATTAACTCCACTTTTTTATTTTCAACTTTTACAAATTTTCATGTCAAAACACTTGGTTGGCTCCTAACTTTATAAATCCGAAAAAAAATTTGTAATAATAAGTAATAACAGCTCTAAATGACAATCTGCTTTTTATCTTTTCCATAAGAGACAATGTATTTTAGAAGTCTATTTTATCAATTTACTCAATTGTTTGCATTACGGAGTTAATCGATGTGTGCACTGAACGGCTCTACTGTTTATTTTAATTACTAGTAAATCTCAACTTTATAACATATAAGTATTAACTTTGATATTAGTCAGGCTAGAAAATGTTATTTTTAGGATATCTAAAAAGTACCGAACGGGTAAAATACCAATATATATAGATACCACTCTAAATCTGACGACACTAAGTGTCACATTGTTGTAAGATAACGCGTAACGTAACGCCTAAAAAAGTTTCACTTCAACAACTAAATATATTAAAATTACCACAAAGAGAATATAAAGCATATTCGGTAATAAACGGGATTATGCTAGTGCTTGATTTCGAGCATTCGGGTCGTAGTTTTTCTACAATTTTTGTGCTTTCTTCGTCAAAAATGTCGACAAATTCCTTAAGGATGTTAAAATGAAAAGCTGGTGTTAAAAGGCGACGTCGAACTTTCCACTTTTCCCCATTTGCCGTCAGTAGTCCGGTATTTAACCAGGGATGGAGCATGTCGTAAATATCACTTTTCATTATTAGTTTTGTGCTTGACAGCACAGTCTGAAAAATGAAAAAAAAAATACTTCTACTTTGAAATTCACTACTTATTTACGATTATAGCTTAAATTTATATTACTGCAATGTTCCTAAGATATTAACTTAAATTGATTGATAAAAATGATCAAAAATGCTCAGAATAATTTACTTTGCACCATAGATATCATAATTCCAACATACATAATACGCCACTTGAAAAATTGATAAACAAATATTGTCACTTTAACAATGCTATGAGCCTAACACGTAACATAACGCAAAAAGTTTCACTTAAAAAAAACCTCATTGTTATGTGATATACCTCCATATCTTCCGGAGTATAAATATTGACAGCACAAAGATTTAACGCCCAAACTTTATAAATTCCATTAGAATATTTTCTGGCCATTTCACGAGTAACATTAAAAATATCCTCTAAAATCAAATATAAAACATTTAAAACAGATTCCGCTCCTTTTTTGGCAAAACTAAACATATACCTGAAGAACCCCAAAATAAAATAACTGAGCCTAAAATCGGCCAACCTTTCGGGCCAGGAATTTTTTTGAAACATCTCAATATCGAAACAGTGCATTGATTTGGTAGATTGAAAAAATAAAACACAAATATCACAAAACTGCTTATCCCAAGCACTGTTGTTGATAACATTTTCAAATAGTAAAGTAACAATACAATCATTTTGAATTAATTGCTTCAATCAGCTATAGTTAAATCATTACTACATGTAAGCTGCTTGTAAGTATGCTTGTGTTTCCGAACCAATGCAATAATAATTTATAACGATAAAGTTATCTATTTTTTTAAATGTATAATTAAACGTTTGCAAATCATTAACATAAGGGAAGCTAAGATTATAAATTATGTGATAATGAAATATAATTTGTAAACATGCGAACGAAAGACCAAATGTTCGAAAGTTCATGGCCAGTTTATCTAGAATTATTTCAAGTACATATTATTGCACACAATATTAGTAATATTTTTAGATTAAAATTTTTCTCAAAATATTCATTTACTAAAGGTATTGTTTATTTTCACTGTAATCAAAAAAGTCAACTACTTTTTAAGATTTGATAACGATATATTGAAATTAAATTTATTTTTATTCAAGACCTTTTATAAGCTTAATTTTTAATACCAACTTCTAATTTGTTTTTGTATTATAAGAGATGCGTTTGCTCATTTATTAGATATTCCAAGAAATTTGTTTTAAGGGATAAACTTCAGTCGTGTGTTAAAACCGTCACGTTTTTAGTTGGTATCTATGAAAATCAGCTTTTAAAGAGTTAATTTTTAAAAAACTTTATAATATGGGTTAAAACATTAAACTATTTAATCTTTCAAGATAATTTAATTAATATTGTATAAAGTGTCGGTGTAAGTTGACGAGGCTAGTTTTAAACGAAGACGGTTAGGCAACTAATATTACTTGTATGTATACACAAACTGTTTCAGGCGACAATTTGTTAGAGCGGGGATGTTTGTCGATTTGATGAGTTTATTGATGAGTTGTCGGATATAGATTACCTATAGAAATAATTTTATATCGGTTTCGGATACGGTTATAGACTTGAAACTATTTCAAACTACCTGATACCCGCGACGTCGTCTGCGTAGTTTATTATATATTAAGAACATATTTAATTTACAGAGGAAAAACATTTAAAAATTTGAAAGCAAAAATATATTAAAAATAACCAAAAAGAACTTAGCGTAGAATATTTTTAACTATATGCCAAAAAATTGCTCCTGTAGAATCCGCTATTGCTCCAAGTGTATAGTTATTAGTTAATTAGTTCCTTAAATACTCTTTCCGGATCTGCACTTACTCCATGTGTTTAGTTAATTATTAATTCAATTTTTAAACTATTCATGTTTATAATATCCAACGGCAGTTGATGACGTCATAATACAACAATACATGTATAAATAGTTAAAAATAATTAATTATTAAAAATGTTGCAAAAATTTAATCAATATGCGTATTGAAAAGAGCAGATGAGCTTCAAAAAAACAAATATTTCAATTAAATATTATTTTGGGTTTTTATAGCAATTTTAATCAAGATGGAAAATTTTTAAAAATTAATTTAATTATTAATTAACTATTAACTTTACACCTGGAGCAATTGCGGAACCGGGAAGAGCATTTAAGGAGCAACTTGAATAAAAACTTTATATTCGCCAACTTAACTCAAGTTGTAACTTAAATTGTATTTTGAATTTGTATTGACAGTAAAATATAAAAAATGCTAAAATAGAATTAGAAAAAAAGGCTAAGTATATTAATCTCATAATCTCGCTGTACTGCATTATCTATTAAGTCTAAGCTCAAATAAGCCGGTCAGTACACACATCAATTAAATCCACTTTTACAAATTTACATGTCAGAACACTTGGTTGACTCCTTACTTTATATATCCGAAAAAATTCTAATAATAAGTAATAACAGCTCTAAATGGCAATTTGCTTTTTAGCTTTTCCATAAGAGACTATGTATTTCAGAAGTCTATTTTATCAATTTACTCAATTTTTTGCATTCATTACGGAGTTAATCGATGTTTGCACTGAAAGGCTCAAATATGAAATAATCCCCACCCTATCAAAGCGACGAAAGGACTTTACATAAGGACTAAGTATATATGAAGTAAAACAAAAAAAAATAATCGAAATCTATCCAGTAGTTTTTGAGTTAAAAGCGAACATTGAAAAACAGCTATAATTTTATTTATATAGATTACCCGTTAGTTTCGAATTGTTTTGGTTACGAATATTAAATAAATTTTTAAGAAATCTATTTTAAAATGCAATAACGTAATTAATAATGAGTAAAAATGTTATAACTCATTTTTCTATTATATTATAAAAATCTTACAGGAACTACCCAAAATTCAAATAAACCGCGTAAATAGCGATGCGTATGCGTGTATTTGAAATCAGCATTGTCAGCCCCCTGTCACTTAGATACGAGAAAGGCTAAAAAAACGTGACCGATTTCTACGGAAACGTTAGTACCTTTGAGCTCTCGGCGGCGCTAGTATCTGATGAAAAAACAGCTGTTCACTATTTGTGTTGTTATAAGGGTCATACGTCTCAAACAGCCCCCTACCACTTAAACTTATCAGTTATTATACTTATTATATATAAATACTTATCAAAATTATTCTCATATAATAACAATAATAATGAAAACATTTAAAAAAGTTTCATTTTAATAACTTGCCTGACGTTAAAAAAAAATTATTTCTAATCTCCGACTTCCATAAATTCTTCGGTCTTCGTCAGTCTTTGTGGTCTTCGTTCAACTCGTTTGCAACTACATTGCAACTAACTTACTGCAAATCCAGTAAAAATGGTCACATTTTTGTAACATGGAGTTGTAGAGAGCTGGTCATACGTCTCAAACTGCAAACAACCCCCTACCACTTAAACGTCTCAAATACTTATCAAAGTTATTATCGTTATTATATTTGTTATAAAAATCGTGATTGTGGATTATTTATAAAGTTTTATGCTGGCTAAAAATTATAATAGAATAAATAATGCCGAGTTGCTTGGTACCAGGATGTACCTCAGGTTACAAAAATAATTTTGGAAAATTTCATTTTTTTACTGTGCCTAAAGATGAGGTATTAAAAAAAAAGTGGCAAATTGCCCTGAAAAGATCAAAAACTTTATTTTCAAAAACACAAATGGTTTGTGAAAAACATTTTCACTTTAAAGATATTATTCGTTATCGACATGTGTTAGATCCTGAAGGAAATGTACATTATGGGGTAATAAATTTCATTTACACTTTTAATAATAAATATCGATGAAATATATGATACTAATTTCAAACTATAGACGACACCTGAAAATTTGTAGAACTTATTTTTAACTGGTAAATTTTTATAAAAATACATTTCCAGAAAATTCCATGAAAGGTGTTTTGAAAAACCTTGGATGGATTTTTTTTTAAATAGTGGCCCCAAAATATTTCTTCATAAAAATTTATCATTTAAAAAGAAATCTTAAAACTATCATATATTTGTTTAACTCAATGTCATTACAATATCTTTTTAAATAATTTTAGTCACTATATCAGCGTCCACGATTACGACCAGGAACTGTTCCAAGTTTATTTCCTTGGACAGTAATGAGAGCTGCTACTGATGAAAACAGCAATACTTCGGAATCTATTCCTAACAGTTCACAAGTTCTAATAAACCATACTCTTCCTCAAGTTAGTGAATCTCCCGAAACGAGCAATATGCTAGAAGAGATGGAAATGAGTGAATGTATTGGTACAAGCAACACACCGGCCGTGATAAAAGTTAGGCCACTCTCCGAACTTTGCTCAAGTACTGAAAGGCAAGAAACCGTTACAAATCCTATCCAGAACTATAATAGTTGCAATATATTAGAAAATTTTAATTTTTCTACGTTATTATTATGTGATGTGGATTTACCAGCTTTCTGGAGGCATAATAATATCACATATTTCGGAAAATCTCTTATTAGTTTTGCTTTTATACGCTGCGAAATGGTCGATGGAAACTATTATAGTTTTAATCTAAAAGAAGTAATTGTCGACTCAACGTTAAAATTATACACGAACATAAATGGAAAACCATTAGTGGATTCCTCGTACACGAAGAATAGTATTACCAGTGTTCAAGAGCTAGAAGAATATATACGGAAAATTAATGGTTTAAACGTTTGTAAAGGTACTGATATATGTGATCTCCAAGAATATGAAAAATCGACTTCATTGTATTCTGATAAAAGAAATATAATTAGGCACAAAAAATGTACTTTATTATGCTACTCAAATCGATGTAATGCATGTCGGATTGTTAAAGACACCTCATCAAGGAAACGAAAACTTCACGAGATCAACTTGGTAAATCAGTTACAAGGTCAAAAAATTCTGGTAAGTTCTGATAAAAAAAGGCCTAAAAATACTGACGTAAAAAAATTAAAAAAGCAATAAATCGATATGTGAAACAAGAAAAAAAAATACGGCAAACAAATAAAAAATTGCGACAAAATTTAAAAGAATGTCAAAGTATAATGTCCCTTATATCTGAAGATGGCGTACTCAACCGATTACGTTCAAATGCAGTTGCTAAAAATCAATGTGATGTCGTCCAGGAAATACTCAAAGCTTCGCATTCTAAAACATCAACAGGCCGAAGATATTCTGAAAACTGGTTAATGTTATGTATGCTACTGTATATGCGGTCCGTATCAGGATATAACTTTATTCGCGACAATAATATTATGCCGTTACCATGTGTAAGCACAATGAGAAGTTAAAGTATTATTTTTGTATTAATATCATGAATAATAAATGCCATAAATATAGAATTGCTCATGTTTCATAAAATTTTCTATCCAATAAAATAAGTTAACTTTTTTTTCAGAAATCTAGCAGTCATCAATACTCAGTGCGGTTTCGATTCTGAGTTTTTTGAAGCATTTGCTAGTTTTTTAAGTAAAAAAGAGGAAATTAATAAACACGGACTATTGTTACTTGATGAAATTAGTTGTCGCGAAAGTGTTTGCGTCCGTTCTAAAAGTCTTACATACGTTGAATTAGAAGATTTCGGCGCAGAAAGCAATAAACTAGTTACAATGAATGGTAAAGCTAATCATGGTTTAGTATTGATGTTTCAACCTTTATATGATAACTATACTCAACCCATAGCCGTCTTTGGTTCTCATGGGCCTGTAACCGGTCAAGTTTTGTCACAGCTAATTGTGAAAGCAATAATTTTATTGGAAAAATCGGGAGCGAAAATTCACGGTGTTGTTACTGATGGTGCGGCAACAAATCGAAAATTTTGGACTTTTTTTGGAATGAGTGGCCGTCTAGATAATTTTAAAAATTACTTCAACCACCCGAATGAAGCGGATCGTAAAATAGATGTTATGTAGATGTAATAGATAATAAGATAATGCTTCAACTCTTATATTATTTATACTTTACTTCTCTGCTTTCTAATAACTTTTAGATTGAAATCTAATTGCCTTAGATAATTAAAAATCGTCTGCTGTTTCAATGCTGCTACTAAACAGTGCTTTTTTGTTTAACATAATAAATGTATACCAACAATAATAGACGTTTCACATTAGCTGTAATTAAAAATTTGTTAATGCTTACTTACAGATTTCACATCAAAAGTAGTCGGAATTACGTAGAAAATCATGTTTGTTGCAAATACTTATTAACTTAATTTTCATCTTATTAAATTATTTTATAGAAGTTTTTTGGAACGGTAAGGCAAGCCAGTGGATCGAACGGCCATCCTACATTTCCGACATTTTTACAAATTTATAAAATTTTATCTATTTTTAATATCTTAAAACCCCCCAAGACGGGAAATTGTACTTTTTCATCCCCACAATCACTTGTTACCCTTTCTGAAATTAAATATATTTATGCCCAAAAGTCCACCGCAGAAGCGTCAAAAAATATTGCAAATTTAAAAGAGAAAGTTATCCAGGCTATTAACATAGATTCGGAAAATGTTTTGAACGATGATCTGTACCTCAATGTGATTCATGATCACGGGTATAGCGAATCAAATACACTGAATTACATTCTATATTTTACAACTGAGGTCATAGTATCGAAACTTTACAAAAATAATAATTGTGAGCAGTGTCGCAACGGCCTCCGCGACTCTTCGTTTAATAAAGAAAATAATTTATTTTTAGAAAATAGTAAGGGCGAAAAAATTTTTTTTCATCCGAATAAACTTTTTTATTATTTCATAAAAGACTTAGAAAATATATTTATTACGCATTGTGAATCTCTTTACGTATATGAGAATGTTATGGCTGAAGCAGTCTCCTCCAAAATATTAAAATTCCCGTGCCGTGAACACGCAGGCGAGTTATTATGTTCAGCCATAATATATTTCATAAGAATGAGGATGCAACAACATGATTCACAAATCAATAAAAATAAAAAAAAAAATCAATTAAAAAAAAAAACAAGCAAAATTTTATTCCACTTAGTTTATATATATTCCATTTAGTTTATGGCTTTAATTCTTTTAAACATTACAAACTCTAAATTTTTACAATTATAAAAATAAATACGATCATTTTTGACGTGATAACGTCTTATAAATTTATGAACTACGACAGCCAGTCTGAAAAAATCTCACCTTCCATTTGAGCATGTGCGTGCAAGCGAAAACGCGGTACAAGTGATAGAGAAGCACGATATTATTGTTGAATCCTAGGCAACGTGTTTTGTTATATTTCACAAATACTATTCACTAAAATTCAGAACACAAATTATAAATTAAAGTAAAAATAAATGTAAAAACACAAAACCAAAAATCCAAAATGTTAATTTTATATCTCCAGATACGTATTTCAAACACCATGCGTTCGTCATCAGTGGATCAAATTGAAGTGAATTTTAGTGAATAGTATTTGTGAAATATAATAATTAAGTTCAAAGTCAGCGAAATTTAATTTTTTATTAACGTGTTTTGTGTTTTTCTTTTACAATTTACCTAATAAGATTTAATTGATTTTTTCCTTCATAATTTTCAGTCTGATTTCATTTTGAAAAAATTGTTAATTTTCAATTAACTCCTTTGTATTATACAAAATATGGATAATTCAGTGATAATAATTCAATTCATAAAAGTACGCAATTTTTCATCAATTAGGTGTTCTTTATGACGTTATCACGTAAAACTATCGTCCGTAAACCGACTCTACAGACAACCAATTTTTTATCAATTAAGAAGTTAATTTAATTTTAACCAATTGTCTTTTCATTTATTATTTTATGTTGTTATGATATTTAGTAGTAGATATTAGACAATTTACTAGTCTTCATTAAAAATGTACTAATATTACTAAATATATTTGTATTTATTTCCGAAATCTTACTTGATTGAATTTTTTTCTCGTTTTAATTTAATTTTTCTATGCCGTTCTTACTAATTAATGTAAATTATTTTTAAAAATTAATTATCAATAAACATCTTTAAATATTATTATTATCACTTATATATTTTTTATTGTTTATTTATGATTCGTTACTGTCACCAATGACAACTTCATAATTATTCTCATATAATAACAATAAAAATAATTTACCTGACGTATAAAAATATTTATTTCTAACCATCGACTTCCATAAATTCTTCGGTCTTCGTCAGTTTTTGTGGTCTTCGTTCAACTCGTTTGCAACTATTTGGCAACTAATTTACTGCAAATCCAGTAAAAATGGTCACATTTTTGTAACATGGAGTTGTAGGGGGCTGAGCATTGTTACTGCCGTTACAATACTAATAAAAAAATAATTATAACTAAATAAATATTGATAATAAACAGTATCTAATAAACCATCATTCACCATCAAACGATTTCGAATCGAACTTCAATTAAAGAACTGGGAAATTTTTAAGATGGGGTGCTAACTGTAAAAATCTTAAGGTCAAATTTTATTTTATTTTTTTACAAATAAACAAGGAACCATCAAACGATTGCAAACAAAAAAAAAATTGCAAAAGGGGGTTCTAACTGTCAGTCGGTCCAAAACGGTTGAGGATAAATTTAAAATTCAGTACTATATAAGTACTAGTTCTATTTTTTTTAAAAAAGCCCAAGTTTCTTACGTGAAAGTTATTGCATGCGTTCGTATCAGTGTGTTTGACAACCAAAAGTTATGAATGAGTTCAATAAAAAGAATGAATAATTTATTTTTAATTCATGAATGCTTTATTTGTTTATAAAATTTCTTGATACACAACGTTGCGAGTGAAAATACGATTATCATTGAGTAAATGTCCTTGTTGTGGGGTTGGCTCAATAGTAATAGGCATAGTATAGGCAACGTAGTAGGCATTGAGCGTTACAGAATGAGTGAGTGAATCAGAGACCCGGGCTTTTATATTATAAAAAAAAAATTATTATTATTACTATATAATTATTTACTTACCCAAAGATTATTAGTCAAAATCTTAGCAATATTATTTTTTATTGTACAATATATTTCACTCTTAGATATTCATTCCGTTCATCAAGACCTTATGTTTATAGAGCCTTTGCTAGCAAAATGAATACTTTTCATAATTATAATACGTTTAGCTTAAAAATTTAAACCAAATGTTGAGTGAAACATTTTTGCAATTTGTAGAATTATTAGCCTAAGCAGCCTCTGCCAATAGACAATATAATATAGAAAACTCTAAATACCTAAAGGTGGTAATAAGTTTTATTAACAATAAAAACACGTCTAAATATTAAGATATTATAGTTTATTTTATATAGAACAATAAAATAACCAAGACAAAAATGTAAATTATATAAATCAAATTTCGTAGTGGTTGTGGACTCCCATCAAATATTTTAAACGCTCTATAGAACAATGTTAACATGTAATTTACTTCGCTGTACGGGACAGAGCATCTAAATCAGCAATACATTTTTGAAGTGTATCCTTTTGTTGGTCAGGGGTGATTGATTTCATCACACTATTAACGACCCAGTCAACCATATGCTTCTGGGCGACACGTCGTTCGATATTTTGTCTTTCTACTTGGTAGTCTAAACGCTTTTTCACCTTAACATTAAAACAATTACATTAGATTTCATTGAAGTGATTAAATTGAATTTTAGTCTTACTTCACGATACACATTCATGAGTCGTTCACGGTAGGCAGCTTCCAATTGCAATGCAACATTTTCTCGCTTGGCAGCCATCAACATGACTTGGCTTTGAGCTGAGTCCTGCTCCTTTTTCTCGTTTGCAATGGCATCTTTGTAGACTTGAAGTGTTTCTTTACGAGAATCTTTCCATTCCTTCTCAATCGCCTTTAAACAGAAATCAAAATGTTGTAAAAATATTAGCATTTCATGACCTTTATTTTTTTACAGCTCATAAAACGCCCTAAGGTTTCATTTACTTACATCGACTTCTTTATTTAAGTATCCAGCAATTGTATGTCCATATTTCTTCATAACGAATACAATAGCGATAAGAATGGATAAACCAGTGTAGTATTCATGTTCCATCACATAGATTTCTTTACTGATGAGATAGGTGGAAAGACCAACTCCAAACATGTAAGGTCCGGTGACTCCCGTTTTATTGTAGAAAGCCCGGAACCAACTATCAGGAATGAACCCCATGCGTACAGGTGGACCTCGTTCGGCACGAACCTATTTAAAAATTCATACCAATTACCATGAGCCAAAGAAAAAAAAAACTTAAATCAATTACAGGTCGTTTAAATTCCTGCTCACCACCACCAGCAGTACAAGACGTTGGAGGAGGACATGGGATTGGGGGGCATTTTGCTAATAGACACGGAACCGTGGAAATAGTTCTAGATCCGCCAAGTAGTAACAACGATCGACCAAATTGTCCTACAACATTAATAACGGCAATATATTAATCAGAAATATGATGGAAATGAAATAATTTAAGACAAACCTGACAAAATGCCAGCCCTCGAATACATTTTCGTTTAATTATGTAATATTCCACAACCTCAATATATCTAAAATGTCGGTAAGAAGACTACCAATTTTCCCTATATAATTTCACAGAGGAGCTGTCACTTGCTTCTTGCTTCTTTGATAAGTGACGCCAACTTAAATTTTGTGACTTTTAGTTACATGCCAGTATAACCAACATAATTCACTATGCAATTCAATTTGAAATAATCGAAACAAGAAACCACAGAAGCAATAAAAAACGTATTTTAATGAAAGTTTAAAAAATGTTCCCTTATGATTGAAAATTTTTGTTGTACGACTAGCTGATACCCAGCCGCTTTGCTGAGGGTACCGAAATTCAACAATTTGAATAATAAGAACAACAAAAACCTTCTATTCGATATAATATAAAAATAATCCTATATAATTCTTTCAGCTATTTTCCTTTGACAGAAAAGATAGAAGTTACGGTAGTTGCTAACCATCAACCCGTTTATTTTTCAAAATAATTATCTTTATGTAAGTTCTACACCGTAGATCAATGAGAGGGATTAGATTTTAAAGTTACTTCATCAATCCTATTACTTTCTTTTACTACTATATAAATAGTAAAGGAAGTATTGTAATCGGGTCGAATTTTCGAATTCGAGCTATCACCGGAAATACATGTTTTGAGGTCCCCTGAGTCCAAAAAAGTGGTTTTTAGAAACATGTCTGTGTGTGACAGCCATATCGTATCGAAAGCTTTATCCAAATTTCACCAAACTTGGTATTTAACCTCCCTATTATACCTAGTTGTGCCGCGAAGCTTTTGGTTGAAATTGGGTAATCGAAAGCTCCACTTTATTCTAGGGGTTTTTAAGCTTTTTCAATGTTTTTTAAAAACGGCTCCAACGATTTTCTTTAAACTTACTATAGTTCTTAGACTCATTAGTGGCAACAACTTTTATTTGAAACTTTTTCCTGGGAAAATTCGAATAAGGGCGGTTTTGGGGTGAAGGTTTGGAATTCGTATATCCATATGCATATATGCTGTATGCATATATTGTACAATAGTTCTGTTGATATGTATTTGTATAGTTATAAAGTACTTATAGTTCTTTTAACCAACAGTAAGTTTCATAAACGAAAGTAAAAGAAAGTAC
Organism: Sisyra nigra; assembly: GCA_958496155.1. Taxonomy (NCBI): domain Eukaryota; kingdom Metazoa; phylum Arthropoda; class Insecta; order Neuroptera; family Sisyridae; genus Sisyra; species Sisyra nigra. The sequence goes on from OY292315.1 coordinate 26,845,862, forward strand.
CGTGACGCCTCGCACCAGATATTTTTTATAAAATCTCGTTTTTTATCGCTCGGTTCCTACGCGAAAGAATTGTAAATTAAAAATATCTGGTGCGAGGCGTCACACAACTTTCTTTTACTTTAAAAAATTAAAGAAAAATTAAATTAAAGAAAATACTCGCTGTTAGTTAAAAAAAATATAAGCACTTTGTAACAATACATATAAACAGTACTATATGCATACAACTTATAGGGCTATATGTTTATACACGAATTCCCAACCTTCATCCCAGAACCGCCCTTATTCGAGTTTTCTCAGGAAAAAGTTTTAAATAAAAGTTATGGCCATTAATGAGTCTAAAAACTATAGAAAGTTTAAAAAAAATCGTTGGAGCCGTTTTCGAACAAAATTGAAAAAGCTCAAAAACGCCTAGAGTAAAGTAGAGCTTTCGGTTAACCGATTTCAACCAAAAGCTTCGCGGCACAACTAGGTACAATATGGAGGCCAGATTCCAAGTTTGGTGAAATTCGGATAAAGCTTTCGATATGATATGGCTGTCACACACAGACATGTTTCTAAAAACCACTATCTTGGACTCAAGGGACCTCAAAACATGTATTTCCGTTGAAAGCTCGAATTGGAAAATTCGATCCAATTACTTTACACAATACTTCCTTTGCTATTAAGTAGTAAAAGAAAATAATATGTATACACTTAACAGCTTGTATGTACATAGGTATAGGTATACAAATTCCAAACCTTCACCCCAGAACCGCCCTTATTCGAATTTTCCCAGGAAAAAGTTTCAAATAAAAGTTGTAGCCACTAATGAGTTTAAGAACTATAGAAAGTTTTAAGAAAATCGTTGAAGCCATTTTTGAACAAAATTGAAAAAGCTCAAAAACGCCTAGAGTAAAGTAGAGCCTTCGGTTAACCGATTTCAACCAAAAGCTTCGCGGCACAACTAGGTACAATATGGAGGCCAGATTCCAAGTTTGGTGAAATTCGGATAAAGCTTTCGATATGATATGGCTGTCACACACAGACATGTTTCTAAAAACCACTATCTTGGACTCAGGGGACCTCAAAACATGTATTTCCGTTGAAAGCTCGAATTGGAAAATTCGATCCAATTACTTTACACAATACTTCCTTTGCTATTAAGTAGTAAAAGAAAATAATATGTATACACTTAACAGCTTGTATGTACATAGGTATAGGTATACAAATTCCAAACCTTCACCCCAGAACCGCCCTTATTCGAATTTTCCCAGGAAAAAGTTTCAAATAAAAGTTGTAGCCACTAATGAGTTTAAGAACTATAGAAAGTTTTAAGAAAATCGTTGGAGCCATTTTTGGAAAAAATTGAAAAAGCTTAAAAACCTCTAGAATAAAGTGGAGCTTTCGGTTACCCGATTTCAACTAAAAGCTTCGCGGCACAACTAGGTATAATAGGGAGGTCAAATACCAAGTTTGGTGAAATTCGGATAAAGCTTTCGATACGATATGACTGTCACACACAGACACACACACAGACATGTTTCTAAAAACCACTTTTTTGGACTCAGAGGACCTCAAAACATGTATTTCCGGTGAAATCTCGAATTCGAAAATTCGACCCGATTACAATACTTCCTTTACTATCTATATAGTAGTAAAAGAAAGTAAAAATTATTGTGTGGTTTTACGAAACCACGGTGCAAGTGAAACTTTTTTTCGGATTTTAGACACTTAAGTAATTGAAAATTTTTGACAAATTATTCGATTTAGGATATGTTAATAGACGTTATAATTGAATTTCTAGGTTTTGCATCTAACTTCTTTTGCTACGCCTTCCGCACAATTTTTCCGTTCTCGAGAAATATATTCGCAAATGCCTGTTATTTTATCTGGTTTTTTTAATACAGATTTTAATAAAGAGAAATCTGCCCCATTTTCTGAATTCATTGTGAACACGGCCAACCCTGAGTGTGGTTTGAGATCAAGATGAGTGTGAGTCGATGGATGTGGCACGAATTCGCTGTCTGACTGAACGCGTGCTGTTGCAATTAATTTTGAATTTTCATTATTGATGTTTTAATACTCGAACGTTGTTTTTATTATTGCATTTGATGATTATTGTTAAATCGATCATCTGCCTGTTGTTATCTAATATAAAGTTACTTTAAGAATACCTATCATGTTCAATCATTGTTTAATAAAGTTTGTTATGGCGAGGATTTTTCAGTTTTATTTTCAGTTTTTATTTGTCATTACTTTGTCTGTCGTTAGTACTTACTTGTTTTTGGGTTTATTTTTGTTCATTTTATGAGCCCCATGATATGAAAAAACATTCAAATGAGTTTTTCTAAAAATCAGCTTTTTTTTTGACTGACGGAGTTTTTCCCCTGTGCCCTATAACTAATGACTACTTATAATATACTAAAACGTTGTGATGGAGAGAAAAATAGCCATTCAGCAATATAACTCGCGCAACAACCCTGGTAAAACGACATGGTATATAGCTAACACTTGAATTTTTTGTAATTGTATTGTAGAAATGGGTGCCGCCATATTGGCTTGCCGAGCTCTTCCGAACACTTGCCGATTCTTTGCCAAAAATGTAACACGCGACATGCTAAAGACGAGCCAAAAAATTTGAGACGATCTAAAAAAAGTTTCACTTTAAAAATAAAATTTGCATTTAGAAGCATTCCAGATAGATCATGTATTTTTCAGGAAAAAAATCGGCCGTGTCTTTGTTGAAAATTCAGCACATACTTATACTAAACTTGAATTTTTAATGTTTTATCAAATGAATATTTTAGATAAAATATAACTTGATGTTTTTAATTATTCCAATAAAATCTTCGCTTGACTTATGCCAATATGTCTTATTGTTAATGATGTTTGTGTATAAACTTATTTTCAAAAGTAATATTAAATATAAACTATCTAAATATTATAAAAACCTATTGTCAATTCATAAAATGAAAACGTATTTTAAAAAAATATTTTCATTCAATAATATACATTGTTGTGTAAAGCGGTTGCATTGTATTGTACAAAACAATACAACTGAATGGTATTTTATTCATTACATAGTTGCTTCCGTTGCTTCAATCATTGAATACAACCAAACATATATTCAATGAACCAGACTGTACAATGCGACCACTTGTTCAATATTTGATAACATCTATTGTTTGAAATTTAAATCATTATCATCATTATTGTACAATTGTAGAGCAGTGCTTCTTAAACTTTCTGAAATCACGGCTCCCTTGGAACCCAAGTCAATACCTCACGGCCCCTTTTTTTTTTTGAATTTTGTGTAATCATATACGTACTAGTGAATTGCATGCATTTGCTAATTATTTGTTACATTTGCGACTCTTCGCGGCTCCCCTGTAGACTACCTACAGGGGAGGTACCACCCTGGACTACCCACAGCCCCCCAAGGGGACACGGTCCACCTCTTTAAGAAGCACTGGTGTAGAGCAAGGGGTCTTTTTAATGGTAGGTTGGTCATCCCTGTTATAGAATATAAGCGGGGAATCTACAACAATAAGGCATTGTTTGGGAATTAGAAATCATAATATTATTTGTTTTTCTTACAAATTACCAATAAACTTTAAGTTTGTTTTTTTAAGAGTATGAATAATTAATTACTTCTAGACTATAGTCAATACGTACCTATTACTATGATTTACTTAACAACGAAATAGTTTTATAATAAACCTGCTGATAGTTAAAATCAGTAACACTTTTAAAAAGTTGTCCCAACGGTAACAAAATTCTTGGTAATGAATCAACTATATTATATGTCTCGTTTATTTGGCATAGCCCCATATAAAGTTGATCGGGAGAAAAGAACACGAAAAATGTCCATTATTCCGGAAAAGTTATCATATATTCAAATTTTTCAAGTATCCTGTGTCGTTTTACCGTCGATAATCTCCATGTTTTTTTACATTGATTGGAGTCGAGATCAAAGCCTCAAAAATATCATTGAAAATGCCGCGACTATATTTAACTTAATCGTAATGGTCACGGCTATTATCTATGTAAACTGTAAAAGGGCGTCGATTGTTGAATTTTTCAACACATTCAAAAAAATTGAAGATGAATTGTTGGGGTTTAGCGTTAAGTGCAACCATAAGATCGTTTATTTTAACAATATATCGCTGTGGTTTATATTTACAATCGATTTATTTGAAACGATCAATCGATACGTGAACAAATCAAAAGTGGACGCGATATTATTTTTATTTGTGATTTTCATTCCTGATATAATTGAACAAATTGTCTATGTACAATTCACGCAGGGAGTGTTGGCCATTCACCAACAATTAAAAGTGTTCAATCAGGTGTTATTATCCTGGAGCAATCAACTTGAAGACGATATTCAGTTAACGTCCCTTTTATTTTCCAAGGAAAATATGTTTTTAGTTGAATATTCACGATTGAAATTTCTGATGAAAATTCGACGTTTATTTTCGAAGCTTTATTTCATTGCCCAGTTGCACAATGATATATACGGCTTATGTATTTTTCTTATAATCGGAACAATTTTCCTGTATAACTTACAAAATTTCAATAGTTTATACATCGAATTTCAAATGTTAGAATTATTGTTGTTCGTTTCGTTTAATTTTGCAACTTGCATGCTGTCCATTGCGTGCACAGTGTGTGAAAACGAAGCGAAAAATGTCGGTCAAATCCTGGCAAGGATCAAATATGATTCACATCTCACATATTTTAAAGAAAATGTATGAAAAGTTGGTATCAAAAAAAGTTTTATTTTAATTCGGTTTCTGTTTGCAGATTGAAATATTTTTTCTGCAATTGCTTCATCAAAAAATCGAATTCACGGCGAGTGCCTTTTTCAGTTTAAATAGTTCTTTCATTTATTCGGTAAGCCAAAAATTTAAAGAAGGAACATTTTGATTTTGCATCGAGTTTTTTATTTTTTATTTTAAGGCTTTCGCAACGACAATTACTTTCTATGTGATTCTAATTCAATTCCACGACGATCCAAAATGAAATTTTAAAAATATTTACTTATAAATTAGAAATGGAAATCATAATGAAATAAAAAAAATGTAGATTGTGGTTAAAACAAATAAGATTAGTATTAACGTTCTCATCCATGATTAAAATATTTATTTTATGAAATCTTGGGAGTTTGGACAAAAAAAGAATTAAATATTTTTTATTATAAAAATTTCAACGTTTCACCAACTTTATCTCGGTTTCATCAGGCAAATTTTAAAATTAACATCTCTGTCTATAGTTTTGATGGAGTCAATTAATGTGATAAAACAAGACTGCATGTTCAATAATTAAGTTATTTTTTTATCTATGAAGATTAAAAATTGTTAGGTCTCCTCTCAAGTAGTGATGTAACGAATATTCGCATTTGCATTTGCGAATATTCGCATATTTTTTTCCATTCGCATTCGCAAGAAACGACGCGAATGTTTGGCGAATGTTTTTGACAAAACAAAAGGAAAATATATGGAATGATAAATTCTTACAACTGATAAAATTTATATTTTTTATTTCATTAAAACATTTGAATATTTAAATGATCAGGGAACAGTTTTGAGATAAGCCACTAAATTAAAAATACTTTTTTATATTCTTGGTAGTTTAATTAATAATGACAAAATCACAACTAAGATAAAAAATTTAATTTCCTTCTTGACGTTTACAACAACTCCATTTCTAGATTTTTGTATATATTTTGAAAAACGAACTTGCGAATCCAATCAAATAAAGTAGCAATATTATTCTAGGTCTAATAAGTCTTGTTGCAATTTATAATGTAAGATTTGTACTTATTAAGGAGACTATAACTAAGATTTTAAATAAATAATAATATTTATAATAATTTTTACAGAAAACAAAAAAAAAATATTTTCACTAAAGTTAAATTTCTAGTATAGGTATCCAAGTTCTTCTTTCGTTTTAACTAGGTATATAATTTTCCATTTAAATAGTTAATTAGCAAACTCAAAAAAACTAAACAATGAATATAATTAGCATAGCTTTATCATTTCACGCGAATTTTATTTGAAAGTCAACATTGGCATTCGCATTTGCGAATATTGGAAAAAAATATTCGCATTCGCGAATTTGAAAAATCGGACATTCGTTACATCACTGCTCTCAAATAATAATAGGTAAATAAATATTAAATAAAAATTCAACATTTATTATATAGCATATTTATTTATTATTTTTTGAGAGGAGTCCTAACAAATTTTAATCTTCATAGTTAAAGAAAACTTAATTATTGAACATGCAGTCTTGTTTTATCACATTAATTGACTTCATCAAAACTATAGACAGAGATGTTAATCTTAAAATTTGCCTGATGAAGCCGAAATAAAGTTGGCGAAACGTTGCACTTTCTATAATAAAACATCTTTAATTCTTTTTTTGTCCAAACTCCCAATATTTCATAAAATAAATAAGCTTTACAATGTGCACTTTTTAATTAATGGTTGGATTTTTGAATGGACAGATATCGTAATGTCTTCTAAAAAATAATACATTTTAACATTCAGAATAATATTATCTTTTAAACACGAAACAGCTGCTGTTTTAAACTTTTAACACGATTCATGCTTTCCTCGGGTATACTGCGTTCTATCCGCTTTCACTTGATTAACGGAGAATACCCTAGATTTCCCTTATACAGGAAAAATATCCTTATTTTCTTCCAGATAGCAAAATGACGTCTTTACGTCTTCTTGAAGAGCTCTTATTTACGATTTGAACGTCTAAATTTTTATTCTAAATGAAGTCTTTATAAGACGTCTTGAAGAAGTCCAATGCGCCACACCACACGAATAAATTAAGACTTTTCAAAAAGCTCTTTTTGTAATTAATATTTATTATACATAAAATATTTGTATTTTATAGTTCAAAATTTAGATAGGAACACTGGCCTGCCTGTGTTCTTATGCGGATAGAATAAGTACACATACCACTTCTAGCTACTAACAATAGTGACTGAAGGTACTTAATTTTATCATAGTTACAAATATTTTCTAGTTTACTTGATAGTCTAAGTTGCAACAACAACTATTCACTTTATAACTAATTTAACTATTTTCACTTTCTAACTTATTTTATATATGTCCTTAGCAAAAGGGTGGTAATCAGGATTGGAAATAGTTAGCATCTAGAAATGGCATATATACTTATTCTACCCACATAAGAACTAATATATAGACATGTGAATGTTCATATCTAAATTGTGAACTATACAAAACAAATAATTCTGTATTGTTTAAAGACTTCTTCAAGATGTCTTCTGACTTGCAGGCTATCTGGGCTGGAATTCCTTGATCATTAGATACCATATAATGAAAAATCATAGGTCTTACCTATTTAACTTCATCTGAAATCAACTCAAATAGCAGGATTTCAAAGTTCGAACGATTGTTAAGAAAATAAAATATTTATTATTTTTAATCCCGTCGGCACATAAATTTAAAGTTGTATTTACAAGAAATATATACAGAAATTATTTACAATAATAATAATAATACATGAATAGGTTGAAAAAATAAAAACTACAATACGTATAATATCTGAGCAATATTCTTAAAAAATTTAGTTTTATATACAACAATGTATTTAATTAAAAATCTTTTGGATATACAACCAGAAACTAAAATACATACTTATAAAATTAATAGTTTGTATATCGTTTGTCAAAGTAAATAAATAGTTTTAAAATGATTAAAATCTTTGAAATGTTTCATAGCTTCACGGCAATTGTTAAATAAGAGTCATTTATTAAGTGAACACATTTTGATCAGAACACAGTTTTTCTTGTACTGAATTGTACTGAAGAGCATTCAACTAATTTGTCATTCGATTTGCAGCATTTTGATGATAATTAGTTGTAAATTAGTTTGCTGATAGATATGTTAACATATAGTTTTCAATTACAGCTTGTGCTAAAAACAATTTAATGAATTCGTGATTCGTTTTGTTAAAAATAAACTTATATGTAAAATTCTTACCAAGTTTACAGTTATTGTTAACAGCTAACTTAAACGCAGTATCTCCAGCATGATTTATTATCGTAATATCAGCACCTCGTAGCAATAACTCGTTGCAACTATGAGGATGATCACCATGGGCCGCATACATCAGCGCTGAATTTCCAACCTAAAACAAAAAAAAACATTTAGTAAAAATCAAATGGTACAAAAATTCAAAACATGCAACCCTCTCTTTGATGTGATTTGACTTTTTCCATGCAACCCATGTACATTTAAAGCATTCAGAAACGAATATAATACTGATAGATAGGCAATCACATATTCATCAATGCATTACCGTACAATAAAAAACGATTTTTCTTAAAAATGAGGCCAAACTAGATTAATTTTCCATCCCCGAAAATATCAATATTGTAAATATAGATCAAAATCGTTAAACCCGTTTACGAGAACGCAATTACACACATAGAAGTGTTCGTGTATAGTATTAAGTAGTATGAAAGGCTTATGGGAAAAACAGTATAACTTGATTATTACCGATTTTTCAATTTTAGTACCAACTTGTAGTGCTTAAGAAACGAAATTTTTTCGCATGCTTGCATAAACATTCGATTTCTCTCCTCATAAATTTTTCAACCAGTTCTCTAAATATGAAAATCAATTCTCGAGGAATAAAATTCAATAAGAAAATGCTCTTAAATGCGCTTACATTATCGATGTGATTGACGTTGGCTCCTTCATTTAATAAAAGCCGGACAACTTCATGATGTCCTCCTGCGGCTGCCAAAAGCAACGGAGACTCTCCCTCGGGCCCCAAAACATTAACATTGGCCTCGTGCTGTATTAACAAGTGGACGGCTTTAATTTGTCCGTAAGTAGCCGCCCAGTGCAGCGCGGTCAAATCGTTCGAATCGGTCACATCGACGGATGCCTCACGCAAAATGTCTTGAGAGGAAATTTCACCCTGGCCTGCTCTCGTATGGAAGTTGACGTCGACATCCTCCGGGATCGGGGTCTCGGCCTGGGTATTTCCCCGTTGTAAATTGGTCAGAACGGTACATCGGGACGGTTTGTACGGCTGGAAAGCACTTTTTCGGGTCGCATCTTGCCACCGACCCGGCGACCACTTCACACTTGTTGTTATGGAATTTGTTGACGTCGCAGAAGTAACCACACTTTGTTCACATTCCTCACTTTTGGGAACCACGTTTGTCACGAAATGACTGTGGTCACTCGAGGTGATACTCTGTCCATAGTTCTCGCATGCTTTTTCCGTTTTGATTTCTCTTTTAATTTCCATGATCCATAAAAAAATTCTGTGCTAGTCTTTGGACTTTGACGTTTACTAACATTTTCTATCTTTGTCTCGCTCATTATAATCCCATCTCTATCGCAGAACATAGAACTATCAGAAGTTTCATTTAGCATCAGCGCCTCTGGTCTTATAGGTCCTCTGCAGAGTTGACAGATCTGTACTGCGCAACTATTCAGAAAACTATTTCTAGTAAGCGGCACACTAAATATCCCAAATGTTCTTTACAATCTCATGACAGTGGAATATTTTTTTCCGCTACAACTGAAATGAACTGAAATACAATTCAAATATACCCGAATGAATGAATATACCGAATGCCAAGATTACGCGCAGCACTTGCGTGAGTGACAAAAAATGACCCATAAAACCCAGGAGTGAATTTTTATCTATTTTTATTTTTTATGTCTGTATTGAAATAAATAAAAAAATGTACAAAGTGCATAGTTCGAGTTAAATCAAATCAAACGAAATGTTTTCCATAAATATAGCTAAGTTTAGCTAAGGCACCTTTACTTAAGTTTATTTACAAAATGGATGTCTTAGTTGCATTAAACAGTCAAACTGTGGGTCGTGATAGAATTGCTAGGTAACTGCGTATTTTTATTTTAATTTAACGAATAATTGTTTCTCTTTTAGAGTCATCCAATATGCAAGTCGTTTTGTTTGGCACACGCTTAACGAAAAGGACTTTAATAAAAACACTGTCGATTCCTTAAAACGATTAGAATATATTCTAGGCACTTTTCGAAAACGTAACTATGATCGCTTGTTTTTTAGAGTGACTTTAAAACTTTTTTTTTTAGTTTTAAGATTTGGTCGATGTTTCGATACATTATATACAACCCTCCCGGTAATTCATCATCCAGATCCTTTTATTCGAACCACTGTTGGACTGAGCAAAGTTAGCTCTTCACTATTTCTGTTTGCTGATCATATAATATGGTTGAATCGTTCTGGTTTGCTAAAAGTCGACTCGGAAAAATGGACTAAAACTTCCAACCGATACTGGTTGTATAGCCTCATCTTAAACCTAACTCGAGACCTATACGAAATTTCAAAGATTCTTCGAAACGATAAGCATTGCTTTTTGAAGAATGACGAACCAATTAAAACCATCAACGCTCTATTGGTGGCCATCTGGAAGGCACTGTTACATTTAAGAACTCACGAAGCTGTTTTTATCGACACTATAAAAAATGCATGTGATTTTTGGATTCCTTTAACGGCATTGGGATACACAAAATTATCACCCGGAACCATAGGGCTTTTGGGGATGATCAGTTCGATTGCTGGTTTTATCGTTATGGTCAATCCAAAGGCCAAATTAACACCTTCATAAAATACTTTCATCTTAAATAAGTGTTTTTTATTTAATCTTATCAAAATTTTTTTATCGTTTTGATAAAGTTATTGACTTATCGAAGAAATGGTGCTAAAGTATATTCTATTTTTATTTGGATTAAAGTATAATCCACGAAGGGTATAGGAAGGATGTATATCTCTGTGTTAAATAAATAAGGTTATTGGCTATTGCTGCTAGTTTGCGACATTTGTTTAGAGCAGCCCCCTGTCACTTAGATACGAGAAATGCTAAAAAAACGTGACCGATTTCTACAGAAATCTGTGTTGTTATAAGAGTCATACGTCTCAAACAGCCCCCTACCACTTAAACTTATCAGAGTTATTATAATTATTATATAAAAATACTTATCATAATTATTCTCATAATCACAATAATAATGAAAACATTTAAAAAAGTTTCATTTTAATAACTTGCCTGACGTTTAAAAAAAATTATTTCTAATCTCCGACTTTCATAAATTCTACGGTCTTTGTGGTCTTCTTCGTTCAACTCGTTGGCAACTAAATGGCAACTAGTGACTGCAAATCGAGTAAAAATGGTCACATTTTTGTAACATGGAGTTGTAGGGGGCTGGTTTAGAGCTTCAAGATAGTGACCTGCATTATCGATATAATACACTTGAAAACGTTTTAAATAAAACTAATAAAAAAATTAATTACACCAAAAATTTTCTTAGCAAAATTTTATTATTTTCTCTAGTTTACTTGTTGAAAGTGATGAGGATTTGTTAAATAACACTTCTTCAATTGCGCTAGAATCGTTTTTCACAATTCTAGAGCGTAATTGCAACTGGTACTTACCAATACTACAGAGAGAAAACTAATAGCAATCAGTTATTTCATTTGCAAATTTTTTAAAAATTTTACTGTTTAATGTTTCTATTACATACTGTTTTGTGATAATCCACAAAATGACCTCCACTTTTGAGAGCTTTTTGCAATTGTCACCTCTACGTAGTTTTCTGTTCATTTTTAACAGTGGTTTCCAAGTAGTTTTTCGATAGTGATCCTCACGTAATTTTTCGACAACAACCCCATGTAGTTTTTCGTAAATAAACCTTACGTAGTTTTCCAATCATTTTTAATAGTGACCTCACGTAATTTTTAAAATCGACTCCCATATAGTTTTACGGTAATGACTGAGAAATATTTTTTTGATCTTGAAATTTGATCAGGTTGTAAATTATTCTTCCATAAGAGATATACGTCCTGACATACAATTTAAAGTATTATCGTTTATTTTTAATACTTACACCTACGTGTACAAATCACTATAAAAATATTTTATAAATAAATTGTTTAAATAATTAAACTTGAATTCCTTTTGTTTGCATTAAAATATACTCTTGGTCCCGGGTCCATAAAGTTTGGCTGATTGCATTTAGGACAGGAGCGATTCTTGGAAGTTCGGAGATTCCTTCGTGGATTCCAGCTTCTTCTAACGTTGCCACTTCAACTTGGCACATATTGGCCAACTCTTGTACCTCTGAAATTTTCACGTTCATCGACTTATACGGATTGTATCGAACACCTAAAACTAAAAACTAACTTAACTAAGTATAAGTTCATAAAAAAAATAATTGATTTTACCAATCCGTGCAACTCCATCTCCAATACTGTTTAAGATATTTTGAGCATCTCGTAAACTTGATTGTTCATTAAACGAGAAAATTACCACTAAAATATCGACTTTCTCTCGACACGCAGGGATTATGTGGCTGTATTTTTTTCCACTGATATCCCCACATTCCCAACAGTCAAGTTTGAATAGGACAACTTTATCCCAAACTTTGGCTGGCCAGTAGATACAAGTCTTTCGAATTCCTATAGAAAGAATAATTAATATTACGTTAAACACATAACATAACAGTGCAATATTGTTTGTCTATAAATTGGAGTTTAAAATTGAATAGAAAAATTTTTTAATTTTATTTTAACTATTAACGTTGTAATTTCTTTACATAAGCTTACAAAAGTACCTGAAGTTTCAGTGTAACTTGGTGTTTTGCTGACGTCTCCAGCGAGACGTTTGATTGCTGTCGTTTTTCCAATTCCTGATCGACCGACAAACCAAAGTTTGTAGTTAACTTGTTCAATGTTTCCATGTAAAAATGGTCGCTCCAGGACACCAAATTGTCGACGCACTCCCGAATTATTAAACAGGGCCTGTAAAATGGGCTCGGCTTCGGGTGTGTGATGCCACTCGTTGGCAATCACATTGTTTCGATACATTCTTCTTAACTAAAAATGAATTAAAATAGTTTTGAATCACATGTCAACAAAGTAAATCAAGTAAATGTCAATTATAAGTTGACATTTGTAAATGGTTCGTGTACACGATGTATATGTATTTGGTTTAGAACTTGACTAATTGTTATTGCCGGTTATTGCCCATGGGTGGGACCAGGGGGGTGTCATCGCAATGTTTAAGGTAGAAATACACTGGTCCCACGCAGTGGTGTATTGGTAAAATAAGAAGTAAAGGAACCCATGGTGAGAAGAAAAATATAGTCCGCGACTTTTCCCAAGCAGCTTCCTGAAATTTTTTTGGAGATCATCTTATTTTAAGCAAAGGCCGTAGGGATATAAGAATGGTGAATTTGCCCCCGGAAGATATTTAAACGATACTTGGAGGGTTTGTAGGTATTAATGAAATAATAAGATCCTGAAAATTTTAGGTCCTTAGCAAAGTTGGTTTTTGAGAAAAAGCACATTTTGTAAAAATCGGAAAAATTTTCTGAGGAACGCGTAAATCGATCGATCTAAATTTTTGATATGTTTTAAATATTTATATATTATATAATATTATATGTTTTATAATTCAGATATTTGGAATTTATTCAAAATATTTATTTCACATTCAAAACAACAACAATTATTTTTTTCTGAAAAGTAAAAGCTTATAAAGAGGTAAAAATTTTAAATTTTTAAAATATCAATTATCACCAACTAAAATATTGTTGTATAATATAGAAAAATTAACACACAATAATATTACAATAAAAATATATATGTAGTCAAAAATATATCTACAATAAAATGAAAATATAAATTAAATGTTAGGAATACTTTTTATAATCAGTAACAAACAATATTTTTTTATAGTTCTTTCGATACTATTACTAATAATATTAAAATTAATTACAACAATTCTACTGTGCACATCTGTATAGCCATTTATTGACGTTAGGCGGTTCATTTTGTGATTAATTGAGAATTATCGTGGTCAAACGTTAATTTCTTTGACTTAAGTTTCTTTATAGTTATAAGGATGAATTTTAATTTTTACGGGGTTGGTTATGTGGGTGTATAAAAACAATGGTAAATAGAGAGTTGATTCGCGAAGAATTTCTGTGTTTTGGGCGTTTTTAATTTGCCGTCGATTCGCGAAAAACTGAAACCACTTTAACCAAAAGATGACTATACATTACAATTTCAATTACAAAATTCATATACATTTCATTAAACTTATAATAAGTAATGTGAATGAGTATTTTCCGTAATAAACAACAGTTTTCAAAATAACTATTCCGAGATTTATGATTTAAATTATGAAGATTAATTTCATTACATTGATCTTAAAGTCGTTTCACAATGTGTGCGGGATTACCTATAATATTCAGAAAGACTTTACTATTTAGAAAGCAGCTGTGAAGACTGCAATAGTTCCATTATTTTTGAGTATTTAGTTTAAGTGTTTTTTTTTTTGCTTTGAACTCAATTGACTAATACTGATTCAACCATTGTAGTATATTTTCATTTGACGATTCAGTCTGTTTGTTCAAAAAATTTGTGAACAACTTATTTACCGGTAGCAAAAAAATTCCCATATATGATCCTCGTTGAATACGAAATAATACGTGCTGGCTTAAATTAATTGATTTTAAATAATCCCGTTTTCCGATTTATCATAACGTCTTCCTTACTTTTTACAAGATATAAAAACTTTGTTTCTATAACTAAAAAAAGTAATTCTGTTCGTAATTGCTAAGGCAAAACTAAAAAAAGGAACATTTTTGATTGATTTTTGGATATGACATTTTTTAAAAATAAAACTTTGGTTATTCTTAATTCATCCTTTAATATTATTTCCTGCATTCTGAAAAGCTATAATGAAATCATTTATTTCTCGAGATATTTTGCCAACTGAGATTTACTAACTTCTAAGTTTACTACGTTAACAACATATTAACACACTCGCTCCAATTGAGGAATTCCCTATGCCAACTATTCAGCTCGTCATGGTCCCGACCCTCGCGTTCGTTTATAACAAATTTAAAAAGTTTGATCTCTCTATTTTATTTTTATTCTCTCCAAAATTTGCTTTTTAAGAAAACAAAATTCAAATACAATTATACCACATTGAAAGTGAAAAAACCTTGGAAATATTAAATTGTCTTTTATCATGGACTTGTCGTTTTAAAAGAATCTTTGCTCTTCATTTACCAATTTACTAATGTCGGTATTGCCAATACTCCCCGATCGTTACTTAATGGATCGGGACCCAAGCATAATTTCGTATTTCCAATATGAGTTTTTAATGAGGTAAAAGATGCATCATTCATACTTACATATTATTACATTATTTTAGACAGTGCAAATACAAATCATCAGGATGATATAACTATAACGTCTCTTTTATCTACAAGTTATTTATTTCATTTACTTTTGTTCAATGTTCTTATTATAATATTCTTATAATTATATACATTATGTAAAATTTTGTAAAAAAATGCTTAGCCCACTTTGGCGAAATATAGCGAGCAAATTAGTGACGAGCACGACGAGACAGAAACAATATTCCAACAATTGTATTTCAGTGGTAGTACACCAATAATAGGGCACTCTAGGTAATATCGGCTCGCGTCCTATCAGTGAACTTGATCCATTCTTTGGGAAATATTAATATCCATCAGTGGTGAAAACAAATTTATTGACCGCCCCTATTTATTTTTCCAAGTATAGATAATATCGTCTAGTATAAAATCGTACCTTCTACATTTTGTGTATGTTTAAAAAGTGTTTCTTTTTTGCATTCTTTTGTAGTACCTGCGCATTTCACAAAATCTGGAGCGTCCTCATGTTCACGCACCCCTGGCTTAATGCATAAATGAAATTAGAGGAAGTTTTTTTGAAACATAATGCTAAATAAATTGTTATTTTTTATCAAACATCCACTAACTCAATATACCCATATTACTTCAATAGAGTAAAGGGGTCACCCTGCCACCCGTTCCTCTAGGACACTGGGTGACCCAAAAGCTAAACAAAATTTATTCGGCAATAGAAATGTTTTACTCAAATTGATTTATGTTACATTACAATCATAGGTACTCCCATTTTTTTTAATTTTCATATAAATACATTAAAAGTAAATTGAAAAACACGTGCTACAATGTTAGCGTAGACAAAAGTTAAAAAATTACAAACTACAAATGCAAATAACATGAAAAATGGTTAAAACAATCAAAACAACTGCAATCTAAAACAAGGCGTTGGTGAGTTTTTTTAGTTGCATAGAATTTACGAATGAAGAAACAACGAGTCATTTAGCGTCATACATATCCCAGATATATAATCATACGGAAATTGTAAGACATGATTTTCTGAAAGTATGCGTGATAATTGGAAAGATAGGAAGACAATTTTCAAATAATTTTTTACTGTTGTTCACCAATTCTTCCGCCTCTCCTTTGGTGTTTTAATTGGGCTATAAAAAGTGGTGGATTGAGTTCACTATCCACTTTCCTCGTATCCTTGCCCCTTAAGGTGTTCGTTATTCTACGGCAATAATAAATTATTTGAAAATTAATACACATCCGTACAAAGGCATTAAAAAAATATCTTTATGACAATTACAAATAAAATGATCGAAACAAATATGGGAGTCAACGTACTTTAAAATAGAATTAGCTAAATTTTCAATTTGAATATGATGCCTTAGTATGTTCAGTGTAGCGGAAATGGTTAGGTTAACAATGGTCTGGAATTCATTACTCGGATAAAAATGATGAGGATTTTGAGGATCGGGTTCTTGGGATCGAATTAAGGGGTGGGAAAAGTCGGCTGATGGATTGCTTTCATAAAAGCATGTCTTACAATTTTCGTATGATTTTTATTCCGCTGGAATATAACTAGCTAAATGACTAGCTGTTAATGCATTCGTAGATTTATCCAAGGGTGTTGGATTGGCTTCGTAAGCGAATGTGGGACCAAATGACAGGATATGGCGATGGGTAGGAGCTGCAGGTAAGGTAAAAAAATGATGAAGATTGGTCACTGGCCAGATAGTCGCTGCTGTCCTGTAAGCAGTTTGTGCCGACACTATCGACGGATGTTATGTTTTCGAAAAGAAGGTGGTCCCGAATTTCTCTCCCGCATAAAATAACTCTCCTCCAATTCATCTATGCATTGCCTCCAGTATAAAATATGTTCGTCGCTAATTTGTCTTTTATATTTCTTATTTACATCCTGATCATCACTATCTGCATTCACACTATCGAAAAGCCTGTCAAAATACAAAATTATGTCCGCGGTTTCTTTTACCTCACAAAACTCCATTTGGCTCGCGACGGATCTGCTGAATATTTGAGTGCATAAGTCAACCTTCATTTTTTTTGCGTATGTAGGGTTAATATGTTGCTCCGTTAATTTCAGTAAGAGGCAATATTCATCCATTGAGTGTCGTGTCTTATTAAAAATTTCAATCAAATGCTCCTATTTCCCAACTTTCTCCGCTAAATTTAAATTACTTTTCCACAAATTATTCCGTATTTTCTTCATTAGGTGGGGAGGATCATAAATGTGTAAAATATTTTTGTTATTTACCCGGTAAATAATTGCTTTACTTCGTCTATCTATACGTAAACTTTCTACAGCTGACGTATTGTTTTGTGCTTGGTCCGAAATTGTAGCTCCCACGGAAAAACCAGCCTCTTGTAAAGCTTTTATAACGTTCACAATAAACAGCTTTAGGGCTACACTCCCCGCCTGTTTGTCAACGAGGTAAAAAGCGACTGGTTGCTTAGGCCTTAGGTAGCGTTCGGTACCAAAATCTTCAAAGCCCAACACACGATCATGCTCACTGTCATACTGAACCCTTACGTTAAGACTCATTTCATCAAATAAAAGTACACATTCTTTTAACAACCTATCCTCACTATTGCTTAAAACACCCTTTAACGTACAAAAAATGGATGCATTTATACCGGGTCTCAAATCATGATGCGGCATAAAGCGCCTTAATGTACTAAGGGCATTGGAATTTTGTTTCTTAAATTGTCATAAGCCTTACGTGACATAGTGTTTGCTATACCCATGCATAATTTTTTTGCCACGTCCCGATATCTGCTTTCCTTTACCGCACGAATCAGAAGTTCCAACAAAATTGAACCTCGTTCAAGAGAAACCGCTTCTGGTGTCAAATTAATCCTAGGAAGACGATCCAATTTTCTTTTTAATCTCCTTACTTCGTTTTATAGACGTCTGGTTCTTGAATCTATGTAAACAAAATGTTAAATTATTATCTATATGATAATTTGGTTTCTTTGTATTTCTTTAATAGATATCGGAAGCTTTATAACATTCAGAATACACCCATTCAAATACTATGATGCAAAACAAGCTATAACTAATAACAATTAAGTACGTATCGCTAAATAAAAGTGAAAATGTATTCGCCTTTCAGTTCATAAGTGCCTGAACAATCTTATGATAAATCCTTTGTATAAATGAAAAAAAGAAAAAAAGAAGTTATAATAAAAATAATGTTATTCTTTATATTGGGAGTTTTAGAAATTTCTAAATTTCCCCATTAGGAATTCCCCAATTTCACCATTAGCAACAAAACGATTATTTTCATTAAAGTAATGGAAGGGTAAAATAACTTGAACTTGTTCTATTTATTCATATAAATACGTAAGTGAACATGAAATTTTTAGCTGTCCCTTATTAATAATAATTATATATATATAAATAAATTGAAACGTTGGATGAGTCCATTTCTTTCTTACTAATTAGGATATATTTGGTTTAATTTTCATTAATTTTTATCTTCAATCAGGTTTAAGTTGCAACCGTTCTCCATATTTATATTTTTTATAACATTAATGACAAGCCGGTTTAACATAAATTTAGTACTTCAGTCGCTGTTAATGATCAACATAAATTTAATTATTTTAAAAAGTCGCAAAAAAGTCATGTTCTATTATTAAAGAATAAATTAATTATTATCTATTTACAAAGTTGTAAATAATTATGTTCTTACAAAAAATGTTATGCTGTTGTTGCAGTATCTTATCTCAATCAATGTTTATAAGATATTGTGTGGTTTTGCATAAAGTATGATTTCCAAAGAATAAAGGTAATCCCAAACGTCGAACTCAATACAAATTTTAGACAAATCCTATTACAACAGTATAAGTAAACTAACTTTATATTTATAATACAAATTTATGCGGATAATGAAATTTCATCAACTTGATTATAGTTAACGTCTTCAGTAGAAAGTAATTTCCACTACAGTGGTACCATTAAAGGAAAAAAAGGAAAATGTCTATATTTACCAGATACGGTTGCAGCACTTGTGGACGGCTCGTTGATCACAGCAGGCTCGTTTATCAGAGCAGCAGAGGACGACGTGGATGGGCCGTAAACTTCTTCAGCTTTTAAGAAAATCAGCTTCCTTAAATTGTTGTTCTAAATTGCTTTGATTTTTACAATTGTTAAAATTACAAATGTAAAAAAATCTAACTGCTTCTAGAATGTAGTGCTACCCCTGGATACCTACCAAAAATTATAGCAGTGCTGCAGTGCTTGTCGGTGGCATCGGTTGCGCCGGTTGCGTCCGTGCCATTATAAAATTAAAATTGCTCTGATCATTACCTGAAAAAAAGAAAGTGAGTGATCAATTCTTTGGAACTTTTTCGTTTATAAAATATAATTATTTAATGTAAACGTTGTCGGCTCTAAGTAAATATTTAAATAAGAAAAAATGAAAATAATTAATATATATATAATTAATTAAGATTTCATTAAAAATGAAATCTAATAAAAATTACATACAACAGCTTATAAGGCGACTCATCCCTTCATACTATTTATAACGTAGGTACCAAGTATTTAATTTGCGATTTTTCTTACATCTCCGTGAGACTATTACCACAATATTATGAAAATTGGAACCTATAATACGCACTTCCCACAAAGAAAAGACAAATGTTTATGTTATATTTCCCGGTAGCTGTAGTGACGATTTTGACTAATCGAAAGACATATTCTCTTGATGAGGCGACATCAAGCTTAAAATACGATTTGAACAACCTTTAATTTACTATCAACAATTCCGTTTATTATGAACTATTTTCTTTTCCTTCTACGTAACTATAAAATAAAATAAATACTCTGAAATACTGATTGTCAACAGAAGAATCCCAATCGACTGTTACGTGTAAATTATATAATACTTTGGTATTTAAACTCTTTTGACGGTATAAGATATAAATTTCATAAATAATATACCCCTAAGTAATTAATAATAATTTGAAGGAGTATATTTTATTAATGTCATTATTATACATTTTTAGAATTAAATGTTATTTACAATAAAAAATTCTATTAATCCAACCTAGTTTGAATAAATAGTCCTAATTTCTTTCACTAACGAATTGTATTATTGTATTATTGTATTATTTTTAATTTCCTTTTTAATTAAAGTTCCGATTTGTTAACTTGAGGGTAATTTAATCAGTAAGAAAAATAATTTTCACAAGTTTAATTATGGGCCCCATATACGTTGAGATTTGCATCGCTACTTGAATCGCGGCAAGTGGCGATGCATGCATCTGAGACTTGTATCTATGTTATTTCAACTGTTCCTACACGTTATACATATATCAGTTTATTCACAAAGTTTATGCTTTAGTAGCGTGATACATTATAGTGAGACCACACACGTTGCAACATGTATCAGTCGCATGCGACCGGTATCGAAGTTGTAGTACAGCGATGCAGAGAACGATACCAGCTAATACCGATGCAGCGATACTGAGACCGGCCCATACACGGTGAGATTTGTATCACAATACTGAATACATATTACGATATGCAGCGATGCAGATCTCAACGTGTGTAGAGCCCATTACACTAAGTTTTTAATGTAAGAAATTGCTATTATGTAGCAATTAATATTTTAAAAATCTATTAGCAAATAAAATTATTAATTTTGAAACGTAACAAGTAGCATTATTGCGATTAGGCTGGTCGTCCACTGGAGCCGTCGTTCGGCCGAAATCAGTTCGGCCGTTTGACGGGTGTTCATATTTTATTCGGCCGTTTGACGGTCATTAACGGCCGATAAGTAACACGACTGAACGAATTCCACTAGAGACGGTTTAGCAGATGTTCTCCTGTTCAGTATTCACAGTAACTATTCATGTTTATCGTGTAAAAATGGAATATTTGACGATTATTGTTAGATAATACATTTATTAGAAGATGTCGAGGAAGAAGGCGGAAATGGTTACACCCCCATATTAACTGAAAGAATGCAAATAAGTGAATTTCACCATTTACATATCCAGCTTTTGGCTGATGGAAATACTTTTTCGGATTATTATAGTTTGAGTACAGGAACGTTTTTTGAACGATATTCGTCCATCAATCGAAAAATGGTCAAATTTTAGAGAAGTGGTATCACCCGATTATTAATTTATTAACCCAACTTATTAATTTTTCACAATCCATTGTTGATATTAGAGGTTCGGCCGAATGCGTTACAAAATCCCATTCAGTTTGGATTTGAGAATTTTTCGGCCGAAGACGATCGTGCACGCCCGAATTAGCTTATTCTATCGTTCGGCCTTGTTCGGACCAGTCTGCGGCCGTTGCTGTAATCGGTCCGTCGTCAAGGACGGCTGTCTTTAGTTTGTCAGTATCAGTGAAGCCAGATCGTGGGATTTCTTTACTTAAATTGAGGAGAAAAATGTCCCTTCCATATGACACGGATATCCACGAATAGGTAACACACACTTACAAAGCGTTGTATGGGTGTTGTTTAACCCGTTTTACCTATCCGTGTCATATCGGTGTCATATTGGAAGGGACATTTTTCTCCTCAATTTAAGTAAAGAAATCCCACGATCTGGCTTCACTGGTCAGTATAGGTAGTTCGGCCGTGTGCGGCCCAGTTCGACCGAATTGGCAAATCAATTTGCTTGTTTTTTTAGTGAAATCCCTCTTCGTTACATAATTGCCCATGTTAAACAAAAGATTGCACTTAGTTTAAACTATGGCTAAAGCTTCTTTTTCGGACGTATCATAACGTAATTCCGCCCCCTTTAAAACCATTGAATAATATGCAACAGGCCTATCTTCCCCAATTTTTCCTTGCGACAGAACAGCCCCAACTGCGATGCCCGAAGCATCGGTCGTTATGATAAAGGGTTGTGAGAAATATGGGTATTGTAAGACCGAAGCGCTACACAAAGCATCTCTCAAGGTTTCGAAGGCTTCCTGAGCTTCCTAATAACCGTGTTAAAGGCTTAGAAATGTTTGCAGAATCTTTTATAAAACGTCGATAATATCTCGTTTATCCCAGGAATTCCCTAGTATTCCTCTGAGTTTTGGGTGTCAGAAATTTTCGAACAACATTTAATTTTGATAGATCGGCCTTGAGACCGTCCTTACTAATAACATGCCCTAAATAATTTACTTCCGGCGTAAAAATTCACATTTTTCCGGTTGCAATTGTAAATTTGCATCCCGTAATCTTGACATTAATTCATTAATCCTTTCCCCGTGTTCCTCCAAATTTTTAGCAAAAACTATTATATCATCTAAATAAACGAACATAGAAGTTCCTTGTAATCTTGTTAATACATTATCCATTAATCTTTGAAAAGTGGCTGGTGTATTTTTTAAACCAAAAGGCATCCGCAAAAATCCCCAATGTCCTTGGGGTATGGAAAATGCCGTTTTATAACTATCACGAGGGTCCATCTCAATTTGATGATATCCTGAAGCTAAGCCAAGGCAGAAAAATATTTTGAACCCCCCATTTTATCTAAAATGTCTACTATGCTAGGTAATGGATACGCGTCGGTTATAGTTATTTCATTTAGTTGCCGAAAACCTAAATCTCTCCAAATCTTAAATTGTATAACTTTTATTTTGCGAACACAGAAAAGAAACCAGATAATAACGGTTGAAAATAACCAAAAATATTTTTCAGAAAAAATGTTAAAATAGAGTTAAATGATCGATCAGTAGCAAGTTGTTTTAGTTCAACGACAACGGGGATTAATATTTTCGAAAAATAGAACGATTGTTCACGGTCAAGATGACCTTAGTTATTAATAGAACATAGGTTATAAAATAATATGAAATAACACATTATATAATCAACATCTCTTACGTTCGGCGGGGAAGAAAAATAGAAGAAGAGAAAGAACTTACGATTGTAATTTATCCTGAATATGCACACAAATAATTCCTCAATAGGGACACTCTATAATGATAAATTAATAACAATTTCCACCATTTTAAACATTTTTATAATTTCCATTAACGGATAGCATTTTTTTCTAAATAACAATTTATACAATTTTAAACATATTTATATAATTTCTATTTAACGGATTTAACTAGCATTTTTAATTTTCCTTGTTTTATAACACTTGACGACAATTATACTTTTTTAAAATTAATTTTTACAAATAAAACCCAATAAAAATTTTACTTTTAATATTCCGCGTTTCTTTATATACGGTTTTCTGGGAACAACTAACTAATTTGTATAAAATTTCGATGAATAGCAAAAATATTGTTGTTTTTCTGAATTAAAATTTTACCTTAGTTTTTACAAGGTAAAAACGGTTGTCAATATAATTTGATAAATTCTATATAATTTTGAATGAATGTGGATTAAAATTTACGATTATTACAATTTTAAATAAAAAGGTTTAAATAATTTTAATTTTTGGTAAGCAGTTGTACGAGAAGAAAAATTTTTTGTTCAACACGTGGTTGCAACAACAAAATTTTATATATCTCAAATCACTTTACTATATATTTTAGCATGGAAAGTAATATCTTAACTTTAAATGAAATTAATTTATATTAAGTTTTTCGAAAATCAAAAATGAGGAAAATTTTCCACGTTTTCTGTTCAGTTCTTCGTACAATAATTTCAAAAAACTTCAAAAAACTCAAAGACTTTTCTTTCTTGGCCACATTAATTGTTACTGATAGGGAACTTAATCAACCATAACGTTATCAATTTTTTTTATTATTATCAACAAAGAAAATACGACAAACTAATATGAACAAAAAAAAAAGAAACAAACAAAACGGAAGTGCAATAAAAGAAAAAATAAAGAATACAAAAGAATAAATAAATTACATACAAATTTATAAGTACGGCGGACGAACCAAGGAAGAGCGGAGAAATTTCACAAAATTTGAAAAACTAACTTTAATAAATTTTTTTCTTTTATTACAGAGACGATGTTTCCAAATCGGCCGCTTCTGTTACAATGCTTTTTCACAGCCAATTCCCCTCTCTTCCAGCATCTTGGCCATAATAAGCCAAGTTAAACTTGCCATATTTCGTCCGCCGTACTAAGAATATAATAAAATTAATACAAAAATAATAAAAAAAATCAAAAACTCACCGATCCCGCAACATCTAGCCTCTCGGTGATCGCGAGCAGTACCAAATAAGAAGAAATAAAACTTTTAGACGAAACCACCATTGACAGTTTCATCACAGTATATATAGTATAAAGAATAGTTTGTTATAGCTATCCTACAGGAACTGTACCTTTTTTAGAATAAATGATATTCAAAATGTTAAGATATGAAGTATCTTTTACAAAAACTTCATTAAAATCGTTCCGTTAAATAACTGTTAATTTTTTTGAAATTTTTAGTTTATTATTATAATTAATACGTTTATTTCTAACTAATATCTTTGACAGTGAACAATAAAGAACTTCAAATATCTTAAAATTTTATTATTTTTTTTTATCGGGTGTTTAATTGAAATTCATATTTATTTTTCAATAAAAATTTTCAATATTTATTTTAATTTTTTTAGAGAACTTCTTTCGTTACTGTGCAACATGATCAGGCCTTCTCGAGGAAAATGCGATAAATTCTTTTTCACAAACTTTACCGAAACTTCTTTTAAATATACGGTTTCTGTTGTAGGATATAATTGTTTCGCCATCCCATGAAAATCATGCATTATTCCAGCCCTAAAAGTAAGCTATATCATTCTCCCCCAAACTACCGCATTGCAAAAATCATATCAATCTTTAACTCTGTGATAAACAAAAACATATCTATCCCTCGGGAATAGTAATTTTTCTCTGAGTTAAAAGTAGATCAAGTCTTTTTAAGGAGAATGAGCTAAGACTCTATTCCGTGAACTTTAACAAAATCCCTTTAAAATACACGGTTCTTATAGAATACAATTGTTTTGCTATCCCATGGGAACCGTTCAATATTCTGATATAAGAGGTAACCTACCTGTATCATTCTCTGACCCCTAAACTACCACATTGCAAAAAAGGAAGTTAATCTTATGCACTGTAAAAAACAAAAAAATATATATCCCACGGGAACCATACATTTTTTTTTTTATAAAAAGGTATACTATATTATACACCGGATTATAATCTATATCTATGCCAAATTTTATCCAGATCCCTTCAGTACTTTTTGAGTGAAAGAGCAACAAACATCCATACATTTACATACAAACTTTCGCGTTTATAATATTAGTAAGGATTGTTGTTTAGATGAAACGCAAAACGTGTACTAAATAAGCCTCAAATAAAAATTACTTCATAGATCTATAGTAATCTATAGTTTTTGATCATTAATTATTATAATTAAAATGGTTGCTTCAATGATTTTGAATGTTGATATTAAAAATGTTTTTAGTAATTTATTACGTTCATATTTTTACAAATGTTTCAAATTGCAGATATTGAAACAGACGGAACATACAGCGTAAGACACAGCAGACCGTGCAGTCCGCAAATAGTCATTACTAATGGTAGCATATCTTAACGTAAGCCCAAATAGTAAAATAACAATTTTTAACTATTCAGACGATGGTAATTTAATGGATCTTGACTCATTAATTGAACCGGGAGTGAAATACAAGCAGCTAGTCGCGTTTTATTTTGTCGACAAAATGACGGGATATGTTATGCTGAAGCAGTGTATTGTGGGAGTAATAAGAAGTAATAAGTACAAGTGGCAGGCTTTTAAGTACGAGCCACTATTTGCGACCAAACACAAAAAAATTCAGCTGCAAAAAGGCTATTAAATAAAGCTTCAAACGTTGTTAGAATACGTAACCGTGAGGAGGAAAAAAATTCGTATGTGGTGGATGGTAACGAAATACAGTATATTTACGATCCTTCTCATCTAGTGAAGGCCATAAGAAATAATATGCTTAATGCCAACGTTCATTTAGGGAGCAAAATTGGAAAATTGAATCGCATATCTCAAATTCACGATGTTGTTAAATATAATTACGATGGTTATCACCACTTCCTAACTTGACATAACAACACGTCATTCCGGCGAAAATTTGAAAAATGATAGTGAAGTGTTGTCCCCAGGTGTTTAGTCGGCTGGTAGCAAGTATAATGAATATATTTGATACTTATGACCAGTTTAATATCGCAAATGCCGTTAGAAGCAAAAGACGTGGCAGACATCTGCTATATTTTGATAAACTGTTTGACAGTATTAATGCTAGTCAAGATGGGAGTTAAGCTAAACCATTCAAGACGGCAATTACCGATGAAAATAACGTTTTTTGGTCCATGTGCTTCGAAGATTTACGATTGGCATGTTTCAGACAGTTGATTCTATGGGAATTAAAACAAAAAACCACCCCTTTTAAAGAACTGGGCTATCACATTACAATAATTAATACCTAATTACTGATATGATCAGCTAAAAGCAGAATATGGCCCATCCATTAAAATTATTTATACGCGACATTTTAACCAGGATCCATTGGAAGGTTCTTTTAGGTACATCCAAAGTTACAGCCAGTAATATAAACTAACTTTTGATAATTTTATTGCCTATTTTAAAATTCCTTACCAAAATCTCTTATCACCAAATTCATTAGGAGCTAACTGTTTGCCGGACGACAGTTCGTATTTGGCATGTTTTGAATCAATTTTTGTACCGAATGATACAAACGATCAAACAGAAGCATTAATGCTTTACAATAGTGAAGCCGTAGACTTACATTAGACGATTCGTGGAATGCGAATATTGTAAGTCAAGGGTGTCCAACCTTTTGGTCACTGGGAGCTACTTTTCTTTTTTTTTGCTTGGGATCGACTTCTAATAAGATTCTTATGTATGGACAATTTAATTTGTATTTTATATCATTCTTCAAAGTTTAAATGTACCTAGAATGTATCCAACTGGTTCGACTTTCGGGATTTATTTTTCCTATTGGATTTTAGGAAATCTAAAAAAAAAATTGTCTTGATTGGTCTCGGGATCGACCAAATCATGGCTCGCAATCGATCGGTTGGACACCCTGGTTGTAAGTGATTTAGTTTTTATGCCAAACGAAATAAAGTCTTTTAATTTTTGTAAAATGTGTACTTTATCGAACCGGATCGAATCACACATAACACATAACACATAACACGACGCGATATAAATATGCTACGGGAAAACATACAAAAGAAGAATTTATCGACAACAATCATAGAAATATACGGGCACAAAGGCTATTTGATTGGTATATGCATGGTCAATATTGATACTTTTCACAGTACATTCACCAAAAAATGTGTTTATGAACGACTTCGATCATACTGCAAAAGGATAGCGAGCGCTTTAAAAGGTAGGGATTTGAGATCAATTGACCCTGAGCTCGATAAGCCTGTAATGCACTGGTTCTCAACCTTTAAGAAGTCACGGTGCACTTTTGATAATGGGAAAAAGTGGCGATACACCAGAATTTAAATACCAAAAAATATATGGACATAATTTTTTAAAAATTACATATTTGAAAAAATAATAGTTAAATACAAAATGTCACCTATTTTCTACTTTAAAATTAAGTTTAATTAAGTATATAAAAAATGTTTAATATTAAAAATCAATTAATGTGACACCTGAGCTTGTTGACTTTTGCAGATATCAGAAATATTAGGTCGAATATTTGATATAGCTACCCTCAATTTTTTCTTCGTAAAAATTCGTAAGTCTTTCTCGTTTTTTAGTTTTCATATTAGTTATTGTTGCAAAACCAAGTTGACACAAATATGATGTTGAAAACTGTAACAAAATTTTCAGAGCTTTCATGTAAAGAAGTGTATATTCCTCTTGGACAGAAATCCAAAAGTCCTCTATGGTCATTTCAGAAAATTTAATTTTTAAAATTTTTCATTTTTACCCATTATTTCGCGGTACACCTGCAGTAAGCTCACGGTGCACCGGCTTAGAACCATTTCTGTAATGGATGCTCTTATTAAACATGAACGTAGAACCTATAGGTGTTAATAGTGGATAACTAGTGGATTTTTTTTTATTATCACGTTTCGATCGATTATTTTTGTAGTAGTAAGTACTTAAATATTATTTATTTACTTAACATTCAAACGTATTAAAAATTTTCTGATTCCTCGCTCTATGTGAATCATGAATTAACATTATAAATATGAGATTCGAGAGATTTTATAGTCGATATCCAACAGGATTTTTATGTTTTTGATCTCCGTGTTAGTAATTTAATTCTTATGGTAGACTTGAGGTATCTGGAATCACTAAAAATACCCATAAACAACAAAAAGCCATATCAAATTGTAATAACCCCAGGCCTATTTATTCTAAGTATATTTTTTGTCAAGTGCTTTACACAGATTTCGTTCAAACTTTGCACACACGTTAAAGGGCCTCTTAAGTGGATAGCAACTGATAGTTAAAACCTTTTAAAATTATTTCAGAACTTGGGAACTTGTGCATTTCAAAAACCTTTCATGGTGAACTAAAGTGCAGAAAAAATGATTACAGATTAAACGGAGTTTAAATGCGAAAGTTTCACTGGTATTGAGAGATATTCCAAATGAATTTTAATTGAAAATAGACAACCTTAAAATTTGTCGATTTTTTAAAAAAATCCATGAACTATAGGTAGTTCTTTTCGTTCATACAGACAGACACATGTATTACATGTTGGATATGTTCTTAGTTCATGTATTGTATCGAATATCTTTTAAACTAGAAATATTTTTTAAAGTTTATTTCCCGGATCAGCTCATCTGCTCATACACAGGATGTTTCGTTTAGGTCACTATTGCCCTTTTACCCTAACAGGCGAATCTCCGTTCAAATTTTTTTCAAATACGTTCATCATTGTTCTATTACAATTCACTAAACAAAACCGCCTCTACAAGTTTTTACCGTTCACTTTATATTGTTTTTCTAAACTTAAATTTCATTTGGCAGCCCTGGGGTAGTCTTGCTTTTAATCTTAATAGAAATAATTGTACTGACAATTGTACTGAAAAACAAACTATTTTTATAAATGTATTTTATTTATATTCTTGTAATTAGGTATATTAAAATTATTTATTTTTATATATTATAATTATTCTCTTAATATTAAATGATTACTTTTATTCCTATATTTTAAGTATAAACTATTAAAGTTTAATAAAAATTTTAGTTGTTGAAATGTTTATTTTTATTAGAACTTTCTCCAATTTTTTTTTTCAGATATTCTTCGTTTCCGAGATAATCGTTTATATTAAGAAAAATTCATCTATCGTTTAGCACAGAGAATATCGTTATACATAACTGCTATGTTGGTTGCCTATGCAAATCATGCAATGTTTAATAAGAATTTGTAAAATCGAACATTACGAGTATCTCGGAAAAAAAGAGCTTTAATTTGAAATATAAATGATTAGGTACGCTACATTATGAGTGTAGCAATCATGCGGTGGGATCTTAGGCTAT
Organism: Sisyra nigra; assembly: GCA_958496155.1. NCBI lineage: Eukaryota > Metazoa > Arthropoda > Insecta > Neuroptera > Sisyridae > Sisyra > Sisyra nigra. The sequence continues at coordinate 26,875,535 of OY292315.1, forward strand.
AGTGTTAATACTTTAACAGAAAGGGTCTGTTATAAAGTTAATTTGGTGAAATATAAAAAAAAAATATTTTCTTTGCCTATTACATCTTGATAACGACTAATATAGCAAATAAACACCAAAATTACTATTTAATGCTAACGTGACTCAGGAATGCTAACCTTGTTAATCGCATTACCATTGAAGATAAACTATAATAGAGCGGTATTAGTATTCAAATACAATAGCTTGTTATTATTTTATTCGTCTTCACAATCATCTTGGATATGAGCTCGCCATTAGCAATTATTTTCTTTGAGTATCGCAAACGCTCTCTCTTCTTAGCACTTTCATCTTACAAACAGCAACTGAGTTTGCAGGCTTGTAATGCATCTCTTATAGCAGCTTTGAAGCTTCCGAAAACTCTAAAAAATCAACAGTAAATTAAAAAGAACTTAAAAAGTATCCAATAGACATAAAAATAAGAGGTACAAGGAATTCTATTCTTAATGTACCAGCAATCGCAGAAGACTTATTACGAGGGTGTCCAACTCGTTTATGCTTTACGGAGCAGAGGTATGGGCATATGCACTCAAGGTGGAGAAATATCGGAAGTGACTCGCATCGGTTCAGCGGAGAGGGGCACTCCGGGTTGCGTATGCCTAACGGACGGTCTCAGAGGATGCCGTGTTGGTCATTGCGGGTGTGATTCCGATCGAGCTTTTGGGTTTTGAGAGAAAGCATATCTGGGATGCCCGGTGTAACTACCTTGAATAATTGGCAGTAGAGTTGGCACTCATCGTAGCGGGGGAGATGGACGCATAAGTTGATTGGGGGAGTCAACGATTGGGCGCATAGGAACTAAAGAACTAAAGATTACTATCCGACATAGCTCCTGTCTGGTCATGGCCAATTCAATGCCTATTGGCACCGCATGGGGATCCGAAACGATCCTTAATGCGCGTACTATCCAGGGGTGGTAGATACCTCGGAGCACACATTCTTCGGGTGTCGTCGCGGGACGGAGTTGGGGTGACACCTACTGGATGATAGTGTGCTCGAGGCGGGTCCCGAGAGGGATCCTGTGGATGTTGTCCGAAGAAAAAGAGTGGGCCGTGATCAGCGGGTTGGTGCGTGAGCTTCTGTGGACGAAGAAGGGGGAGGATATTTCTCCAAAACTTAGGGAAGCTGGAGGAGTACTGGTGCCATAAAGTAATGCTTTCGCGGCACCAGATACTACAAAGAATAGGGTTTTAGTGGATAGGAATCTCTTACTACCAACGGCTTCAAATCACATCTTGTTGGTGTCTTTTGAAGATTTCCCTCCTCTCATTAAAAAAAAACTCAACCAGAGAAAATTACACGACAGAAAGGTAATTTTTAAATACGTAGTTTGTTATATTTAAAATTTTATTTGATTAATTTCGAGTATTGTAAGTTAGGTGTTCTCGTGAAGGCCTACCTCAAGGAGCTGTTTTAAGCTGTATACTCTTTAATATTATGATCAATGATATTCTAACAGCTATAAGAACCGTGCCCGGCGTTAATGCTATTCTCTATGCTGATGACTTATTAATCTGGGCAACCAGCAAGCATATCGAAGGATTAGAAACCGCCATAAACCAAGCTCTAGAACGCCTTTCAAGCTGGGCCGATGAGAATGAAATGACTGTCAGTGTGGAAAAAAACCATATTCCAAATCTTCTCACTATCCACCAAAAGAAAACATGTTAACCTGTACTATAAGGGTAGTACATTAAAAGAAGAGTCAGTGTCAACGTATCTTGGAATCTCTTTAGATAAAAAATTATCATGGAAAACACAGATTGAAGAAGACGCCGCTAAAGCAAAAAAGCAATCCCGAATACTGAAGCGACTTACAGCCACCAAATGGGGAGCCAACCAAGATACACTCCGCACAACCTACCTGTCCGATGTGCGACCTGCAATGGAATATGGAAACGAAGTTATAATTACTGCAAGCCAGACACAACTTCAGAAGCTTGATAAAGTTCAGAACGTGGCACTAAGAATCATCACGGGTGGTGCAAAATCAACGCCGATCACAGCAATGCAAATACAAGCTGGTGTCGAACCATTACAGACACGTCGAGAAGTGGCCACATTAAAAACATGGGAACGTATAAAGAGGATGAACCTCGAACAATGGCAACACTATCGCAAAGCTCCAAATAGACTCAAAACGCACACCTCCCCTCTTGCCAAAGCAGAAGAACTAATTAATAAATATAGTATAAAGTTAGGTGATCCTGCTCCGCTCAATATAATGAACGATACATATAGCCAACTCCCCTCCGCCACCCTTCGACTAACGGGTCAAAACCTATCAAAATCATCATATTTGGACATCGAACTACGGAAAGCCTCTCTAGAAACGATCCATTCCATGTACCCAAGGTCAGAATTTCTACACATCTATACAGATGGTTCATCCATTCCAGGATCCGGAAAAACTGGTGCTGGTTACTACAGCGATATATTTGAAGGACGCGCCGCAGTTGGAGAACCTCTCAGCTGTTTTGATGGGGAAGTAGAGGCAGTTTTATTAGCTATATCTAAACTTCACGAAGTTAAGACTTATCATAAAGCTGTTTTCTTCATTGATTCTCAAGCCGCGATAATAGCGTTATCCTCTAACTACCCCACCGATTGCGTTCGTACCAACAAATGTCGAGCCGCCTTGGACAGTCTTGCTAAAACAGGTTGGCACCTGTCACTACAATGGATTCCCAGTCATGTTGGTATCTTGGGAAATGAAAAAGAAGACGAGCTCGCAAAGTCTGCCACTGCTCTAAATCAACCGCCAACACTTATGTCTTTAACACAAGCTTAGAGCCACATCGCAAGCACTGTCAACTGGCATACCTACAATATTCAAAAAAATGAAGCGCAAGGAAAAAAATGGGAATCCTTACTGGAATCTCTTATCTCACGACTTCTCCCCCGTCAAGTGTCAGTCGCAGTTTTCCGAACTACCACGGGGCACGACTACCTATGCGAACACTTGCACCGCATTGGAATCCTATCGACTCCAATCTGTTCCCTCTGCAATGGGGAACCCATGAATGCCATGCATCTTGGCAATTGTCCTGCACTTACAGACGTCAGAGAAAACAACGAAAACGACCAAAACTAACTAATCTCCAACCTCTATTGGACGGCGCGGCACCGAATGACAGAAATGTCAAGCGTGGGCGTTGGATAAGAAGAAGAAGAAGAAGGTGTTCTCATTAATCCCACTTTTTCCAAGTATAATTGGCAATCATAGCTATCAAAAAAAGACTGTTAAAGATTGATAAATAATATTTTGCGTCCAAATTTATTTCTCTTGAAACGAATTCATTATTAAAAACATGAAGCGGATCTCTCAAACGTTGTGTGTCTTTACTTAATTTTTTTGGTAAAATAAAATAAAACATGGAATATTTATGAAAAATCACTCAGCTTTTTTCTTCGTCTTGTTGTCGCCCCAAAACTCGCTTTGCAAATCGAAAAATTTGAATTAAATAATCTTAAATAACCTTTTCATCGCGCGATATAGGTACCACACTCACATACACACACTGATCAACTACAGGTTTTTCATTGTAAAAAGATAAATCAAAAAATTAAAATTTCTAATTTCAACGACCAAAAAAACATTCCTTTCGTGATATGTTGATGCTCGAGACGAAGGAGATGTGAAAGAGGCAATTTCTTTTTCTTTTTTTTGGTAATTATTCTAATTTTGTTCGTTTAAAAACTTCTTCCTTAATCCATGACTTTCCATTTACGTTATGGTATGAACTTGCGAAAAATGTATTCACGAGATCTTAACGCGTTGCCATAAAATTCAAAAAACTCAAAGCCAAACGTGATTTCCGTAATTAATTTCTTCACGGCCAAACGACATGTTGAAAAAAGGCGTTTTGCAGTCGAAAGTCTTTGACTAATAAGACGCAAATAAAGGCTTTATTTTCAAGAGAATTTTCAGCAATTATAATGTAGGTAACATGTATTCAATAGAACAAGTTGAAATGTCAGACATATCAAAGTTAATAACGATATAATTTCTCGATCATTTCAAATTGCTTTACTTAGTTCATTTCGTTAGGAGCTACAACTTAGGATAGTTCCTAAAAATTGAAGAGGCACAAATTTTCGCATAGCCTAACCAGAATTATTTAAAAAATTTGAAATAACCAGCACTTTTTACAATTTTATTTTATAAAGGGACGCCTATATACAGTCAGGGGGCCTGTGCTGCCTCTGCTGCGAGCCGTCATAGTAATTTCTTTTATGAAACTTGCTGTTGGTTAAAAGAACTATAGGCACTTTATAACTATTTATATAAGTAAACAGATCTACGTACATGCATACAGTATCTAAGTTTCTACGAACTCCCACCTTTAACCCCAGAATCCTCCTTATTTGAATTTTCCCAGGGAAAAAAATTCACATAAAAATAAAAAGCTCAAAAACTTTTTGAATAAAGTTGAGCTTCCGATCAATCGATTTCAACCAAAAGCTTTGCGACACAACTTGTTGTAATATGCAGGCTAAATTCCAAACTTGGTGAAATTCGGATAAAGCTTTGGTTACGACATCCCTGTCACACACACATACACACAGAAATGTTTCTAATAACCACTATTTTGGATTCAGGGGACCTCAAAACATGTATTTCCGGTGAAAACTCGGTCCGAAATCGATCCGATTACAATACTTCCTTTACTATAGGAAAAGAAAATGTTAACGATAAGGTGTTCAAGAATTTTTCATGAGAAAACTTTTGAATTTATTAATATAAAATTTGTACACTTATAATGGCAATTTTAAAATGTATTTTAAAATTTTTGTATTTGTAAAATACACATTATGTAATAATTATAAAAGCTGCTAAAGTTTATCTCCAAAAGCTCCTCTCAAAAAAGGCGTTTTGCGGTGATCATGATATCTTTGGATTGAATCATTGATAATAATCAAAACACCAAACGGCTTAATAAGAAAATGAAATTTAAAATTGCACTTAGTATAAGACTTAAATACAATTGAGAGTAAATTTTATCAACCTTTTTCTTCGGTTTGCGGGTCCAAGGATATTTTTTCCTTCTATCACTGCGACCAAGTAGGTCTATTGTGATGTGACCCTCTCTGTTTACTAGGGGAGCTCCAGGCTTTTAAAGAAAGCCAGGACCTGCCTAGGGGCTGCCGTTGCTATCTCGCCAGGCGTCATGTCCCTCTTTCCGAGATGCTGCAGTCTCCTTTTGAAAGCTGCCTCACATGAGCACAGAATGTGTTCCGCCGTTTCTGCCACTTTCCAGCAGAGGCGACATATATGTTTGTGTCGGCCTTACCGATCTTGTGAAGATAGTAATTCAGGGTACAGTGGCCCGAATAGAGGCTTGTTAGGATCCCTACGTCCCTTTTGCCAAGTGACAATATGTCATTAGTTCTCTTCTTGGAGTACTTTATGAATTTCTTAGCTTGTCTATGCCCCGGAGTATTAATCCAGTGCGAGGCCTAGACGCCATTGTATTTTTAAAGTTCAATTTATTAGGTAAATCGACCAAAAGTTAAACTTTCCAAAATTCGTCATTTAAGAACATCCAAATTTCCTTTTAAAATTTTCCCTGATACCCTTAAAAAATCCATACTTGTAATAAAATTTTTTATTGATACCTCAATATAAAATACAGCAGGATCTCAAAAACAACCAATGAACGTCACCATTTATTTGGAAAAACATTTCGATGATTTCATTAAACTTTTGACCGGAATTCATACAGTGAATACGTTCCCAAAACTTTTTAAAAATCACTAAAAATACTTTCATTGTCATTTGGAATTCATTGAACTTGAATTTTCTTCGATTTGAAAAACGTGTGGCTGCGATGGAAATAATTGAAGAGATTATATAATGTACCATTTGAACGTCTAAAGTCTTCGATTGGGATTATTTAGAAATATTGAACTTTCGAAGCGAGTCAAACGCTATCGGGGCCCTTAAAGGTCAATTTTTTGGGTCTGTCAGCGAATTTGATCCCAATTTGTTTAAAGTTTCTTTAGCTTCATTCACACAAAGTCTACGTCGTCTTGTTTACAAGAACATCACGAGTGAAATCATTCAATTTTTGACTATATTTTGAAACAGTTTTTAATAATTTTTGAATAACAGCACAAGCGTAAATTATAGATATTTATTTCATTTTTTTTTTGGGATAAATTAAGAGAAATAACATGTAATTATATAGTGTTTGCGTTTTAATTAATTGCAGGTTATTGCTTTGGAATGCATACACATTGTACACACATATGCATACCTACACATTTTTACGATGACTTAATTGCAAATTGATACACAAAAAATTCATTTTAATATTTAAAAACCGGCCAAGTGTAAACCAATTAATTAAAGCATATTAATAAAGGCGACTATTATTTTTTTTTTTTTTTTTGTTCAACTCGGAAAGATTATAATGTACGTATTTTGATTGAGATTTTAAAAGGGTAAATATTTTTGGGAAATTTGGAACGTTTTTTTTTTGTCTTTTAATTTCAAGTGTTTCAATTAAATCTGGCGACCTTTTGAGCCTCGAAATGAACGTGTTGTAGAACGTGATTTTTTTATCATAAGATTTGAATGTCAGTGCTTATCAGTAAGTCATTAATTTGGTTTATAATTTGTTTACGTAGTTTTTTTATAATTTAATTTGAAATGATATAAACTACGATAATTACTTGATGTGAGAAAGAGTCTGTTCTTTATAAAATTGCATATATTTATTTTAGGATTTATATATTAATAATGAATATAAAACTAATGATATAAACGTCCAAATAGCGGACAAAGATCAATAATGCAACCACGACCTTTCCAACAAAAAAAGAGGCGATAATTTTTTAAAACATTAAATCAAACAATGGCCAAAAGCACTTTGCAGGATATTTTACATCGATTTCATAGACAGACCGAAATAATCAAAACAATATAGATCAGGAAGTTAGCCACTTTTTGCATGTAATCTGACACCCTGAGAGCTATGTATATAGGTAATAACTTCAATTTAACTTTTGTTTAATATTCTCTAATCGATGAATCTAAAAAATCTAGGATTCAACGGAAATTGAACCGAGCTCCACTGATATATGAAACGGAGGTCTAAGAAATGTAACCACTAAGTGATTTTTAATTTATTATTATGCAGGTTAAAATAAAAGATAGAAAATGACCTGGTTACAGAAGAGCATCCTGCCCTAAAAACCTATGGGAATGGCTCCAAGGGTCCAATTGACTCTACACGAGCATATCTTTTTACTATCATAATTAATATTAAAAAGATTTCATAGAGATTATACACATTCTACATTTTGATAAAATAATATTTTCGCCCCGAATATCGTTTTCTATTGCGAAAATATCTAAATGGAATCTTTTACTGTGTTCATCACTAACGGACATCAAATATTTGAAAAAAGATACAAGTCTAAATGAAAAAGTAGGAAATGGATTTTTGGAAACATATTGCAACTTGAATCCTCAATAAAGCTTTACAAGTAGTTAAAAATTCCTCGATGATATTATATTTATAGAATCATTTGATCGGTGATTTTCGAAAAAAAATTCAGTGATTTCTATGAATGATTCGCGAGCTGATTTATCCAAATCACTGAACTACGATGAAGTATGTAAAATTTCTTTTTTTATTTGGGGGCTTGTAAATATTCCTTCTTTGATATTTGCGTCACTAATTTTGGCTTATATATATTTTAGTTATAAAAATCCAGCATCAATTCATTGCTTCCACACAACTTTTATTAGACCAAGTTTTATTTGAAAAGGTGATGAAAATTTCAATCAGATGTTATTTATAGAGCATGTTTAACATTTTTCTGTTCTGAAGTGAGAGATTTTCTTTTGGGGTAGTTTTTATTAAAATAATCGTTTTTCTGTCCCTACTATCCTGTTAACAATTAAAAAAAAATTTTTATATCAAAGTTTTAATTCTAAATAAAAGAAAGGCAACAGCTTTCAAATATCTGCTAATTTTCTACTTGTGTTCGTCATATTGAATATTTTTAAAGAGAAACTTTAAATTTTTATAGGATTCTAAGCAAAAATAACTTCATACAGTTGATATGTTTATACAGTTGATTAACTAATGATGTAATATTTCTTTGTTAAGTTTCAAAAATAATTGCATCCCAAACGTAACTGAACTTGTTAGGATCATTTTTACACTTGCTTTACATTTTTTAAGAATCATGTCACTAAGCAAATATTAAGGGCTACTTCACTGAAAAATAAAACATTTTGAATTAAAATATCTGCTGCAACGCGTCTCAATGCTTTCTTTTACATAAAACTGGCTGTTGAGTAAAAATTAAAATAATATAAATAAACCCCTTTTTATGGATAAAAAGATTATATATTGAATATTTGTTAAGAGTCTAAGAACTATAACAAGTTTAAAGAAAATTGTTGGAGTATTCAACTAAAAGCTTTGAGGCACAACTGAATATAGTATGAAAGGAAGATTTCATATTAAATGAAATTCGGATAACGCTTAATTCGATACGATATCGCTGTCACACACAGACACATACGGACGTTTTTCAAAAAAAAAAAAAAAAACAAAACACTTTTTGGGATTCAGGGGACCTCAAAATGGTAAAAAAACCGAAATCGAAAATTCGACCCGATTGCAATACTTCCTTGACTATATAGCTATAGTCGTGAAAGAAAGTAAAAAAAGTAACTTAAATGTTCTAACATTGAACTTTACTGGTAATAGCAGTAATACGAAGACTAAACCTGATCAAATTATAATACTAAGGAATATTATTGGCGTAGTGGTGAGAGCAATTGCTCTCTCCGCTTCATGCGTCAAGTGGTACCTACTGGGCTCGATTCCCATTGAAGCTTTTGAAGTAATTTTTTTAGTAATAATCGAAGGTTTTTGTCTTATTGATACTTTTCTTTTTATAAACAATTTAAGGTAAAATTTTCATCAAAAATGGATTTTTTTCGGGAACCCGCCATTTTGTCAAAAATTTTTATTTTGCTCATTCCTTCGATCAGTTTTACAAATATACATTATTTTAACGAAACCGTTTGGTCTTTTCATTTCAATTGATCCTGTCCAGAGACATGGTGGACACCGCAAGATGTTTTTTTTAAGAGGGGCTTTTAAAGATCAGCAAAAGCAGCTTTCATAGTTATTATTTTTAAATTAAAAAAAAAAGTTAAAAATAGTTTAAGAAGTTCAATCAAAACAGTTTATTTTAATTTATTTAGAAAGTTTTTCAGAAAAATTTCCTGAAAATGGCGTTTTTTGAGTCTCCTGACTATATATATGAGTAAACTCGAATTACTCGAAATTTCAGAATGAAAGTTCTTATGTTTTTATCTACTAAATTTTGCTAGGCTCCTCGAAAATTTTAGGTCAATTCAATTGACTTTAGATTAATTATTTCGACTTTATATACCTAGTAGTTACAGATATATACATAGGTTTTTTATAGTATCTACGTGCAAGCTACTTTGATATTAGCGATGAAATAAATTGAGTTTATAATCGTTTTTCGTCAGCAGATAAGCCGTGTCCCCAATTAGACGAACGACTTGTACATATAATCGGGCATTAATCACACATGTGAGCGAAAATAATACGAGACCACGAGTTCATCAAAGTCTTGAACTATGTGTTAAAACAGCTCTGTTATATGTAGCTTACACGTGAATTACAACGTCTCCATATCGCACATTGCTGTTACAATTACATTTATTTTATTTATATCAAAAAAAAAAAAAAAGATAAATAAATAATTTTTTTTTATTATGTTACATTACAGATATAATACTTAGATATGTCAATGGAGTGTTTATTATTGTTAATAACATTTCCCTTATATCACATTTCTCAGTCAACTCGAGCAAGTTATACGCATGCATTTTGAACTGTGTAACACTAAAACGTGCTGTGAAAATAATGACGATTTTCTCAATGAAAAATTTGAGTTTTTCCGTAATAACTTAATAAGAGTGAAATTACCAAAAAGAACTTTTTTAAGAAAATAAGTAATTACAAAAAAAAAACTTAACGTAAGTGCATCTAAATTTTTCCAAGAATACGGTGTCTTAGAATTAAGATTTTATTCTCTCGAAATTTAAAGTCTAGACTCTAAAGCATATATGATTTGTTTTAAAAATGCTGTCGTCTATTTTTTTTTTTGGAAAACAGTGAAGAAGGTTTTGTAAAGCAAAAAAGTTTTTAATTGGATGTGGGCGTTGGGTCGGGGAGAGATTGTCAAAGTCCCTTTTTTACTTTTTCTTGAAAAAAGAGCCGTTTGGTGAATAATGGATTTTTAGAAAAATTAAAGCCAATTGAATTTCGAATAAAAATTATACATATATTTTCTCACTAAAATGCATTTTTGACGAATTTGCAGCAATTAAAAAAAAAACGAATTTTTGTGCATCCATTCATATTTTTGGTATAACTGAATAGACGTTATAAAAGAGGTAATTAACGAAAAAAATTATGAATCGTTTCAACGTCCCTAAGACATTATAATTTTGCCCATTTTGGGAATCCCTGGATTACTAAATTGATGACTTATCTTGAGTTTGCCGCCTCTCAAAAATTGTCAGCCTGGTAGTAAATCTGACCATGTGTATATTTAAAAAGTTTTATTTAAAGTGAGAGCGTTGGCGAAGAAGATGGTAAAAGACGTTTTTTAAGTATTTAACCAAATTTTTGGAAAACCGTGCATTCTAATGAAAAATATGTGATATATTATAAAGTTTAAATAAATTAATTATTTTAAAAATAAGATTTTATCTTTGTTTTGTCGGGGGTAAAATTTAACGAGATATAGGGGATAGAAATCTCAACAATTGAAACTTAACCTATTTCTATATTACCAAAAGTGTTCTTGTAATTGTAATAAAAAAGTGCTTCAATTTTAAGAAATAACAGGGATAGAGAACGCTTTGTAACCTATGATTGTTGGAAACTGTGTTTCTCAACTTCTTCTAACAATACAGTACAATTAAATTGTTGTAATTCCTCTGCCTCCCTCGTTAAATGTATTTCCTAGAGAAAAAAAAATACTTAAAAGAAGATTTAATAGAAGACATGATTTTCGTAATTTTTGGGGAAAAAATTAAAAAGAACCTTTAGACCCCTCGTGGGTGGAAGATTTAAACTTATTTATATGCATTACCTTATTGAAACTTTAATTTTCCTATCACGTTTTAATAAGCTACTAATGACTCATGGACCACTGATTGAAAAACGCTGATCTTAAAGATAATAATTTTTTTAATAGTTACTTCTTTTTATTATTATTTTTATTTTTATTTGGTCATAATAAAAATACTTAACAATCAACATGGAATGCAATAAAATTTGTTTTCTTTTAATTGTTGCAAAATTCACTTCTCGAATTTAAATAAGTATCTTCGTAAAAACTGCATTACTTTTTGAAATTTAATTCACATTTTGCATAGAATATATAATTTTCACCAAAATCCCTCCATTTTCAAAATATGTAAATACGAACTTCTATCCTTTACCCCCCCAGAAAACCTTTTATTTAAATTTTTCATGGAAGAGTTCCAAATAAAAGTTATAGGGATTGTTATGTCTAAGAACTATAGCAAGTTTTAAAAAAAATTGTTCAAGTCATTTTTGAAAAAATTTAAAAAGTTCAAAAATCCATAAAAAAAATGAAGCTTCCTGTCAACCGATTTCAACCAAAAGCTTTGCGACTTAACAAGATGTAATTCCAAGTTTATTAAAATTCCGATAAAGCTTTCGATACGATATCGATGCACACACAGTCACACGGATATTTTTCTATAACTACTCTTTTAGATTCAAGCGACTTCAATAGGTGTATTTCCGGTGAAAACTCGAAATTGAAAATTCGACCCGTTGACATTATTTCTTTTAGGGAGCATTCAATAATTACGTGAGGTATTTTTTTTTAATAATTTTGACCCCTCCATGACTTTGGTAAGATTTGGTGACCTGTATTAGAACCCCCCCCCCATCCCTCACGTGACTTACTCAATAAGTTTTAAACAAAATAGTTCTGACATAAATAATTTATAATACACATTCTTTGAATTTGAAAGACGTGAGTTTTTCAAGAACCCCTCCTTCTAAAAAGAGGTTTGGCGAAATTTTACTCAACTCTCCATTTTCATCTCAGGTAATTTATGAATGCCCCCTTACACTATAGTAGTAAAAGAAACTAAGAATGCCCAACTATTTGAACTGACTGTTTGATCCCTAGTCCCGTAACCCCCTTCCCCTTCTATGAGTAGCACTCTCACCTGGCCGACGAGAACTTAAAGTATGTTGTTTATAAGTCTCCACTGCTTTCCAAAAAAAAGAAAATGATATTTCTTATTAATTCCGTAAGTCTCATTTTTTGGACTTTATTGTGTAAACTGTTACGGTATCATTGATTTAAACCACGTTATTCATGAAAAAACAAATTACTTATGTCCATTGTTACTATTTATGACAATCATGAGGATCAAAATTTGAAATTAATCAAGGAGGTTATGAAAAAAAAAACAAATAACATTCATTATTTTACTAGGCAATCTAATATCAAAATTTTCACGTTTAATATTAAGAAAAACGTTTCCTTCTAAGGTACTACGTAGTAAAAAAAATAAAAAAAAATTTTTTTGGGCTTCATTAACTCAATTACGAAGGTATTCAGTTTTAACAAGTAAATTATGAAAAATACATCGAGTTAAGCCCATTGTTACTGTTCATGACAATCTAAGATCAAAATTTGAAACTGAAGAAGTTATGAAAAAATAAATGACGCACGCCTATTATTACTTTTATTGGCAATCTAAGATCAAAATTTTCACGTTTAATTGTTTTAAAAAAGTTTCCTTCCAAGGTACTACGTAGTAAAAGCAATGAAAAAAAATTTAATCTAATAAACATCTAATTCTAAGACACAGCCTCCCTAATATCGACAATCTAAGCATCGCGATTAATTACACACCATTTTCTCGACAAATTACAGCCTAGCATCACCTTGATCATTAAAAAGAATAATTGTCCAATTTTTTTCTCCTGCTGCAGCTATTAAAAATCAATGTGCACCGAAAAAAAGCCTCAACATTGATTACACTACACTTAAATCAAGGAAACAACAATATATATTAAAAATAAATTAATTAATAAATAGTGCATATTGTCATCATTCACATAGAAATACACAATGAACGTTCAACTATATTTTCTTGGTAAGTCCAATTAAAAATTATATTATATAAAACAGTCATTAATGAACTAATCAGAAATTCAAAATGATTTAATATGCGGCAATTAATTGCGTAAATAAAAGTCGTAGTCATTTGCAAAACGAAGAAAATTCCTCTATTCGATGGAAAAAGCTTTCCATGTTACATGCACAGTTTCTCTTGATTACTTTCGTAGCAATGTTTTTCATAGATGTATATAATAAAGATAATTGGTCGTTTTATTGCTTCATTTGATGAAGATGATTTGTGAAGGCATTAGTGAACTTGACAATGAAGAAGACGAGAAAAATTCACGTTTAACTATAAACATATTGTGTATAAATAATAATTTGTAATAAAATACACTGAATCATACCCGTAATAAATTATAAAATTATATGAATCTTTGTATACAAGAAAAATCGATATAAAAATCTGAAACTTTTACAACCTTGAACTACATCGACATTTATTGTTTTTATTATTTTTTTCATATTTAGAACACTGCGATATTTGCGAGACAAAAATATTTTGATCTGGAAAGAATCGATGTTCCAAATTTTGAATGAAAAAAATGGGTCAATAACTCAATAAAGTAGCGATGTTGACTGTTGACGATTGCAACCGCAATTAAGTTATAAATACTTCAAAGAAAAACCACTGAGATTCCGGTTGAGAAAAATACATTAATTGCGAAGCTGCATCAAAGTGGATCCGTTTAAAAAATCGGTGGGATAGATAGAACCTTTAGTTTAGAAAAAAAAATTGGAATAGTAGGGTCTAACTAAGGTCGCTCTTTTAATTACTAATTTTTGTTTCCTTTTTCAACTAATGATGAAAAAAGCTCAACAATTTTTAACAATAAACTGCCTCTCCTTTTGTGTTTATGTTTGCTATCTTTTAACTAATTCCAAGAGTAGTACTTAATTCTCAACCATTTTTTTTTAAAATTTGTTGTTACAAATATTTTTTTATCCTTTAGTTTAAATGAACGACTTAGGAGACAACAATATAGATATTTCAGTGCACACTTTTTTTCCTTTAAACAGATATCCAAAGTAAATCAAGCATCGGATTATTGGCAAGTTATTTCATTTTCAAGTCAAAATTTTAAGTAGTACTGTTAGGGTTTTCTCGTTTAACTATTATATTTGGTAGATAAGGCTCTCCAATATATATTAATAATCAAATCTTCTATATAAATAAAATGGTAGCTGTTTTCCTGTTTTCGCCATCAACTCAAAAACTACGGTATAGATTTCAATCAATTTTTTGGTTTAATGGTTTCATGCGCAGGAGCTCGAGAGAGGATCTTTCTCCTTCCACTGCCAAGTGATCAGCTAGTAATAAATAAAGTCAAGCATTACTTTCCCTTGTTATTTCATCTCCAAACGAAAATTTCAAGCATAATTTACTAAAAACTTGAATCCCTACTTTTGACTATTGGACTCAAAGGGTTTCAATTTATATTTTTCAATACTTAGGTGTCTCTCTTTTAGTTATCGATTTAAGTGTAAAGTTTTCCTTTTTTAACCAACGATTTTATTCTATAATACGTGAGAAGTCCAGAATATATTTTGCTATCAGTAAGCTGTCTCTTTTTAACCGACTTCAAAAAGAGGAGGAGGTTCTCAATTCGACTGTATTTTTTATGTTTGTTAACTCAGAATTTTCGCCTGGGGAAAGCGATTTTGAAGATTTTTTTTTATTTGAAATCTGGTGCTTTCCGTGTAGTTTCATTTTAATTTGAAGGAAATCGTTCAATTCTAAGGGGTTGAAAACTAAGGAATGAAATATTAACTTCTTATTGGATAGCTCGATTTTGATAATTCTTTTTTTATTTGAAAGCTGGTGCTTACTGTGCAGTCATATTTTAATTTGAAGGATATCGGTTACTTTTAAGGGGTTGAAAACTACGGGATGAAATATTAATTTCTTATTGGGTAGTTTGATTTTGATAATTCTTTTTTTTTGTTGGTAGAACATAATTTTAAATTAATCTCAAATAGTGACGTTTAACTGAATCATCGGATTTTTTATAATTTTTTTTTCTTTGGGAAAGAGTATTCCACTTAGTTCTATCATTAAATTTAAAAGCAAAAAATTTAAACCCTTAGGGGTCTAAACGATGATGTAGTAACTTTTAACATTTAAATGCGCTGCCTCATATCAGCAGCGCGTTTAGTAGGTTTACCCATATTCAAAGAAATAAAATCAGTTATCAAACTTCAGATCACTAAAAGTTTAGAAGTAAATAAAATTATAACAAAATGAAAAACCGACTTCAAAATAAAAAGAAATCTTAAACAAAAAATGCGCTAAAATTAAAAAAAAAATTGCGTATTCTTGCAGTGTCTACAACTTACAAATTATTAGGCTGATATAATGTGCAACTATTGTTATTTTTGGAGTTGGTGTCAGCCAAGAAAATAAATATTAATGTTCATTTTTAAAAAGGTTTAGTTGGTTATTGGTATTTTGTAGTTTTAAGGTCGCTAGATATTGCCACAGCATTAGTACATTGTATAAAAGTTCATTAGAAAAATAAATTTCATAAGGTATTCTCGTTTTTTGCTAAGTACTAATATAGTCGTAATTCCCTGGCTGACACCAACTCCAAAAATAAGAATAGTTGTACATTATATCATCCTAATAATTTGTAAGTTGTAGACACTGCAAGGATACGCAATTTTTTTTTTAATTTTAGTGCATTTTTTGTTTAAGATTTCTTTTTATTTTGAAGTCGGTTTTTCATTTTGTTATAATTTTATTTTTGAGTTATAAATTTAATTTCAAAATATAGTTTTTCTTTTTTTACTTATGTCGTTTTTAAATTTTGAGCATAAAAACTGTTTTTCAAAAAAAAAATATTTTCCATTAAAGGACGTTGTTTAGCGAGACTTCTTTAAATGCTGTAGGGAAAAATTAATTGCAGTAAAAGATTTCAAAAATTTTAAAAATGAATGAAAAGTAAAATATTGAAACTAAGTTTAAGTCTACTTTTTTGTCTATATAGGTATGTCAAGTTCAAAAATTTGAAACTGTACAAAAACTACAATAATGTAGTCCTTGGAGGTAACTTTGCGGTTATATTTAACCTCCGAAAAGTGTGTTTCTATCAATATAAACAAAATACAGGAATCATATTTATATCATATTATATCATTTCAATCATATTTATATGTTATCCTGTAGGATAACTAACTGAACTTTTGAACGTTGAACTTTTCATTGATCAGTGTTTATCTCCTATTTTTAAGAAAAATCAGTGCATCAATAACAATACAAAACTAATTTTTTTATCCAAAAATTTATCACTTAAGTGTTGACCGAATATCTCATTATCTATGAATGTTAATGCAGAAGATAAATCCTAGAAATTTTGCAACCATTTACCTTTGAGACGTGTGATATTTTCTATAGTTAATAAAAGAGAAGAAATATGCAATTTCATGATATTTGAGTGGGAGAAAAATCGAAGACATAAAAAATTTCGATTTATTAAAAGTTGGTCAAGTTGAGTAAAACAGAAAAAAAATTTAAGTTCATTATATCCAAACATTGATAACCCTATTGGTGAACTTGTTGCAGTTATCAGAAAATTGCATCAATATGCAGCTATAAATATGCATATTTGCGACAGTAGTAGTACCCCAATATTTGTCTTTTGACATTACGTTTTTTTCTTCTCAAATGGCAAGTCAACATTAGACCATTTAGTCTGTGTTTTCGTCTTCCTCGGATTTTGACTTTGATTTTATTTTAGAAAATTTCTTCAAACAAAAAAAATCCTTCAGATAAACTTGACTTTTAACATTCCATGTAAATAATTTATTTCAAAAACTTCTTTGCAGCCAATACCTACTTAATTTTATAACGCAATTTTTTGGCTTTCTTGTCATTGAATCAATCTTCCACCCCGCTTTCATATTCCTTCATAACTCTCATATTAGTAAAAAGCCAAAAAATCGCAATTTTTTGTCGGATAAACAAATTAAAAACCTGTTTGGTTAAAACTTCTAGAAAATTTGTGTGATATGAATAAATTATTTATTTAACCTTTTTTTTTGTATGTGTGTGTATGTAAAAGGTAAAATTCATCATTGATTCGCCTGGTTGATGTTAAATCATTATGCTTTTTATGTAATGAAAAAAGTATCAACTATGGAAATTTGAGATGTGAATAAATTAATTTTTATCTAGCGTTTTTGTGACTGCGTTTTTTAGCACCAGATAAAACTCTCTGATAAAACGTTTCAAATTTTAGGTGGGAAAATATAATTAAGAAGTTGCATTTTAATCGCATTATTTGCATAATTCAATTATTGATTGTGACTAGTTTGAGTTGTAGATTGATGAATATATATGCATAGCAATGAGTTGACTTACAATTAGATCTGATAAAAATGTTATAACTAGGTGTGATCACTGGTAGAAAATTTAATGAACGTTCATTTACTGATATTTATATGAACTATTCATAGTAGAAGACTTAATTACAGACTAGCTACTACCAACCCGCTTCATCGAGTGAAAAGTAATATATGCTATTAAATAATTGATTTTAAATCAAAAGTATTTTTTTTTATTTTTAAGGAAATTGACAAATGATTCAGGAAAATAGTAGTTATAGAGGTTCATGAGTGAAAAACGACTTTCACTTAAAAAGATTTCTATTTCTCACTTACAGAGGTTTTAAAGGATTCAAATAACGGGGCCTGACAAATATTCTTACTTATAGAGTTTTCTCGCCCACGGGTCAATCAAATCAACCAATGTTGGTCGCTGACTAAATATATATTTTTTTGACATTTTTTTATCCATTACTTCGGTGTGTTAATAGAGTTGAAAACAGGTATTTGTTTATTTTTTTGAGGGTCGCTTTTTTTAAAAAAATTTTTTATTTTTTTGTGAGCGACTATTTTGCAATGGCGCGTCAGTCAATTTTGCGTTTTACAGAGGTTGCCGTTAAACTCTGTAGGCTTTTTGTTTTTAAAGATATTTAGTTCAAACAAAAACAATGTGAAAAAGCATATAATGTACTTTTTTTCAAGTGCATATTTCAGCCTACGTAGTTGTAAATATGTAAATAAAATAGTTAAAAATAACGTTTCTTAAAGTACAAACCTACATTTTTAAGTTTACAAATAACCGATTTTAGATAATCCACAATATTTCAAGACCAATCCAAAGCAGGGTATGCAACTATCAAGCTTGAAATTCTCGAGGAAATAAGTAAGTATACTTTAATGACTCAAAAAAAAAAAAATGGTGGAGAGTCTTAGGTAAATCTTTAAAATTTTTAGTTTTAAATATTTATTTTGTAATTTAAGAAACGTTACTTTTAACTATTTTTTGCCTATTTACAAGCACGAAAGCTTAAATACGCGCTGAACAAAAATTAAAGTGCATTTAATACTCTTTTACTTTGTTTTTCTTTGAACTAAATTTTTTTAAAAACAAAGAGGCTACAGAGTTTAACGGAAAGCTCTGTAAATCGCAAAATTGGCTGACGCGCCATTACAAAATAGTCGCTCATAAAAAATGAGCATCTAAAAAATAAACAAATACCTGTTTTCAACTCTATTAATACATTAGAGTAATGCAGCAGTCGGGGAACTTTTTTTACCATTACCCCAAAATATTTATGTGCACGTCGTTATTACCCCTTCATTTTGAAAAGGGGATAATCAATGTAAATTTAAATTATACATTATAATTATATAATTTTATATTGAATTACTTTGCACGGAAAAACAAGTTGCATGAAAGTAGTAACGAAATAAAATTCTCATACGTACAAAAACTAATTGAATACTCTCCCCGTTCAGATTTTAGAGAAATGAACTTGTTTCATGTTTGATACAACTTCAAAATTGGGGATTTTTGATGTGAGCACAATTTGAATACAGTCCTCGGCCAAACTAACACGTTTATAAAATAGCCATGGCTAAAAATACATTATTACCTCCAAAAATTTAATTTTTACCCCATCTGGGGTAATTTATCCCGGTTCTCCGACCGCAGGAGTAATGGGTAAAAAAATAATTTTGTCAGCGACCATCATTGGTCAATTTGATATGGATTGGCTCTTACTCAGTTCTCACTCATCCAGATTTGACTGGAACTTTAATAGACTTATTGTTAAAAGCTAGTCTTGATTCTTTTCTCTAGGGTTATATATACGCATTGACGCGTACTCTTTTCGTCACAAGACTCCAATAGCCTAGCCAAAATAATAATCAAATATTAAAATTAATTTTAGGCCACACTTTGAAAAAAAAAAATTTAAGAGATGATTTTTAAATAGCTTATAATTAATAATGGAAACGGTGCTTTTAGAAGTGACCTAGAGGGCCGAGAACAAAACAAAAGAATTTGTTTAAAAAAAAGCCATCTC
This sequence comes from Sisyra nigra, assembly GCA_958496155.1. Classification (NCBI taxonomy): domain Eukaryota; kingdom Metazoa; phylum Arthropoda; class Insecta; order Neuroptera; family Sisyridae; genus Sisyra; species Sisyra nigra. Next base: position 26,895,193 of record OY292315.1, read on the forward strand.
AATTATGTCAAAGCCTACCTCAATAAAAAAATTCAACCTTTTTTCAAATTAATGTTAATGCAATAAAGGTTTTGTTGGGTTCTTTAACACAGCTGACTCTTAAGATAAGTGTGAAAACGGTGCTTTTAGAAGTGATCTTATGTGGCCCGACAAAAATGAAAAAAAATCTTTATCTAGATTATGTCAAAGCCTACTATGATAAAAAATGCAACCTTTTTCCAAGTTAAAATTTATGTTAAAAAAATGTTGGTTGTCTGTTTCTTTACAGCTTAAGATGCCTAAAGAATAATTGTGTAATGAAATGGGCACAGAGAAAAATTAAAAAAAAATGTTCAATACCTGTTTTAGTGTTGCGTTAAATATCATGTTACATACCTACATAAATAGCGTTAATTTTTTGATTTTAATTTTTTACTTAATATTTTATGGTAAAATTACTTAAGTGAATTTCAGTTGCTTCATTTGGTATCGAAACACTGAGCTAAAAGTGAAAATTTATGGGCTGATGAATGAAAAATTTTCTCTAAAACTTGTTGGTTAGGTTTTTCTTTTGTTGTATGTGTGTGTATGCTTATGTGTTAGGTAGAAAGAAAACGTCTTGTTCGCAATTTTTTTCTCTCATTTTCGATTTCAGTTAGCTCACTTATTCATTGACAACTATCTATTTGTTCTTATAGCAGGTTTTTACTTGCACATTAAATGCAATTAATTGCATTGACTTACTCCAAAAAAAAGGACGAGTCAAAAATGTCTAATTCAATTACGAAAGTATTACAACTCGCATTTTCAATTTAAAAAATGAAAATGTCGAAATTTAATAAATATGAGCTTTTAATCGAACTTATACCGTGAATGTCTTGTCTATTTTTTTACCAATTGTAAATCGATTCCAAAACCATAAAACTCTAATGACACCAAAAACAAATTATTGATAAAAAATTTTAAAGGTCATTTTTAAATCCGATTTTTTTTTTTTTTTTGGAGGTTCCGGTTTTTTTCTCTTGTTCAAATAACAAATCCGGAATAGCCTTCCTCGGTACAAATCCTAATTAATATTAATAACTATGGTGCGAGGAAAAAATATGAGATCATTTTTGGACCTCCATAGGTCCGATATTTTAACTTGAGGAATTTTACACACATTTAAGTCCCATCTAATGTTAAAAATTAATAGAGACAAATTTTGAATTTATTACCGGTTTCTCGATTTAAATTTATCAGCCAGTTTTATTTAAATTATTTTTATGCCTCGAGAAACAGCTAATTTTATATTCAAAAATGTTTAGGTTTTTTGTCATCCTTTCTTTCTAATTGTCAAGGAATTCCTGTTATCGTAAATCATTCGCTTATTTTTTCTCTTCCTTTTCTTCAACAATTCGATAGTTTTATATTTGTTTTAATCAAAAGCTATCTTATTTATATTTTAATGTCTTTAATAATAAAATAAATTTTAAAAGTGTGAAACAGGAAATTTTTTTACTAACAAGTTACTTATATATATTTCAATTTAAAGGGAGAAATATGTGTAAAGGCTTCAAAAAACATTTTTTTTTTCATAAAACTATTGTAAAATTATTCCAGAATAAGTATTATTCTCTGAAAATTTTAAAACAAAATTTCAATTCGTTCCAAAATTCAGAAGCGATTAAGTAACCATCCCTCGTTAAAGGGTAGGAACATATTACATGTAATACGGAGAAGTTGCTTTTTTTCAAACGTGTTTTTCTTGAAACTACTTTTTTCTAATTTGTGTACACTTCTGATTTTTTTTTGTTATAATTTTAGTTCAAAGAGAAGATACAGTTATTAAAAAAGTTAATTATTTTGAAAAATTACATCCTGGTAAAATTGTAACCTCTTGGATGTACACAAACTGCCCATCTCGGTAGCGACTTACAATGTTCAGTAACATCTATAGTTATATCTCCGGGATTTTTCAAGAAAAATGTTTGAACGTTTCAATAAATGTTCTTCAATATATGTATAAAATAACCTCAAAACCTCAATAATGTATGTATAAATATATATTTCTAATATAAAAACAAAATTCATAAAAATTACCTTAAATACGTCACCCTACACCTATTTCCCCTCTCACTACATACATATACTACAGTAAGACATTTAAAAAAAAATTTAATCGTCTTCTGGTGTCGAAAAATTGATACAAGTAGCTTATATTATATTAATATTTTGGTGGTAGTTTTATGAAATACGATGCAACTGAAACTTTTTTTCGGATTGTAGACATTTAACTGAAAATTATTTGGTTAAGGTATTACAATCGCGTTTTAATCTTAACTAATAATAATTGGAAAATGCGAATGATAATGGGAAATAAATAGTAGCTAAGATATCCAACTATAAATTTTAAATTCAATCTGCGGAAGAGGATAGACGCATGGTAAAAACTGAGAACAATACATATTTATTTAAATGATTGAATCAATTTGAACTTCAAAGAGAAACCCCATTGGCTTTCCCCGTCCCCGAGCGAAACCCAAAGTAAGTCTGCCGAGCGCCTTTCACTTTACCCATAGATCGCGGCCGGCTGTAATGCGACATGCGATAGATGGACGAAAAAAATTGCGGCGATGAAGAAAAAGCTTTACTTTAATTTTTTTGAACTTAAAGTAGGTACTAGAGTAATGTCCAAAGAATAAACATTGTCCAATGCCACTGTACTTTAAAGGCAAAGCTTAACGTTTTATATTTATAGTGATGATTTTATAGTATAAGTAATAAATATAACTGTAGCATAAGAATTATGCATACATATTATACTTATATAGCATAAGTATTAAATTTTTTTGGAACAAAGTTTCTTTATTAGGCTTAGATTGAAATCATAGAGACCATAACGTAACGAAATAGCGACCAGGTGATTTCCTTCTCTTTTTTAATACTAATTTTTCACTTTTTCGTTTTCTTATGCTCACTGCTTACTAATATAAAATAATTTTTAGCACATTTCCAATGGGATTTATTTTATCCCCCCATTTTTATTTAATTAATATTCTCATTTCTGTAATATAAATTCTTCCTTAACTCTTAATGATTATATAAATACAAGAATGGTAAAAAAATGACGAAAATAGTATCTAGAAACACATTTTTTTGACAAAAAAAAAAATAAAAAAAATTGTTGAATTTTAGAAAGGCACATCTATTTAAGCCCCTTAGAAAAAAATTCACGTGACGCACATAAACATAACCTAGTGTATAGACCATACATAAACCAAAAAAAAAAAAAAAACAATCGATTACAGTCAATTATTTAAAAAAAGACATACAAATAAATATCAAAGCACTCTAAAAGAGCATTAAATTATTCGTTTTTTTCGCTTCGCCTTTTTTCCATAAAATTACATAAAAATTTCAAAAAATATTGATGAGAGAAAAAAATTTTTTTTTTCAAATAAATACATAAACTACTATGCAAATTGCGATAAGCAGCTCAGCTTGTTCTGAATCGAATTATGAGAAAAAAATATTTAATATTAAGTAAATACATTAGCCTTGACTATGACTTAACAGTGAACATTTCATTATTTTTTTTCGGAAAAATGTTTGGGTGATATTTATGATTTTCCTTAGTGGAACAAATTTTCCAAGTACAAAAAGATTAGAGATCGACCGGCCAATCGATCAATTTTTTTGACCATCACCCAGCTACAAATCTAATCAATCAACTAAATGTGACACTGTGATTTAAAAAACAAATAATAAGCCTGAAATTTTTTTTACCTCTACAAATAAGGTCGAATAAAAAATCGGAAAAAAATCTCTCCCATTGTTTATCATAATAATTTCCACCTGCATAATTATAACAGATGCAATCAAAATGGGAAATGCAAAAGTGCACAATTTTATCAATCAAATTCTACGTTTGAATTGATAGAATTAACCGATTAAAAGCGCTGATAGCGGCGTAATGATTGCATTTTTCTTTACATTTCCGCTCAAATTGCTGCAATTAGTTATTTTGTTTTTTTGCAGTGCGTTTTTCAACCATAGCCGCTCTTTGACGCATTTTTTCATTCGCAACAACAAATTTTACAATTAAAACAAACACGGATCTTACAGCTCGGTGGCATTAATATATAAACGTTTTTCCCGCAAATATCATAAAATAATAAATGAATAATTGCCTACCGAAGTAAAAAATTGTTGTTCAACATAGTGAAAAAAGCGTTTTTTTTTTAGAACTAGTTTTTAGAATTAAATTACTATTAACAGAAATCATTTCAGAAATGAATTGCTTTGTTAACGAATTTTATTCCAAAAGTTAAAGCTTCTGAAAAACTAGCTTCTAAAAATGTTGACTTTCTTATAATTACCTATGTTTTTTAGATTTTAGTATATTTTTTTTAAGCCGAATGAAGCAATAATCGGTTTTCATCCTTACAACTCACTACAAACAATTTATCAGTAAATCTAAAACTTTTATACTGCATTATCCCTGTTGTTTAGGACTATATTATTTTTCCTTATGCGAGGGTCGTTTAATAAGTCTTTAGAAAATTTAAAAAACGGATCGCAAACCAATTAAAATTATTTGTTTTTCATCATAATTCAATAGAAAGTTGTTAAAGGGTTTTTTTTTTAATGGGAAATCTGCCCCACCGCTATTTCGATTTGCGCTTGGGGGATCAATTTGACATCGAATAAAAATAATTCACCTACATTTTCATAAGCTCTCTATCTCAAACGGTATTCGAGATTTTCAAAAAAACCATATTTTTCGATTTTATTTTTTTAGTAGTAAAATTTAAAATTATTGAAAAATCTTCCTGCTCTGAAAAAACGGCTTTTCTTCTGAGATTCCTTATGCTATTATCAAAACATCTCTTTTACTCTTAAAAAATGGGGAAAAAATCACAATTTACTTTAAAATTTTAAATGTTACTACTTATTGAAAAAAATAAAATTGAAAAATCATTTTATTTTTAAATCTCGAAAACCGTTTGAGATAGATAGTTGAAATGTACGTGAATTATTTTTATATGATGTGAAATCGATCCCTTAAGTAAAAATCGAAAATGACATCGGGGCAGATATCTCATATAAACCTGGCTATACCTTTTAGATTTATCGATCGTGTAGCTTTTTATTGCCGACTAAAGAACTAAAAAAAACATGGAAAAAATTACAAATGGTTATAAAACATTTGTATTTGAAAGACTTAACGCCGAAAGAAATAAATGCTGACTAGAATGAGGTTCATGGCGTATCTGCTCTTGCATTGTCACTATTTATAAAAGAGCAAATTTTTTTTATATTAATTATTATTAATTAATTAAATTAATTATTTAAACGGAGCCACACATCAAAAAAAAAATATGTTTGGGATGTCCAGAAAAGGCGACTACATCCGAAATGATCGATAAAATCCACGATATAGTGCTAACCGATCAGTAACTTAAAGTGTATTAGCCCACTAATATATCACATGGGGTCGTGTTTTCAATTTCTTACTAAAAATTGAGTGTTAACATTTTTTCGACAATATGGGTTTTGACCAATAGGAAAAACCGCGTTTGACCAATAGGAAAAAAAAAGCAATCGTATGGATGAAGCTATTTGAGCGGGTTTTCGTTGTAATCCGGGTGAATTTTAACATCGTTTTATAATTGTAAATTAAACATAGATTCACCACCATCAGCCAGAGACAAAAGAACAATCAAAACAGTACATTTTTAAAGGCAAAAGCGATCTGAACGAGGTGGAGATTAAATCGGCTGGAAAGGTTATGGCTACAGTTTTTGGGATGCAAGAGACATTTTCCACACCGATTACTTGAAAAAAGGACAAACAATAACTGGAGATTAATACGCGTCTTTATTGCTACGGGTTAGTAATGAAATCAAAAACGCCCTCATTTAGAAAAGAAAAAAAAATCGTTTTCATCAAGACAATACTCGGCTCCACAGCTGTGCAGTTTTAATGGCTAAAATCTTTGAATTAGTATTCGAATTGTAGCAAACAAATGAGCAAACAAATTAGGTATTTACTAAAATGGGTTTCAGTGTGTTAAAGCAGAGTTCCTTGACGTAATGAGTCCTTACAAAAGTCCTTCATGTAACGATTAACAAAGGTTTCGGCACAAGTCGAGCATTAAATTCGAAAATTATTTGAGTTCAAAATTTCAATGCTAAGCTCAACTCATTTCATAAAACGTCTAAATACTTGATGTGATGAATTTCTAAACCAAACAGAAAAAGAATATTTAAGCATTTGCTCATTGAAACAAAAAATGTAATTTTTTCAAAATTTCCAATGCAGAAATTATGTTTTTACCATCAATTTTATTACCCACAAAAACATCAAGATTCGAAATTTTGGCAACTCTCTTTTTTTTTCTCTTGCAAATTTTTTAACCTGAACACTAATTGTTTTAATTTAAAATTCAAATTTTTAACAATCAGAAAAAAGGTTAAATTCAACGCAATAAAAGACGTTTATATGAGAGACACGAAACAAGAAAAAAACACATCCTATTGCAGACTGGAAGTCTCCAAGCCAAGTTTTCAACAAAAAAATGCATTGAAAATTGGTGTGAAACTGACGAATTTATAGTTTTTCCAATAAAAAACTAGATAGAATAAATTATGTAAATATTTGGATAGTTTTGATCTTTTTGGATTTATCTGATCGATGATAAAATTTGGGAGTGAGCTTAAAAAGATTTATGAGGTGGTGGGTATGGGTTTCATTCTTACCTAGGACTGTTCTAGTTAATGTGTCACCCTTTTTTCTACATAAAACAATTGTCGTTTAACCCGTGGTTACCCGTGACTTGATTCACGTAAAATTTAACTAATTAATCAAATACAGTTCGAGCTTAAGAAAACAAACTTGTGTATTTGAAGAGAAACCTTACACCTCGCTGTTAACAATAGGATAATTTCCAAGAATTTCTCACCAAAAATTAACCACAAGAAAAGTATTCTGAATATCAAATCTTTATAAGATTGAAGATATTTATAAGAAGAAGCAATCAGCAACTTTAAAATTATGTTTGTACTTATGTTTTTAATTCTCCATATGAATATCCCATAATTTTGGTAGTTTAAATTTCTTCTCAACACAAATAGAAGAAATAAGAGGATTGGAGAAATGTAACAGATCTTTGGTTGCCGTTTCTAAACGCCAACGGTATCAAAATTATTGGGGGGCTCAGAGTTTCAGGTTTTTGACATTAACTCTGAATATGGTATGTAGTATATACCTATTTTATGAAATTTTATTTTATAAGTAACTAAAACTATCTTAAATAAAAAAATTTGAATTTCGATTGGAAAATGGCAACTTGAAGTTTACTCTATGAACTTTCATAGGGCATCCCTGTAGCATGGCTACGATGCACAGTTTGGGAATAGCTGCATTAAACAAATAGTTTAGAATTAAAGTTCAATATGGCAATATACGCCAAGTTTGAAAATGATTGATTAAAAACTTTTAGAGCGATAGTGTACAAAAATTAGAAAAACGCGTTTGAAAAAAAGTAACTGCTCCGTATTACCTACATGTTATGTGCTCCTACCCTTTAACGAGGGATGCTCACTTAATCGTTTATATAATTTGGAACGAATTAAAATTTTGTTTTGAAATTTTCAAAGAATATTCTTCAATAGTTTAACAATTGATTTATGAAAGAAAAAAAAATCATTTTTTGAAGCCTCTCTACCTACCCACTTAAGAAGTTTGTGTTAAAATTTGGGGCCGATTGATTGAGCCGTTTTTGAGAAATCTCGGTCACCGACTTTAAAAACACAATTTTGAGAAAATTTTCAAAAGCACTTAACATAGCGTGAAAACTGCTTTACTGCGTGTAACTTTGAAAAAAATGACTGGTTCACTTGGAATTTTCTGGATGTAAACTTAAATATATGTACATTACAAAAATGATATAAGTACTTACTTACTTAAAAGAAAAATCGATTTTTTGGAAAGTCTAACCGTAAATAACCCCTTTAGTTTTTTTTTATAAATATTTTAGTTTCTTAATAAAAAACGGATCTATTATATAATTGATATTAATTCTTAATTTGTTTTATTCTTAAACTTTCTTTGAGTATTTTGCCATTCCTAAGGTTTTGTCGTCCCTAAATTGATGCTAAGTAGATCTAGTCGTAAATTCATCAGCGAATTTATGTGTGCTAGTGATGAGAACTAACTGGAAAGACGATGGAATCCAAAATGATAGATTACCTCAATGGTGTGTTGTTAAATGAAGGTGAGCAAGCAACAGAGAGCCGAGATCTCCTCCACTGGACGCTAAATGCGAGAGACTTGCATTCACATTAGTGAAATTATTGTCTTATATTATAATAACATAGATTTGATTTGGATTGAATTGAATTGGTAGGAGCAAACGGCGGGCGACTGCACCATGCCACCATCGGCTGGGTGGAGGAAAATAATTTCTCCCCCTACTTTCAATGGGTTTTGTTTTCTCGGCAAGGGAAAAATCCGAGTCTACTCATGATTTTTCGAATTCACCTATTTAAACATCTATATATGTATATCAACCATACCTATACACTTGAAGAACCACGCACATAAGGCGCCCCTCTGCATCTAGGTATTACACCAAGAAAAGACACACACACATAACGGCCGTATTATATACAAATGCAGAAGGTTCCTCTTTATCACAACTCAATCCGTTCTTCAATCGTAAGGATATTAGAGTCTTAGAGCTTTCGCACACGAAATTTTCACGAGTTCCTATTATAAAAGTGTTGGTGTCTTATTTTTCGGATTGTGTTACTTGATTTGAGCAACGACAGTGATCTAGTCTTTGTGAGAAATTTTTTTGGCATTTTTGCTTCTTTGGGGTTTTAAATTTTAAAAATGAAGGAAAATATTTTGCAACAAATGGCTCGGCGGTATTCGCAAGTGAGTACCAATTTGACGGGTCATTCGGACGCGAAAAATGTGGACGAATTTGATGTCGTCGACATGGCTGACTGCTCGAGAAACACGAACAAAGCTATCCTGAATCGAATTATCGATCAACGACGATGGCCCTCGGGTAAGTTAAAAGCTCGATTCGATTCTCAATCTTGTAAGAAATTTCAACCTTTAAATATAGTTTTCCGAAACATTTACGAAAATTTTATAACCCTTAAAAGTAATAAATAAAATTAAGGAGAAATACCAAATAAAGAATAAAATGGAAAGGATTGCAAATAAAAATTAATTAATTTGTTTCTAACAATCAAACAAGTTTTGATTAAAAAACAAAAAATTACGATTATTAAACAAACATTTGGAGAATTTTTTTAATAATTCTTAATAATTATAAAACGCAGGGTAAAGTTGAAAATTACGCCCTAAAAATTATGAAGAAATTCCAAGGAAGAATAAAAATCGAAATATTTTTTTCCAAATTTTTAAGAAAAAAAGTTAAAAAATGATTTACTTGTTTTATTTTTTTAATTGAATTAATTCTTAAGATAAGGTAATTGCTTTTAGTTAGAAAACAAAAATGAATGATTAATTATTAACATTTTGACAACCAATTATTTGAAATTAAGATCCTTCATAATTTTAATAAAACAGAAATAAGTTGAAAACTGACCCCCGTCCCAACCCTTCAACAGTTATTTTTTTGCTTCAGATTCCGAATGAACACCAATTACAACATTGTTTTTATATAAATTGCATTAAATCTATTTTTCCAAGAAAATTTGTGTAAAAAAAAACAAGAAAAAATAAATTATTTATTTTCCAAACAGTTGAACTAATTATTAATATAAGTCAATTATTATAAGTAGGAAAACAAAAATGAAAAAATGGCAATTGTTAGGAAATTATCGATTAGGTACTTCATTTTATTCAAAATTTCAACTAATTTTCTGAAGAATTTGTGGAAAAAGAAACTGATTTTCACCTTTTAAAGACCAAAAAAGTACAGACTATAAGAAGTCAAAATTAGAATTGCGTTAAATTATCTTTCCGAAGAAAATTTGTGTAAAAATAAAGAAGAAACAATTTTTAAACAGTTATCTAATTGTTCAAAAGTCAATTGGTTTTCCTGAGAAAACGAAAATTGAAAATAGCAAAAATTCACCCCTTAAACTCAAAGAAGGATTATATTACCTCACAAGAAAATTAGAGTGGAAAAACAAAAAAAAACTTGTTTTCTCCAAACAATAGAACACATAGTTAATGCCAATCAACTGCTTTTATTTAAAAAAAAAGAAAAATGATGATCATTATAGACATTCGAGAAAAGTGTTTGAATTTTAGGCCCTTACAAATTACAATTCTAAATCAATATCAAAAATGTACACCCATGAAATATACCATCACTTCGCAGTATAGATAAAAATCATAAAATATTGTTAAATTTAAAAGGATTGCATCAAATTTTCTTTTTTGAGAAAACTCGTAAACAAAAAAATCATTTTTTCAAACTTTTCTAAACATCATTCAATTGTTTTTATTTAGAGAACAATAACAGTTGTTAGATATTGAGAAAAACATTTTTTTTTTGTTTAGTTCTTTGAAAACTATAACACTAAAGAAAAACGTCATAAACTGTTTCATGCATGTACCTAAGTAATGAAAAAAAATCAACAAAAACCACTTTAAAAATAAAAATGGTAGCATAGCATTTTTCATTCTAAGAAAATTCATGTGGAAAAAAACAAACTAACGATTATTGATGGCATCAATTAATGTTTTTAATAGGAAAGCAAAAAAAAAAAACGATAATTGGATATTAGAAGAAAAATTTTTGAATTAAAATCCTTAAAGACTATAATATTGCAAGTAAAAGTTAAAAACTATTTTACATTATGAAAAAAAGAAACAAAAAACATTATAAAAATAAGTACAGTTATATAAATTTTTACTTTTCAAGAAAAATGCTTTGGTAAAAGTGAAAAAAAAAATACTTGGCATTTGTTTCAAACAGATGAATTAATTGTTGGCATCAGTCATTTGTTATAAATTAAAATAAAACATAACATAATTATTAGGAAATAATCGATGAAAAAATCCCTAATTTCCGAATTAATTATCGAAAAATTCGATTTGACCACTTATCTTTGAAATCGTTTACCAAACGAATCAATAACAATTTAATAAAACATAATTGAACTGAATATCGTCATCGAAATTATCGAAAAAAAAACAAAACAAATAAACGTCATAACAATTAGATTTAAATTACAAAAATCATTACATGACTGAGATTATAATAATTTTTTTTTTGAAAATTAAATAGGTAAATTATCTTCTTTACTTATGTCATATCGCTAGTATTTTGTTTGAATTGATCAATTGTTTAGATCAATTTGAACGGGTCTCGCGATTCAATTCGATTAGGTGGGTATTTAACGATTGCCAAGTTCTCATTGCCAAGTTCATTAACTGTCGAGTCATTTACATGAGAGATATTATATTAAATACATATGTATAGTATGTATCTACACATACCTCTAAGAAAGTCTCTTGCGTTTATTAATTGAGATTTTCGCGTTTCACGGAGATTTCAACGCGTCTTTCTATGTAAATTATCCTCGGATCCATACGAAAAATTTTCAATAATCAATATTTATTTTGGAAATTTGAAGATTTTATTACCAAAAATGAAGGAAAAATGTTAATTTTTTTAAATATTTGAAGTCTTAACCAAGTCCTTGGGTTACTGTTCGATAAGCGCATTGAAATCACTAGTATATTAATACAAAAATACTTTAAAGTCGGATAAAAATAAATCGCTTAAGACTAGAAAAAATCGAAAGTATATTTTTTAAAGGTTTAAAGGCCTTTGATCATTTCATCTTGACCAATTCACGACTAAGGTCACAAGTAAACTGTTTACCATTGAAACCGGTATAATTTTTTTTTGAAATTCCACACTTAAAAAAAAAAAAACAAGAAAATATTATATCGGAAATGCAATCTTTTAAACACGGAATCGATCAAAACTGTTAAAACTTTTTGACGTTTTCTAACTGAAACAGTAATGTACGTAAGGTCATTTGTCGGATGTAACCAATAATTAAGAAATCAATCAATTTGTTAATTGATGTCTTGAGTTTTTCCATTGGTGCGAAATATCAATTGTCGGCCCTTAACTCGTAGCTTTCTAGATCAAAAAAAATGATAAGATTGGAATTTTGGCGTCTTTCGCTTTATCTCTTCGTTATTCTTCCTGTGCTAAACTAATTAATTGTATAAAATTTCCACAATTGATAAATTATCAAACTTTTAGTAGGTATTTAATTTTTTCCAGTCTTACTTAAGTTGACTAGATATGCTAAAATCAAACAACGCAAAAAATGACAGTCTATACCAACTTGATCTACTTAAGCAAAATTTAGGCAAAAACTCAATACCAATTTTATTCTTTTTTAGGTGTTAATAGCCGTTACCTGTCCGTTTTGATAAACGGCAAAAAAGCTCTAATACCTATTTATTTCTTGACAATTTTGAATTAGAAATTTCCAAAATTAAAATGCTATAGGGAATCTCAAAAAGTTACTATTTAACACTTTTATTACTGAGTCTTAAGAAAGAGGATCTTCTTCTTTCACTATGAAATATCCTCAAAGTTCTCCATTGCGTTCTCTGTAGTTTTTTTTATCAATTAATAGATATAAAAATTGTATACTTATGCGACTTATGCTCTCTCTTACAACACTTTCATTTTAAATATTATACTCCATTAGTTTTTGAGATAATATGCCTGAAACTAACTAGATATAATTTGACTTAGTTATAAATATATCTAATCACAATCTAAATCCAAAATTTACTTGAATTTCATATCACAACGTTTTCTTTCATTTTTCCGTTCTATTTTAAGAACAAGAATGGAATTTTTTTTCACACACAAAGAGGCAATTTCCAAAACTTGATGATTCAAAATGGTCTCTTTTAAGTGGACGACAAGGCAACGACTTGGGAAAACCCGGCTTGAAAAATTCAAAATTTAACTCGCGATCGACTGATGATAAAACTGATGCATTTTCTGAAACAGGTCAAATCCGCTTTTGGATCTCACTCATACCTAGGTATTTACGGTTGAGCGACCCATTTTGCCTAAGTGGCTAATTAACAAAATGCATTGGTATGCACAATGCTAGTGCATATATTAATGACATAAAATTTCCAAAATTGTCTCGGAATCTCTGACACTGATTGGAAGTTTTATCAAATTAAATTTGAAAGAATAATTTTCCTCTATTTTCAGCTTCCTTAGGGCTGATAGAAAGTGACTATAATACTATTAATATACTTTCTTAGAGAATTCAATGTCTAAATTATTTCAATAGTTAACTCTAATAAGCCAATAACGTATGTGTTAAAAACACTAAATGAAGTTAGCAGCGTGACCACACGGTGTGTCACACTGCTTATTTTTCACTTTTTAACCAAAAAAAAAATGTTAATCACTTTTTGATAATAAATATATTTCTCAAATAAAAAAAATTGTTGTGTGTAAAGTCGGTTTACGGACGATAGTTCTACGCAATAACATCATAAAGAAACATTGATTAAAAATTGCATACTTTGATGAATTGAATTATTATCACTGAATGGCCATTATTTTGTATAATACAAAGATGGAGTTTTTCAAAATGAAATCAGACTGAAAATTATGGAGAAAAACAATTTTAAATCATATTAAGTAAATTGTAGAAAAAACACAAAACACGTTGTCTAAGATTCAACAATTGCCTCTCTATCGCTTGTATCCCGTTCTCGCTTGTACGCACAGGCCTAAATAGAACGTGAGACTTTTTCAGACTTATCACGTCAAAAAAAAGTATGACACTAACAATTTTGTATGTTGTCAAGATAATTTTATTTATTATTTCAATAGAGCTTAACTTGTATGAGTAGTTTGGAAAAAATCAAAATTTTACAGCAAATATTTTTGAGGGGAAATCGAATATATGTACTTAAAGTTTTATTTGAAAATTTTCAAAAGGATCAAACTTTACAATAAGGTCAACAACAAAGCTTTACACTTGCAAAAAATTGAAATATTTCGATCCAAACTCATTATGTTATCGGTAATATAAAGCTACTTGAGGTTTTCAGGTAATCGAGATGCTCTCGATCGACCCTTTCGATCTATATTATTCGATCTAAACGGCAGACTGACCGTCAAACAAGCCGTTCAAGTGAAAAGATTAAATTGGGTCGAGGAGAAAAAAGATACACACGTAATAATTAAACGGGGAGTTCGAGAGATGAAAATTGTTTGTATATCATAATTTATTGGAGATATGAAGCCATTTTTCTCCGATAAAAAAGCAAAACAATAATCATATTAACAATCATTGCGTGCAGACAATGTCATATGTTAATTAAATGTTATAACAATTAAAAACTTAAAAAAAACACACATTTCAACCCTCTTAAAATATTTTTAAAGTTCAATGTCAGAAATTAAATATGAATAAATTTTCACAAGGAAATTTTTTTTTTTGATGCAATGAGTAATAACTGGAAATTATGCAATTTCTATGCGTCTCAGGTTGCTTTTATATGTTATAGAGTAAAAATTAATCGCATGCTTAGAGAATTATTTGCCTTTCTAGTCAATGCTCATTCTTCATAATCCTCGTTCGATTAAATTTAAAGCCATAAGGATGTTAAGTGTTTACAGTTCCGGAAAATAAATGCACCAAAGTCAACCTAAGCCTAAACATAGGTAGATCCAATAGATCACCGCAATGACCTCAACGCCGAGGTGAAATCATCGACGTTTTATCATTTTCAACCTCCGATCCGATATGTCGTGTTTTCTCATTTTTCTGTCAAGAAATGAGAAAAAAAATTAGGACAAACTAGTTTTTTCATCTCCCCACGTTATTTGAGACTCGACACCAAACACCAAATATTTCCATTAGATTATGCTAATTGATTACCTCTATCAAATTTTTTTTTGTTTATGGAAGTCCAGACAAGGTAACTTCCGTTGTAAATTTTGTGTTTTTTTTTTCTTAATTAATTTTGATACGACCTTCACAATGCTATATGATTTTGTTTATTTATAATTAAGTTCAAGCGGAATTATTGTTAAATTTTTTGGTAATTAAAAAATAAAAATAAAAACACAATTCTAGTAACACCCAAACTTGTAAATGTTTGTCTTTTCATCTTATATTCAAAATTTTGAAAAAAATCAAGAAAAATCCTAAACTGTCTGCAAAGTACGACAAGTTTTAAAAATTGTGACGATAAGTCGGCGTTCTTTTTATTTTGGTCACATTAGAAAACTTATCTACCTCAACAGAATTGAATGTCAATAATGAATACGAATCATACAACTAATGCTACATACGCCCAAATCGCGGACAAAAATCATTCGAGTAACAACGACCTTTCCAACAAAAAAGGAGGTGATCATTTTTAAAACCAATAAATATAAAAATAATTCTGCGTATTTAAAACAGGTTTGAGCTCAAATTGACCCGACAAATATTCAATTTGCATCTCGTTTATCTAATAGTCGCATATGCATTTGGTACACTGATGCAAATGTAAACAAAAAATACAAAGAACCAATAAAACAATGATAACATATAATAAATGCATTAGGACATAAATGCAATTGTCGAGGCGACATTTATGTCAAGAAATACCATACATCTGATTCTCTGATTCACTAATAATCCACTATGATGACGAGGAAAACATAATCTTCTTGGAAAATAGTCACGTTAAAGATGAAAACCAAAAGGACTTTTATAACCTAACAACATCAAACTTGTACACCTAAAAAATTAAACCAACAAATCTGCTCATTCATATCAGAGAAACAACATTGGAAAACTACAGTCACATACTATGAGAAAAGAACCTTCAAATCAATCCAAATACCACTTATAAAAACCCACATTGAATAGCTACAATATAGAAGAAGGAATCAAGAAAGAACCGAAAGTGATTATCACTAAGTAACTGAAAAATGAAACAGAGAATACCCATCTAGAAACAGGAACTACTGAAGGCGAAGGCATAAAAAAGCAAAGGGCTATCAACAGTTAACCTAATAACGGTTTAATAAATGAAACTTTTGAAACCTGAATTTGAAGCCTTTCAAAGTTAACCAAAAACAATATAAACCATTGTAGTTAAACTTGAATAAGAAGAAACTAAAAAAGCCTAAGAGAAATGAACCCCAAATCACTGAAAAATGAAAAAGGGCTATTTTAAAAGAACAACCGAAAAAGAAAATGAATCGGAAGCTATTAACAAACTAACTTACAACTAAAATGCCACCGTTAGAAACGTTTGAAACCTTTCAAAGTTATCAGTTGGCAAGGGGTCAATCCAAATCTTCATAAATCACTGACAAAATTATTTTTTTAAAAATATTTTAACCAATACTCTAGTCTAGTCTAGTCAAGTTTCAGTTGTGAAATTTTCACCATTTCCTGCCACCTAACAAAGGAACGTTTTCTGAAAATTTTTGATTTTAAAGCGTACCCCTTCTTAGATAAGCAAGATTGAAAATACGCGATTTTAGATAAACTACAATATTTGAAGACCAAATTAAAAAACCGGAAGCAACTCTGAAGCTTGAAATTTTCTAGGAAAGTAGTAAGCTGTCATGACTAAGCCTAGGAAAAAAATTAGAGGGGAGTCTAAGGTTTATCTTGAAAATTTTTAGCTTTAAAAATGTTTGTGCTTTAATAGAAGTTACTTTTACTTAATTTTTTTACGATTTATAATCAAGTAGGCGGAAATATGCTCTGAACAAAAATATAGTTATTACACATTTTATGTTATTTCACATTGTTTTTGTTTGAACTTAATATTTTTAAAAACAAAGAGGCTACAGAGTTTAACGGAAAGCTCTGTAGAACGCAAAATTGGCAGACGCGCCATTACAAAATAGTCACTCATAAAAAAATTAACATCTTAAAAATATACAAATACCTGTTTTTAACTCTATTAATACATTTACCCATTAGAGCAATGGGTAAAAAAATTATTTTGTCGGTGACCGTCATTGGTGGATTAAATTTAGATTGAGAGTACAAGTTGAGTAAAAGAAAAATGAAAGAATTGAAGTCCTATAACGCATCTGAAGAGATACATTTACCTCTAATCGTAAAATCCCTGGTAGACCAATGCAATTCATAGATACCCTGTATGCTTATTATGGCAAGATGGACCGAGACGCACGAAAAATGGAATTATCGAATAAAAAAAAAAAACCACAAAAGGAATAGAAGCCTTCTACCACAGAACATAGATACTACCAGAAGATTCACTTTGTATCGGTACTTTTGATCTGGACAATCTTGTCGAATTTGATGCAACTATTCAATTTCTATTTCTATCGAGCAGCCTATATACTAAATGTTGTCTGACAGTTCTATAAAAGTAGAATCTTATTTCGCTACAATAAGTACAGAAATGAACCAAAACTTATCACAATTGAAATGTTTGTGTACATCGCAGTTGCGCGAAAATGAACTTGAAAATTCATTCCTTGACTTGATTTTAAAGTCATTTTACATAAATTTGACTTAAAATGCAGTTAAACCGGAATCACATATTGATATTTAAATATTAAAACAAGTCAAGCATTGACTTCGTAGGCAATTTCGTTTACAAGTCAAAATATCAAGTACATCAAATTTGCTTGAGTTCTTTCTTAATGTTGCATTTGTTGTTGTTCTATGTTGCATTTCAGTCAAAATGGAAAATATTAAATTTTTAAACCTAAAAGCATATAGCTACAATTGGAGGTTATTTCGTTTTAAAATGCCATTAAAAGCAATAAAAAGTAACTAATAGACAACATTAAGAAAGTGACAAAATTACTAATAGTTGCAAACTCAAAATAACTAAATAGTTGAGCAACTCCAAATGAAAAATAAATTTTAGTAGGCTAGACATAAGTCTTCCCGGAATGGTTGTTATAAATTCTAAGCACACTCCATCATCACGATTCACATGGATATAGTAAATATGTTTTGTGATTCATATCAGATGTGATAAGAATATTTTTGCGAGTTTTTAATTCGATCAGATTTACGTAGATTAAGTTCAAGTTGTGTTACGCGCGGGAGATAAAAATTCGAGGTCAAATATAATTTCTTTTTTGAACTCACTCAATATGTTTATAATAAAAAAATGAACAACAATAATGAGGTAAAAAAATTCGATGAAAGGGGATTTAATATTTTATCGCCTTATATATGAATAATAATATAAAAGGCGGTTTTTTGGATGACTTTGGTGTTTCAACACAAAACATAATATATTACAATGAGTGTTGTTTTTTTTTTGCGTCAACAAGTTGCAGGCGAAAGATGACAGTAAGAGTAAGAAGAAAAATGTCTTAATTGCTTTCGGAATTTCCCGTCGATCAAATTACATGGTGCCACCTTTTCGATCTCTTACTCACTCATTTAGTAATTAAGCATTTTTTTTTTACCTTTATATGGAAATAATTAAAAAAAAAATATAAGTATAGAGAATCTTCAAATGGAAAATTTAGCTTAAATTTTTTTATTTCTTTTTTTTTTCTATCGACGATTTGTTCTTGTAAGGTCACCTTTAGGAATTTATATTAAATTTTTCATTGCCAAAATTTTAATTATCTTTAAAATATCGCCAATAAAAGTCACTTGACTTTTAGTTCTTTTTTTCAAATTTCGATTTAAGCAAGTTTACTTTTTGTATATACCACGTTATGCTAAGTAGTTCATTGACTGAAGTCAATTTTATACCACTCAGGAAAAAATGAAATTGCATGTTAGAACTTTTATTAACTGGTTTACCTTAGACAAAAATTTAAAAAAAATTGTCACTTCATACATTGCTTATGGTCAGGGTCAATATCGTTCTAATGTAATTTTAACTTACTTCATCTTTGTTACTGGTTTAATCAGAGCAAGCTCTGAATAACGATACACTTCTTGGTTCGCAAAAAAAGAGGATTGGGGTCAGGAGCCCTTTTTCTCATATCCGTAGATTTCAGTGGAGCCCTGAATTCCAAGGAAAAGTATTTTCCATAAAATCAAAATTAATTTTGTAAAAATAAAAGAGGGAGGGAGATTACGGTTAATTTTTCTTATTACTCGATTTTTTAAACAGTTTTTTGTTGCCTTTTATATTAGCGTCATATTTTGATTAGTTCACTTAGTAATTTTTTCTTTAAGACCTTATTGATCTAAAATTAATTTTTAAGTAGGTACATCTAAAATAAAATCGTGGTTTTGTATGCAAATTTGTCCTGGATTTTCGCAACTCCTGTTTTACTCGGAAAAATGCAATTATCAAAATCATATTTTATTCGGCAATTTCAAAATGTGTTTATGACGAATTCTGTTTATTACCGGTCCCGTTTTATGAAGCTTGTCGAAAAAATTTACATCAACAAAACACTTGGGTCGTTTCCTCATGATTTATAACCTCCTATTAAATGTAATCAGTGTCATAACTACGTCTAAAATATCTTTCTGACCAGTAGCTCGTTGTCAACAAACCAAACTTTTTTTTTATTTTATTGCGAAGATTTTACTATGATTTTTTGTTCCAATATTATCACTCGGGTCTAGTCAATGAGAATGACAACTAAAATGGAATTCAAAGGCCATATTTCAAGTTTATTCAAATACCTGAACTAGTTTTTCTACCTTTCTCAACCGATGGAATTTTTTTTTTATTTTTTTTTTATTTGTGCCATTTACACAAATTGATTTTTCATTCAAGCCAATTCCAACTGAAAAATGAAAAAAAAAACTTTGATCTACTAAAAGTTTTCCTAATGACTTAATGATTGTCCTCAACCGATTCCCATAAGAGCGAGAGTAATGCATTTAATTCAAAATGGAAACACATGAGGAAGTGAATCGTGTGAGAAAATGCATTAATTAATTTATATTGACCTACAATTATGACTTGTCATATATATGTTTATCCCATTTTTAGACGTAAAGAGGCAAAAGTGCAAGGATTAACTGACGAAAGCAGGACTATAAAAATATTTTACGACTATTAAGTCATTAAAAACTTGCATAAATGTCAGTTTCAGTTGATCACAATAATTAAAAAAAAATCTGAAATAAATGGTAAAGTGGACGAAAATCTGTAATTTTTCATTTGGGTCACTCAAATCATATAACTCAAAGATAACGTGTGGTTTTTTTTTCAAACGCTGGCTCGAAGATGTCTTTAATATGGGCATAAAATGCACATGCATACTACACATATAAATAAAGTATGTTTAGATATTGGATTTTACTTCCTGTTAGTGATATAATATGAAATGTTTATGTCGTACATAGTTTGATTCGAAATGCAACGAGAAAGTGATTTTCTTTTTTTGTCTTTCAAAATTAAATCATTGGGTACATTATCGGTACATTTTCCATAAAAAAATTAACTTCTTCAAATGCTTAGGTTTATTCCATTGAAACTATATCAAAATATATGTAGATTCAATATTTAAGCAGGTCACTTAGTGGGATGGTGGACTAGATAGTTCCTCTATACGCCAGAGGTCCTAGGGTCGAATTCCAATGAAAGCCTAAAATTTTTTTCATAGGTATTTTGGTTCGCCGATCGCTAATGACCATGCTAGTTGCTGCAATCTTAAATAACCAAAAAAAATTATTGTTTTCCAAACCATTGACAAAAATTAAATCGTTGCTAATTATGAATGAAATCTGCTAAGTATGAGGCTATTATATTTATAAACAGCTCTCAAAAAAATCCTTTTTTGTTTATTAATTTTCATAATCAATGCAATTTAAATATAAAGCCTTGAATTTCTTTGTAGCCTTAGTAAAAATAGACTAGCATTATTTTTATAAAACAACAGGTCAATTCTTTTGATCTGATAATTATGATAGGGTACGGCATCCAGGACTTCTACATAAGCTCAAGAAGTTCTTACCATTCCAATATTTCCTTATTCTCAAATTATATCTTTACGACTGATTTTTCAAAATGAGATGCGAATTTGAATTTTCTCCCCGTTAACCTAACCTAGCCGGAGTTCCGGCCTAGCCTCGCTAGCTTTCCCAAGCCTCAAGGAAGTATACTGGGCGCCATCCTTTATACCATATATCTATATATCCAATATACATCTGACATCCCAAACCATCTTCGCACAATGATAACTACCTACCATATAAGAAATTTAGCTTATAACAAACATAAATTGTTTCCATGGAAATGGGAATTATTAACAAATTAACAAAAACTTTTTTGGTTGTTGTTTCAAACTAATTATTTACCTGTGGATTTTCAAAAAACAAAAATATTCTTACGGTGTCCAAGAATTGATAGGATATATTATTAAAACACAAATTTTGGCGCCAAAACAAGCTCTTAATATTAAAGTTTGCCTCAATTAATTTTTTCATTTTTCATTTAAATAACACAGAATTTTTATTTTTTAATTTCCATAACTTTTGCAAAATTAAATGGAACAACAATTTGAAAGAAGGGAATTAAAGGAAATTTTACTCTGTACAAAAATGTACTTAAAACAAAGTTCCTCAGATCAACTGTTTCAAAGATACCACATTCCAAAAACAACACTTTCATAGCAAAACACTTGATTGGCTTCCCCTGTACACACCCGAAGCAAATTAAGAGGTACTTGTTCAAATTTTTCAATGAGAGTTTTTTAGCCAATGCATACCAAATAATGCATTTTAAAAACCTATTTCATCAATTTTCTCAACTATTTGCTTGAGTAGTTAAACAAATTTTAATCGACTTGAGCAGTGAACAGTTCATGTTAAACTCTTAGGAAAAAAACTGCATCTATCGCTGACAAATCTGTTATTGAAAAGCAATTTAGTTTTTATTGAAAAACTCATTTTGTTAGCAAATATCTCGAAAAATTGTTTGTAAAAATTAGTTTTAGAAAACTAAACACTTAAATGTAAGTTTTTAGAAAAATTTCCATAAAAACTAAATATTAAATTAAAACCTGACAGATTTTCATTTTTTCTTCCCTTCAAAAACTTTTAAATGTCAATCTCAATGCTATGGAAAAGCCTTGAATTTTTCATTTAGAAAACATTTTTTTCTCTTTTACTTATTTTATAATCTTACAAATCAAAAATAAAATTTGACATTTTTGGGACTTTATTTAAAATACGACGCTTCTTACATTCAACATCAAATTCCAACTTAAGTTGGATATGACACTTGGGAAATTTCTTGAAAAAAAAATGTTTTACTTACGCAATAAAAAAAGTATTACTTTAGGTTTAATAATTTAGTGAGAGATCATTTATTGCTATTGAGGCTTGTTGTTCGTTTTTAAATCCGTCTAATTAATTACTTATTATGTAAAAGTCAAAAATTAAAATAAATATTTGATGAAACTAAAGTAAACATTTGATAAGCCGGTCAATTGAGATAACTATGTATTTTTGTATTACGTGCCATTCAATTCATAAGGCACTGACAATGAGCCCAAAAAAAAATCGGGCATTGATTTTGGGGTTCAACCGGGTCAAAAGGTCACTCTTGAAAAAATTACTTATTTCACCAAAAAAAGTATTTCAATTTCACAATTCTATCGATAACGGCATTAGCTGAAGTTTAAACTAAAATTTGTAAAAAAAATTATCAATTCTTAACGCTGTGGCGCGAGATTTTTTTATTTGATAATTATTATATGGATTTGCAAAAGCGTACCGAAAGGGGGGCTTGGAAATATTGTTTGTTTCCCAATCTTGGACCTAAACCACAAATTGTTTTTCTAGTTCTATGTTATAGTCGAGCCAATGAAGGTTTTTATTACTTAGTCCTCAGGGACAGAATTGATTTTGATGATTTTTTAAAAATATCTTTTTTAATTTGAAATCTAAATCTTGGAGGATCTTCGTTGTTGTTCCTGTAGAATAACTATAAAACTATAAAACGAACATCGTTTATGGCTTCTTAAAAAAGAAGGAAACAATCATATGATGGGTTGTTCAGATAAAGCTTGTAAATCCAAAGAATGCACATGTTGACTTTTATCCCGGGAAAAATACATAGTTCCTACAGGAAAGCTTTAAATAAAAATATTTGTTGATTTACTAATAGGAACCAAACAATATCGTAAATTTTATGTAGTTTCAATTTGGTTTTTGAAAAAAAAAATCAATTTATTTGTAATGGTACCCACGATTTTAATAGCAGTCTCGGGTTACAACGCTGACTTTTTCAACTCAAAATATTTATTAATTCGAGTACTATATTATTATAAATTACTTCTAAAAAATTGATCTTCACAATAAAAGAAACATTATATTGGGGAGTTCTTTTTGTTATGTAGTATTCGTACCCACTACTCAATGGTACGAAGCACAAGCACGATTACTTTTAAGGTTTTACACTTTTGATATATTTAACAACATATTGACAATGATAACAAGATTTGGTCGATTAAAAGCCAAAACATTGTGAAACATGTTTTAACATTGTGGCGTCACACGCACTCGAGTTTATTTGAGAATTGTTGGCGTGTTTTCAGAACTGGATTCAAAAATTTATTTTTAGTTTAATTTAACTTTAAATAAGAACGAAACAAATAAACTAAAAATCGTTCTATCATAAAATGTGTGTACGATCATTCCATTTATTGCAAAAACATATTTTTTCAAAAACCCAATTGCCTCAAAGATTCTACGTATTACGTTTTATCCTGGAAAAATAAATTTTTCTTACAAGATAGCTATAAAAAGAAGTTTCTCATAAAAAAATTAAGTAAGGAATCAACGTGTTGTCCAAAAAATTATTACTATTCAAGAAAAATACAGAGTTCCCGAGGAATCACAAAAAATATGTCTGCCCCGAAGACAAAAATCTAGATACGTCCTTGTAATTCTTACAAACAATTCGGTCTTATCAGGTTTTTGAACTGCACTATTTTGAGTCGAGAGAAAATCGTGGCGCTTGTACTCACATACATATCTATGGGACGCAATGCATTTGTATTCATTTCCTCGATTTGTCGCATATTCAAATGCACTTGTCTAATAAAAACAGAATGCACTTTCTTTCAGCCGCGTTATTCCTTTTCTCCACACACATTATACTATATTTTTTGTTTATGTAACTCTATCACATATTTTCATAGATATTGTAATTGTGTGTGAAATATCAGAAAAATATCACGTTTTGTTATTTCAAGTCGAAGATTTATGAAAAAAAAATAAACAAAAAACGCTGTTTGCAAAATTGTCAAAGAGAAAATCGTCACATCGTAATTAAAAAATTAAATTTTTTTCTTTAATTTCTCCAATTGATTTTCTTGTTATCATAATAAAAATTTAAATAAATTTTTCCACGCAATAACAGGTTTTTACTATCAAATTCTACGTCGCTAACTCTTACGAGAAATATCATTTTTTTAAAACATAAACAATTAGATTTTGTAATTCTATGTTGTAACAACGATCTCGTCAATGGTTATCTGATTTTTTTCTCTTGATTAATTAGTATAATAATGCTTTCATTAAATTTACAATCAGTTTAAATCAAATCGTTAACGCGCCAAAAGTAAGAGAATCTATGTAAAAATTTGGACGAGAAAAAAGTGATTATGGAATTTAAGTTTGAAAGTTTCTATTTGAGTAATTGTCTCTTAATTTTTAATTTTTATTGGTTTTAATTTTTTTTCTTTTTCTTTTTTTGAAGGAACGTTTACTTTCCTACTATTGGGACTTTTGGGAGTGTTCTCAGGATGTTTCATTTTCTTTGTTCATCCTTACGATTTTTTGTTTAAATTGGTAAGTTTTTATTTTTCTTTTTAATTTAAAAATTCCGCTTGATGACTGTTTAAGTCCTTCTGTCTTTAAGACTGTCCTGTCTTTAAGACAGGATATGACCTTATTTATTAAAATGACTTAAAAAACACCAACATCTTTAATTTAAAAAAAAGCCTACCTTAAAACAGAAGATGGATCACCGTTTCTATTTAACAGCACACAAAAAGCCTCCTCCAAAAAGAACAAAAATTATTTACACAATATTTCATTTTTTTTTGGCTTACAAATATAATATCGAATCAAACGCCAATTACGAACTAATAGGTATTTAATATTAACATACATAAAATCAAGCCAATCATTGATTTTCATTTCAAAAAAGCATTCCATTTGAATTAAAACTGAAATAACAACATTCTTTGGAAGAATTTTTAAATAGGTTACGAGTTTATCATTATATTTTATTAAATTAAATAAATTTATATATAATTTACATGGGTTTTCAAAATGTTAAGAAACTTTTGAATCATTCTTTATGTTAATTTCTTTCTTCCTTATTAGGTATGGAATGAAGTTTACCGTTTATCTTAAAAACTTCTTTTTATTTTATAATATTATATAAGGTTTTAAAAATGTTGGGGTTTTTTGATTCCATCAGTAACTTTAAAAATATATTTATATATTATAAAAATCATGTAAAAGAATTGAAATAGGACGTTTTTAACAGAAAATATTTTTTTCTAAGATTTTTCAATACTCCAAGTTCGTTGAATTCTTTTAAGATGCCTTTTTTTTAAAATACTGATTTTATTGATTATTTTATCAATTTTTAAGCAACATACCCCATAAATTTTTACCTTACAATTTCAAGGGTTGTAAAAGCTAGTATGAAAAACCTCTCCCAGAGACAGTTCCAAAAGTCAAATTTTCGATAGTTTGAAAAATTATATTCAAAAATTTCGTGGGGTCTCACCCCGTAATAAAACAGGATTTAAATTCTATATTTCAAGTATAAATACTGTAAAAACTTTATGACAAGACAAGTGTTTAAAACCTTTGCTTCCTAGAGATGGCATCAATAATTCTCAAAAGTTCAAAAGGAGAAAATTATAACCCCCATGAGGTGTAATCCCATGCTAAATAATGATTTAATTGTTAAACTAAAGTAGAAATACCGTTATTAAGCTAGTATTCAGAACCTCTACTACCTAGAGATAACAACAACAGTAACATTTTCGATAGCCTAATGAGAAAAAATTGAATAAATTCTTTTTATTTTACTCCATACTTTAAAAAAAATAAGATAAACTGTAAACAGTGTCCAATAAATTTTAAAATTCCTTCATAGTCATTGTTACCTCATTCATAATTGGGAAACTTCAGATGAATATTGGCCGAAAAAACCCATAGCGGCAGGTGGTCAGACTAATTTTAACTAAAAATTTTTTTCAGGATTAATAAAATTGTTTATAATGAACCCGAAAATTAAATCACAATAAATTTTTAGGCCAAAATATATTTAAATTAATGAACCACATGAGTGCTTTTAACACCTGAAAATAAAAACCGTTCCACCATCAAGCCTCATAAGAGGCAAAAAATACAATCAAATTTTGTTTCTTTCAAATACACCAAAGCCTTTTACTGCCCCATAAATTCACAACCAAACTTTTATTTTGGATTTCCAACGAATCAAGATCTTACTATAAATTTCACCCAAACAGGTTTCGCTCAATCCCAAAGGGTCAAAAACCTGACCAAAAATTTTTCTGTGTCATCTCACGATGGAATTCCCTCGCATAGCTTTTTTCCTCTCGATTAACGTACGCAATAATTCCATGTGGAAAAATAAATGTAATTGTTTGTTTTTTTCGATCTATCTATTAATTATTTATCTTCATCCAGTAGCGTTGTTAATTGATGTGGAAAAAATTGATAGTAATTTTGACGTAATTTCACTGGGAAGTGTACATAGAAAAAAATCGGCAATTAGGTGAAAAATATTTCCATGAAAAGATCAAGCGAAAGAAAAAAAATAGGTAAAGAATTAATGCAGCTGAGAGAGCAATTAAAGCGCATTTCCGGGTCGCTAGAGGCGTGAAACTATATTTAAATAATCATAATCAACCGTCATTAGACTGCTAATCAAAGCTTTTTTCAAAATTTTAATTATTGCACTTATTTAATAAATACTTAATACTTGTGCAATTTTTGCAACACCTTTGTTGTGTTTATGTAGCGATGTTTAATTTGTTGACGTTAATATTGTAATTACTGTGTTTTTTTTTTAATTTCAATATATAATTATTTGCTTTGATTCTTGCGACTTAGCAAGAAAATAAAGTAATCTTTTCTTTCGGTTTTTATAATGGAATATGGACTGTTTTGTAAATTTCGATTTAATTTTCACAAATAAAATAGTATTTTCCTAAGTTTTTTGCTCTCCAAATTTTCACATAACCTAAAATCCCGTTAAAAGCACAGGAAACAAAGTATTGAACAAGAGTTTGAAAGTTTTGAGGACAAATACGAATATCTTGACACACGTATATGAGATCTACGAGATCATGAGATTTATTGGTATTCAAGAATAAAAACAAGAAAATGAAGTTTTGGATTACCTGAAATGACCCGTCAAAGTTTAATGAAGGGAATTTGTTTTTTCAATGTATTTATGCATTTTTGTTTATCTGTTCCCAAATTTCTTCTAAAGAATTTTTCATAAATTAATAAGTGAGGTATCTTTAGAAGGTCCTAAATCGCCTGCTTGTTTTAGGCTACAAGACCAAACTCAATATGGTGTCCTCTAGACATAGAGTACTGTTACCGTCTCAAAAAAAATTTGACGATTTTTAAAATGTAGAAACAATTTGTATTTATGTGTTCTTCTATTCGTTATTATCTTCTGTTTTATTAGACATAATTTGACAAATAAGGTATCATTAGAAATTTTTTAAAGACCAAATTGGTTACAAGTTAGAGGACATAAGCCCTCTAGAGCCCTTTAGTGATTTCTAACTTTAAAATAGCCGCGTCTTCCTTAAAAGCTCAAACTACCCTCCCCACATTGTTAATGTAGTATCAATGAAGTTTTTACAGAACCCTCAGTGCTTTTGGATAACTTAGAAACCAGTATTTTTTTACCCCATAAACTTATTGGAGAATTAAAACTATTAATGACATTTAAATAAAAGCTGTAATTAAAAGAAAAAGTGTTGCGTGTCAAAGAAAATTGATATCATTATTATGATATAGACATTAGTAAAACACTTCTTGTATGCTTTACATATTCAACGTGTTTATATAAGAATTCTAAGACAATTCCATTTCTTTTTTTTGTTATCACTGATTAAATAATTTCTGTATCCTTCACTCACCGATATACAATAACATTGAAAAATATCCGATTAAATCGATGGAAACAACAGAGAAGAGAAAAAAAACGGTCTTTTGATTAATTATAATTTTTAATATTGTCCTCGGAGATATAAATTAACATTGGTATGGGCAACTTTGCTATAACAATTATTTTCAAAATTAGCTAGCATTAAACGTTTAACATCAAACATATCATTTCGATTCATGTTAATTAAACAAAATGATTTATCTCTATTTTCAACACGCGATCTATCAATTATTTCCGCGTCGATTCATGATCTATGGAAATAATAGTAAAAAATGCATTTTTTTCTCATTTCAGAAAGTTTTGTTTTCGGATGGTGGTGAAATTTTCGAGCTTTGGCGAGCGCCACCTGTCGATTTGTACATTCGCATCTATCTCTTCAACGTAACAAATCGAGAAGCTTTTTTGCGAGGCGATGAAAAACTACGAGTCCAAGAAGTGGGACCTTACGTCTACAAGTGAGTTGCAAAAAAAATGTTCATCAAAAATTTCCACAAGCATTAATTTCGCAATTATTTCTCTTGTTTTACAATCAATTGTTGTGAAGCCATTAAATTTTGATGAAGATTAAAAAACAAATGACATCAGAATTACGATTTTTTCTTCCTCCTTTTTTTTTGTTTTGATCTATCAAATAAATCTTGGTTACGGTCGTTAAAACGATGCACTTCCTTGTATTGTTTATGACACCAAGGACTCAACGTGTTTAGAGAGTCGCTATTTTTTGGAGTGCCACGTGTATGATGAAAAAATTTTCATTTCAAAAATCACATCCTTGACCCGTTATTTTGATCTTCGTAAAATTTATCATTGACAATTAGATCACGTATTTTCAAAAAAATAAATAAATAACGTGTTTTGATTTGATTTTATTTTTTTTTTCTAGGGAACTGATGGAGCATACGAATGTCTCGTTTAACGATAACGGAACTGTTTCGGCGGTTCCGACACATCCTTTAGTCTGGATGCCCGAAATGTCTGAGGGACATCAAGAAGACGACCTGTTGATTTTGCCGAACATTGCCTTATTGGTAAGACAAACATTTTTAAAAATAGATTTCTAACAAAAGTTTTGTTGAAAATTGGTCCTTCGAACCGCATCATTTCCTAGCAATTTGGATTACTTTTCAGTAGGTTATGTTTTAATTTGCATAGCCTTATGAAATCAAAAGTCTTTTTTGTCTTTGATCCTTGTTTTGTCTGTATAGCGGCCTAAAATTAAGTCAAACTAAAATTTTTTCGGTACTACTTTTTATGCAAAACTCAATTATCCCTAAGTTTTACTAAAAAAAATTTTCAATAAAATCTAAGCACTTTATTGCATTTTTTTTAAATCTTGAAATTTGAAGTTTCTATGGAAAAAAATTTCAAGTATAACTTACAGCAAATCAAGTATTGCATAAAACTATATTCAAAAAATATTTTGATTATAATATGTAAGCTAATATGTAAGCCATCATATGGACAAAACAAAGAACAGAGATAAAAAAAAAAAACTTTTAATTTAACAGTAGGCTATGGAAATTATAACAAAGCCTAATATTCAATTATGGAAATAGGCTTTGCTTGGAAATAATCCAGTTCGAAGGACCAGTGTCTAACAATAACTTTGTTATAGAGTTGGTCCCAAAACATTTGTGGCGGAAAATGTATTTTCTCACTTAAAAGTTTTTCATTAAAATGATAAGGTTCTGAAATAGCTACAAAGCATTTATAAGGTTATTAATAGCTTATTATTAATAGCTATAAAGCAAAATATGGTTTTTCTTCACAAATAATATCTTAAAAATCTTTATACCGGGTTTGTTAAACATTAGTCCTTTGAACCAGATTATTTCAAAACAAGACCTACTAGATTGAAATTTTTTTTCATAGCTTCTTAGGCTATGATATTAATTCCAAAGCCTATACTTTTCAAAAGTCTTATCATCAAAATTTCTCTATGAAAATAGCCTACTTAATGAATTTTTGTCTTCTGTTCTATAAATAACTATAAAATCGTGTGGGTTTCACTATTATTACTTACATAGCCTCCTACTATTATTTTTAAAGGATATTTTTGATTTATGAAGAAACTGGAAAAAAATGATTTAAACGCCTTGAAAATGTGATCAAATCAGATAATTTTATATTATTTCATCAAGGATTTCCATTATAACATGTTTTATATATAAATTACATAATTTTTTTTCTTTCTGCGTTTCTAAATAAGTTGAGATTCACTTTTTTGCGAAGGGTTACATTTCGAGAAATTATCCGTAAAAAAGTAGATAGTCTTTATGCAGAATGCCCATAATTTTGCATGACTCAACAAAATTTGCAGTGAAACGATCATATGAAGGGAAAATTGATTTGAATTATGGAAAAACATGCCAACAGCGTCGATCATTTGGGGCCACAATTCGAAAATTCAAGCCATATGTTTCCATTTTCTATCGCCATTGATTTATTCGACTTTTAGTTCGAAAGAATGCCCCTCAACAAGACGACAGTACATATAGATTTTCATACGATGGCAATCGTGACATAATTGCATTAATTAAACAACAACCTGTTGCTAATTTTCATTGGAGATAACTTTTCTCGTTTTTCTCTCCATTTGACTAAAGAAAATGCAGAAAACTTGAAAACGTTTTCACGCTCGTCGCTCAACTATAAATGATATCATCGTCTAACCATGTTATGTAATTTAAATATTAATTGATCATTTAATGAACATAATAATAATAAGTCAGTGGAACACAAATATGACTTTGAAAAAAATATTTTTCAAATTGAATTAGTCAATGTGGCTATGGAAAAACAGTTGAATAAAATCAAGTTACCTATGAAAGCCATCTAGATTTGTTTTATAGATAATTGCAAGGCCTACTTGGAGAAAAAAGTTTCAAAGGTGACCTCAATAACCTAGTCTATTATCATTAAGATAAGGAGAGTCAAAAATTGTAGGAAAAAAATCGTCTAGGATTGCCGAAAAGAGTATTCAAACAAAATATTTATCTTGAGATTACGAAGGCTTTTAAGCAAGCAAACAAAATCGATATTTAAATTTTTCATTTTTTTTATACGTACGTAATACGTAGTCATTGAAAGGTGAACTTTTTTTAAACAGCGCGAGACGTTTAATTGACGTAGCCATTAAAAGCTCTCGTTTTGTGCATTTGTTTGGGTGCAACTCAGTCGACTCACATGCAAAGCAAAAAAAGACAGATAACAGCGTAAAAAACGAGAATAAATTCTCCTGAGCCAACTAGCGAACGAGAAGAAGGTTAATGAACGTTCAACCTTGGTAGAGAATATGCCACAAACAGAAAGAAAGACATTCATTTTGCATCTGGCCACACCACTGCATCCACTGGTGAGTTTTCACCGAATTTCCAAGGTTTTAAGTCATGTACGCAAACCAGAACCCTTTCATCTTCCCAACTGGGAAATCCCAAGGAAAGAATGCAAAACATTCAGCACCAAAGGTTAACAAATTCTTGTTCCTGTCATTGAAGAATCTGTCAGTGACGATAAAAATTAAGATAAAATTAGTTGCGTCGAGCACTTGATAAAAACAAGTTTGTTCAAATCAATAGCTAATTATAGCAATTAAATCGTAAATTGTTAATGTTATTTTGTATGTACTTATTGTACGTATAAAGGTTATCATTGTTTCATTAAAAATCGGTGTGTAAACAAATTTATGTAAGAATTATTAAAGATGCACCGGTCTTTTACTTAGGTAAATTATTCAATCCAGTTAGTAATTAATTTATTGGAGAGTTCTCGAGTTAATTTAAACCACGCGCCAAGACTTTTTAAACTCTTACAAGGAAGGTATCTTAGGTGTTCATTTCTAATTTTGGTTAGGTATTTTAAAATATGATATTTTGACGTGATAACGTTTTATAAATTGATGAATTAGGGCGACATGTTTGAAACAGTGCGGCCATTTTGTAACGTTACATTTGAACCTGTGTGTGCAAGCGAGAACGCGATACAAGTGATAGAGAGGCATGCTATTTATTGGTGAATCCTAGGCAACGTGGTTTGTGTTTTTCTTTTCTGATTACATTTTGAAAAAATTGTTAATTTTCAATTAACTCCTTCTTTGTATTATACAAAATAATGATAATTCAGTGAAAATAATTCAACTTATAAAAGTACGCAATTTTTCATCAATTAGGTTTTCTTTATGACGTTATCATGTAAAACTATCGTCCGTAAACCGACTTTACAGACAACCAATTTTTTATCAAAATCTAAGCACCTAAGGGTCTCTCAAAAAGAAAAAAAATGTTTTTATGTTGTCCAAAAATTGATACTTAAGTAGTTTATATTCAGATTTTGTGCGAAAAAGAGCTTTTATTATCAAGACATATATCCAATATATCCATTTTTTCATTATCCGTTTAAATTACCCAGAAATATAGGTATTTTTAATTTTCATAACTTTGCAACATTTCATTACAACAATCTAAAAGGAGGGATTTAAGGGATTTTCACCCTCTATATAAAATATTAATTTTTGTTTTATTTAAAATTGCAATCGCCCATTTACTAGGCTATATATGCGCCCCTCATTCAATACATTTTTACAATTTTTTTTCGGTCTGTTAGTTTATCAGAAGCAAAGCAAAAAAGAGTACCTAAATCAAACAATTATATAAGATGTGATGGTTTTTGTTTCATCTTGTCAACAATTGGTTTTGAAAAACAGGATGCGATGCCTTTTTTTAAAAAAGTATTACTTATTTACAAAAAAAAATATTTTAGGTTAAATTTTAGTTAGGAAAGCTAAAATGTCTCTCATATTTCTTCTAATTCTAATCTAGGCTTATAAAGCTATATAGCTATATTTAACTTAATCTTGTAAAAGATTCACCTTACGATGAATTATTCTAAAGTTATGAAAATTAGAAAAAAATATACCTATATTTCTGGGTAATTTAAATGGATAATGAAAAAATTAATTAAGGCACACCTTAAAATTGATAATACTAAGAACTCGTTTTGGCGTTAAAATTTGTAATTTAATTATCTACTATCAATTTTAGGAGACCATAAGGAAGAAATAATTTTTTTTTGAAATTAGATAAAACCTAATATCTACCATAAGTAAAAAAAAAACCATATAGCATAAATGGTTGGGAGGTGGTAATATTTTGCTTCGTTTTATTATACGGATTACTAAGCGGGGAGAGGGGTTCTTCTTAGTGCGTTATCTATATTATTTAAAGACATCCCCAAATATTTCTACAATTAGCATATGACTTCCATTATAGAAAAATATTATAAGGACCAAATTGGTAGTAAATTTTCTGTTCTTCAACTTTGGACTCGACTCAAAATTTTTAAAAGTACAGAAAACGCGATAATATCAAAAGTTCGAGTTTTCCATGTATTTTTATTCGAGGGTGTAAATTGGAAAAATAAATATTTTAGTCTCCTTTACAGATTTTTCATTCTTTAATTTAAATTATTTTTGTTTCATTAAAAATAAGTGATTTTCTCCTAACTTCGAACGATATAAAACTACAACCTTTTTTATCATTTTTTAGGAATTCTAACAAAGTTCAATTCCAATTGTGATTACGTAAAAATTTCAATAACGCAGTATTAAGGAGTAACTTTGAATGCATATTTCAACCCCTTAAAGTGTTTTTCTATTAAAATATGAACCACTTTTAAATAAACTAACATGTTTTAAGCGACGGGGGGTGAGGGCACTATCTTTCTTAGAAGGCTACAATTTTAAAAGTTTTATTACAATATTTGTTAGTTCAAAAATTTTGTTTTAAACACTTCATTGCTGAAGTTAATCATTTGGATTTCCAAACGTTCACCCAACTGTTTATTGATTACATCACTGTTGCTTAACTTATCGATAATTAGGGTTTAAATCGCGATCAACTAGAAAACAGATAACTGATAAATTAAAAGTAAAAAAGTGTCACGACTTCTGCACCTGAATTATGTAAGAAAACGCAATGAAAATAGAAAATGCACCGAACACGCAATTACGTTGAAGGAGAGAAGAAAAAAAATAAAATTGTATATATAGATATACATCAACCATATCATAGCCTATAAAGATCTGCCTCAACAACACCAAAAAAGTAAAAGTTAATTTTCTCGTTGTGTAACTGTTAATTTTAAGTCTTTTCTTCGTTAACGTAACACTAAAGTCAACAAATTGAGCGCAGCACCAGCCACTAAACTAACCAATAAAATTAGATGGGAAGACCAAAAGAAGAAAAAATCTTTTGCGACTTTCTTTCGTCGATTTGGTGTTTTCACTTATCTGTAGGTGAAGGTGTAGGTATCTTATTGGTAAGAGCCAACACATAAAACGTATTTGTCTTCCTGTTTTCATATCTTACGTCATTGTTTTTCTTTCTTTGACCCACAAGAAAATTGTTATTGCCAATTTGAGTCTTATTATAGCACATATACCAGTGCATAAAGATATTATGAAATTGATCATTCAAATTTCGGTAGAAAAATTATTTATTGAAAAATCACAATTTTTTTCATTAATAACCTTGACACATAGACCTGATCCATTAAAACGATCAGTCAGTTTAATTTTCAAATTATTTTGACATTTTTTCCAGTTTAGTGATAAATCAAACAAATTTTTAGTTAATTAATTCAAATTTATCTAATTTGTAAAACAAATTTTTGAAAAAACCGATTAATTTAACTTTTAAAAAAGACATTGAAAAAACTTACCTTTACAGGTGTGTACACAAAAAGTTGATCGAGGAAAGCCTTGGTCGATTATCAAATGTTCTGAAACAATAATAAAAACAGTTGAACTATTGAATAAAAATAATTAGTATTGAATTTTTAAACAAATACAAGTGAGACTTAAGAATATGAAACTTAGGTTATATTTTTATTTATAGGTATATTTCATAAACTATGGGTTTTTACGAAAAAATTATTCTTAGTAAAATTGTAAATTATAATATTTTCTACAAAAATTATTTTTGCAGTTTCTTTATATTTTCAATAGTTTGGAGATAAAAATCTTCAAAGAATACTTGATTTAATTATTAAAATTGTTAAATAAAGAAAATGATTGATTTTAATATAAAAATATAGAAGCAGGTACTTAGTCAAATGATACATTATAAAATGATTACTAAGGTTTCCATACAAAAAGTTGGCGTATGAAAAAAAATCAATTGCAACAGAGAAACAGAGAATGTGATTCTTTTGTTTATTGCTCTCGTTGTTTAAGTATGGATTACCAGAAAATTGTTTTAGCAAAGTTAAAGAAAATTTCGATTGTTTTAAAATTTTTTTCTATTTCTGATGGTTGAAAATTTATCAAAACTCAGAAGAATAAAATTAAAAATTATAATGCTTTTTTCTCGTAAACTATAGGTTCTAAACAAAATATCATAATTCAAATGATATCCTTGAGAAGTTACCAAAAAAATGATTCCCATTTTATTTCAAATTTAACGCTCAGGGCTTTAATACAATACAAACACATAATCTTATACTTAATATCTTTTTATTAGTTAATCTCGAAAACTACTGCTTTTTATGAAAAAAGTGTTCTTGGTAAAATAAAAGATTATAATAATTTCTACTCAAGTAGTCTTACAAAGTGTAGTCTTACAAAAGGAACAAAACCAGCCAAAAGCTGTTTAAAATTTAAGCGCTTAAAACTTAACGATACAAAAAAATAACCTTATAAACTTCACACTTTTTTTATATCTAAAAAATTAGCTAATTTTACCTAAAAAATGTCCTTATTCAAATGAAAGAAAAAACATGTCTTAACAGAGTTGTCTGAAATTTGTTTTTCTAAGTCTGTTTATGAGTAAATCAACCAATTACATAAGATGTGATGGTTTTGTTTCATCTTGCCAACAATCGGTTTTTGAAAAACAAAAAATGCGATGCTTTTCTTTTATTTCTCCAAAAATTGATTTTCAAAAAAAAAAACATTTTTTGGTTAAATTTTTGTGAAGAAAACTATGTTTATATTTCTGTTTCATTTCTTCTAATTCTAATCAAAGCTTAAAAAGCTATGTTTGACTTAATTTTGTAAAAAAAAGGTAAAATTCTATGAATCTATATATAATCATTTATAATTGAAGAATGACTTCTATTTCCGAGAACCCATATCGTTGCACCTCAAATTCACATTGCATAAGTGCAGCGATAAGTTTTCCCGTAAACGGTATACGGCGTGACACACATTCGAAAATGGTCGACCTGAAAGTCTCTCTTGAAGAGTGATAGTGAAAGAGGTTGACGCATTAGTTATTAGACGAAAAAATTCAATAAGTTAGCAAACATTTCACCGCAACGCGGAACGTTCGAGAAGAAATTCTTGCGTTTCGATCGAAGAAAATAATAATAATAGGCCGAGCTCGATCGAAATACTGTATGGTGTAACATCTGGTTTTCCACGGTATGATGCAACAATCTCCGTCCACGGCGAAGAGATTTTGAATTGAATCGAATCGACGCTTCTAGAATATTCCGTTTTAGATTTTACTGCACTACCCGTATTATGATAATAATTTCCATGAGCGTATCAAAAGAGGAGGACACTGTCCCCTCCCCCTCTAAACCAACAATTTATTTAACAGTAAGAACAAAAAGGTCCTCTAAACCAAAAACTAGGCACGTCCATGATAAAACCTAATGATACACGTACCTACATACACACATAATTTAAAACAAGAATTTTTACAGAAAACGAGTTTTGTTGTATCCACCTGTATTCATTTATATCCACCAATTTAGAACTGCAACAAGCGACTAAACAAAAACAGACTTTCATCGTCTCTCGTTCCACTCACATCACTTTCATCGCATAAAATTATACACCTATTAAAAAAACGACAGATTTGTTAAATCAATCACGACGAAAATGTGCAATTAATTGATTAATGATCAGTCATTGACCATGAAGTCGACATTTTTTTCAATATGTGTAATGTAAATTTACAATAGCAAAAAACACGAAATATCATTTCTCATATATTACATTATAATAATATGGAGCCGAAAGGAACAAGTTTTCGTGTTGAGTTTATTATAAAGAATCTTAATTTTTATGATCACCACTTGTGACTTAAATGGCGTTTATGTTATAAAAATGAAGAGAAAAAAATGTTTGAGGTAAAAAATACCACGCCGATTGTTGCTACTTTGGGCCTTGTTGACAAATTGAAGGTAAATGTCAAGATTTATTGTGGTGAATTCGTTTTGTTTAAAAGAAAATATATGCATTATTAAATAAACAACATTGCACCGATTATTTATTGATGGTCTTCCACTAAAAATGCATTTCAGATGCTTCGATAAAGACAAAGGTTCTTTGTTATAAATTGTTATAGGTATATCACAATATCTAACGCATTTATAACCAAAAATCAGAATATCAAATAATTTTGGGCTTTTTTCCTAAAATAACTTGAGCTTTAATTTGTCAAAGAATTAAATGTTCCATCTTAATGTTTAAGACAAAATTGCAAGTTACGATATCCTTTAGTATTACCTGTTGATCGAGATAGGACTTCACATAAAGGTATTGCCATTCTCTTTAAATGATATCTTATTTATAGAACTCGATTAAAGGATAGATACAGCTTGATAACATATAAAATGCTTCTTCAAAGGTTTGCCTTCCCCTTGAATAAAATTTGGGTATCAACCCTGGATCTACGGTTTTTTCGAATCGTTACAATAACTTGAGAGTGGCTAACTTTCTCCAACGTTTAAGATAAATTATCCAAAATAACTCACAAATATATAAATGGGTGGCATTTTTTGTGACTGGGAGGAGAAATAAGAATTCTTTGGTAAATTTGCGTTCTTTATTACCTATAAGCAAATAACTTTTATTTTTGTAATTGTAG
This sequence comes from Sisyra nigra, assembly GCA_958496155.1. Taxonomy (NCBI): domain Eukaryota; kingdom Metazoa; phylum Arthropoda; class Insecta; order Neuroptera; family Sisyridae; genus Sisyra; species Sisyra nigra. Next base: position 26,933,193 of record OY292315.1, read on the forward strand.
TTTTGGTGCCCTTTAAACTGCCACCAGTGCAGGTTTGCCCCCCCTCCCCAGCTGCAATGTACATTTACAGTCACATTTAAATAATAAAAGATCAGATCATTACAGGCAAATAAAACGAAGAATTTACGATCTTTTTAGTTCAAAGTTTAACCAGCGATCGAGGAACTTTTTGAACAATTACCCCAAAATAGGTTAGCCTAAGTCGATGTTACCCTCTCATTTTGAAAAAGAGGTAATGTAAATGTAAATTAAAGATTATTTATTGAACTAAAAATGTACATGGAATATAAAAAAAGATCTATGAAAATAATATCTTAGTATGTAATAGACAAATAAAATAAGATTGTTATATTGGAATAAACAAAACAAAAATTAATTAAAAGCTTTCCTCTTCAGGTTTCGGAAAATTGATGTTGCTTTATGTTTCACACAATAACTTCAAAAATTGTGGCTTTCTGATTAAAGTTTCTTTGTTACCCTCAAAAGTTTCATTTTTACCTCGTTTGGAGTAATTTACTCCAGTTCTCCGACTGCTGAATTAACCGAACCATAACGTTTTTTTTTTTAACAAACTAAACTTTGGAAAAATTAACATTAACCCTCATAAAAACTTTTGTGTTACCTACATTAAAGTACCAAAAATTACCCTGATAAAGTAATTAATTTCACTCTAACTGATTTGGTTGTGAAATCATGAAGAAAAAATGTATTCCAACAAAATGTTTACAATATTATAAATTTTGTTAGATCACGAGTGCTGTGAATTCCTTTAAGCCAATCAAATTAGAATTATAAAAATCAAGCAGCCCGAGCAAAAACTCGTTATTAGTTTGTTTACACTGAAACCAGTTTTTGTGCGAGGAATCCTCCTGTAGCTCCTAGATATATAACTAGTGTTTTTATTTTAGTAAATTCTATAAATAAAGACCATAACGACTCCACACACAGCCACAAGCCTTTTCTTTCATTTGAATCAAAGCTATAATATTTGTGATGATAAAAACCATGAATTTTGAATGACTTTTCCTCCATTATGACGCTCAAAAGCTTTCACTTTCCATCGTCTTGAATCATTGTCATTTTCATTAAAGCAAACAATTGAAAGGAAAAAAATTTCGTGATCCAAGATAAGACGAATCCGGATATGATAATAAAAGCAAATTGATTGGACGTCATGAATGCATTGCGACTGATTATAAAATTACAAATGTTCAAGTTTTTTTTGCTCATGTTATCAATAATAATAATAATAATAATATCATAATAATACCTAAGTTTGCATCTATTTATGTATCAATTATATAACATAATATGCAAAAGTTACTTTATCTATCAAACATTGTCATCTCGAGAAATATTTACATATTTAATTGAACATATTATATATAAAGAAAAAGTGAAGAAATGCATTTGTTTCTAACAGCCCTCTGACCGTTAAATGTCTGATATAATAACAACTAGAAAATGTTCTAGAACCTCTTTGTTAATTAATCATTTAATAAGCGGTTATCTAATTGTCATGTTAAGGTAAATAAATTAATAATTGGTTTATTTATTACATTTATTATTACATGCAAAATTTTCCGGTCGTCTTCTTTACTATAGAAACCTAATCGATTTTCAGTTGGGAAATTTTCTTAGAAAATTTACGAAATGAACGGAAAAACACTGGGTTGATGTGCGAACAAAGGCAATCCGAGAAGTGTTCGAATAAAAGATTCCTATTATATATTAATTTGAATCCTATTATATATTTAAAACCATATAGCTAATGACCTCGAAGGAAAAAAGTGCACAAAGTTTACGTTCTATAATGTCTTTTTCCACAACTGCGAAGGTTGTGGTTATCAGCGACGATCTGAATGCTGCAACCCATCGTCAGTCAATTCTTGTTTTGATTTTTTCTTCTGGGCGTTATTGCATTGATAACCTGCCATCAGCTATCAGTAACATTTTACACCTAGTGAGCTAATAATTAGTTGGTATTTCAAACAAAACAATAAAACTAATAATCTTGTTTGAATTTAATAAGTAAGTGTTGTCGAACCTTAGGAATCTTAACGTAGGGCGAAGTTTTCAAATCCATTTAACCCATTTTTGAAATTAAATCGAGCCAAAATTGTATGCTCGTATTCTTAATGACAACATATACATCAATGATCAGATTTGCTAATTGAATAGAAAATTTTCCTGATTTACCTGGATGATAAGGATCTTATCAGGTTTACCTCATAAGGATAAAATCTGTCCAGTGCCTTATCTGGACCATATTAGGAAAACTTTAAAGAGTTATTTGGCATCAGGCTTTCCTGATCAGGTCCATTCTTCTCACGATAAACTAATTGAAAAAAATAATAATAATTGGGTCCATCTGAAGTCCTTCTTAAGATGATCTTACTCAAAAAAAAGTTTGATTTGTCATAAGATATTCTTGATCAGGTTCATTTCAGGATGCCCTTTTTTAAAAAGAAGCCTATCACTCTCAGATTCTTCTTAAAACGATCTTCAAAAACCATTAACTATCAAATATTTTTGAGTGGGTCCTTTATTGAAAAAGAAGTACATTAATCTTCGGTTTTGAATTCCTCGGTTGCAAAGTGTTCATTAACTTTCATAAAAAAACTTAACAATTCGTTTTGACACGAACCTATAAAGGCGATCTTGATCAGAACCACATACAATTATCTTAATAAGGACCTCAGGAGGCATCTGCATTTCATCCTTATAAGGTTATGGTACTCCTGATCTTAATCGTATAAGCCATAAGGTAATCCTGATAAAAAACTTTAACAAAATAGCATTCTGATAAGGATCTTAGTCATATGCCTTGCATTCATATCTGGTTCCTCATCTGGTAATCTTAATTTGGACCTAATCAGGTTTTAGAATTAGCTTGATAAGGTCTTTATAAATAATACTATTTGAGTTATTGATCCTCCTTGGTAATAGAATCAAAGTAATACAAACATGAGGAATTAATAACCAAAAGATGGTAATAGTTGCATTTTGATCGAATATGGCGGATATAAACCCAGTGTTGGTATTATATTATTATTTATACAAGCATTGTCATTTTCATGACATACTCTTTTCGCGGTAAGAACCCAATAATATAACCAGAAGTATTAAAGTATCATTAGGTAATAATAAAAAAATAAAATTTTCAACTATCGGAATGTAATGGGATCACCAAAAGATTAGTATTCTATTGAATCGATTTCTGATAAATTTATATATTTCCCAAACGATTTGTAAAGATTAAAATGCACAAGAACATTATTCTATTTAAATCGATCAAGTGCAAATCAGTCACACAAAAGTTTACTCTTAACTTGTGTAAGCTAACATTTTTATAATAAGAGCAAACATTTCAAGGCTTTCATACGACTTCCTCGACAAAAAACCTAAGTTCAACAAAACAAATTTCAACTTTTTTTCGCCTTATACAATTACACAAGCAGTTTGTTTTACAATATAGTAATTTTAACGTTTTTTTTTCTGTTATTTCAGAGCATCACTCATGTGTTACGAGAGGCAACTTTCCTCACTCGAATGCCACTGAACATGCTGATCAAAAGCACGAAAACCGAGCCTCTCGTTGAAATGACGGCCAAAGAGTTTATGTTTGGGTACGAAAGTGCTTTGGTGACTTTAGGCAATAAAGTTCTGACCAATTGGATTTCGTTTGATAAACTCGGCCTGATCGATCGGGTAAGACATTCATTTATTGCTTCAGTAAGAAAGATTACTGATTTTCCTTTCTTTTTTTTGTAGATGTACCACTTTAAGGGCGACTTCGAGACCATTTTCACCGGAGAGACCGATATAAGTAAGGCCGGTCTTATTGATACCTACCGTGGATCGACTCGACTTCCACAATGGCCTCAAGAAGAAGAGCATTGTAGTAAAGTTCAAGGCGCCTCGGACGGCTCTAAATTCGCTGGGTACATCAAAAAAACCGACGAACTTCGTTTCTTCCGTAAAAGTTTATGTAGAGCTGCTCCCATGGTACAGTTAACCTTACATTTTTAAACATTTCCAACAATAAGAAAATTATTTTTAAAATTTAGGTGTTTGTCAATGAGACCACCGTCAACGGATTGTCTGCCTACGAGTATCATTTCAAAGAAAATATTTTGGATAACGGAGCGATTGAAACCCAAAATAAATGCTTTTGTCGCGAGGGCCACTGTCTACCAAATGGTTTAGTGGATGTCACCGATTGTTATTATGGTTTTCCAATTGCATTGAGTTACCCACACTTTTATAAGGGTGATCCTTCACTTGTTGAAGCCGTCAATGGAAGTTATCCTAATAAAGAACGACACGAAACCTTTTTCTTTATTCAACCAGTAAGTTTATTGTCTTAAACAACCGATTATATACCTATTCGTATTTAGACACTTTTTTTTATAATTTTGTCTTTCTTTCTTATTTAAGGATTCGGGACTTCCACTGAATCTTTCAGTTCGCTTCCAGATCAACATGGCTCTAGGTGAAATTTCTCATATGGCCAATGTTAAACAATTCACCAACATGGTCCTTCCACTTTTATGGTTCGATATTGTAAGTTGAATCTCTTTTTCCATGTTTTTCCAAATTTAATTGTATTTCTCTTTCGTAGAATATGCCAGGTTTACCTGATCCACTGAACGATCGTTTCAAGCTCTACTTAAACGTGCTTCCCGTTGTCGAACAAGTTGCCATGTACATTTTATTCTTCGGCGGTTTCATCTTCATGTTGACAGTCGTCTACAAGATTTTATACTCAAATCGAACGGCCATCACTCAAGGGCATAACATCTCGAAGCATTGGCTCGATTCGAAAAATGGATGCATGCCGAAAAACATGGAAAATCGACTGAACGACTATTTGAAAGTCGAGAAACGTAACAGTATGACGAGCAAAGAGCTCGAGGTTTACTTTAACGGCCTCGTTACGCCACTCAATCAAGATTTGAACGACGAACGGGACGAATTAGAGACTTTAAAGGAGGAAATCGTATAGAGTTGCCCATTCTCTATTACGAGCCATTTTTTTCATCTTGTAAATTTTCCCTCATTTACTCCCCCCCCCCTTATTATATATTCTTAATTTTATCTTTAAAACCATGTAAATATTCCGAAAGTTATACGACTTACTTATATGGTGCAAGCTTGAATTATTTTTTTTAAATATTTTATTCATTGGCTTTTAAAAATTATTTCTATTATTTATGATTGAAGACCTCGCGAGAAAAGTTAATTAGTATAAAATATAATGATTCTTAAACTTTTCGTGGCAAAGTTTCAACAAACTGTGCTTTTATATAAAAATTGAGTCCTTCATATGTTTAGATTTTATCGAATAACTAGTCTTCGATGAAATCAAGGGCTTGAAATGAAATTTAGTTAAATTAGTTCCATGACAATTTTCGTTGAAATGCCAGAAATTAATTGCGTTAAAATCCGAATTTTATGAAAAAAAAAAAACAAATTTCAAGTTATCACCGAAATTTTAAATGAAAATTAGTACCTTAGAACTCCTAGCTAAAAGCCTAGTGTCATATTTAAAACATAGTTAAGTTACCACTTAATTTTTTTATATAATACTACAATATATCATAAAAAAAGGTATTAAGGTTAGTTTTTGAGATTAATTTAAGCAATTACTACTGTGATAGAGACTTACTTGCGTATTTTTTTTTCTAAATAAGCAACAATGAGACTAATAGTGTATCAAAAAAAAAAAATTTTTTTTTGTAATAAATTATAATCGATACACCTAATATGCCATGTACATGGGAATTTACCTATAAATTTGCTCAAATTAAAAAAAAAAACGGTCGTACAATCCTGTGGCCTTTTCATCTACCCTTACATTAGGGGTGAACCGGGTCCCCATATTGTCGATCGGTATAAAATTTATAAAAGTAAGTTAATCTTTTATTTGTATAATCGAAAAATCTATTTATTTTCCAACAAATGTGATTTTCATGTAATTTTTTTTAAATAATTTATTAAGATATTGTACGTTTTTTTTTTGTTTTTGAAAAAACATTTCATGAGCAAGTCGTTGCAAATAGTTTTCAATACACGGCTTTATTAACATGTACTTAAAAGTATGAAGTTTTTCATGTTGTACGTGTACTTAAAATTGAAGAAATTTCATAGTTTAAAATTAGTGGGTTTGGGTTTTCCATTTTTATGATACATATACAATATTGCATTATATACATAGATTTTTTGTGACGATTTGATTGTGATTGAAACATTTTTTTTTTTGGTGAAACTTCTTTGATAGAAAAATATTTAGTCCAATATAAAAAACGCTACATCGAGTGTTCAAAAGTTAAACTTCATTAAAAATTTAAAATTCAAAGCGAAAAAAGTAAACTTAGATTGTATCATTGGAAAAACAACACTGAAATGTATCTTTTATTTATATTGTTATCATTTAGGAATCTTCAGTTTTTTTTAATAAAATTAATTTTTTATTCGTACCTTATTTAATTTGAACACAAAATATATAAAAAAATTGTATACAATCGAAAGAAGTTTCACTTACTACGCGTGTAGAGTAATTCACGCATTTTTTTTTTTAATTTTTGATTTGTTGATAAAATTGTTAACCGCATATTATATGTTAAGATTTTATTTTCAAGGTCAAAACATTTGTATTTTTTAAACAAAACGAATAAATCATTTTCAAAATAATAATGCACTTGTGATTTTTATTGGTTTTCCCTTAAATTGACGTTTCTATATACTTATCAACATGATTTTGTTAATTCAAATTTTTTTGAGACGCAACATTTGGGGATAAGGCATAAACGTTTATTTAAAAAACTCCTTTATCAACATTTTAAATTCGATAATCTCAAATATGAGAGTTTTAGAGGTAGGTCTTTAAAACTTTTTTTTTTGAGAATTTAGTTTGAATCCTTGCAGTTGTTCCCTACGTCAGTTCCAAATGTCAAACTTAACAATGGCTATACAATGCCCCATATTGGTCTCGGAACGTTACAAGTAAACATTAATGTTCGTAAGAAAATTAAAATAAAAAGTGAAATTTTAGATTAGCCAATACAAGATTGTAAATGTTATCAAAAAGGCGATAAATTTTGGGTATCGATTGATTGACACAGCCGAATTTTACCAAAATGAACACGCAATCGGTCTTGGAATTAAGGCAAAAATCGATGATGGTACAGTGACCCGAAACGAGCTTTTTATTTGCTCTAAAGTAAAAGCCCCGACAGAAAAATTCCAAATTCAAAATTTTGAATTTTTATGCTTGTTTCTAGATTTGGGATACAAGTGGATCGATAACGGAGGCTTGTCAAAAATCTTTGAATAATCTGGGTCTTGAATATTTGGATCTTTACTTGATTCACTGGCCAATGGGATTAACTGTAAGACCAGAATGAACTTAGAATGATATTTTCTATAAATCTGAAAGTTTAGCATAAACGAGGTGAGTCACACGATTTAAGCTTTGTGGATGTGTGGAGTAAAATGGAAGAATGTGTCGAGTTAGGTCTGACACGAAGTATTGGTTTGTCGAATTTCAATAGCTCCCAAATCGAACAAATTTTGTTTCAATCTTCAATTTATCCGGTTGTGAATCAGGTTGAAAATCACTTATATTTGAGCCAACGTGATTTGGGACGTTATTGTAGCAAATATGGTATAAAAATAATGGCTTATAGCCCTCTGTCTCGACCGTATGACGAACCTCTCTTTCCCGATGGTAGTCTTTTGGAGGAACAGCTCGTACAAAATTTTGCTTTGAAATATCGAAAACTACCATCTCAAGTGGCACTTCGTTATCTGGTAATTAATAAACTCATAAAAAGATACCCGGGTTTTCATAATAAAAGTAATCTCAATGAAGTAAAATATCTTGCATTTAATATCAAAAAAAATTACTGTAAAATTTTTAAAGCTCCTGATAATTTTATTCAACGATTTATGGTAAAGAATTTTTTCGATTAAAATTTTAAATTTTCACTATTTTTAGTTAAAAGTTGGTTGCAAAAAATTTAGATTTTCGTATTTTTATTTTTGTAAATAGGAACTAAATTATTACCAAACATCTACTGAATCCACTGAACTAGTATCCAGAAAAGAATTTTGTTCAAAAATTTAAACAATTCGGACTAAACTTGAAAAATATCAACTTTGAATATAATAATTTCTAAAGTAATTTTTGTAACAAATATATTAGATAAGGACCGTTTAAGACAGGAAGATTTTTAAGAAATTGTAGAATGTTATGAACTTTTTAAGATATTTTAAGTCGTGCTAACATTAAAGATTATATCACAATTCACGACTGAAACACAGAGAATTTCTATACCTAATCTATAATCTAGGAAAATCTTAGTCGTTGGGAATTGTATACCGAGTATACCACTATGAAATTCAACCACTATCATTAAGTAATAAGTGCGGATTCTTAGAATGAACTTAAAGGTTTCTTGTTGTTAATTAAACATTAAAGAAAAAATTCATATTAGTATTTTATACTGAAAACTAGATGTAGGTAGGTGTGATTTTTTTATCTTAAAATAACTTTTCACACTTCAAAAATAGCGACAAACAAAAATTCAAATATTCTCTATCATAGTTCATTAAAAATCAGACAGTTATCGAACTAAAAAAAAAAACAAAACTTAAGGCCCATTTAGACAATGCTAGTTTCTTGCCCGTTGCATGCAATAATATGGAAGTAATAATTAACTTGTATGCTGTATAAGTCACTTAGTGGCGTGGTTAACTAGATAGTTGCCCTATACGCTAGTGGTCCTGGGTTCGAATTCCAATGAAAGCCAAGGTTTTTTCTGGGTTTACGGATTCGGTGGTCGCTAATGACCATAGCAGTTGATGCGACCTTAAGTATATAAATTAATTTTAAAAAAATAACTTTTATCGTTAAAAGTTTAGACTCTAAACAATATGTAACATTTTTGCTTTATTGTGGAAGTTTCCATTCAAACCCGCTCTTAGTTTAAGCAGCACATACAGTAATTTTTTATGCAATGTTTGCATCGAATTATCTCTCATTTGCAATCATTATTGCAGTAAGTGAGGGTATGTTGACCATCGCCAGGGCCGTTTTTAACTTATTAAACTAAGGCCCTTGATACATTAGGATAATGAAGCTCCAATGACTTTCACCACTATAGCTAGGGATGGGCAAATGTATAAAATATATCGATATAAAATATCGTATCGATATTTACAAACAATATAGATAACAAACAAAGAAGACAAAGAAAGTAAAATAAGCAAAGATTTGTTTTTATTTCTTTATAGTCACATTATGTATATATTATAGATAACAAACATTAATATCGGTTATCGTTTGGTGATTTTATAGGAACTAAGCCCATATCGATCGCGGGGCCTGGGCACGTGCCCATATGAGAAATAGGAGGTTGATCGTTACTGATCTTCTAAGGCAAGAAATATTTAAAAAGTATCATTAAAAACGTTTTGGGTGAAAAGTTCTTCTATAGTTAATTTTTTCAGTGTCCCATGAACACGCATGGCTGAGATAAATGTCTATTATTTGATTAAATCATTGGAACCGAATTTTAAGATTCGTTGATTCATATTTTAAAATTTAAATGAACAACTTTTAACACGTTCGACATTTATTGTTAACTGACCACAAAACCAAATACGTCAATAAATAGCACGGGAATGTATATTATCTACAAGTAGGCGTTTTGACAAGTTAACACTTGATTAAGCGACAATCTCATAAGCATAATTGCACCAATGTAAACCAAAAACGCTTTCAATAATTTCTTTTTAATATTTGCATTCAAAAGTTGCATTCAATTTTATTATAAACTAGCTTATACCTGCGACGTCGTCTACGTAGGTTATTATGTTAAGAAAATATTCAATTTACAGCGGAAATCATTTAAAAAATTGAAAGCAAAAATATATTAAAAATAACCGGAAAAAACTTTGCGTAGAACATTTTTAACTATATGCCAAAAATTGCTCCTAAGTTGCTCCTTCAGAATCCCCTAATGCTCCAAGACCCAAGTGTATAGTTATTAGTTAATTAATAATTCATTTTTCAAAAAATTGTTCCTTAAATGTTCTTTCCGGATCCGCAATAACTCCAGGTCTATAGTTAATTAGTAATTCAATTTTTAAACTAATCATGCTTATAAGATACAACGGCAATTAATGACATCATAGTACAACAATACATCTATTAATAGTTAAAAATAATTAATTATTAAAAATATTGCATTATTTTGATCAGTTATTTGCGTAATAAAAAGAGCAGATAGAAAGCTTAAAAAAACAAAAACTTCAATTAAAAATTATTTTGGATTTTATATCGATTTTAATTCCTGAGTTGAAAATTTTTTTTTTTTATAATTTAAACTTTTTTGTCACTTGGTGGCTATGCAGTTCTGATAACACTGTGGTGGTAGACCATACGTGTAATTAACGTGGAGCTTGTACCGGGTACAATCCAGTGATTTACCCAACTTTGTTTTATTTTTCCGTTTCTTCAATCTAGGAAATCAACATTCCGTTTCCTCTTCAGCCTCCTTAGCTCTTTGGCTGCTGGTTGCGCTGCTGGAAGGGCGCTTATAGTAGGATTCCTATGCTCGGCGAATGTTGCGTACAGTTTCCTGTAGTCCTGCTGGATGACTTCCGATACCATTTCAATTTTTAAGTCGCTGTGCAGTGTTGAGCCCTTGACATACCAGGGGCACCCTGTTATGAGTCTGAGGGTTCTGTTTTGAACCACTTGTATGCGGTTGATGTGACTGTCTGCAGCTGTACCCCACATTTCACAACCATATCTCCATATTGGTTTAATTGTTGTGGCGTACAGTATTCTCTTGAGGTGGAGCGATAGTGTTGAATTTTAACCAATTAGGTATTTTAGTTGGTGTAGGCGTGCTAGCGTGCGTGTGACGAGAGTCTGTACGTGTGCTCTCCACGTTAGTTTATGGTCGAGGGTGAGTCCCAGATATTTTATTGTGCGGAGGTTGGCACTTCTTCACCATTGATTGTTATCGGGTACGGAGTTGTGTTTTTTTTTATTGAAAATTTAACCAGTTTTGACTTGTTGGTGTTTATTGTTACTCGCCATTTTTTGCACCAGTTTTTTACCTTGCAGAATACCTTGCCCATACTCCTGCAGAATTTTTTTTTTAAATTTAATTATTAATTAATTATTAACTACACACCTGGAGCAATTACAGACCCAGAAAGAGCATTTAAGGAGCAATTAAAAAAAAAAACGTAAATAAGTGACTATTTTGTATTTTACAGCAATTTTAATTTTTAGTTTCCAAATTTTTGAAAAATTAACTATTAATCAATTAATAACTATACACTTGGAGAAAATGCGGATTCTGAGGGAGCAATTTTTTGGCATATAGTTTAATAAAAAAAATTTTACTCGCTAACTTAACTCTTTCTGGTTAAAAAAATATATGCTATAATGAAAGGGAGTGTTGAAATGTAATTTGATTATTGTAACGGTTGTACCTTAAAAATGTATTTTGAATTTGTATTTACAGTAAAATATAAAAAAAATGCTAAGAGAGAATATTTAAAAGAGCTTTAGAAAATATTTTAGAAACAAAAAAAAGTAGAATTCAAAACATATTTAATTTATTCTAATATCTCGCTTAGCTGCATGAAGTCGTACCGCGTACGCTCAAATATGAAATAATCATTAGGGAGTGGAAGGAGAAACATTCCCCCACTAGAACACTCTAGTCACTGCGCATAACACCGTTTGCCCCCTATATCAAAGCAATGAAAGAACAACGAAAATATACGCGGTCTGCTTGGAAAAATTGCAATTTTTAAAACTTTAATTACTTTGTTTTTAATGAAGATATCGTAATAATTCTTTTTTTAGATAAGGACCAAGTATATATAGAAAGTAAAGCAAAAAAAAAATGATAAAAATCTATCCAGTAGTTTTTGAGTTAAAAGCGAACATTGGAAAACAGCTATCATTTTATTTATATAGGAGATGTCCGCGAGTAAACAGTTGCATACAGTCATCATACATTCAGTTATTGCTCTTGTATGTACAAGAAAATTGCATCGTCTAAATGAGCCTTTACTAAAACTAATTTAAACAGTTAATAAGAAGTTTCATTTTATTTGAGATTACTATTTTCAACCCATGTAAATCTATCTCTACTTCTCAATCTAAAATAATTTAACAAAATGAAACTTGTTCCAGGTGCAATTGGGGCATATTCCAATACCAAAAGCCAGTCGTACAAAACATCTTTTACAGAATATCGAAATTTTTAACTTTCAATTTACAGGACCCGATTTTAACACATTGCATAAATTGGATTATGGACTGCGACGATTTGTATTTCCATCGATGATGAATCATCCGTTTTATCCATTTCATGAATCATTTTGAATCATTGAATTATTTGAAAATGAAATATTTTTAAAAGTACAATAAAAAAATTACCAATAAGAAGTCTGACTTTATTTAAAAACAATAGGTAATTGAAATATTATTTTTTCAAAACATGATAATATAAAATTTCCTTCGATCAAATCACTTGGTAACAAGAAAATAATGGCGGAAACAAATGGTATTGTGATATCAAACCTAAAAAAGGCTTAAGTGAAAATTTTGATTTGTACCAAGAATGTCACTGTTGGAAGCGTTAACGTTTCTTAATTTTATGATGTACACATTCATTCGAAATATTATCGACAATGATAATCAACGGTTAACGACCGAGCCAAGATCACATTTGTACCCGCCACGTGCCGGCAACAATTGCAATAATAAAACGGATTCAAACGTACAAAGTCGGCATCGAAAACTAAGCAAAAGCAAAAACAAAATCAAACGTATCAACGCCGTACGACAGGCCGAAACTAAAATTCTCCAGGTATTTAATATAAAATATTCTTGGAAAATTAACAATTAAAGCTTTTTTAATTTTTTGAAGAACCAAAATATGGAAGAAACGATTAAATCCTCATCATCTACATCATCAGATTCCCAACCCAATAAATCAATGGCTTCTCAGGAAGTACCCAAGACGTCAGTGTTGCCACCAACTTCCCCTAATAGTTCTCAATATCAAAATTTCATTCGACTCTATCAATTATTTCCCCAATTGCATCCTTCAACGATAAGTGGAGCTTTGAACTTATGTAACAACGACTTAATTCGAACCATTGACAGTATTCTATACGCCTTGCAATATCGTTCCTATCTGATCGCCAAAAGCAAGGGTTATCCAATTGAATCAACGAGTTCTAATTCGTTCGTCATTCCATCAATTTTTAATCATCGCACTACAAATCCTGCTTTTTATAACTATTTTGCTCAGAACAATCCTTCGGTCAATTTGAATAACTTCGCACAACCTTCTACCAGCAGTTTTAACTATGGTCAATATCCACTTGTATCCTCACAACCTTCGAATTTAACGGCCAAAGCATGCGAACCTCCTTTGAAGGTTCCGTTCAAATTGGAAGTGAAGCCGGATGAAAAGCCAAACGCTAGTGTTTCGGGTGAGAAAAATTAGGGTTTAAAGTAATTTTGTGATCATAGCACAGCATATAGATAGAAGATAAAAGTTTCACTCAGTGTAGGCTTCTTTGATTTCGATGGTCTTTTACGGATTTAATGCATCTGTGGGGAGTCTTTATTTCTTGCGAGCGACAAAATAGATTTTTTACAATTTCATATTATAGAGACTCATTCAGTCAAGTTTTTGCATATTATGTTGGTAATGAATCAAGCTTAAAATTTGAACTTCATTTGAAATTACTTGATATTTGAATATTAACATTTGAGTTGAGTTTAACATGATTTTAAGTCAAATAGTGAAAATCTAATCTCATGAAAGTAGCAATTTTTTTCTATATGGTATTAGCAATTTTAGCACTATAATTACAATGTTGTAATTCTATCAAATACGCAATAAATAATATATAATACGCTATAAAATTCTATGCAAGTGCCAAAAATGACCAACAAAGACCCGGAGTGAAACTTTTGCCCTCTATCTATATTCTGTGATTGTAGCCACATGTGTCACGACTTCACGGACTGTAGCTTCGAAGCGTTGTCGGATGGCTGGTAGTTCGGATCAAAGGTTGGACGTAAACAGTTTACCATCGAAAATATGTTTGGTTAATCCGATGGTGAGCGCGGCCGAGTATTTAAAAATGTTCACGGCTGAAGTGGAAAAGAGACTTGCATGTGACAATGATGAAAATTTGAATGAGATAAACCGAACTGAGAAAATGGTATTTTTTCCATTTTGTTAAATTATTTATCATTTCATTGGGATTTGATTTTTTTGGTTAATTGTAAGATTTTGGATTTGAACCTTTGATTTTCAGACAATGGAATGTCCCTTAGGAGATGCTTTTTGTAATGAAATATGTAAAAATTTATGATTTATTTCTAAGACCTATTAATTATAATTCTAAACTTTGTTATGATTTACTTATAATAATTTTGATTAAATAACTTGACTATTTTATCAATCTTCTTTTTCATGTGTTGAAAGTTTTGATGCAAAAAAATAATTTGACTTTTTATTTCAGATTTACCAAGAAATAAGAAATATATTTTACTTTGAAAAACTCAAAAATTATAGCAAAAATAATGAAGGGTAGAGCCTTTTAACGGGAGTAATTTTTAGGTATGATTTGTAATTGCAAACTTAGAATTGAAACCTTTCTTTTGATACGCTCATTTAACATATTCTGTCCCTTTGATAACTTGATAAAATTTTATAACTAGAACCCGAATTTATAATTATCTTTTTATATTATTCGTAGACCTAGATATCGTAGTATGCATAAGTTCAAAATACGCCTTAAGAAACTAAACAATCAAATTCATTTTTTTAGTGCTGCTGGACAAATATACTCAGAAGTCGGAAAAATTTGCTAGGTGAGGACGTGGAAAAACTGTTTTTTTTAGCGTACAATATAAAACTTTTTAACTACGAATACTATTGTAAAATTACAGAAAACCTTTGCCGTATGTCTCGACGTATACGCAGAATGATTTTGAACAATTGTTTACCTATTTATATAAGTAGATATATCGGGAATATAAAACGCAATTTTTTTTTCCCATTGCTTTATTTTTATTTGTAATATGTGTTCTAGTTAAATAACTTGCAAATATCCGTATTCTATATATTATTTATCTATATATAAGCGAAAAACGATCACTGACTTATCACGAGATCTCTGAAACTATAGGCCCGATCGACTTGAAATTCAACATAGTTACTCCTCTTACCACGTAGACGCGTACTAAGAACGGATTTTACGCAAATCTTATTGAAAATGCATTTTTTATCGATTTTTTATCAATTTTTCGTCACGTGGTACAATTTTGACCAATGTGCTGCCAGGCTTTTGACATTGGTAAATTCATGGCTGCTTCAACGATTTGACACTGACGGCGCTAAGGTAGCATTTTTCTTGCCACTCCCAGCCACTCCATAGACGTCATTGAAGGTAAACAGCTGATCTAACCTGCACTGATAATATTAATCTTTTCTTTTTAATAATTGATTATTATACGTGACACTTGTATTATGTTCCTAACAAATTGTTTCACATACGCCACACGTAAATACAAATTTTATTGTGACTTCTTGGAAAATAATAGTACTTAGTACCTACTTATAAAATTTAACTCGATAATTGATTTGATTTTCACAAGTTGCTTTGACACTTTTGATTTTCAGCAATTATATAATTCATTATCTGTAATGTTTTCAAATATACCTAATACTTACGAAATATTAACAATGAGCTTAGAATATAGTTTAATAGAGGTGCGTTGTAAACCTTTCCAAATTGTCGAGATTTTAGATGACAGAGTGTGTTTATTTTCTAATATATCCCTATCGACATTCGGTAACGTATTAAAGTCTGACAAAATTCGAAAAAAGATTGTTGTCTATGTATTTAATAACTGAAATCGGTTCGGATGCTTGACTCAAAAATTAAAACGACTAAGCAGTACAAAAAATTAAAATTAACTTACAAGTTGCACTGTTTTACGCGACTTTTGTAGTACATATTCTAAAGAATAAACATTTTAATTTTCATGTTGAACTTAATTGATCCAGTCAAATCCAGTGAACTCTCGATAAGTTAAATTCCTAGAAA
The DNA here is from genome assembly GCA_958496155.1 of Sisyra nigra. Lineage (NCBI taxonomy): Eukaryota > Metazoa > Arthropoda > Insecta > Neuroptera > Sisyridae > Sisyra > Sisyra nigra. Next base: position 26,949,366 of record OY292315.1, read on the forward strand.
CCATAAATCTATAGCTAATTTATAGGTGGTTATCTTATCTATAGTTTGGCCCAACGTTCGCCAAACGTTCGAATTATCGAAGGAGTAGTTTTATTTATCCATTGTTCGATTCATAGAGAGTAAAACTTGGAGTAATTTGGGAATCCTCTGTAGTGAATATGATAACATCCTTAAAAATAAATATCGAAGTATTAAAATAACACCCGTAAGAATAAATAACCAAAGCATACAGTTCAACTTCAGTGATCCCAATTAGGAGTTTGGCTTAGAGAGGTGAGGGGCCGTTAGAACTTCGATACATAGAGGGAAAAATACACAGAGTTACAAAGAGATGCATTGGGACAAAAAAATATTTTACCTTATACACCCAACTTATAGGTAGTTAGAACGTATGTTAAACGTAAATTACAGGCAGGTAATAGTCCACTGAAAGATGACTGAACTGCAAATAGTGAGTATGCAAGCCAAGTATTAATATGAAGACAATTATTTATTTGGAAAATTTACGAATCCTAAGCATCCTAAAATGTCCTGTAAAATCTCCTAAGCATAGCTAAAATGACTTTTTTTATATTTTGCTATGACGTTTCTATTAATCAATCAGTTTTATTTAGCTATGTCCAGCAAAGCGGGCGAATATCAGCTAGGTGAATATATAACATATCGCAGAGACGATATTATTTAAAACGTATTTATTATTCTTATGAATTAATGTTTGCAAACCTGAAGATTATAACGATAATAGTAGTATAACAATAAGTTGAATTCCTAGAAACCATAAACCCATAGCTAATTTATAGGTGGCTACCTTATCTATAGTTCGGTTCAGTAAGCGTTCGAATTATCGAGGAGAAGTTTTATTTATCCATTGCGAGTAAAACTTGGAGTAATCAGGAAATCCTCTCCAGTGATATGATTTCATTCTTAAAAATAAATATCCATGTTCCAATAAATAGCCAAAGTCGACAGTTCGACTTAAGTGACCCTAATTAGGAGTTTCAGTTAGAGAGGTGAAGTCGTTAGGAGTTCATAGAGATTAAAATACGTAGAGTTTCATAAAGATGAATTGGAACAAAAAAAAGTTTTTAACTTATTCAAGGGTGTATCTTTTAGGGCGTTAAAAGTATGTCAAACGTAAATTATGGGTAAAAATCTTTTGAAATATGGTTGAACTGCAAAATTGTGAAATTTCTGGGCAGTTAAAATACGAAAATATTTATTATTCCGGAAAATTTACGATTTTTGAGAAATAACTATATTATCTTTTTATGTCAACATAACTGAAATACCTTTTTTATGTTTTGCAATGACATTTTCTATTAATTAATCAGTTCAATATAGCTGTGTCCCGCAAAGCGGGCGGGGATCAGCTAGTGATATTATAAACGCGAAAGTTTGTAAGAATGGATATTTGTTGCTCTTTCACTCAAAAAGTATTGAAAGGATCTGGATGAAATTCCCGTGGATAGACATGTTTTTTGATTATCACAGAGTTAAAGATTGATATGATTTTTGTAATGTGGTAGTTTGGGGGAGAATGATATAGGCTAGAATAATGCATGGTTCCCATGACAAAACAATTAAATCCTGCAGGAACCATACATTTAAAAAGTTTCGGTAAAGTTCGTGAAATAGAATTTAGCGCAATTTTCTGAAGAAGGCCTGTCAAATTTTACACAGTAACGAAAGAAGTTCTCTAAAAAGTTAAAACAAAAATGACAATTTTTACTAGAAAATAAATATGAATTTCAATTTCACACCCGATAAAATTAAGCATAACATTTTTTTAAAATTTGAGTTTTTTTATTGTTCATTGTCGAAGATGTTATTTAGAAATAAACGTATGAAAATAATAAACTAAAAATTTGAAAAAATTAACAATTACTTAACGGAACAAATTCTAATGAAGTTTTGCTAAAGATCCTGTAGGATAGCTATTAATCTATTATTTTAAGGGAAGATCCATTAATTACGTGAGGCGTTCAGGGGCTGATGGGATCGGGCCGAATTTCATCTAATCTTACTTTGGGGAAAGGGAAGGTCTCGCAAATAGCACGTATATTTTTTAAGAAAACACACGTTTTGAAAAATACCACATTAGATTGGGGGTTGGGGGTAAGGGTTATGCCAAATCTCATGACATCTTACCACAAGGGAGGGGGTGGGATTTCAAAAATCGCAAAAGACTCACGCAATTAATGGATGCCCCCTAAAAAAACTGAACGATTTTAAATGACATTTGGTATGAAAGATTTTCAAGTCCTAAAGGAATACAGGTATTTTTTTACTAAAATACGTATAGAAGCTGACAGCTAACATCTCTTTCTTGAAAAGTAGTTTTTAATGAATGTTGATGAACTCTTTGCATCTAAAGTCTGAAAGTATCTATCATATTTTTCTGTCAAAATAGATTATTTTTATATTGCGCTATGAAGGTAGGGAATCTTTTAATCATTCAGTTAAATTTAAATACACTCAGCGAAGCGAGCGGGTATCAGCTAGAATATATATATATATATATATATATATATATATATATATATATATATATATATATTCATTTAAAAATAATAATATAAAATGGATTATTGTTATTTAAAAAAAAAGAATAGTTTGTCACGATAGAATTTTTTACCTGGCGTAATAATAATTAAACATATAAATAATATGCACCCGAAAATTTAAGGGAATTTTTTTTTAACTTGAGTACTTAGTCAGTAGGAACATTGTTGTACAAATTATTTTAATCTATTTATATATATTTTTGTTAAGTTTGTGAGACTGAGAATTAAATAATAATTTATTACGTAATAGAAATTTTAAATATGTTTAAGTTTCGGTCGGACACTAGGAAAAAGTATTGCTTGTGCAATCGGCATTATATATATGTTTTACATTTGCCTACCCTATTGATTTGTACTTAACATAATGAATTTCGATAATTAATAAGTAGTTTAAGAATTTTATCTAGAAATTTTTAGAATAATGTTAGTTAAAATATTCTCATAACCTTTGTTAGGACGATTTTAATTTCATAGTGCAAAAAACTTGAAAAATATTAATATTAGTAAAAAAAAAAAAATGGAATCACTGATAAGTTTTCTGCAAAACCGTATTTAAAAAGAAAACTTTATATGAAAGTGATCTTAGTTTCCAAATTTCAACAGAATGCATCTTGGATTCTCAATTCAGTTTTAAAAAAGCGTTTAATATTCTATACGTTTGCCAGACCCAATACTGATAACGTTTTTGTTACCCTAATTGGTAAGCTTTAACCCTCTAATTTCAGCTACGTTATGACACCAATGACATTAAAAAAAAAAACCTTAACGATTAGACAGATACGTTACTCCAATCAATCACTTGAGATATACATTTTTTTCGATTAAATTCGCCACCGACACGAAATACACATGTAGAGACCATCGAAGATTACGCTTATTTTTATCCTTGAACACTTAAATATAAACCTCTCGAAACAATTAAACTTGAACAAAAAATTTATACATTATCTTATCGATTTCAAAACAACAGAAATGTAATAAAAACGCAATGTGCTCGATCATGTTTAATAATTTAAATAAAAATTGTCCAATAAGTAAATCATCTGATTTCATCAAAAATGAAATTTTCTCTATTATTGATTTTGCTGGTGGGTAAAACACTGGCAGCACCCGTTTTGAGTAAGACAATAATTTATTCCTACCACTGTGTAACTATTATAAATTTTTAGATGGCTGTACAATTCGAATATCTACAGACGTTCAACTTCCAGATCCTTTGATCTTAAAACCGGATTTCAATGAGATCGACGCATTTTTTTATCCGAATGCAAATGGTGAGATAGATCTCGTTCTATCTGACCAGGTTTTATTAGTTTGTCTTGGAGATGAAAATGAATTTAAAACGTCAGGCCTCGAAGGACAAAAATACGAAATTGTATCTTGTAGCGAAAACAACACTTTTGTCACCAAAAACTCGAAATCTTTTAAGTTTGACGAGTTCAAATGCCAAACATATCCTGAAAGCTCGGCAATTCGAACAGGAAACACTTGCAATGGCGACAAGACTGAAGTCAATATTGGATTTGAGATTCAAAATATGTTTATTGAACTGATCAATGTTTGTTTCGACGAAGAATTAATGACGACTGTATATAGTTTCGCTAATATGTCGAAGAGTGTGCAACTAGGGGTTGTGGGAGTTTCAAGACCTGATTTTCGAGCCGGTGATTTTTTCTCGGTACCGATTGATTCGTTGTATAATCGTCAACAGGAAGAGGACACTTTCACTTTTTTATTGGGCTCGGAACAACTTGCCCAGAAGTATATTCATGATTCGAGTGATAATTTCTTCTTGTCTCGTGGTCACTTTTCGGCAATGAATGATTATGTTTACGGTTCGCAACAACGTGGTACTTTTTATTATATCAATGCTGCACCTCAGTGGCAGGTTTTTAACGAGGGAAATTGGCTTGTGATTGAGTCTAGTGTCCAAAATTATGCTACTGATAACAAAAAAAATTTGCAAGTATATACTGGAGGATTTGATGTTGCTACGTTAACGGATATCAATGGAAATGAACAGAAACTTTATCTTTTTGCCAAGACAAGTAAAACATATTCAGTTCCAGTTCCACGGTTTTATTGGAAGGTTGTTTATCATCCGAGTGATTTAGCCGGGGTCGCTTTTATTGGATCGAATAATCCATATGAGTTTCATGAAGGTAAGGATGTTTTTTGTGAGGATGTTTGCGATCAGATATCTTGGGTGGATTGGAAGGAGCGGAAAAATTTGACCAAGGGATATTCGTATTGTTGTGATGTGAATGATTTTCGAAGAACTGTGACGGCTTTGCCGTCGTTTGATGTAGAAAGACTGCTCGTTTAGGTTCTTTTTTTCAAATAAAAAAATTATTTATTTTCATTGTTGTTTTTAATGTACTTTTATGTAATCTAATTGGCCGAAAATAGATGCAGTTGGTCGGATAATAATCTGAGTTGGATGAAATTTGTTCCTCATGCCAAAGCCGAGTGTACGCGAACAATATGTAAATATTATTTTCAGAAAGGCAAATGCAAAATTGGTTCAAACGAGTGCGATTTAACGAATGAAAAATTTTGTATGGCACCATTTAATGAGGTGATCCCCCTTTGTAATAGCGAAAAAGAATGTTTGTTTATGTTTCAAGTCTAATATTATTGTTTAAAATTTATGATACTTTAAAAAAGATAAACTATATTTTTAGATTTTACTCGAGCCCACTGAATATTTTTTTTGCTAAGGGTTGCTTCAACTGCGTAATCCCTAGGGACTATCAAATATGATTTTCCAATATATATTTTCTGGGCGTCCATTGGGATTCGATTCCAAAACTACTGGGGAAATAGGGCAAAAAACCTTAAGTTAATCGAGAAAGCAAATAGGTACTACTAATTTTATTAACAAAGAATTTTATTTTATTCTAAGAAGAAACTTCAAGTTAACTCAATTAGGAAAATCTGATGCCAATGATTTAATACTTTCTTTTACTACTATATACTTAGTAAAGTAATATTTTAATCGGATCGAATTTTCGATTTCGATCATTAACCGGAAATACATGTTTTGAAGTCCCATGAGTCCAAAAACGTGATTTTTAAAAACATGTCTGTGTGTGACAGCGATAACGCATCGAAAGTTTAAGACAAATTTCACCCAACTGGAGATATTACATTTAGTTGTTGTGCGAAGTTTTTGGCTGAAATCGGTTTACCGGAAGCTCCACTTTATTCCAAGAGATTTGATGCCTACAACTATTATTTGATACTTTTTTCTGGGAAAATTAAAACAAAGCTTTATCCGAATTTCACCAAATTTGAAATGAAGCCTGCATATTACATCCTGTTGTGCCGCGAAGCTTTTGGTTGAAATCGGTTGACCGAAAATTTAACTTTATTCTATGGGTTTTTGAGCTTTTTCGATTTTTTTAGAAAAAGGCTCCAACGTTAATCCTGCAATAGTTCTTAGACGCATGAATGCCTACAACTTTTTCCAGAGAAAATTCAGATAAGGAGGGTTCTGGGTTTAAGGTTGGCAGTTCTTATAAACATAGAATCTGTATGTTGAAGTTTTTTTTATATAGTTGTAAAGTGCCTATAGTTCTTTTATTCAACCGAGAGTTTCATAAAAGTAAGTCAAAGTAGAAAGTACTGTGACGCCTCGCAGAAGATATTTTTTTATAAGATCATCCTGATTTTCAAGGTTTTTGTGATATTATCAATATATTATACTTATTTAGATTTCGTATTTTTTTGCCGAATTGAGATAACAAACGGAGAGTGATTTGAACGAATAACATTTTTCTTATGATAAAATTTTTTGAAGGTATCCCAAAAGATAAAAAAATGAAAAATGTAAGTACTATATGTTATTTTATCATTAGGTATAAGTATATTAAATATTGAGATCAAACACAAACCTTTGTCCTTTCTAGCGTCCCCATATGTTTAAATTGCAAATAATCGCCATGGAGTACTATTTTCTCCTGTTTTTAGTCTCCTATTATCTTTAGAGTTAAATAAAAGTGGAATCCAGAAAATAACTTTTTTTAAAGTCTGATCGAACCCACGTCCTTTGACTTTCTGTTAGCCTGTTTGAGTTGAATTTCATGAATGTTTCGTGTTGCCATATGTACCTATTTGAAAAGCAATTTTTAGTATTTTCATCGTTCAAATATAGAACGTGCATCTGTCCAAATCCCTCTCTTGAACGGGCCTCGTCTTGTCCGCTTTCAGACCAATTCACGCTCAATTCGCCCGTCAAAAATACGCGCTTTGATAGCCGAGACTCATCACGGCTGTAAGTAAATAACGATCACGCATTTCTCGCAAGATTCGCGCGCAAAAGAAAATTCAAAACGTCGCTCGTAGTAACCGTTCTAGTCATTATTTCTATTTCACTCGTTCATATAAAACAATCGATCAGTATTTGAAAGATTTGTCTCAGTTAAAAGTCTAATTTTTTCTTTCAAAATGAGTTTAAGTCAAAATTTCCTCGCTACACTGACCAGCAAGTTCAACAATAGTGGCAATGAGATTGGCGACAAGGAAACGTCTGAAACTGAATCTGATGGGGAAGATGACGACTCAACCGACACGGCAGAGTCGGATTTAACCGAGGAAATCGTCCACAATGAAATGGAAAACTGTTCGACGCTTTCCACATTCTTCACTTATTGGTAAGTTGGAAAATTACTGTTCAATTGATTATAATTGCAAAAAATGCATTTTATATTATTAAATGAAAGATGCAATTTATTGGTAACGTGCCAGAGACTCGATTTATTGCACTCATTACACCAATATGAACTGATTCAAGTAGTCATTGACCTTTTGTTGTATTATTATTGGTTGTAAATTAGATCATTAAATTCCGAAAAACAACGCGATTGGCTTCCACTGAAAATTCCTATTTCACTAAGTGCCGTTTTTAAAATCAATTTTACTATAGTTTTAATTAAAACTCCATAATTGATAAGGACGAATTTTTTTTAAAGTTTCTCAAACAAATTCGAAATTCTCCTTGAGAGTCTATTTAAAGTTGTTCTTAATCAATTTTCTTCCAATAACTGTCTAATAAACATTTACCAAATCTATATTTAAATTTGTATAACCAGCGTCATCCCATCAATCAATATGTTCAATTTCATAAGTCGATTAAAACCAACGCTCGTACTCAGTCTATTTTTAGTTGTAATCTCTTATTTTCGAGTGGATTGTAGATTAAAAAATTAGAGAGAAATGATTTAACATTGAAAACAATTGTTTTATCATCTCCTCGTTAAATAATCTACTTAGTGTAATTACAATTTAAGAAATCTACATTTTTTTAATGTCAAACTAACAAAATTAAAAAAAATAATTAAAAAAATTGTCTGGTCTAACCATTGACTAAGTCTAACAATTAAATTTATAAGAGGCTTGTGTTGCCATCTACATTCGAATAGACTAAATAACTGTATTAACTATGAAATGTATGAAATTTTTATAGATCCCCACGATTAATTTTTTTTGGAGCTTAAACATGTAAACATGCTTCAACTATTATTTATCCATCTATTTTTCATTTAATGAAGTGATTTCTCCTAAATTAATATCGAAATAAACTTTTTAAGAGTTTTTTGCATCTCAAACACAAGTAAAGGAAACCGAAATGAAAATGTTTCTTCAAGTGTAACATTTTAATGAGCCGAATATTTCCGCGTCAACTTTTGTCAAAATCGCACGTTTAATTATTCGAAATATTTGACGAAATGCATTTTTCAGTTGTAGAAGTAAAAAAATCCTTTAAGAAAAGATGAAACATTATGTTTTTTTTGAACACACAAAAAGTTAAATATTATCGTTTTCAATACAAAAATTAGACATCTAGAAAGAAAAATGTTAATTCATGGTAGGCAGCCAAGTTATTAGATTTGTAATGAGAAAAGTCTATACTTAACATTAATTAGATTTAAACTGTTCAATTTATTTTTAAACACAAATGTCTTTGGTTTTTCAGTTTATAAAAACTTATTAATTTTAACAAGAACCAAAATTTGGATCAATGAAGAGTTTAATAAGGTTAAAAATTGTATTTTATTTTATTTATAGTGTGGTACAAAAGTTTTAGGTGTAGTGAAATCGACTTTTACAATAACGTTTGTTTTTCTTATCAGTCGAATATGGTTGATTGAAAGTTCAGAAGACCTCGTTTTATTTTTCATTTTTGGATAACTCTCACTAACTTTAATTTCTAGTATATTATCATAGGTTCTAGCATAGGTAAAGGAATGGAAAATCTGTCTTATAAAGGATTATAAGAATTTCCATGTGGAGTGAAAAACTTGTATGTATAATTTAAAAATGAGTAATAAATAGCAGGACTTAACTGTCTCTTAAGGAGGTACAAGCAAATAGTAGTCTCAGTTATAGTGGTCTACAAATTAAAAGTTTCTCTTTTAGAGGTTTTTGTTTCTCACTTATAGAGGTTTTAGAGGGTTCAAATGACAGAACCTGGCAAATACTCTCACTTGTAGAGGTCTCTCTTATCTAGTTCTCACTCATTTAAGTTGGACTGTATATTTAATACTAAGTCCACTTTTGTTCTATCTATTGGTGTTATTTATTTTGTAGTTGTAGAGTGCATGTAGATATTTTGAGAAATTTTGAAATCTTCCTTTGAAATTTATTGGGTTTCATTCTCTGAGGCAGTATAATGTATAATGTGGTGGTAATATTGGGTAGAAATTCATACCAAAGAATAAAGCCGGATATATAAATGGGAAAACTACCGTAGAAGTAATTTACTTTTGCACTTTAACATTTTAAGGGTCGTAATAAAAGCGATTCACGGAAATTTCCTAATTATTACGTTTAGGAGCTGTAAAAATATATGCAGAGTATATTTAATGAACCTATTTATTCAAGATTTTTTTCAGTTAACAAAGAGATAATGTGGCCATACGGCGTGTCATACATTTTTTTAAATTTACAATTTGACCCTAGGATGTGAAATGGTCGTTTAAAGTTAAAAATGGAGAAAAACAAGCGAGGGACACTGTTTCCATGTTGAAAAGTTTTAAAAATCAAAAAATGTATACCCTACTGAAGTAAATGAAGATGAAAATACATTTGTGAACCAACATTGCTTTACATTTCTTACATTTGAAAAAAAAAGTTTGACTCAAGTAAAAATAAGTATCAAAATATCAAATCATTTTTTTGTCTTGACTTTAACCAAGCTGTGCTTTTAATGCTATAATGATGATGTTAATCTTTTTTTTCTTTTATATGTATTGTAAGAAAATCGTCACATTTTTTGTAAGTCTAGTTTTCTAATCAAACTTAAGTAGTTTTTTGGTTCTTTTTTACAGTGTTTGGTCGGTTATGTGTCAACCTTAAAACTGCAACTACCCAAAAGTCAACCACTCCAAGAGCAAAAAACTAATAAAAAGAAAATATCCTAAAAAAATCTCCAATGTATATACGAGTTAAATAAACGATTTTCTTCTAAATTTTTAATTTACCTCATTTAAAGTCTTTGAACTTCCCAATAACTAAAACAGCACAAGTAGGAACAAGAATTCTTTATTTCACTTCAAAACGACAAAATAAACAATTAATTTTCAGGAATTCATAACTATAATGTATAGAAATGAATGAGCCAAAAAAATCTATCACTGTTTTATTTGCAAACAAAAAATGCATTTTCGTTTATTTGAAAAATCGATTAATGTCTTAAATATTTATTTTTGTCGGGTTTTTTTTTTCGCTTCTCATAAACACAATAATAAAAAGGTGACGACATGCTAATTGTTTACTCAACAACTTATTATTACCGTATGACGCATCTCCATCAATGTAACTGCAACATTTACATTAGTGCAATTTTTTAATTACTTTACTTTTACGCGAAAATTACTCAACGCAATTTACATAATGAACCATTAAATTTATTTCTTAAAAAACATTTCACATCTCACCTAAATCGACTTACAAATAACAATGTGAGTTGGTTATTTCATTTTTAATATCTAATGAAGTTTTCAATTTCAAAGTCTTGCGGAAATATAAAATTTATTTCTAGCGACTTTAAGGTTTAATTAAATCTTCAATGATTTATAAACATTGAATGACGCGAATACCTCGCTGTATATAAAAATTGTATTAATAAATACTGGCTTCTTATAGCGAATTATTATCTTGAAAATAATGACGTACACAGAGTTTTTCAGTGGTCATGATTTTGATCTATTTTCGAAAAATATACAAGGCGTATGACATCCAGAGGAAATATAAAATTTGTTTTGTGTAAACATTTTTTTAACATAAAAAAATTTAATCAAGAGATTTGAATATTTTTCGTTAGAACGTTATGCATGTATATATCAAACTGCGTATTTTGCTGGTAATGTTATAATTAGGAAAATCAAAGAATAAAAAAGGTCTATTTTTTCATGACTAAAAGTAACTATTCGGCGCCTTGCCAACATTTTCGCGAATGGAACAAGTCTGGAACGTTTTTCTTGGCTCTCTCTCTTTCTCTTGTGCTTTTAGAAAAAAAAAGTACAAGAAAAGAAAATACAATGTAGATTAAGTGGTACCACTAGAAAAGATCAAAATAAAATGGACAAGTCTTTGTTCTTAAAATCACTTTTCACCCAAAAAATCTTTATTTAAGCCAATTCACATTTTGTAAATGTAACATTGAAGGTGTTATAACTTTAAAAAAAAACCTGCTCTATTTGCGTAGTGCTTCCATACCTTATATCTCTAAGTGTATGGTTTAAATTTCATAGTAAGTTCTACAAAATTCTTTTTATTACTTATTAAGGGGGTATTCTAGTCTAAAGTCATGAATTTCGGACGGTTCTTAAAGCTCTGTACAAACGAAACAAAAATATTTTTGACCTATATTTTTAATGTTGTTAACTGATGTTTAACGATTTCATAAAACTTTAACCGAAAATAACAAAACCTCAAAATTAACAAAATTATGAGCTGGGAAAGTGGGGTGTCTTGGCGTGTATGATTCCAAACCTTCCGATCCACTGAAATAAAAAAGTCAAAAGAAATTATTTCATAAATTGACAGCCGTTTGAAAAAAAAATTCAATTGTTTTTTAACAGTTTTAAATTTTTCAAAAAAATTAAAATTTCTGATCTGAGCGGAATTAAGGCCATAGAAAAATGTATAAAGAACATTCACACCATATTTCAAAAAATCGGTTTATTAGGACTTAAGATATCGAGCACGCCAACTCGAAAAAAGTAGTTTTAAGAAAAACGCGTTTAAAGTTAAGTTTAAAGGTCATACCAGAGTCAATGCCCCGTCACAAAAATGACCGTAACTCATAAAATAATTAAAATTCTCAAAAATCCTGCTAATCCTGCTCCTACTTATTCTTGAATGTCTTAACTTTGGAAATATAACATTAGTCGACTTTTTCCCATTTCTAGGCTAGAATACCCCTTAAATAAGTGAAAAACACCAACTAAAATAAAAAAACAGTGTGAAGTCAATTTAAAAACCAACGTTTTACCTTTATTTATAGTTTGTATAATCAATAAAAGATTTTATGAAATATTTTAAATATTTAAAAAATTATTATTTAAAATTAAAACTTAATACATATTTATAGATAGTAATTGATCCATTATTTCGATTTTCAATGTCATTTTTAAGTCGATTATAAAGAATTACTGAACTTTTTTTTCAACCTTGAAATTTTTGATTTTGAAATTTAACGATATTTTTCTTTTCAAATAAAGAACAAAGAATAAAAATCATTGTGTAATTGCTTTGACACTTTATATTTTTGGATTATTTATATTAAATTTTCAGATTTTAATGGATTTTAATCATTGTTCTCAAAAAATTATTTGATTTTTTTCCCTTTGTGGCTAAGATTCGTCAAATCACGTAGCTGGGCATTTTGAGCAAACAATTGAGATTGACATTTTAATTTTGAAATGAAGTTATTAACAAATTGAATACTTGATTTGACTTGATTTTTAAAAATAATATTTGAAATGAGGCCAAGTGTTAGATAGCTTAAAAGTCAAATGAAATCATGGGTAGTTAATATTTACTTGTAAAGTCTTTATTTCTTTTACTTGTCATGACTTTATTAGATATTTAGATAGGTAATAAGGTAATCAATGAAAGAAAAATTCTCTTAAATGATAAGAATTTCTATTTTGTCATGAAAAGATCATTCATCAAAAACCGCATATTTTTCACAGTAAATTTCTTGGTGAACATACAAACCTTAATTCTATTGTAAGGGTGAGAACGGTTAGAGTTTATTGTATAATTAGTTCAACAATCCGTTAAGGGATTATATACCATACAGTCAGGAGGTCCAAGAAACCGATTTTTTATTAATTTTCCCTGAGAAGATTTTTGAATTAATTAATAAAAAAATGTATCCACATTTTACGGCAACTTTAAACTCTATTTTAATGTTTTCGTATTAGTGAAAATAATAATTTTAAAAGCTGCTAAAGTTGAACTTCAAAATCTCCTCTTAAAAAAGGCATCTTGCGGTGGCCATGATTTCTCTGGACTGGATCATTTAAATTAAAAATACTAAACGGATTTCGTCAAATTTATATATTATTGTTTTATTTTATTTATTTTTGTTTTTTTTTAAAGTATAAACAAAATAAATTTTTTGACAAAATTGCGGCTCCTTAAAAAATCTATTTTTAAGTATCTAGAAAACTAGAGTGTTGATAAAACTTAAAAAATAAGTTTGAGATATTAAAAATGCATCGATGTAGTACTTAATTTATTAAACTACTAAACTTAAATTTTATGTAATAACAAATTATTCAAGGAAAATTTGAAACTATATTTGTTTAAATTTAAATACATACCTAAAACATATTATGCATGAAAAAATGGAATACCTACCATCAAATGAAAAAGGGATACCATGTTTACAAAGTATAGGTAACTTCCGGCAATCGCCTTGAGAAATTCAATTAGAATTTGCTTATACTCTAAACGCAGGAATTAGTGGAAAAACTTTGATAACTTTTAAGTTGGTAAGAAAAAACAAATCTCCAATGATTGTATAATAATGAGAAAATACATGGAAGAAAATAAAAAATAAGCGATACAAAGTAACAGGAAAAAGCTCTAAACTTCCTTTTTTTGGTGGTAAAATTTAGAAAAGAAACAAAGAAACTCTTTATTGGTACAAATACAAAGTTCAAATGCGTTGTATTTTTTATAAATACTAACATTCAGTTAAAACTTGCATATTTTTTTGGAGAAATGTTATGTGGTTTTTTGAATTATTAGACAAAGGGATATAAAATTGTTCTTTCAATATTTTATAAGGTTAAAGAATTAAGATTTTCTTTTTTATTTTTCCTGTGAACTTTAGTAAAAGTGTTACTTCTGGATTTTTTTAATATGGCTCTAGATTTTTTAGAGATGTAAATGGGGGGGGAGGTTAAATTTTTTTTAATTTTCTTAATATCATTTGATAATATACTCGTCAATTTGGTATTTATTCGCCTGCTTTAACTTCTAAAAGTAACCCCCAGAATTGGTGTTTGCTTTTTTTGTTTGCAAACTCTATAAATGTATCAAATTTCATAATCAGAGGAAATTTCTCGTGGCAAACGGACATTCAACCGGATACACGAGTGATTTTATAAAGGTTTGATTTCTGGTTTTTAACGTTCAAAGTCCTAATTAAAAAAATTGCCTCCCGTAACAAATAGATCGTTGATGTTGGTGAAAAAGAATTAATAAAAATTACAAAGTTATTTTTTTGATGATAGTGTCCATGCTCTAGTTTCCAAGATAAATAAAAATGCATTGCAAAATGTTTGGTGCGCTTAAAAAATAAGTGTGATTCTCGGTAAATCGCTTGCAAAATTTGCAACCCTACTCCAGTTATATTGAAGAGGATGTATTTTATAATGGTGGAGATAAAGATGAGTCAAATGGACAAACAGAACAATTCGCGTCCGCGAGATTTTTATTAGCGAGTCCCACTCAGTTTCCAATTTTCCATCTCTCATTCTTTGTCTAGCACTGCGAGTTCATTTCTTCTTCGTGAATCCGCTTTATTCAAAGTCATGCTCGCGGTATCGAACTAACAATTAGTGCTCTTCTCGGCCTTTAAATACGCGTACTTGCAGCTTTTAAGTGAATTTTCACCAAGGTTTCAACACAGTGAAAACTCAAAATTGTAAAATTGATATTTTTCTATTAAAAGAAATAGATTTGATGACTAAATAAATGAGTCATTTGAAACAATGACATTGTAACGTTGAAAATAACACGTCGAATTTTTTGAAGTGGAAAAATGTTGAATTTTTTCCGTCGCACCAAATCGAAAGACACAGTGTTATCAAGCGATGAAAACGAGAAAAATCGCGTCAAATCCAAACTCGAAAATAATAGCGACAAAAATAAATCGAAATGTGACGGCGTCGTGGTCCCATCTGGCGGTGTGTCACGCGAATTTTCCGAACAATGCGCCAATGCGGTGTCCACTAAGACGTCGCGCGAACCACGCGGCTCACATGGGTCCCATGGTTCCAACCCGTACGTGGTGAACATCAGTGACTTAGTGCCACCATCCAAGTGTCCAAATTCCACGACTAATCCTTTCAAAGACATCATGCCCCCGATGGGATGGAGAGGGAAACACAAAAAGGCGAAAAACAAAAATAAAAAATCGATCGACGCGGCGCATGTGTCCCAAAACAACGTCGCAGGCACCAACAAAACCGAGCCAAAAACGAGCCAACCAACGATGGGCAACACACCACCGCAAAATCCATCGAAAACCGATTCGCAACCGAGCCTTCAAATCGCCGAAAACCCAACGAACAATCGAAACAATGACGCGACCAAACCGGAAATCAGCACTGTGTCTAAAATCCCAACGCCAACGTCTCGTAAAAAGTTGCAACACACCGTCGAAAATGTGGAAATTGGTGAGGAAAAATCTCAAACGCCAGAGGTACGGCCTATAAAACCGCCACGCGGTGAAAAAACATGTTCTATTTCAAGCACTTCGCCGACGTCTCTCCACGTCGCTCCGCACACACACGAACAAATCGAGGACACGCCATTACCTAACCCAGATAAAACAGAAACAAAACAACACGTCAACAATGCAACAAACGCAAATGCAACCCCTACAAGCGAACAACCAAAACCTGCCGACATAACAACAAATGATCCGATCGATTCCAAAGAAGAAAAAACGCAGTCGGACGAAACCATGAACAAATCACCGCGAGGTCCTCGAAAAATGGGGTCGATCGAAACCCCACCGTTGGTGTGCTCAATCGCGATTCCTGTCCCAGCAAAGATCCTAAAAAGTGATAAAATTCCAGTGATGTCCGTAATCGGAAGAACTTTGTCCCATGAAAAGAAAATTACAAACGATGCAAGTGAACCTAAACAAGTGCAACGTAAAATTTCGACAAACGACGAAAAGTATGTGGTATCCCAATAAAATTTGGTCTCGTAAAAATTTAACGATCTCACTATTAATAACCTCGTAAATACTTGTTAATTGTTTCCTGGTTTTAAGCTTCTTCTTTTCTGGTTTTTCCAGGCGAAATTTGGTCCAACAAGAATCGAAATTTCAGGGCCAATTGGCAGAACTGTCGAAACAACTTAGCTTACGGGACGCCGAGGCGCTCAAATTACGGATGGAAATGGAAGAGTTGCAACGGGATGTTATTGTCAAAGCAGCTGGAATGGATCGTAAGTGATCTATTTATATGCACTGTCACATTACAATAATTTTCATACAGAACCCATCAAAAGGAATATTTAGTTGACTTTTTTTAATTGAAACATGAAAATTTGATTCCCGCGTCTCCGACTATTTATAGTTGTGACGTTCGAATATAAATCATATAAAATAGGTTAAGCTGCTTCTAATACATATAATTTTTTAAAGACGTTATAAATATTTTCAGTATATCAAAAATTTTCCAATTGGTATTAGTTAATTTTAGGCTTTTAGTAGCCCATAATTACGCGATAAATACGAGCTGTGAGAACCGTAAAGTGATAGAAGATTTGTGAGAATTTTGCCTTGTATAAAACTTAATCAACTCAAGAAACCAAAACATTACAAAATCGCATAAATCACACCGAAACACAAGAAATTATGACCCAGATTTGGTTAAAAAAAACTTTGAAATTCCATCACAAAAAATAGCCATAAAGTGATTTCAAATCTACTAATTTTGCTCTAATAACAATGGTAATTCCCCTGGCGCTTCAAAGATTTGTTATCAAATACGCTCGAAAAGGGTTTGCAGAAAGCTTAATGATTTTTATTTGGTTATTTATAGATGGTGCAAAAATTTGAAAGAGTGAAATTGAGATTTTAAGAGAAGTAGTTTCTCTCTGAAAATAGACATCAATGAAATGTGTTCAACTGTAAAAATAAATAAATTCTATGGCGTAATCCAATATTAGAAATCAATCAAATGTCATAGAAATTGAAGGTCAAGCTTAGACACGTTCATGTGCTCCAAAGCAATGTTATATCATTGCGTTTTTCATTGCCAAAATGAATTGACAGAAAATTTCTTATTTTCATTCAGCAAAAAATCATATTAATTACATTTGTTGAAAACCAGTGCTAAGAGTTTGCTATTTGAGCAATAGTTTAATTTTTCAATAATTCTTATTGCCATAAATAAAGGTCTACTAAAAAAGTTTAAATTTTCAAATCTATCAACGAAATCTACATTGTAGATTATACTTCCAAACCTAAATCTTGAAATGATAAAAAATTCTTTCTTCCGACGTTGTTAATTGTTATTCAAATCAAAAATAAATACAATAAATTTTCAATTTTTCAAATTGTTTAATCGATGAAAAGTTGTGTAAAAAATGTTCTGTCATGCATTTAAATTTGCTGTGATTTTTCAAAAAGTGGAGCTTTTAAAAGCAAAGAGATTGCAGTCTTAAATAAACCTTGTCTCAAATTAACCATTAAAATTAGTTTTTACAAAATTTTGATTTTTTAAATAATTTAAAGGCTTTTTAACAACTTTTTAAAAAGTAAAGTTCTTAGTTACAGAAAGCTTTAAAAAGTTCTCCGTAGTTAAATTTGTTATTAAAAAATTTTTATAATATGATTTCGTTGTTATTGTTAAGCTTATAATTGCGTAGCTTATATTTAACGAATTGTGTCTCAGACGATAGTTTTTTTTTTTAATTTGAGGATTTTTTTAAGCAATTGAGCGTACTCGTATCTATATTATGAAAATATCTGCTGTGAGGAGTCACAGTACTTTCTTTTATAAAACTCGCGGTTGAAAAAACATTAATAAAGCCTACGATTGGTTAAAAAAATTCTTAATTGAATAATATATACTTATATACTTATTTAATTATCTATATAAACAGAATTATATGCGTAGGTACTATATTGCGTACTGTTAATGGACAATATATATATACAAACTTCCACCCTTAACCATAGAACTGTCCTTAATAGAATTTTTCGAAGAAAAAGTTTTAAGGTGGTAGGAATTGATAAGTCAAAATTTAATAGCAAGTTTAAAGGAAGTCGTTGGAGCCGTTTTTGAAAAAGCTAAAAAACCCATATAATGGAGTTGAGTTTCCGGTAAAAATTCCAAGTTTGGTGAAATTCGGATAAAGATTTTGATATGATATCGCTGTCACACATGAACATAATACAGACACACACACACATACATATTTTTCTAAAAACCACTTTTTTGGACTCAGGGGACCTTAAAAAATGTATTACCAGTGAAAGCTCGACATCGAAAATTCAATCCGATTGCAACCCTTTCTTTACTATTTAGTAGTAAAAGAAAGTAAAAATAGGCTTCAAATGAAAATAGGAAACTAAATTTATGATTAAAGCCGTATTTTGTAAGTCATCATTCACCAATTTCAAATTATCTATAATTCTTTAAACTTTAGCTTTTCAATTTAACTTTTCAATTTTTTGTTGTTGTTTTTTTTTTTTGGTGTTTTAAGTCGCTTTAACATGTAAGGTCATATCACAACTGTCTAATTACAGAAAATTTCTGTTGGTCAATTTTAATCTTAGGTCTAGAATCTTAAGTTAGGGTTCAACGGGGATCGAACCCATACCACTGAGAACTACTGCGCTAACCACTGCGCCAATAAGTGGTTCTTTTCTCTCTAAAAAGCACAAGTTTTAAAGCTTTGTTTCTGGGGAAAAATGTAAGAATATTTTCACATCGTTTATTCTAGCCATTGAACCACCAAAATTTGTTTTCTTTTGAATGATAAAAAAATTAATATAGAATGAGAGCAATAAATTTTTGACTTTCCAAATATAAATTTCAATAAATTATTTTAAAGAAGAAAATTATTCTTAATAACGCGTTTAAATCCACATATTTTTGATGCAACATATTGAAAATTATTTATTTGCTAAGTTTACCCGTTGCTGTCTCAACAACATAATTTTTTTCTCAATTTTTACTTTTTGATGATTACCTTACTTACAATTTAAAAAAAAACGTCCCTTTAAGCAGAGAGCTTCAAGTATGTATTAGAAAAAACTGAATTTCAGAGTAAAAATGCAAGTTACAAATTTTTGATTGTTCACACTTTACATTGCTTCAACCAATAAACAAAAATCGACTTATTTTTTGCCATTTCTTTTCTACTCTTGGGTAAACAACATTTTCAAAATTAAAATTTCTTGTATTCATTTGAATAATAAAAGAAAACAAATCAAATATAGAATGGGATAAACAAATATTTGAATTTCCAATTATAAATTGCAATGAAATATTTTAGAGAAGAATTATTAATAATATTCAAATATTTTTCAAATTGCGACACAATTTCATATTCAAAATAATGTTACTATACACGTCAAATATAAAATCAAGCATATTAAAATCATTCAACTAAGGGCTCATGATGTCTTTCTTCCTTAATTACATTCAATATAGATATTCAATTTATCTCTATTTACGATTGTTTTGATTGTTGTTTTCATTTTACTCTATAGTAATACGTTAACAATATCTCCGTCTTTCCTTCCGTATACAATAATTGTGTAAGCGAAGACGTAAAAAATTATTTTTATAAGTAAAAAACAGCATATAGCCGTCTCTTTCCATCTTATTATATCCGGTAGGTTTATTTATAATATAATATTGCCCTACTTTGGGATGATTCAAAAATTGAAATTTCAAATTAAAATATTTGCCACGACGCGTCACCGAACTTTCTTTTACATGAAACCTGATGCTAAAAATTCATAAATAAGGAGCGGGAATAGATTCATGAGTCTACTAAAGTGTACTGAAAAATCAATCTGCAGTTATAAAATGTTACACTAACTCTCATCCTCTTCCCTAGGAGTTATAACCTCTGGATTTCCCAGGTCTTGTAAGTATATAGTCTTTGATAAGTCTGATAAGTAATAACCATGGTAAGTTTTATAAACCGTTTGAGTCGTTGTCGGAAAAATATTGAAAAATTCCAATGTATCCTGTAAACTAATTGCAACTTAAAGCTTTGCGGTATATTTAGATGAAGATAAAATTCCAAGTTTGGTGAATTTCAGAGTTTTTGGTCCGTTTTTTCCTAAAACACATTTTTTTCTAAAAACCACTTTTTCGGACTCAGGGCACCTCAAAACGGGTATTTAAGACGAAACCTCAAAATCGAAAATTTGATCTATTTACAATAGGTTCGTTCTCACAACGAACTGGATTTGGATTTGAACTGAATGAGTGAGTGAATGTGTATGGAGCGTATAGAAGGAGAACAATGTGAGAAAACAACTGACAGTTAGAAAGCATTGAATTTGAAATTCATGATTGAACTGCTTTTGAATTGCTGTTTTCTCACATTGTTTTCCTTCTATACGTTCCATACGCATTCACTCACTCATTCAGTTCAAATCCAAATCCAGTTCGTTGTAAGAACGAACCTAATACTTCTTTTACTCTGTAATAGTAGGGAAAAGTAAAAAAATAAAAACACTTTTTAAACACTTGGTTTCTTTGTAGAGTACATTTTAGATTGAAATTTTCAAAGTGAAGAGACATTTAATTCCAAATTTATTTAGCTATTAGTTTTTAGTTTAAAGTTAGGCAAGACATTTACAAGAATTCGCATGTCAAATTGATCATCTTGTTGATTATCATGATTAGAAGACAAGGGTACTCAGCTTATCAAATTGATGTTGAACGTTCTGAATATATTGGCACTAAAGATGATCAATTTGACATACGAGTTCATGTCTTGCCTAACTTTGAACTTTAACAGCTATATAAATTTAGAATTAAATGTCTCCTCACTTTGTAAATTTCAATCTAAAATTTATTTTCTACTTTCTAGTGCATTTTTAAAAGAAGACAAGTATTTAAGAAGTGTTTTTATATATTTTTATTTTATACTTTTTAGTTTTCACGCATGTCTATATAACTAAATTTATCATATTATCAATTATCAATTATAATACATTTAATTAAATCGAAAAATTTTAATTAAATTAAATTTACCCATAGGGAAAATCCTCAAAGTTTACAAAAATACTATCACTGAAATTAAGCATGTGTGCAAAATGCAGAGCAAAAGAGCGATTGTATCACGGGAAAAGATTCAAAATTGGTAAATTAAAATCCACCCAAACACAGGAACAAAAGGAGTCAAAAGTAAAAAAGAACTTCCCTAAAATAACAGAAAAAGACCGTATTTCTGAGCAAGAATGTTGGATGTTAAAGCTTTCGATTTTTCACATCTCCCTCATCGGCTGAATTTCTATTTCAAAACAAAACTCGTTGTTTTCATTTGATTGTAAAAGAAAACAAATCAAATATAGAATGGGATATGCAAATATTTGAATTTCCAAATAAAAATTTCAATGTAATATTGTAACAAAAAAAAAAAAATCTTAATCATGCGTTTCAAATCCGCATATTTCATACTGCGACACAATTTTAATATAAAATAAAAACATATTGCTACACGTTTAACATAAAGGCAAGCATATTATTATAGCCATATAGATACTGTTAAGGACTTATGATAGATCAGCGTTTCTCAACCATTGGGTCGCGTTGGAATATTTATGGGTGCGGTCCCAGTGTAAAAATAATGTTACAAATATTGGAAATATTTTTTATTGATAGCGATAAAATAATTTGACGTAGGTATATGTATATATTTATTTTATTTCGCTCAAATCTTTATAAGTCCTCCTAAATAAATCATTGTAAGTAATTACAAAACGTTTCGAAATAATTTTTCCCATTTAATTTTTGATACTAAACCTCTTCTATTCAATTATTTAGATACTATAAAAATGTATTTTTTGTTTTAAAACGGTTTTCTATTTTCAACATTAAATAAACATTAAATGTTTTTGCGATTCTTGTTTTTTGAAATGGTTAATTTTGCCCAATTGACATATTTATTTGATTTGGTCGAACATTATCACGTACAGAAGGAACACATTGTTGCTACAATTAGTTCCATTTTGATTGATTCCTATAGCTCTAGTATTACATAATTATAATTATAGGGGTTTCCTGTATGCAATAATTACATGAAATAAATTTTCAGGATTCAACTAAGACTTGATGAGTTTAGAAAACTGGAGAAAACCCATTTATTTCTTCCAATATTGCAACATAGGAAACAAAAGAAATGCGACAACTCGCCAACTTTTACTTGTAAATGCAGTAACACATTATCAAACTTTTGATCGACTCGAACATTAAAAACTCCAAAAAGAATTCGATCGATGCATCACTAACACTTACAATTAAGTCTTTCACACAAGAAGTTTCTTGAAAGTCGCTCTTTAGAACCATATTAAAGTCAATTTCGGAAACTCGAAAACAAGCCGGATTTAAGATGTCGGCCATGACAGGTCATCGATTTTTCTTTCTACTTTCCGTCGATTTAAATGTTTGGGTGTGCGATTGGAAATCATTTGATTATTAACTCGTAAGATGTAAGGGCAGACATTTTACATTTGCTCCAATAAGAGGGTGAGGGTGAATTGAAAAAAAAATTACTTCAGCTGTTATAATAGGTTTATCAAAAAAAAAATTTGATTATTGAAATAAGAAGCAATATCATTTCATTCGAATCTGATAAATTGAATTTTGAAGTCAAGTATAAGAAAACTATATAAATAAAATGATAGCTGTTTTCCAATGTTCTCTTTTAACTCAAAAACTACTGGATAGATTTCGAACAATTTTTTGTTTGTTTTACTTCTTATATACTTCCTTATAAAAAAAAATCCTTATCTAAAAAAAGAAGTATCACAATATCTTCATTAAAAACAAAGTAATTAAAATTTTTAAAATAGCGATTTTTACAAGCAGACTGTGTATGCTTTCGTTGTTCTTTCGTTTGATAGAGGGGGGTAAACATACTAGAGAGAGAATGTTTCTCCTCCCATTGCATAATGATTATTTCATATTTGAGCGTGCGCGGTACGTATTTAATGCAGCTTATTAGAATATATAAAATTTTTTTTGAATTCTATTTTCTATTTGTATAAAATAAAATCGCTATAAAATCTAAAATAATTTTTAATTGAAATTTTCGTTTTTTTAAGCTCTCTATTTGCTCTTTTCATTAGGCAAATAATTGATCAAATTTTTATAATATATTTAATATTTAATTATTTCTTTATTCATGCATGTATTGTTGTACTATGACGCCATTAACTGCCATTGGATCTTATAAACATGAATAGTTTAAAAATTGAGTTATTAATTAACTTATACACATGAAGTAATTGCGGATCTGGAGTAAGCATTTAAGGAACAATTTTTAAAAAAAAAAAAATTTAAAAATGAATACTTTGAAATATAAATAGCAATTTATATTTTTGAATTTACAAATTTTTGAAAATTTAATTATTGATTAACTAATAAGTAACTATACACTTGGAGCAATAGCGGATTCTGAAGGAGCAATTTAGGAGCAATTTTTTGGCATATAATTAAAAATGTTGTACGCTAAGTTCTTTCCACTTATTTTTAATATATTTTTGCTTTCGATTTTTTAAATGATTTTCCTCTGTAAATTAAATATGTTCTTAACATAATAACCTACGCAGACGACGTCGCGTAGGTAAATTTGAGGGTGTGTGGCACAGCCCTTAAAAGGGTTTTTTTTGTTCTTCCTCATCGGCTCGACAACTTATCATTGAGGTAGGGCTTCCAACATCAGCCTTCTCCAGTTCTTACGGTCTAGTGCGGCCGCCTACAGTTCCTTATTCCAAGTAAGGACCGGGTTGGTTGCTTTCGTCATGAATTTTAGTAAGTAAACAAATATTCATGACACATTTGACCCACCATCCTGACAAGCCAGGACCCCCTTCTCTCGTCTGTTCACTGAGCTTAACAGGGCTCAGCTTAACAGAGTCAATCGTCGAAAAGGTGAGAGTGACGCTGAGAATGAGAGGCTAACTATATTTCGCATATATCAATTGCCCTTGGAGCCCGAAAGAGTTTTTCTGTTAACAGAAAAATGAGTTCAATAAAGAATAATAATTGCAATTAATCGATTTTTTTAAATTACTCTTAAAGACCCAGTAACTTAATACAAGACCCAGTAACTTGGAAATGGTTAAAAAGTGCCAAAGTAAAATTCTTAGATCATTTCTGGGAGCTGGCAGATATGTCAGGAATGACATAATTCAACGCGATTTGGGTGTTGAAGATGTCATATTGCACATTAAAAGGCTGACAGAAAGATACGTAGAAAGAGTGGAAATGCATCCAAACGAGCTCGCTTCAAAAACAATAGGGATTGGGAGAATCAAAAGCGGGGGGCTCAAAAGACTGAAAAGAAACAATTTTAACAATTTTTACTTTCGTTTACTACTATATAGATAGTAAAGGAAGTATTGTAATCGGGTCGAATTTTCGAATTCGAGCTTTCACCGGAAATACCCGTTTTGAGGTCCCCTGAGTCCAAAAAAGTGGTTTTTAGAAACATGTCTGTGTGTGTGTGAGTTGCTGTGTGTGACAGCCATATCGTATCGAAAGCTTTATCCGAATTTCACCAAACTTGGAATTTGGCCTCCATATTATACCTAGTTGTGCCGCAAAGCTTTTGGTTGAAATCGGTTAACTGAAAGCTCCACTTTATTCTAGGAGTTTCTGAGCTTTTTCAATTTTTTTCGAAAACGGCTCCAACGATTTTCTTTGAACTTCCTATAGTTCGTAGACTTATTAGTGGCTACAACTTTTATTTGAAATTTTTTCCTGGGAAAATTCGAATAAGGACGGTTCTGCGGTGAAGGTTGAGAATTCGTATATGTTATGTATGTACATATAAGTTGTGTGCATATAGTTCTGTTTCTATGTATAGTAATAAATAGCTTATATTTCTTTTAACCAACAGCGAGTTTCATAAATTAAAGTAAAAGAAAGTACTGTGACGCCTCGCAGCAGATATTTTAAATTGAATGTTAATGTATGTTCAATTGTTCCCTCGTGACTATGGTCAGAGGGGTATCACTTATTTTAATTTAATTTTAATTATTTTAATTCTTTTAATTATTGTATATTTATTTTTTTTATTATTGTTATTAATATTATTACATTTTTTTTAAATCTTTTTCTTTTTATTTTATTTTTAATTTAATTTAATTTATTTTATTTTGTAATAGTCGGATTAATGTAGGCTAGGGACTGTAGGGGTCCAATTCCTATACAAAAAGAAACAGTTTGAAAAAAAAGTTACTCTTAACCACATTTTACTCTTAACTTTTTCAAAAAAAAAAAAATCATTTCTATTATTTTTTAGATAATTTTTGACTGTGATAAACAGGAGTTCTTCATTTGTCTGTGCTATTTTCAACTTAGATTTGTGAGAACAATTTCTATTTGGCGTATCATGAACGAAAAAAAAAACAAGAAATGTTTTCACGTCCATCTCTTTAAAGCGTTTTTCTCGTCGAAACAAATTACAATGCAGCACCTCATCTTGTTAAAATTCCCTAATTTCCAATTCCCAAACCGTTATATCTGAAAACATGACGAAAATCTCTGACTCAAATATTTACACATGCATACATAAATTAATTTCAAGTCTATCTATCAAGAAAAAACTAAACGAATGATGCAAAAATGAAATACGCGCCAGCAAATAATGAACATCAAGTGTGTATTAGCAGATTAAGTTTCTCTCGGTTTGACGTCAAAGGATATTTTCGCGTCAAGTGGGAAGCAGCTGAAATTTTTTGAATGAACCACCGACGTTTACGCTGTACATTTACAACATTTTCTTCTTTCGTTTTTTTGCCTCATTTCGATCCACTCTCAAATATTTTTAGATCAATTGACTTCTCTATAAATGTTAAACAAATTGATGGCGATGCAAAAAAAATTTCACGTATCAGATTTGTTTCTAATTGCCACTAATTTACACAATTGGTTCGTGTACACGCCTTCACTTTCAATGTCTTAAAATAGCCGGTGGACAATCTATTTTTATTGCCCACTAATTTATATCAACAAATTTCATTTTCTTTCGTTCGCAAAGAAATAATCAAGTTCACAGTTGATACACGAGCAATTCTCGTTTAAGTAGTTCAATGTTAAAGCGGTTCACTCGTATTTTTCATAGTTTTTGGCAAAATTTCTCGCTGTTGCGACGTCACTATCACATACGGAGCTCAGTTCTAAAACGGATTTTGATCGGAATTGCATTAATCCGTGGCGCTGTAACGACTTAATGAGTGTCACTTTGTTAATCGGTAAATACTTTGCTTTGTCTTTGATTATTCTTTGTCTATAGATCTTTAAGTTAGCGATACACTGCGGTTTCTCTTGCCTTTAATTGTGTGTGAATGTCGTTTCTGTAGTCATGTTTTTTATAAAAAATGTTGTGTCCCTGTGACACAAAGTGATCATTAAAATTAGTTTTGGTCTTGCAAAAAGACCAAGAACAAAACTGAATAAGTACCAAGTTTCACTATTGTAAAATGAGGTTTTTCAAAAAATTTCGAAAATTTTTATTTAAATAGCCTATCGCATGCTCAGAATCCTCAGGAATGATAACAATTTGTTTCTATAAGATATCAAAGTTTATTAGCAGAGATTGCCGCACTCCGGACGAAAATTTTGTACAGGGTTGCCAGTGTTGACACGTCCAAAAGATAAATTTAAATTTCTTTTTGCCATTTTTAAATTTGATTCACGATGTCACGATATGCAAACTCAAAGCTTAAACTTTGTTAAACTTTTATGATTTTCTTGATTCTTGTGCTTCGAAAACATTCAGAGTTATTTGCAAAGTAAAAAATCAAAAGAAATTCTACATTTTATTTAAAAAAAATTTCCGTACAATCAACCGTTTTTGAGATAGAACACAAGTGGAAGCACGATTGATCTATGCTTTGAAGGTTAAATCCTCCCTCATTTTACGATTTCGTCAAAAAACGGTTTATTTTATGAAAATTAGTATACACCCAATCTTGTAGAATTTTTTCTGGTCTACAACTTTGTAAATAACTCAAAATGTCCTTAAAAGCGCAGGAAATGAGATATTTATTCAAATTTTAGAGCGTTGATGGAAAATATTTTAAATATTATAACACACGCACATAAATAGGTTCAAATATTACATACACCAACCACCCTAGTCTCAAACTGGGAACTTCCAATAAGTTTCCAATGAAAAAAATCTCCCTCTTATTTCCAGGTTTACAAGCGGAACTTTTGGCGGCCAACAAAGAGTCGGAACACGTGCGCAAAAAGCTCCGCAATCTCGAGGAAGATTTAACATCATTCCGCCAAAAAAATGCCGAACTATCCGAAGAACTGGAAAGGAAATCTGGTAAGTTCTCGTCTAGTCTTACAAAGACCCCAATCAAAATTTCATTTGTTTAGAGGAAACATCAGAGGTTCAAAAGCTCAATGCCCAACAAGTGGCTGAATTCGAGGCGAAAATCGCTTCCTTGATGGAACGAATTCTGTCGTTGGAAACGCAACTTGAAAGTATCAAAACAGAGCGCGATAAGTTAGAAGAAAGTCGAGCGAAGCTCGAAAAAGAACGGGAGGAGGAGAAAAAATTGATTCAGGAAACTCTTGATATGGCGATGGAGGAGAAGAAAAGTATCCAACAACGGTGGGAGCGGGACTTTGAAAAATTGCGAACCGTTAATACAGACCGGGAACAGCAACTGTTGGACGACTTCGAGTGGAAGCTACGCGAAGTTGAGCAAACCTGTAAACGGCGACTCGAGGAGAAAGATAAAAAGACTGAAGAAAAAATCCAGGAAGCCTTCAAAGTTGTTCAAGAAAAGTCTAAACATGCCGAAGAACAACTCAATGAGGTGATTCACTTAAAATCATACGAAGCGGAAGTGAAACAATTACGAGGCTTGACCGACGACCAGCAACGCTCACTGCGACACATGTCCGAGCGAGCCATAGAGCTACAACTAGCCGAAGAAAATCTGAAAGAAGAAGTTAACAAGTTACAATCCGAAATAGACGAACAAAAAGCTAAATTGGAAGCATTGAAAGTGCAACATGAAAAAGATTTAATCGAAAATGAACGGGTTTTACAGATTCGTTTAGAGGAACAAAAAGGTGAAGTGGCTGTTCAGTGGGAAGAACGTCTTCGACAAGAATGTGGTCGATTGAAACTGGAACTCGATCAGATGCACAACGAAGAAAAAACTTTTGCAATCGATGCTGTGAAAAAGAAGAAAGAACACGAGTTTTCGTTAGCGAAACAACAATGGGAACGACAAGTCGAAGAGCAGCAAAAAGAAGTGCAGTAACCACTTGATGATCTTCTAATTTAATTTTTAATCTGGACTTCTTGTAGATAGCTACTCTCAAGCAAACAATTACAGCTAAAGAAGAAAGTCATCACAAGGAAATGGAACGGTTACAGAGTAATGCTGATCGAGACATTTTAGAGTTACGTCGATCGTTAGATAAACTGGATATGTCCTATAACGATCGAATTGAAAAAATGATCGAAAAGCACGAACAAGAAATTGGTAGGTTACACATTTTTATCAACATTTTTTGTACCTTATTCCTACTTTTTGTGATTTTAGAAACTTTAAATGAAGAAACCGAAAAAAAAGTTAAAGAGTTAGAAGCAAACTGGCAAATGCAGATCACTTCGACACGAACCACTTTAGAACTGGTAAAAGAACAAATGGTGAAGGATCATCAGAATAAAATTCAAGAACTAGATCAACATCATCGAAATCAATTAGGTTAGAAGAACACTTAACGAAAGTTTCAAGGATTTTCAGCTTGGATATACTTTTAGAGAGACAATGGGAGCAATTGGTACAGGACAAAGAAGAAGCGTTGCAAATAATGGAACAAAAATACCGAAGCAATTGTGATAAACTCAAAGATGATATTGTCAAAATGCAAAAGAACCACCATGAGAAAGAAACAGAACTGCACAACTCAATCGAGAATCTGAGGAAACAGTTAGCTGCGAAAAATTCACAGCTCAATTCATTACAGAGCAATGTGGATACGCTCCAGGGTGGCATTCAGGTGCTAAACAAGGAAATCAAGGAGCACGGCCAGGAAATGATCAAAGTTCGCAGCAGTGCCGACAAGAAAATCAGGTATTTGCCTCCACTGAATCAGCATGCACCGCGCTTAAAACCGTATAACTGCCAACGTGTCGATAATAAACATATTTTTTTGAACGATTCGATTATAAATGTAATTTTTTTCTTTGATTTTTGATTCAGAGCTATTTTAGACAAACGAAGCAGCCGGCCTAGAAATAAAAAATAGTTTTTACCAAAAAAGGTATACAATAATGGGTAATCCTCCAGTTTAGCTAAGGGTTTTTCAGTTTGTCATGCTAAAGTGGAAGATTACCATTCCATCTTCTCTTTGTTCGTGTTTCTTAAATTACTATGGAAGGTATTATTGCAATTATGAGGAAAGAATTATTGTTGTTTATTGAACTATAAAAATGAGCTTCAGGTGTTCCTAGAAGTGGAGTCTCAAAAATTAGTTTTAGGGCGTTTAATTAAAAAAAAATATATATAACTTGATGGAATGCTTTATAAGAACATTTTCAAGCAAAAATGTCCAGTTCTTCCCAATATTCCAATTTAAGAAATAATTTTTTAGTAAAATCACTCTTTAAAAAAAACTTATTTTATTGTAATTTAATCATAATTTTCTGCTATCTGCTATAAGGTTAGGTGTCAGTTTTTCGAATCACAATTCTTCGAATCACAATTTTTCGAATCACAATTTTTCGAATTACAATTTTTCGAAACACAATTTTTCGAAAGAACAATTTTTCGAAAAATTAATAATAATTAATTTTAGGGACTGAAATAATAAGAATAAATTTAGTTTTATTTGCCAGATTACACAAAACAAAATAAAAAAAACCTAAAATAAGTAATTGAATAAAACCTTTTATTTAGTAAATAAAATTCAACCAGTGGTTCTCAAAATGTTGGATCCATCAAATGATATAATATATAATATGTCAGATACTATTTAAAATAAAAAAGTTGGGTCCCATAGTTTGAGAACGACTATTTGAAAATATTTGTTCATTTAATGTTCTGGTTGAATTTTATTTACTAAATAAAAGGTTTTATTCAATTACTTATTTTTGGTTTTTTTATTTTGTTTTGTGTAATCTGGCAAATAAAACTAAATTTATTGTTATTATTTCAGTCCTTAAAATTATTAATTTTTCGAAAAATTGTTCTTTCCAAAAATTGTGCATTCGAAAAATTGTGTTTCAAAAAATTGTGTTTCGAAAAATTGTGTTTCGAAAAATTGTAATTCGAAAAATTGTGATTTGAAAAATTGTGATTCGAAAAATTGTGATTCGAAGAATTGTGATTCGAAAAACTGGTCGGACACCCTGCTATAAAGTGCAGTTTATAATTCAGTCGATTTCATTGACAGCTACGGATTAGTTTTGATCAAGTAATCTATAATTTGCTTCCTCTTGTTTAGTCGCAAGATTAAATCATTTTCGTTTTCATTGGTTGAAAACTTCAACACTCTTAAATTTTCAAAAGTCACTATCATGAAAAGAATTTCCATAAATACTTAAGCCTAGTACTCACTTGTAGACATGTTGCGCGATTTGTTTAGAGATGGTATATAGACACCAGATGGTCTATATAGATTGTCTAGATACACTGTTCTTTGTCTCGTCTAGCGTCCACACTACGATGGAAATTTACAGTCTCATGAGTCTCACTTCGCAGTCCACCAAGGAGGACAAAATAAAATAAACAAAATAAACGGAGATGGCCATGGCTCGCCTCTAGATAATAGGGACGTCCACACTGTCAAATGTTGTAGAACATGTGTAAAGTTGTGCATGCTGTCTCCTAAAGTCTCCCATTCCGACCGGGACACGTTAGACCTGCGATATTTGGTCTCGTAAGAGGGGATTCGTCTATAGACATGTCTGAAGATCAGACAACCTGAGATATGTACGTTTCAGAGGCCAAAATCGCGCAACATGTCCACTAATGAGTACTAGGCTTTAAATTTTTATTTCGGCTGACTTGAAACCTGTGGAAATTATTTTATCAGTTCTAATAGGGAATCATCGATTCAAGTATTTGGTAATATTATGGAAAGATTGGAGCTTAATTTTATGAATTTCAAATGAAATAATTTGCAAGTGTATACTTGACTTCCCTTGGTATTTCCATTTTAACAATTGGCTTAAGCTTAATTAGATTTTAAGAAAAAATTTTAATCACTTTAATCTGAAAAATCATATATATAAAAACTATTCAAAATAAAACTTCATTTCGTTTAGAACCTCTGAAGAACAAAAATCTATTAATTAGAAGAGAAACCAACTTTTTTCAACAAAAATTACACTAAAGGCAACAATATCTTCCATACCAAAATGTTCTGTCACACTTTTCATTACATTTATAATCGATCTAACCAATGGTTTTCTTAATACAGGTGTTTTGTCGTTTCATTTATTTGTTTAAAAAAATCATTTCATTCATCTCAATCAATCGTCAAACGTATTTTAGTTGTATATTATATGTTTCATTTCAGAAAAGAACCATCAAAAAAATATGATTGTATTATCTGTGCACTGTTTTAATTTTACTTGTTGTGTGCTATTTACATGATTATATGTAGACAATTAATCAGTGATTTGAATGTCCACGTTTTTTCCCAAGCATTCCAAACTTGTTCCCGCCATCTCGGTAGATAGTAGTTAGGGAATATTAAATTTATCAAGTCGAAAAATTCACTCATTTCATGTTACACCCATTGTTAAAAGTTTGCCTAAACATCGACTTGATGTTTCTCTTTCTTTTGCAGCGATTTCTATATAGTGTTATATCTCTTTATTCTTCCAATCCCGATTTTTCTCCTAATTTGCTCAGATATTTCTTTACTGAAATATTAGTAATAAGTTTGAGAATCAACTCTTGAACTTCTGTGTCTTAATTTTTAACGTTTTGGAATGAAATGGTGTGATCTTATATATACAGAAAAACTGTGGACATTTCTGGTTTCTGATTTTCCTGCCGTGTGTTGTTTGTCTTTGTAACTAAGTAGTTCGTTGTTTCCACAGTGGAACCGCAGGATTTACAACATTCACGACCTGCTCTGTGCTCCTCTTGTCGATCCTATCTTGGTTGTTCTCGAACTCGATCACTCTCACAGCTGGTCTTCTAATCGCTTTAATTGCGCTTCTATTTTATATTATTGCCGGAAGAACTCCCGAAAAAGCTTGAATTTAGCATGTTTTACGTAGTTTTTGCATGGTTTGAGTTTATTGCGATAAACATTTTTTTTTACTTGATAAATTCGAAACAACGGAGTTGAACTGTGATAAAATTGGAAAATTTAATTTCCCCAAATCCATCATGTTTTTCCTGATTTAATCAATGTGTCCCTATTTTCCCTGGGGCAATGCAAGGAGTGTTCGGGACAATTTGCTGTGTGATCAGACAAAACTGTTGGCGAAACAGAAGGAGATGCACGTGCTCGAGTTGCAACAAGTCACGTCGAATGCCAATCAATGTATCGAGCAGTTGCAAAAGAAATGCCAATGCCTGACAAAACTGTAAGTATTTCACTCTTATTTCTATTTCAAACCGAACTAATTTTTTATAAATTTTAGTTTTGAAGAAGTCAGATCACGCTATGAAAACCGGGACTCACGACAAGAGGACCTCAATTTGATTTCCGATCTACGTCAAATTATATCGGAACAGGAAAAAGATTTGGCCTTGCTCACCGAAGAAAAACGTTTTTATCAGTTGGAGCTGTCCCAAGCGAATTTTCGTCGTAAGGGCGGTGGTCGAGTGGTCCTCATGCACTCACCATCACCAGAATTCGAAAATGCACGCAGTCGAAGTCATTCCCCGCAAAGTTCTCCTGAAC
Organism: Sisyra nigra; assembly: GCA_958496155.1. Lineage (NCBI taxonomy): Eukaryota > Metazoa > Arthropoda > Insecta > Neuroptera > Sisyridae > Sisyra > Sisyra nigra. Next base: position 26,982,292 of record OY292315.1, read on the forward strand.
TCAAGGCAATCGAGTTGCCGATTATCCCCAATAACAACCATCCGCATCGAGAACTCGAAGTTATCTGGGAATCGCCCGACTCCCCCGAAGAAGTCTTCCATGTTCCAAGATCCAAATCGATCGACATGCCAAACGTGAACGGGTCGTTACACTCGGCATTTCCAGAAACCGCCTCGTCGATTTGAAATCTAACAAGGCTTATATCCTTTGTACATATTTTACTATTTTGTTTGATACGTTTTATATACTTTTGCCTTTTTTTTTCTAAAATCCAGTTTTTACTCAATAAATTACATAGTGAGTGCCTAAAAACTTCAAAAATTGCAAAAAGTTCAAGACTTCTTTATATATGTAAGTCTGATATGAACTTTTTTTTTCATCTTCGAAAATAAAACCTCCACGTTTTTATACATTAAGATATGAAGACTTTCTATATACTCGTATATACCAATTTTCAGACTCCCTAGTCAAAATCTAGTGATAAAAATGTTCATGGTCTTAAAAATAAAAAATGAAAACAATAAAAATATTCAAGAAAAATATTTAATTTTTTATCTATTTCTTTGGTTTTAAAATTCTTCACCAAACGGCCAATATTTGTGGGTTGTCGAACTGAAATTAAAATTGTAAAAATTAATATTGAAAATTGTTTCAAAATATTTTGTTACTAACGCAGTCATTGGACACATTCGAGCATTGGTGTTGAGTCCATCTATGGTGGAAATATCTTCGGGAGTGAGAGTGAAGTCGAAAATGTTAAAGTTTTCCTTGATGCGCGACTCTGTTACTGATTTGGGAATGGTGATGTTTCCTCGTTGGATGTTATAACGGAGGGCGACTTGACCAATGGTTTTTTTGTGTTTATCGGCGATTTGTTTGAGGCGAGCATCTTCGAAAAGTTTTGGATCGTTGGGAGTCGCCCATGGCCTGTCCGGTGAAGCAAAAGGACTATACGCGGTAATAGCTATTCCTTTCAATTGACAAAAATCGATCAACTTCTTCTGATTTAAGTATGGATGACATTCGATCTAATAAAAAGAACATAATTATATAGGTGTTAAGTTGTTTTTAAGAGGTTTAATGGACTTTAAATGCTAACAAAAATCAGTTTCTTATTATAACAAAGAAATTATTTGAACCACCTATTGGCGCTGTTGTTAGAGCAAATTATTGCTCTTTCCGCTTCATGCGTCAATGATTTTGGGTTCGATCCCGTTGAATCCTAAACTTAAGATCCTAGACCTAAGTAAAAATTGACCAAGAGAAATTTTCTGTGCTTTTACAGTCGTGATATGACCTTGGATGTTAAAGCGACTTAAAACACTCAAAAAAAAGTTATTTAATAACAGCTTTAAATCAAACCAAAGAAGAGAATTCTAACAATATTTTTCCATTAAATATCCATTCACAACTTTTGCAAATTAGATCTCTTTGAAGCCTTTCGAAAAAAAGAGATTCATCAACTAGAATCTATAAGAATATACTTTGAAATGAACTGTGAAACGTTGACTTCAAAATGGAATAATTTGAGAAGCCAAATCTGACTTGATTTAATATTTGAATATTGATATTTGACTCATAAATGATTCATACTTGAGTTTGATTTCAAATCAAATTTAAGACAAGAAGTTTTAAAAGATGTCAAATTTCTAATGAAAGGAACATTTTTTTTTTAAATATATAAGTTTCTAGGTCCATATAACCCCGTTGAAACAATAAAGTTAAATACCTGGTTTACAACAGGAGTAATTTTGGCGGTTTGAAGCAATCTTTCAAGTTGTTTACTATTAAAGTTGGAAACTCCGATTGATTTGGTCAAATTTTTTTCGACCAACTTTTCCATTTCCTTCCAGGTGTCAACATAGTCTACTTCACTATACTGCATCTTACCATCCTTATCTTGTGGAAAGAGTTCACCATCTTCCTACAAAATAAACTTATCTATTCATTGTTCAAAACTCATGGAAATAGAGGATGGAGGAAGATCGGGAGTGATTCCCATATAAATTTTAAGAAGGCCCGGATTTGAAGGGATATATTTTCAATAAGTAATTAAAAATTAATATACTCGTATTTGGGATATATTATCATTTTTGAATAAAATTGTTTGTAAATGTATAACAACGCTGACCTGGCCTAGTGAATTTTTTTTCGGGCCCAAATTATCTCAATACATTCCTGTTCTTTTCAGTTCAAAAAATATTAGGTACTTACTTTATATCCCAAAGGCCAATGAATCAAGTACAGATCCAAGTAATCAACTTTAAGATTTTCCAAAGATTTTTTGATCGCTGTCTCAACGAGATCCGGACGATGGAATGTATTCCAGAGTTTACTCGTGATGAAGATATCTTCCCTTTTAATCGTCCCGTCTTTGATCTTAGCCTCGATCGCATCACCAACTTCTTTTTCATTGCCATAAATAAAGGCACAGTCAATGTGACGATAGCCGACATCAATCGCGGTCTTCACGGCCTGAGTTACTTCTCCCGGTTTCGACTAAAAACCCAGATATAATATTTTTAAAACACATTTTTAGTTTTTTTACCTTCCAGGTTCCCAAACCGAGAATAGGGCACTGTCTCCCATTATTAAATTTAACTAACGGTGCAAACTTCGACATTTTAAACAGGAAAATAACACGAAATGTTCACTCAGCAACAACTCGTTGTAAACTAATCGCGAGACGAATGGACTTATTTTATCTTTTGGAGAGAATTAGTAAATAAAAAAAAAATCACTCTCCAGCTCATTTCAATGTGATAACAACGTTAAAGTAATTATTTGTGAACGATGCCAAGTTTTATGTAAGAAAAATATATAAAATTTAACTTTTTCCAAAGAAATTATCTTCATTTATATATGTTGTTCGAGTAATATTTGAGTTTGCCAGATGAAATTTGGTTGTAATTTTATCAAGGCCATTATCGTCATTGTGTTGGTTAAATAAGTTTAATTCAATCAAACTCAGTTTCTTCGAGAATAAAACTTAATTGGACATCATTTTTATCGAACCAGAAGAAACCTGCAATGATAGAAATTGGTGAGGTCTTAATCTTTAAATGGTTCAGCTATAAAATACTTTGAGGCACACATGAAAAATTGTGATAACAATTTTATGTGTTCTTGATAAAAAATACATTTTTATGATTACTTTTAAGCAAAAATGTTTAAAAATTTATGTTCTTTATACAACATATAATTTAATTTTAATGTTTTTATCAATCAATTCAATTGCAACTAGACTTGAAATAAAAATCATGCTATCTTTTCATTTTGATAATTCAAAGAAACATATCACATGATATAATTTCGATTTTTAACCAACACTATTTTACTATACAAACATAGTTTAAGTAGTTATTCATAGAAAAATGGAAATAATTAACTTAATTTGAAATCGATATCTTTTCTATAAGTAGGCATGCCCTTGCTTTTCTATCAAATGTATTGATAATATTTATTTAAAAATGTATCAAAGAACATTTTAAAATTTTCTTTTTTCTGTTGATTGATGTAGGTATTGAAATAGTTACTTATTTACGTGCCAAGTTATTTTAATATGATGGTGTGAAATTGATATTTTTTGATAAATGTTTTAATTAGTTGATAAGTAATGAAAATAATGCAATTATAGACGTCAACAAGATTTTTCCATTGATATAATTTCACTATAATAAGGATAAACAATAAGCATTGAGCCTTGAAATTGTTTATGCAATTTATTTAGAATTAGACTCGAAATAAACATACCTATAAGGCTAAAAGCATAGCAGAAACGTACTATGGTATTACGGCGCCCGTTGCGAATGAATAAAATCCCCTTCCCCACGTCATATAGTTAATCATTTTTGAAAAAAATTATAGATTTATACGAAATTAAATGCTGTCTCCGCTTTTATCGGGCGGCATCTCTATCATCTGACACTCATGCCGGAGCACCGCTCGCACCACTCTGGCAACAGCTCTAAAATGTACCATAGAAAATAATTTAAATTTGGTATCTAATCAGATAGTCCAAAAGCTAGTGACGCACGTTTCATGAAATGTTTTATGCACGTTGAAATTTTGTATGGTATAACATCTACTGGATAGATAAGTAGGCAATCCTGTGTTGGTGTCCCCAGGTAGGTTACTACGCATAAGAGAAAAGTGAAAAAATATGTCCTAAAATTTTTATCGTTTGTATCTCAAAAACGGTGGACTTAAGAAAAAAAATTATTCTACGCAAAATTAAAGCTAATGAAACTTGCAACAAGTTAGCCTCAATAATTTTTTTACTATTTTTTACTAGTTTCTAAAATATACGCCCTTAAAAATTAGATCCCGTAGTTAAAAATTCTCCAACGCAATCTACAATTATTCCGTTTGCTCGCTTCTGTAATTGGTAACTTTATTTAATTTATATTTAATTAATGGAAATTTAGGTGCAAAAGTGTGGAAGGATTTTTTGTCTTAGAATTTTATCCTCTATCCACCATTTTAAGAAACTCCATGACTTACAACTTACAAGATTTAAATAATAATCAAACGTTTGACTGGTTTGTACCTATAGATTGCATTGGAAAGAAGATAATTTTTGACTAAGGGATCAAATTTTGAGGGCATACATATATCTCAGAAACTACCAGAAAATAGAAAAAATGTATTGAATCAAACTTGTTGCAAATTTTATTTGCCTTAATTTTACTACGAATAATTATTTGCTTCCGCTGTTTTTGAGATATAAACGATAAAACTTTTAGGACATATTTTTTGGCACCTTTCTGTTATGCCCAGTAGCTGGCTTGATAGGTCAGGACAACATATGATTACATGTATATCTTTATCTTATTCAGTAGACACTAACATACAAAATTTCAACGTGCATAAAAGACTTCATGAAACATGCGTCATTAGCTCTCCGACTAAAGAGCATTAACGGTTACTTTTAACAGTCCAAAATTGTTTGCAACTTCTATTCTACTGTGCCAATATCATTACAATCATTACCATAATGTGATAATTTGCTAAGTGACCTCCACGCTTTTTTATAGCATTCCACATATTTTTATTATCTTTTTTTACAGTGGTACTTACCCATATAATTTTTCATTTTTTTTTAAAAGTGACCGCTAGAACCTCTACTATTATGTTTCTTCGAAAATAAGACATACCACGATTTTTCAGGGTAGTTTTAATACAAGGTCTACTAGGAAAATCAGACCTAATGATATTAATTGTATTTTTGAAATAACTGGCTAATGGCATCTCTTCTAACTGTAAGAGTGACATGGAAAGACTTTGTTTATTTCAATCTTCCATTTTTTGTACCATTTTGGGGTGTAATAGACACGATATGAACTATCTCAACCCCTGTATCAATTTTAGAGCTATTTTTGATAATGACCCCACGTAAATGTAACGTTAAGCTTGTTATTTGGTAGGAAATATACCTACAGGAGACAAGGCCTAGGCTACTTATTTTTAATAATTTATTTTTTGACCCTTTCTTTTATAAAAACTTTGTGGCCAATTAATCTTTACCGGCTTAGAATATATATTAATGACAAAATACTACATAAGCCAAAAAAAAAATGAAAACGGTGAAAACTTAGTTTACTTATTCTTATCGTTATGCTTAACTTACTTATACTTATATTTAAACTTAGCTCATGAATACTTATACTAATTAATTCAGTTTTACCTTTAATAGTTTTAATAATACAATATATCAGTGCCGGCTCAGGGGTAGAGCGAGAGGAGCAGTTGCTCTGCTAGGCGCCAAATACCACAATGGGCGCCGAAAAGCCAAATGCGAAAAACAATTTTCAGCAAAAAATAAAATTTTGTTGGCATCTTTTGAAAAACGCGGGGCAATGTCGCTAGGTCAGTTTTCTGAAAATCTGTAGAGAGACGATGAAAAATTTGTGGATTTCCATCGATTGCATCTAGATAAATCCGTAGATGTACGACCTTATTTAAATACTAATTCTTATTTTATTACCAACTTAATCTAACTATATGAAGTGGTTCGATTAGCCTCGAACCTAGTCTACAAGATGAATGTCTTGTTAATTTACTTGAATGACAGCTCTTTTGTGCACAGCTGAAACCAAAACTTCCTAAGGGGCACTGAAAGATAATCTAGCTTTACCCTAATCAAACGCTAGGGCCAGTTCAATATTGACAATTTTAGTGCTATTGCTATTCAACTCTAACAAACATCAAACGTTCATATTTAATTCCAAATCCCCAATACATTTATAGTAGAAGATCCGCACCTACATCGACCTTCACCGAGTAATAGAATGAAACATATTTTATCATGAATTTAGTAAAATAGAAAATATATTAAAAATGGATTGCCTAAAAAATCTTGGACAGACTATTTTTAATTATTTTGTAACAAAATAATTTTTAATGAAATACTGCGACAAATAGAAAAAAATGTTACACATCACAGGCGACTGCGATGTTGGGTCCTTTATTATTACACTGTATACTTACCTCGGATCTCTCTGGCACACATTTCCACGCGGATTAAAATGTAAATCCTTAAAATTAGCAAACCCCTAATAGGACCAAACTTTTTACAGATAAACCTATATCAACGTGTTCGCAATAAAACAGCGCTTATGATAATATAAATGTTTTTCTATTATCTTGATGTGGCAATATTTTACTAAAAATAATTAAAAATATTCTGTCCAGGATTTTTTAGGCAACCCATTTTTAATATATTTTCTTATATACTAAATTCATGATAACATCGATAAAATATGTTTCATTCGATTATCAACTCGGTGAAGGTCGATGTAGGTTCGGTTCTTAGATTATTTAATTTGTCAAAAATGTCAATGACAGCTTTTGCCACTTCGCTTGTTGGTTTATCGATCGAGTATGTAAAGCTGAATAGGTCATAAATTAATTCCTTCCAGGCTATTCCATGTATGTATCCAATGAGTTATTACTACGTAATAGCGAAAATTTTCATGATTAAGGGCGGGAGTTGACTTGGAAAAACAAAATTATTTTTTTTTAATTAACTTTATTTATAGTCGCATCAACTACTAGGGTAATAATGTTTAGTAAATATCATATTACTAGGATAGAATGTAAGTTATATATAAAAATTATTTATTTCCACGTATTTTTTTAAAACTTTATTAAATCCATTAATATATACATCTGAACTTCACCTTGTTATAAAAGAATATAACACTAAGATAACGCTCAAGTGTTATTGTAAATAAATTAATTTATTCATTTGATACCCAACTAATTAGTCCAATCCAATTAATATTCCTCTCGGAACGGCCAGAATTTATGCTCTGCAGATCTGTTACATAGAAAAAAAATGTCAACTTTTCTTTTTTAGAAAATTGAGAAAACTTACGTGTCCATCGCACAGATTCGGCCGTTACAATCGAACGAATCAATCATGGCCACATCTTCTGGTGCGAGTTCAAAATCGAAAATTTTGATGTTTTCCTCGATTCGAGACTTGGTGACTGACTTGGGAATGGTAATGTTACCACGTTGGATGTTATAACGAAGTACAACTTGGGCCACCGTTTTGTTATACTTTTTTGCGATGGCCGTAAGCCGTTCATCGTCTAAAAGTTGCTTGTCTTCGGGCTTCGCCCAAGGTCTATCAGGCGAAGCAAATGGACTGTAAGCAGTGATAACAATACCTTTAGAACGACAAAACTCGATCAATTTTTTTTGATTAAGATATGGGTGACATTCAATCTGAAATCAAATAAAACTTAATTTGGAACACGGTTAAAACAAATCAAATTACTTGATTGGTCACGGGGACGATTTTCGCATTTTTCAGTAGACGTTCAAGTTGACTTTTGTTGAAATTTGAGACTCCAATTGATTTGGTCAAGTTTTTTTCAACTAAAGTCTCCATGGCTTTCCAGGTGTCTAAATAGTCAACATCGCTGAATTCAAGTTTATTGTCGGGTCCCACTGGGAACAGATCTCCTTCTTCCTACAAAGCCTAATTAGAACCAATAAAAACCTATTTGAAGAAATACCTTATATCCAAAAGGCCAGTGGATGAGATACAGGTCTAAGTAATCCAGTTTTAGATTAGAGAGGGTTGTTTTGATAGCCGTTTCGACCAAATCTGGACGATGAGACGTGTTCCATAGTTTGCTAGTGATGAAAAGGTCTTCACGTTTGACTACACCCTCAGCAATTTTTGCCTGTAGCGCTTCGCCTACTTCCCGTTCGTTTTGGTATATATGGGCACAATCAAAGTGACGATACCCGGCATCAATAGCATCTTTAACAGCTTGATTCACTTCACCAGGTTTCGACTTAAGAACAAAAAAATAAGTAAATATGACTCTATAAAGATTGATTACGTTTTTACTTTCCAGGTTCCCAAGCCGAAAATCGGGAATTCTTGGCCGTTGTTGAACTTAACTCGAGGAATATTGACCATTTTTTTTTCCAAATTTAACAGAGTAAAGAAATATAATAACGGAAATTAACAGTCGATAGTTTTAACGTCTTAACTCGATGAAATTCGCCGACAAAGTGACTGTAAGGAACGTCGCCAAAGTAAAAGTCAAAGGCAAAACAAAGTTTATGACGTAAAAATGTTTGGTTAATCCTATCGCTAGAGAGCTCTAATTTCGTATTGCAAAATTTTGTTTTTTAAACAATAAAAACAATTATACGAAAGGCTTAAGAACTCATTCATTGTTGCACAAGGTTAACGTATTTAATTTTTTTGATTTATCGTCTACTTTTTCTTGTATTATGCTAAAATCATTTATTAAATCAGATATTTATCATTTTTTTGTTTTGTTTATTTATTTAAGCCATTTTTTCCCTATTTTGTTTGCATTTCTCTAATAGCTCTTCTCTATTTGTTAAATATTTCTCCCCTTTTAATAGTATTTGTCTAATAGCATCAATAGCTCAATAGCAGGGACAGCAGGAATAGCATGTTATTAGTGTTATTAGGTGATTCAGGCGATAAGGTACTTACAGCGCCACCTGTTTGTAAGTATTTTGTACTATTTAGTTATAGAGAAATGTCATAAGAGAACTTAACATTGTTAACATCGTTAACATTATTTGCTTTTGGTTAACTTCTTCGATAAAAAAAATTTTAAAATGTTTTACCAAAGATTTTTTTTTACAAACTTGAATATTATATATTTTTTATTTCTTAAAAATTAAATGTTATTCAATGTCTAGTAAGGTACTTTAAGGTTGCCTACGACTATAATAATGGTAATGGGAAATTTTGTTACAAATTTTAAAAAAATAATCTTAATAAGTATTTTAATTTCTTCTGAATCCTTTTCTGTTGGATTAATAAAATAAGTTAGGTACATTAAACTACTTAACTTGATTTTTAAGCGATTTGATTTAAATTTGCTTTAAAACTAAATAAAATTCAATTTGCTAGTCATTTTATTGAAAAGATAAAATTATAAACTCAATTGATTGCAACAAACATCCAAATATTTGACTTGATGAATCGCTTGTTTGTACATGCTCTGAAAACTAAATAGACTGAATGGGGATTGTACTATCGTACTACTTGTACATGTAACTAGGTCATTATCTTCTATGATAATGCTTAATTTCCATTGAGCAAAATTTACGCAAAAACTGTCTAAATTTGTATGTCTACAAGCACTTATGAAAATGTACACTCTCGAATATCTACCAAAGAGCAAACACTACTTATGATAAGTGGACACAGTTGTACTATCGAAGGACAATCTTCTCGTGTTGGTTTGGGTCATGGTATTAAAATTAACGCACAGATCCTTAGTAAAACGATCTTAGTGAAAAATATATAGAAGTACCATGGGCATGGTATCAAACAATTTTGATTGAAAAGCATGAATATTCGAACAGGACTCTAACCCACCTCATAAGGTATGATTGAAAGTCAGCACTTCTTTAGTATAACGGCTGGCAAATTGGCTCTAAGAGTTTTTTTTTCTTAGACATTTTGAAGACTTAAATGGGTACCTACCAAAAAATATCACAGTCGTAGTGAGTGCAAAATAGTAGATACTTCTTTGGGAATGGCCGTGCTTTTGAAGGTTTATATTTTGGCAGCGGCAATAGTCCAATGAAATTCTTTAACAAAGTTTACAGTTCACAAAATTTAATATATTACAGGATTTATTAATTATTTAGAAGGTCGAAACTTTTGTTACAAACTTTAAAGTTCAAGAATTTTGATCAAATCTTTTATAGATAATTTTAAGGTTTTTTCAGTTAATAATTAGTTTAGTTAGAGGATCATTGGCGTTGTTAATTTGAAAATTCATAAATTGCATCCCGTGTGAAATTAGGTGTTGATTCGCGAATCGTCGTTGGCGTCGCGCCGCTACCATTCGATTCGACGTCGTTTAGAGGACATCGAAGCGAGCTTTCGCGTAACGTGCGGGGGTTGAACGAGCGATCGGGCAACGAAAATGCGTGGCGAAAGCCTGCGCACTTGCGCCGCTTCGAGGACTCAGGATAATAGTCAAGACTTGACCCCTGAAGGGGCAGCACATCTTAAGGCACACATCGACGTACGCCTCGAACTCGTCCTGTCGCTTACGTTAAATTTTTTTTTTAATTTTTGGGGGGACCGAGATCCGAATTTGGTAAATTGATTTGGAATTTTTGAGGGCAGCTTTTCCGTAGTTATGTGTTTGGTCAGTTGTTGTCGTTCCCGTCGTTGTTGTTGTTGCCGTTGTTGTCGTTGTGATAAAGACGATCGAGTAATTCGGAAACGATTCATTATTTTTCGGGAATATGTTGTGTATGAGTTGTTATAAAGGCAATGCTAGCTGGGAACGCTCCACGTGACCCACGGGCATGTCTGTCAGGAGCCTTCATCGCCGGGTTTCTGGACCTGGCGGTACATACGCATACCATTATCATAGCCAGTGAGTCTCTCTTCTCTTCTTTACTATATCTATTTTTCATTAATTCTTCCAAATATTTTTTCATATAACCAACAATTTCACTCTAAATCCCTCTTCTATCCTTATCATACTTTCTGTTCTTTCATCTCTCTATCTCACAGCTACCAGTTACATAATTTCAAATCTTCAAAATTAACAAAAAATCGATTTTCTTTGCATCTTAAAAGTTAAACTTCTAAAGGTCCTCAGAAGCTTATAAGTGTATCCCGGAAAAAATGAACACTGGATGATATCAATTTCTAAATATACTTATACTAAACAATTATTGCAAGAATGTAGGTACTTATAAGAGAGGTGAAAAATGGAGGTTCATTCATAAAAATTGCATCATTTTTTTACAGTAGGATTAAAAGATTTATTTGAATTTTTCGTCTTGTAAATCTGAAAGTCAGAGAATTATTTTATAGGTGTTTCCTTGATGAATCCTTAAAATAAGACGTTTACAAATTTCTTTTGTAATGAATTTGAAAAATTCATTTACGCTGTGTTTTTCTTCAAATATTTACAAGTAGATGTTGTAACACTCGGAATTTTTCATGTTATGTCCCCAATAAATTCAACCACGTAGACAAAGACAAGGAAAATCTTCCAAACTAAGAAAAACGTGTTGCATGAAAGAAATATTTTACAAGGGAACGTTTCAATTTAGTTGTTGTCAACATAAAATCACTAAATTCCATGCAAATTCTCCACTAAAAACGTTTTAACGTCTAACTAAATCGGATTAAAAAACGTTCTTCAGTTTCAACATGAAATGTTCAAATTAAAAGATTAATTTCAAAGAAAATAACGAGATAATGACAACGATTCGTTCACGTTGCCTCGACGAAAGCTCGACAAAATCGTGGCACGAAGGTCATCGATTTCGTCTCATCGCAAAATAATTGCATTCATCGCAAAAATCAATCGTTGCAAAGGCCCCAAGAGCGTCTTCGCTAATCTCGTTTTCGCCATCAAATCCTTTTCTTTCGAAAGTTTCGAGCGCGAGATATCGAAGATATTTCCGTAATTAGGTCATCGTGAGCATAACATACATAATAATCAATATCTGTTTGTTTCATCGCCTCGTAAACAGCCTTCCATCCTCTCACAAAACATGCACAGACGTGAAAAAAATCGCCTTATCTATCGCCTATATGCTCTACATACCGCGTTACCGGAACGTTCAATCGAAAAATATACGCGACTCGATTCAAGTTTCGAAATTCGATAAATCTGCTGGCTGGAGCTCTGGAATCGAGTGATTTATCCCCGCTGTTCCGGTTTATCGCGGAAAATAAGCCACTTTATGTGGCGTTTAATGGGGAATTTAGAAAAAAATATGGGTTTCGCATCAAACAAATTGGTTCCCCATTTAAAAGCTCGAATTTGGGGACTCTTATCAAGTACTAAGCGATGTTAAATTTTCACAATTGATGATTTAAAAGTCTTTATTTGGTTTTTGATTGGTGTTTCCGTTAGTAAAGCTTTTACAAAAAGCTACTCACATAAAAGCCCATTGTCAGCCAATGATTATCCGTTCTTTTTTAAATAACCAATAAGGTTAATTCACTAAATCATAATTTACACAATTTTATAAAAGCAATATTAAAATAGTTGAAAATTAGATCTTCACCTATCATTTTAGAGGTATACTGTAGAAAATAGACGGTTTTGAAAAGGTAGCTATTAGCTTTGTTCGCGGGTGCGATTCTGAACCAGTTTAGGGACTATTCGCATGCGCATTCTTAAAAAGAGTGTTTGCGTGTCAGTAAATTCTGAATTTTTAGTAATAGTTCGGCGTTCGTGGTTATTGCCAATTTCGTTCGTTATCAATTCAGAATTGATTTTTGTGATTCTCGGATTTTCGTTAGGATGAAAAAGTCGATTCTCTTACTCATGCGCAATTTGAAAAATTGTGAATAGGTCCAGTTCTGCTGTCAACGTTATCCAACGTTAGTTAACGTTGGTTTTCGGTTAATTTTGAAGTCATTCGCGGGGAAAATCGTGAATCAGTTCATAACCGTGCATTCGCTTGGCGGTAATCCTAAATCTGTCTTGAACTGATTCCTAATTGGTTGAGAATGAGACCTGCAAACAAAGCTATTACTTACAAAATTAAAGATTATAGAAATGTCTACAAAAACTAATCATTCCATTTTTTTCTATCTGTAAAACTTTCCGAGAAATCGCGCTCTTAATGTCAAGCTCAACTCTTTCGTTAGATATAGAAAAATTATTCAATAATTTAGTTTTTTTAACTAAAGCAAATCTTGGAAAAAATTTCCATAAAAATTTCCAATAATAATGCGTGGTTTTTCCAATCTACCAACTAAGAAACTCAGATTACTTAATTCATTTTGTAAAACGAAATATTTAAATATTCAAAAATGGAATTTATACCTTTAATGAAAGAGGTTTCAAAAACTACAAAATTTCTGGATAAAAATTTCCAATACCATTAAAGTTATATACTTGTTGACTTGTTGAGCTGAAAAGTGTTTTCAAGAATTTTCTTCCATTGCAAATAGTTTTGAAAATATCGCGTTTTGAATATCAAAATTAATTTTATTATTTAGAGTAGGTTTCATTGCTATCATATCACAGTTACCTTTACAAAACAATACATTGCAAAAAAGTTAGCCAATTAATAAGCATTGATTTTTAAATCGACCAATTAAAAATTAATAAATCATAGACTACACGATTCCCAAGGCAAAATAAATGTAAAATTCAATAAACCAATAAATGGATTAGGGCCACCTATTGGCGCAGTGGCAAGAGCATTAGTTCTCTCCACTTCATGCGTCAAGTGGTTCTGGGTTCGATCCCCATTGAATTCTAGACCTAAGATATACTTGACCAACAGAAAGTTTCTGTGTTTAGACAGTCGTGATAGGACCTTAGCTGTTAAAGCGACTTAAAACACAAAAAAAATAAAATAAATGGATTAGACCATTTTAAAAAAATTTTTGCTAAAAAATAAAGAAAATTAAAATTTTTATAAAAATTAGTCAAAAATTTTCTTTTTCTTTTAATATTTCAAACGATATCAAGCTTCGAATATGAATATAAATGGCAATCGTGGTATGGTTAAAGCAAAACTTAATACAACAAAGTGCCATGTAATGAAAAAAGTTAGCTTCGAAAATTAAGACAAAACAAATTGTCGACCAATAAAAACGCATTGGTTTTTCAATTTGACTGATACAAATTAAATGAATCATGGGCTACTTAAACCATTTCGTATTCTGAAGCATGTTGTAACGAACAAAGCTTCAGATAACGAATAGAGAAGGATAAGACTGAAACAATCGGGAGAGTCCGTGAAATTCCATGTCTCATTTCCAAATTTTAATACAAATTCTATACGCATTTCAAAGTAACCTTTGGAAACTATAACATGTCATTTTCAACCATTAAAATTCGTTGTTTTTCCAATTGACCAATAAGGAATCAATAACTCACAGACCACTTTAATAATTTTGATAAAAATTCTCTGATAACAGTTGCATCATAAGACCATAACCTTCTGTTGGTTATTGGTTAAAATTTCGACAACTAAGACTGTGTTTGACGTTTGAAATGTTTCAAACAAAGGTTATTAAAAAATAGATAACCTTTAAAAAAGTCCCCTTCCATTTTTTAAAAAACAAAAAACCAACCCGGGAAGTACCATTTTTTAAATGATACTTATTATTTCAAAATTGCAACCTGATGCTTGAAAAATTAATAAAAGATGAAAATTGCACTTTTCAGCGATGCAAATTAAATATTCCCTTAGACAAGCTTGAGATCAGGTTACCACTGTTTCAATAGATCACAACTGAGTATAAGTAAATATTGGGGTTACCAATTTGAAAGGAGCTTTCAACCTGTCTGACGTGTAATAATTTACCGATGGAAACCATCGCCCCGCAACTGGGTGAATTTGATAATTTAATCAAGAAAATGTCTCTCAGTTCGACTGACTTGAGCCGGTGTGTCCTCCCGTTTCGTTCCATATTCCCGAAGATTTATCTGAAAGCATCTTCGACGCGAACATAATATCCAAGTTTCCGAGGCGAACAAACCGCAAGTCAGTTTTGATTAATCTGAATCTCAGTGCCAAATTAATGACATATTCAACAGAAATTCAACGAACCAAATTTACAAACCAAAAAAAAAACTAAATTTTCCATTTAATTTGTAAACAGCTTTTCACGCATTTTTTCTCATAAAATCGAGACAATCTATTTCTATTTTAAAATGTTTCTCAATTAAGATAATTCGCAATCTCACTCCTGCGATTTTCCCCGTTCCTACCCACAAACTTTCCCGTGTTATTCGCTAAAATTTCCGACACTTACTTTATATTGATTTAATTTAAAAAATTAAATTATTTTCTGACGTAAATTTTGTCCTTCAAAGTGTAAAAAATAAGTATATGACATAACTAAGCTTTGGGTCTCGAACTTACCAATACCCTTTGAAAAACAACACGAAAAAGCACTTAAAAACCAAGAAAAATTGTTTCAATTGTAAGGATTAACTCAAAAAAGGGATTCGATGTAATCCGTTTTAATTTAAAGCAAAAAAAACTCCCGTTGAAATTGGCCAATGTGAACTCTGGTATATTGACTTTTGAGGAAATCGAAATTTTTACGAGTCGCAGTCTAATAAATAATTAATTATGTTTCTGAGAAAGTTTGAGCCAGTCATTATTTCTTGTAATGTAGGTTGCTCGATAGAGAAATCAATAACGATTTGATTTGAGTTTATATTTTCCTGAACGCTGAGAGAAAGCTTCGATTCAGTGGACGTAGTTTTACGTGGAACGTCGTAATAAGCTCTAATGGATTGGATCAAATATGGTTTCAATCGGTTAATGTGTTTGCCTATTGAGAATGATGGAAATTGGTGGGGAATCGAACAAAGAAATTTTGTATTTTCATATTAAAAAGGGTTTTTAAAAAGAAACGCGTACGCATTAAATTGATTGGCAAACTTTGATTTTGTTTAGAAACAAAAAATTTGGTTCAAACTTGGCATTTGATGAGATTCTCAAGGGATTGAAAACCCCAAAAGTATCACATCAAATTAATCAAATGAAACCAAATCTTCAAAATTATTCAAGTTTGGTTGTTTAGAAAAGTGAACATTGTTATGGCTGAACATAAGGTTGTTAGGTAGATCAATTTTCTAAATTATACTTTAATAATTTCATCACGAAATAACCTGAAAACATAAAAACTTTTCGAAAAAAATTAAGATTGTTTCTAACACTAATTTTTTGTCTCTAGCAATATTAAAATCTCGTTTTCTCATTTTGAAAGTTATCAATAAACCCCTTTTGCCCTATACATAAGCCTAAAACGGGTAGCTCCTTTGGGCAAAACGAGTAAGCTTAGGGCAAAACGGGTTAACGTCTGATTATTCACTGTAATGAGTATAAAACTGATGAATCAATTTTTTTTTGTTTTATATAAAAATTGCGTATTAATATTACTCATTTACGTACCTAGTATTTAATTAATGAGTCTCAATATTTATTGCCTATTTAATCGATAGACAATAACAATAAATCTATACTAGTTTAATCGGACTTTTAAAGTTACTTATACCTATTATTATAGAGCTCAAATATGTTATTATAATAATATAAAACAAAAAATAAGTATTTATTACAATAATTAGATATCAAATAGAAAATACAAACTGATAGTTAATTGAGGCTAAAATCTTCAGAACTTCATTCTTGGCACAAATCACAAAAATATGTCCTATGCTAGAATAAGAAGTACAGATTCATGAGCCCATATTCTCTACAATCTCTACATTCGATCCAGTCTTTTGTAGGTAGATCTTCTTATGAACCACCACAAATGAGGCATTTATACATTTTTTATTTTTTCTGCGTATTTTTCATTTTAAACTTCTTATATCTATCTACCCGTTTTGCCCTAAACACTATTTTCTTTTTAAATATGGCAGATAAAGCAGGCAAAGTGTTCCAGTAATTTCAAACTTATATTAAACTAAAATAAAACGATGATACGAACAACACGAATATTAAAACGATTTTCGACTAATCATGAAGCACTTACTTTGAAATTTTTTAATATACATAACTATAAAAAAAAACTTTTATTCAAAATGCCTATGTTCGTAAACAATTCCGGTGCTCGAGCTTAGCTGATCAGCTCGTCACAGTTCGACAAATCTCCGCGCACGCCCACAAAATGCTAATGCTTACCCGCTTTGGGCGGGCTACCCGTTTTAGGCTCACATTTCCTACTTCAAAAATTTTAAGGTTTCTTATAAGAGTATTCAAAATATAAAAAATTGTTAAAATGTTTAAGAGAATTGTTAAAATATTCTCTTCTAACCTTAATATTTTCAAAATACCAAGATTTAAACATGAAACATGGTTTCGTAAACCATTATTCAATACAAGTACCTACTATTAATATTATTAATGACCTTTGAAAACAAAAACGTTCTAAAAATTTTCATCAATTAAGAAGCATGGTTTTACCAACTAACAAATTAAAATCTATCAAAACAAAGACTAGATTTTAAAATAACTCGGCTTTTTGAAAAATTTGTATGGAGCAAAATTAAAGACTATACACTTTTTATAATATTTGTTTAGACCATTGTTTTTAAAAGTTGAAGAATATTACATATTAATTATGGAATTTAACTTTTTAAATTCTTGACGTGAATGAATTTCTAAATTGATGGAGTTTAAGTTTAAATAATTAACTTCAAAGTAAGTCTTTTGATTTTCTACTAATAAAGGGGCCTTAGAACGTGCGAGTCACCGATTTCGACCAAATTTATACCACATGTAGGGTGTACTTAGGGGTGTAACAGGTGAAAGTAATAGTAGTAATAATAACGGAATGTAATCGTGTAGCAGTTGCCGTAGAAATGATAATATTGAGAAAAAAAAGGCAAGTACTGGGATTCAAACCAGCGATACATTGGTTGCGAAACGGAAACTACCAACTTCGCTACGCGCTACTTGATTTTGGGTTTAACACAAACTGTATATGAACACTTGATAATTATCGAAAATTTTCCGATTGAATTTTCTCAAAACCGGCTGAATAGTGGGTCCTATTACTTTCACCTATTACACCCCTAGATGCACCCTACATGTTCTATAAATTTGGTCAAAATCGGTGACCCGCACGTTCTAAGGTCCCTTTGTAAGTCCCAATTAAGTGGAAATTAGTTTTCTCTGGCGTACTAAACGGAAGCTTTAAGGTTAGTTTCCTAAACTGTTGCTTCTTAACCATGAAGATTTACGATATTTCGTCTCAACCATGCCGAAACTTAATCTCTTGACCCATTAAAACGAAAAATTCCCACATGCCCGAACCAATTTTAACCACAACGAAATTCTCTCATAAATACAATACAAACAAAAAACCAGATACTTACATAAGATTTTTAAGAAGGTTTATATAAAAAAGTTTAAAGTAGTTCGATGAAAACTCAAATATTTGACGAATCAATACATGAAAGATGAGTTATAGCATGTAATTCCTTTGGCTGGAACAACGTTCCTATATCCATTGAATTTTCTTTCTATTATTTTTGTAGGTTTTGTTGAAGAGATTAAATTTTGAAAGAAATATAGATATTTGTAGGTTTGTGAGAAAAATCACTTATCTAAGAATCGAAAGATCGCGTCGTTTAGAGACTCTCGTTTAGACTGGTTAATTGAAATTGAAAGACAAGTGATTGTGTAGATGACATTTGGACATTTTACTTATATAAGTCATCGTGAAAAAATGTTGAAGTAATCTTTTAATACTGGTTGTTTTTAATAAAGACTCTAAAGGGTTCCAATAATAATTGTATAATTGTTTGTTGTAGGTTTTGTTGATGAGATTAACGGTTAAAACATTGATATTGTATAATAGTGATCAAATAGTGAGACTTGAAAGCTCGCGTTAAGTGATTAGCGTTTTATTATTTATTGTAGACAAAAAATGTTATAAACACTGATACCTAGAAATATTTGTGGATTTTTGAGAAAAATTTTAACGCCTTGGAAGCTCGAAAGCTCGTTTCAAATGATTAACGTATAGACTGATTAGTTGAACATTTGCAGAACAGTGACCAATGTGTGAGTGTGTGTGAAATGTTATGAACTTTTCATTTGAAAAATCGTCGTTAAAAAAGTAAAAATTTGCCAGAGCTTTGGCAAGACGAGTCCTTAAACACCTAGTTGGTGGCGCTTCGAGCGAGCACAGGCAAAATGGCAGACTTTCGTCAATACTGATGACGCGCCACGTGTGAGAGAGGACTTTGCGAGGACATTCCGGGGAAGGAAAGCGCCTCGCTCCGTTCGTGCAGTCTCAGTCTAATCCCAAACAGAGTCGCGGTCGGACGCTTTTCCATCCAACGTCCTTCAACTCGAGTCGAGCCGAGCGCAAATTTTCCTCGCATCTCGACCAACCATCCACCTACCCAATCACCCCCGGTTATCTGTCTCTAACCATCCATCAATCACCATCGAACCACCCTCTAACCTCCCAACCCCATCGCATTTATGTTTGAAAGTTGAAACAAAAACCAGTGTACGAGAGCCGGATTCGAACCGGCGGCACCTCGACCATCCACAACACCGCGTGGCTCCAAGAGTTTCACCGTGGCGAAACACGGCTTGGCTCGCCTCGTCGCGGCCCGACATGCACTGTGGCGTCTTCGGCGGGCCGCATCCCAACCCGACGCCAACCAGGACTCCTCCGACCATCAAGACCACCATTCGAACATCATGTATGTCGCCCTCTCCATCTCTCTATCACTCAGCCTTTCTCTCAATCTGTCTTCTCGCTTCTTCGCTTCTCCTTTGCACCCCTAAGCCACCTTCAACCACCCCCTATAAACTCCTCAACTAGTACTTAGATTAAAAAAAAAACCCTAAAATATACCTCCTCTCCAAAGTAAACTCCTCAACTAGTACTTAGCAACCTCTAAAAAAGCACCTCAACTCCTCAAAACCACCCACTAATGTATTTTCACTTGTAAAAAATTAAAAATATATTCTTCGAATAATCTAATTAGTTTTTTTCTTTTCTCATCAAAAAAACACCTACCATATATGAAAGCTCAGTCGACTGAGATAACAATGAAGTAGCCTTTTCAACAAGCTACCCGTCTTTCATTAGAAAGAAGTCTTAAAAAAATAATATAAAAAGCTTTAAAGCTCACTCTTGAAAAGTTTGTCCTTAAGCACGTTTTTTCCCTTTATTTTCTCTTATTTTAATATTTTTGACGTTTAACTTTAATTAAATTGTGAAAGACTGTATAGAAACAGTTTAAAGTGTTGCTAAATAAAAAAAAAAAAAACGTTTCACGCAAGCTTTGCAAGCGTTGCAAAATCACATGGCAGAGATTTCAATGCCTTGGCATGTTGTTGACTTTCTGACCAGCATATTATTATTAAACTAGTGATTCCCAACTTGTTAATTTACAGGGCAAACCTTCTTTCTTACTCGTTCTTCAAAAGAGTTACTAAAGGGTTAGATTTTGGTACAGTTTGGGAAGCACTGGGTCAGAGAGATGATACAATATAATGTAATAACACACATACATACACAAAAATCATTAGAGCTCTCCTCTCTGAACGGCGAGAGAAAGGCGAAAACAAAACACAATGCGCGATCGGCCAGAAAAAACGCGACGCGGGTAAATTCGAGCGGGAAACTTAAAAAATTATCGGTTTCGAAAAAAGAAGCTTAACATTTTTTTTTTCGAAAGTTGAAAATCAATTTTTCAGCCTTGATTCGTTTGATTCTTTGAACGTTTAATATTGATTTTTTTTTGCCATTGACCCAGTTATAAGGCAATTGTGATATTCAAGTTATCTCTCTCTCTCTCTCTGGCGCTATCCTTTTCTCGCACGCTTGCTGATTCATTTTATTGAAAAATATAAAGTTTATTGAAATTTTTCGTGGAATGTCGGGAGTGGGGGGGTGGGGTGAATTTTGCAATCTTTATTTGGGAATTTGAACGAGTCCCGTTTGGTGGAATGTTGTTAATTCTTTGTTTTTGTTTGTTTGTTGCAGGTAAGTCTGGTTTTTACGGAGGTTTCTTTTCTTTTTATTTTGGTCGTAAGTATATAGAAATAGAAATGCAGGGGGTTGCTTTGACGACGCACGCAAAAAGGATAAACAGCAGAGAGCTTTTTGCAAGTCTTGGTCGTATCAAAGGTTTTGGTAGCTAGTCAGTGATCAACGTCTTCTTTATGTTCTTTTATCTAGTAAAAGAAAGAAAATATGTTCGAAAATTAGCCATTTCATAAAAAGGATTTTTTCCTTCTTTCTGAGAATCCTTAATATTTATAATAAATATAGTTAGCTATTTTCATAATTATATAAATTATTTCAGTAAAAAAGTCATCAAAATCAACCGAATAATTTTTATCGTATCATGCAAAATCAGTTTTTCATATACCGGGTGTTCCATTACATTTATCGTATGTTTATATAACGTAAAGCACTGTTAACTGACGAGTCTCTGACACTCATGACACCTAACCTAAAAATTTCAAATAGTAACGTAGTGCACAAATGAGTACTTCTAATAAATGTTTTCTCGAAAAAAATGAATTCTAAGACAATTTTACTAAAAGTCTTTTCTGTTGAAAATTATAATTTTTTGGAAGTACTAAAACACAAGAATTTTCCTAATATCATGAGTAAACTCTATTTGTTTTATGTTTACTATGTACCGGTTGTTCCATTATATACGTCACATATTCCCACATATAAATTTCCACAGTTTAGATTTTAGAAGATAAAAAATAAAAATTGGAAAACTTACATAATGTTACATGAAGTTTATTTTTAAGGTCATAACAATAGATTTCTATTTCCATTGTTTGTCATGATACCTAACCTAAAAAACATAAATAGTAATGGATAGGTACTTCCAATGATTGGTTTATCTATGAAAACCAATTCTGAGACGCTTTTACTGATAGTTGTTTTTAGCTTCAAGTTTAAATTTTTGATAAAATCATAATCCTTAAATTTAGGGCCCTTTTAGTCCCCTCCCCTCTTTGTGTAAGTATATATAAGTTTAAAGATTCACTATTTAATTTGGTTTCAACGTTAATAATTAACTAAATTTTCAAGCTACTTAGCCTAAATTTGACTTCAAAATTAACTCAAATATTAATTTTGAAACGTCAAATCAAGTAAAATATTTATAAACCACAATACCAAGCACAATATATTTTTAAAAAAATCCAAATTCTTCAGTTGATGAATCTTTATTTATATAAAAGCAGTATCCAGCGATTTAACTTAAAGTTTTGTTTGTCTTATTAGTAATTTTGTATCCTTTTGCAAGTGGCACCCGGAACCTAGATACCCCGCTTGCCCTTACTTTACTACTGACTTCTTAGATCATTATTAAAGATTTTAAAATCTAAAACAATCAAATCCTTGATTTTATCAAGTTTTGATAAAAAAATTCCGATCAAAATTTATTTTCACAAACTTTTTCTATTAAATTTTTGATATGAGAAAATTCACAGTGAATTTGCATTGTATTTATTTACAAAAAATGTTAATTTTCCCACTTGCAGGAAGGCAAAAAAATTTTTTTCTTCGCTTCTTAATTGTGTTATGTGAGAACAAAAAAAATACACTTTCAAGTGTGGATAGTAGAAAAACATTTTTTTCTCGCTTTTCCGCCTGTGCTCCGTTTCTTCCGAGTCAATTCTTTGTTCAAATACGAGCCTTTTCACGTTTAATAGCCAGCCAGAGGGCAATTCGTCTCTCAGTCTCACATCGTTTAGCTGAAACGGCTAAGAAAAGAAAAACGAGCGGCGAAGTGAAACACATCACACTTCCACACATACACATATATAGGAGAGAAGCTTTTTTTGTTTGCTCAAATGCCATTTTAAACAGCTCTATTAATTCCATTTTGTGCCTTTGAAAGCATAAATTAATGAATTCATCATCGAGTTTCCTCGAGTTTTTACTATGAGCTTTTCTCGGCTAGATTAACATGAAGTGAATTCGATTGCATTTTTTCAAGATTAACCACTCGGTTCATAGTTTGAACTTGTTTTTCTTTTTGATTTACGACTTGCGACTGTACCAGTCGATTCGACCCAAGCTTGCATCCTAGTGACGTAAGAACATTTCTTTTGCATGTCTACTTCCAAAAAGTCGTAAAAAATTTTTATTTTAATGTGATGAGGCTTTCATAAATTTTCCACATAAAAACAAGCCTTAATATGCCATGATTGACGCCATTAATGTCTCGATTTTTTCGACTTAATTACGGCCTAAATTAATTACCAGAGAGGTCACGTAAATTAATTAGGTTTTCAACCGGGGATTAATTTCGCAACGGAAAATAGGTGGAAAAGTTTTATGTTTTTGTGGAACTTTTAAATAGTTTGAATCGTTCGGAATTGTTGGCGACGGCGCTTCGCGGACCAAAAGTAAAACGGGGGCGGCGGACATGTGGGGGAGGAGGTTATATTGATCGGTTACAAGTATTACATATAACATTCAAGCTTGTTATGTTTACACTTGGCTATATACTTTTAGTATATTGAAACTTTGTTGCAAAATTTCTAAGGACTTCGTCCGTTCAGGTGAAGGCCTGCTTTCAGATGTGCTTTTTATAATCTCAATTCCAATACTTGCGTTGTAAACACATTTTTTAAAAAATCACTCAAAAAAAACTTTTTAACATGAAATTTTGGGGAAAACCCGGTTTTTACTTATTCAAGTCCTTAAAAATTTTTACTCACACTTTTTTAAAATTTCATTATCCTCCCCATATTCTCATTAATCTAATGATATTTTATAATTTTTCCGTTTGAAATATTGAAAAAAAAAATTTTACCCCGTTTCGTTCAAGTCTCAACATTAACCTATGATTTTTTTAGTTTAGTTATATAATTATATTTGACTCAAGCTTTTAAAGAAAACGATTGTATATTCGTAGAAATATAAATTTTATGTTTATTTTTTTTACGATCAAAATTTACACAGTGATGATGAAATCAAAGACTTGAAATCTCGCACTTGGAAAATTCATAAAAAATCTCATATGTGCACTTAAACCAATAATGAATTTGGCTGAGTGAATTCAGCCGGCGAAAATCGCGAAACGCGATCGATCCGAGCTTAAAAATAGATCGAAAACGCCAAATAAATCATTCGATTTCTCGATTAAGGCGCCATAAAAAAGTCATTCGATTTGCAAGAATTTCTCGTCTTGAAAGACTTGAGAAAATAATCATTGCCGGTCAAAATTTATATATTTGTATTCAATTTTTTAACTTTCTATTCAAGACATTATAAAAGTATTTAATGTATAACAGTGTATTCTAAATTTTTGACATATGTGTACCCCTTCTTTGATTTTTGCTGAATACCCCTTGCCAAAAAATGCATAATCAATAACGACCATCAATATCCTCACAAAACTCCTGTGCAAATCGTACCCCCATCAAACTCTTCCTGTAGCCCTGGGGTACACGTACTACAGTTTGGGAAACACGGATGTTTAAAGAACGGTTTTAAACTTCCATTTTCAGAAATAGCATAGTGAATCATCTGACTTAACGATTTTCGTTAAACTGTATGGAATATAAAATATTGACAAACTTTTGATAGCAAATTGAATTGGCTTTAAGTCTTATTAAAATCTTTTTTGGTGGTCCTATGATTTTTCTGTGGCAGCTTCGAATAACTATATATAAATATTGTTAACTTATAAAAGTTTTAAAAATATCGAATTTTTTGACTTAATGAATCCCTAATTAGAGTCCCATGCTATCATGCTGTTTTTGTTCAACTATTGAAAAAAAAATTATAATTTCTTACTTTTGATAGCAAACTGAATTGAAATTTGATCTAAATAACTCTTCAAATTTGCAGTATTTATGTTTTAAGTTAACCAACTCCAGTCGTTACATAATTAGAAAAAAGTTACGATTGTTGCACTTAATCGACCTGTTACTGCTAAATTATTGCATTTATCGAAAAAATTACAAATTTACTTTTGATAGAGAATTTAATCAGCAGTAGATTTTACTTAAAACTAATTTCAAGAGAACTCTTATTTTGACAATATTTATATTAAATCAACTTCAAAATATAAGTTGGAAAGAGACAATATAGTAACCTCATTTTACCAAGTTATTGCGAGTAAGTAAACTAATAGAAATATGAAAAAACTTATTGAAAATCTTTTGATAGAAAATGCATTTGTCTTCAAGTTTTATTCGAAACTTTTTTTAATTTAACCTCTAGTTTTTGCGATATTTATATTTTAGGTAACCAAATTGAAGAAGTTAAGATATTTAATTGAAAAAAAGTCGTGCTTACACATCTCTAGTCTATTGCTGCTAAACTCGAAGTTTTATTCAAATTATTTTTAATCAAATCTATAATTGACCTTCTTATTTTAGTTGATCAATTAAAAAGAAAGATTGATAGTTCCATTGAACTAAGATATTGCTGTTAAACTAATAGTAAAATAATAAGAACATTACAGGTAGAAAATTTAATCAGTTTTGGCTTTACTTAAATTTTTTTTCCTAATTTATAATTTTAGCGATTATTTTTTAGTCAACTAACTGAAGGGGAATTGGAAAATAATAATGATAGATGATGAACCATCTTCAAGTTTTATAAGAAATGGTTTTAAATTAACTTCTATAATTATTAAAATATCCTTATTTCAAACCATTTTATGAGCTACCTTCAATTGAGTTATTCGAAAGAGAAAGCCCAAAAATCTCCCAAAGGCAATTAAAAACCCATAAACTATCCATAACCTGTCGCCACCTCTTCAAAAATTTCTTCTCTCATCGCCCCAAAAACCTATCAAAAAGGCTTACAAACCCATATAAATCCTTTCAAATCAAACAAAATGGTAGGAAATTTGAAAAACTCTCCTATCATTTTCAAACCAAGTTCATGAACCAAAATTACAAAAAAAAGTTTTATTATTCAGCCCCTCTTTTATTATCGTTACGTATGTATTTCGAAGCGAATGAGATTCTTATAAATAATGCGAAGAATAAGAGATTTTCCGAGGCGTTATATGGCCTTAATAAAACTCGACGAAAAACGAATAAAACGCGAAATAAAATGATACATTTGCACTGGTGTGGATCACAAGAAGCAGCTCCTCTTTCAGCTCATTAAAGATCTGGGAAAAATGGAGTTTGCCTCGGGAAAGTTGATGCTTAAAATATAAATCTAGGGCATATTAACGTAACTTCAAATATCGTATGTGCTTTTTAATTTACATTTTTTGTATTAATAACGTGATTGAAACAGTAAACTCAGGTTTTTCAATAAATAATTAATGCGAATGGAGAACAAAGAGTTATTTTTATCGATGCTAAACGAATCGATTAGAAGGCAAAAATACATGGAATGCAATTAATTGGATTGTGTAATTAGATCCTGAATGCAATCAAGACTACAGTATTGGAAAAAAGTAAACCTTGAATTTCTTTTTGTGCAACCAATTTTTCCGTTATTTTTAAATTTAATAATATCTGATATTTTTCTTTAAATGATCAATATTTTCGTTTACCTAATCGTAAGGGTTTGAAATTCGATTGAAAGCTCAACGTTTCATAGATTTTTTAGTCACGAACTGTTATATTTAAAAGGACAACAACCTGATTAAAAAGGTTTTGCCCCATTTCAAGGTTTATTCAAAAGAAAAATTTGATTGGACTTAAAAAAAACGTTTTGACACTTTTAATGATAATCAAAAACGAAAATTCGAAAATTTATTAGCCTAAAATTCAATCATCAAGAGTGAATTTTGAAATTTGGGAAGAAAATATCGAAATTTTTATTTTTTAGGATAACATTTTTTGATCAAATTGATGGTTAACTACAGACTACAGACAAGTCTACCAATTAATAAAAGCTTAAGAATTTACCATTGAAGATTTTCTTCAAATCTTGTAACACCTTCAGTTTTCTGGAAAAATCATAACGAAATGATTCAGGTCTTGAAATTTGATCATTGCAAGTGTTCGACAAAAAATATTCGTGTAGTTTTCTAAAAATATAAACAAAAACTTGTTTTATTGAGTTTTAGCTTAAGCTTCAAATAGAGTCAAAAACAGAAAGTTTATGAATTTGAAGAAACGAAAGTTTTCAGTTATAATTCTTCAATGGTAAACTACAAATTTCGAGTTTCGAGTAGAAAAGATAGCTTAAAATGAACTTTAAATAAGGTCTTTTGAATTTTTTTCGTAGGGCTCATAATTTTGTTTTTAAATACCTCTTTTAATAGTGGAACTATTCAGGGCTATATGTTTGTTGCTTGAACTTAATAGAATGGAACAGTTTAAAGATCGCTATTTGTATAATAATAATTGGATGCGTTTTCAGTATAATGGAGCAACTGTTCACCGCCAGATTGGTTATAAAAAAATTAGGTTATATTTTTCTCGGAAAAGTCATCAGTAGTAACTTTACGATTTTTTCGCAGCCTCTCAAAAATAATAAACGAACTTAAACAAAATATTCGTTAAGAGACTTAAAACATCTTACTAGCACTTATAAGCGAGTCTTTGCAATATATTGGATAAAAGCATTTTTAAAGGTTAAAACCCGCATGACTACTAAGTACTAATTATAAAAGAAAATTTTCAATATAATCAGAAAAACTTTTATTATTTTATTTTAAGTTTAAAGACTACTAATGCAAAAAATTCTCTGTACCTTTTAAAGTAAAAAATCAAAAGTATTCTCTTAAAAATGAGCCGTTTTAAATGTTCTCTTAAGAATATCTACGAAATGCTTTCTTTAAGATCGTCCTGGAGCTGTTATGCTCATGTATCACTGTTATACAAGAATACTTGCTTATTCCAGGTCAGTATTTTGCCTAGCAGGAGCGGTTCCTATACTAAGCTTAAGGAATTATGTAGATACGATATAAAAAATATATACCTTCATATGTTATTCAATGATAATGAGAAATGTATGCTAGATAATGTATTCATTGGTACTTCGCAAATAGTTTGTTGCCCGCTGGTTGCCCGCTAAATCACGTGCCAATGGTGTAAAATCATATAATATAAACAGGAAAAGGTTTGTATGTTTTGTATGTCGAAACTTAGAGATGGTTTTTATTAATGCGTTGTTAAACCAATCACTATGCATATAATAATATACATAGATTTTTCAGTAGTTAAAGTGATATTTTATCATGCTAAAAAAAATCCACGGATCGAATCCCGCCATCGATGTTTCTTTTTTAAAATTATACATTCGGTATTTAAACCTTACGGTTTTATTTTTTTTCTTTGGTGTATATTCTCTCAGCCGAAGCTCGATTTTCATAAATAACTAATCGGGGAAGTTGATAAAAAATGAACGAAATATTTCATTATTTACCACCATTGGCACGTGATTTAGCGAGGCAACTTATTATTATTAAGTTAGATACATATAAGGGTATATATTTCTTACACCGAATCTCGTACTAATATAAATGTTTTACTAAGAAGGTGCTTAATGATACAATTATAATTATTCAAGTTTGTTACTTGATGGTCATAAGTGTAAGTCCAATAAGCTTCATACAAAAATGAAACATGATCAGTTCATTCTAAAAAGTGTCAACAAAATTTTTTTCATTGAGCTATTTTTTAAACTGGATAAAAACGGAGAGTTCATACATTTTTGAAAATCAACGATTTTCGTTGAAGCTTCTAATCATAAAGTAAAGGTGACACATCTAAGAATACAAACGATAGCTTATTTCTTATAAGAAATGTCGACACTATTATGTTTTAATAAAACCTTTAGTTTTGCTGATAAACGATTTCCTGATATCTTAAGCCATACTTTAATTTGGGTCGGGCTCTTGACATAAGGGACATAACATAAATGGGGTCATTAGCAACTGGAATCAAAAGGTTGTTAGAAATGAAACAATGCAATTACAAATGCTAAGTTGTTAATTGTAAAGCTATGTTTTTCAAATATTTCGAATTGGCCAATTTTGATAGTTTGTATAGTTTCTTTAAGACTCATATTATCTTATTTTTTCCTCATTATTTCAATATGCCATCTTTTGTTTTGACTAATGTCTTTTTCTTGATGGTAATGTCCTTATTGATAACATCAAAGAATGTATTCAAATGTGATCACTATCATCTGTACGTGAGAGTTAAGGAATTGTAAAACCCTTGACAACAACTTGTAGTTTTTGGATTTCTGACTAAAGAGCCTTTAAAACAACCTAAGTATTTAGAATCAAGTTTTCTTAGAAATGATAGCATGGTTAAAATGGTTCTAATTATCAATGGTCTCGGTGCCAGTCATTAATGACACGAGTTAACAATAGATTCCGATGTTAATGGCCTCAGTTTTGAAAGACTCCAATTGAGGTATGCCCAAACTGTTCGGCTATCCTTGTTAACATCTAGTTGTAGGAACGGTATTTAATGATGTTGAAAAAAACAATCAAATGTAGTATTTTTAGTATTTTGACAGTAAAGATATTTTGATAGATCAAAAAAAAAATAAAATAAAAAAATTGGCTGTCTGTAAAGTCGGTTTACGGACGATAGTTTTACGTGATAACGTCATAAAGAACACCTAATTGATGAAAAATTGCGTACTTTTATTAATTGAATTATTATCACTAAATTATCATTATTTTGTATAATACAAAGAAGGAACTTAGTTGAAGATAAACAATTTTTTCAAAATGAAATCAGACTGAAAATTATGAAGGAAAACAATTAAATCTTGTAAAAGAAAAACACAAAACACGTTGTCTAGGATTCAACAATAATACCGTGCCTCTCTTTCACTTGTATCGCGTTCTCGCTTGCACTCACAGGCTCAAACGGAATATGACACTTTTTCATGCAGGCTACCCAGTGTTCATCAATTTATACCTAAGACGTTATCACGTCAGAAAATTTCATACAAAAACTTAATTTGTTGAATTTTCTATAAAAAAATTCAAATACCTAAATTTTTTTCAACAAAATTATAGCTTAATAATTTTTACGAATTTTAAGTTTTCAAAGACATACAAATATTTTTAGATCAAAGCATTTTAACCATTAACTACAAATAAAAACTGCGAACAAAATTATATCTTCTGCAATTTGCTATTAAACATTTTATCTCAATATTTTCCTAAGACTAAACGTTTTGTATAAAATACATATTGATTATGAAAATATGTAGTTAGAATTTGCAATTCGATTATAAGTAAATATAAGTGTAAGACCAAAATTTTTCATACAAAAAAAGTTCATTAAATTTATTTTATAAATTTATAAAAAATTACTTCATTGAGCTTATTTATTTTCCTTTCCACTTTATGAATTTGTAATCTGTCCATGGATATTAAGCGAATATAATTAATGAACAGGTAGAAAATACCGCATCCCCTCAAAGGGATACCTTAAGGTGTTAGTGGTTCTTTGAATGGTACCTCCAGAAATGAGACGCGATTCAGCCTTTGATGGTGGTCTAAATTCCCCAGGAGGTTGATAGCCAGATAGTTGGGATTTTCGTCCAGTCTCTGCAGGAATTTTTGACTGAATCTGTCTATCTCACTCTTCAATGTAGCCACTTTAAGGTCCCTGTGGATGGCGTGGTTGGTGAGATACTAAGGGGCGTCAGTTATTGTCCTCAAAGTTTTTAACCGGAAGCGCTAAATCTTGTTCACATTGGAATTACTGCCGGCTCCCCAAAGCTGTATCCCATATGTCCAGATGGGTTTAAGTATGGACTTATATATAGTTAATTTGCTGTCCAGGAACAGTTGGGACTTTCCTCGCAGAGGCCACCACAGTTTTCGGATGGTGATACTCAGTTGGTACCTTTGTGGAGGATGTGTTTTGACCAGGTGAGGCATCTGTCCAAATGCATTCTGAGGTACCTAACCTCCGTAACCCGGGATACTTTAAAGTAATTCATAAATTTTTGGGTACAAATATTTTTCAGTTCCAGTTCTTCAATCGTAAAGTCTATTAATATTAAAATGTTTGAATTACGCAAATGAAGTTTGTTTATTCTCAAAGTGGTTTTTTAAAACAGTTCACTTTTGTTGTGAACTAAATTCACCAGAGTATCAAGTTTTTGAGAGAACATTTTTAATCTTTTATTGTGGCTTTGAGAGGGTTTCTGACAGATGCTAAAATTGTTTTCAAGGCTCCTGAAAGTTCCTAAAATTTGTTTTGAAATGATTCCTTTGGTCAAAAGCTGATTCAAACTAGAGTTAATTATAGAGAAATTCTAGAGATTCACTACTTGATTTGATTTAAAGCTTTTCACTTAAAATCAAGTCAAACTTGAGTCAAATTTTGGTAGGTTAAATGTCTTTATAAATCAAAAGAATTCAAAATGTCAAGTAAAATTCATTTCAAATTATTCGATTTGATGAATCCTTATTTGTGTCAGAGCTATACTAACGAAGTCAAAAAGCCGCCTCTGAGCTTTCCAATTTTCTTTAAGAAACATCTCTTTAATTTTTATCGTGCTTTAAGACACCTAGTGGTACCAAAACTGCCCATTGAATCCGGTATAAAACATTGTTTTTTTTTTACTGTTTTAAAGATACTGAGGATAAAGACTTTTTTGAGTATTAATATAAACGATTTTTATGTGAATGTAAATGATCATACAATTTTGTTATTAACTAATAGAACGAAAAAGGAATTACTATAATAAATTGAGCTTTTAAACACATTTTTAATTAGTTTCTTTGATTTCTTGATTATATATGTATCATAATATAAAAATGATAAAAATATCAATCAAAAATTTGAAAATTAGCAATGTTAAGACCTTTTGACTTGTACAGTTTAGTTTATACTTTATATTCAACCTTCATCGTATGAATTGAAAGAAAAATAAGTAATAATAATAAACATTTAATTTTATCACCACAAGACATTCAATATATCCATTATATAAAACATTCTGTACATTTACTGATACAACACAATTTGTTTAAAGAAAAAATGCGGACTTATCACTATTCAAAATAAAAAAAAAATTAGTCACAACATTAATTAATTATTAATATTGTACACACATACACACACTCAATAATTCAGTCGCTTATTTACACACTTTATCTAACATTTTATCGAATGTTTTACCACGAAATCGTCACGCCCCGAGCAAAATAGGTCAAAAAGTAAAAAGGAAATAAAAAATTATATTCAAATAGGCGAAGAAATAATGACCCTTACCGATTTGACTATCAGAAACTTGTTTGCAAATTCGGTTCAGATAAATTACACTGAAATTTGGTTTGAGGAAAAAATGGGGATGCTGTAGCATAAACGAGGTGCTTTTATTAGAGAATGAAAAACACCTTGTTTTATCAATGGTAACGTGAATTTTTGAGGGGTCAAATTAAAATTTAAAACAGCATCCAATTGAATTGAGACGATGAATTTTTGATTGGACAATTGTGATTTTCGTTTTCCTGGATGGTATATCATCGCCGAGAAACCAGGTGTGGGCATAATTTGAATTGTGTGGGGGTGGGTGTTAGTGCCCTCAGGTGTAATAAACATTAAAATATATATAAAAGCAAAACTGGTCGGACGGGTATTCATTAGTGGCACATTGTAACAAGGTCAGGTCAAGGACTCAGAACACAGCCCCCATTCGATAAATATCACAAACATCATCATCGCCGTCGTCATATCACCTTTTGCATGTTCTCAATAATTCATCCGGCCTGAAAAATTTTTGGCGTACATAATTGCCACGGCCGCATTACAATTCACTTGTTTATATTTCATATTTTGTCGATTCGATTGTCGATTTAGTCGGACGACGAACGGAACAGGGCCTCGTTGAATAAAATATGGATTTCACTAGAAATTTTGAGAAATTGGCCTCAGTTAAATATCAAAAATTTACCTCACAACCCTGAAAATGTTCAAGGTTTCACAGTGAAAAGGATAACCTGAAAATTTAAAGTCTTTATACTATATGAGAAGAAAAGAACCTCTTCCAATACTTCAGTTTCGGTAACCTCAACTTTGATTAGTAATTTAAGGATGAGATTTCGATTTTACTGAATCGTGTAGGTACTACTTATTGTTTTTTATTACATAAACGGAGTCAAGGCTATTCTTATACAATACTGAGACCAAAGCTTTAAGTTGTAAAACAAGATTGAAAGTCAAGCTTTGAGATGTTATTTGAAATAATAAACCACTATTTTGTACTTTTTGAAACCCTCCCCTCTACTATGTAACGCCGTATAGACTGCTTAATATTATATCCTTTAACTGTGCATTACATTAGAGCATGCCCCTCCCCCATGGTAGAGTGTGTTACGTGGTTTATGGATGGCCCCTTATTACCATTCCTTATTTTTCTTACGAAGGAGTACGAATATTATTATTCCAATGTAACCCCAAAATGGAACTTTTTTTTCTTTTAAAAATCTGTTAGAAACTGTGATATCTCTAACCTCACGATTGTCTATGAAAATATTTTTTTACAGTTAGCATTAATAATACAGGATTTAAGAATTTTCCTTTTGTAGGCGCCATAGTCTATATAAAATATAGCTGATACCCGCCCGCTTCGCAGAGCGTATCTAAATTAATCTGGTTGAATAATAGAAAATTTTACCCAAAATAAGAAATTAAGCTATTTTTACAAAAAAGATAATTAGATATTTCTAGACCTTTATTTCATAGAAAGTTCACGAAAATCCGTTAAACTACTTTTCCAGGAATAGATATAAGCTATCTTATAAATAGGAGTTTTACGTTTTTTTGAATATTGTAAAATATTAAGAAAATTTTAAGCCTTGAGAACCCTTCACACCAAATGTCATATAAAATCATTTATTAATTTTAGTAGAATGGATTAGTAGCTTTCTTTTAGGAAGTGTACCTTTTTTGGGATCAATAATATTTAATGTGTTATCTTAAGATCTGAGGTATCAGGTCTGGTTGCCTTAGGTTCATTATTCTAGGATATAGTATTAAGTTCATTATGTCTTATCGGCAATTCTGCTATTTCCTGAGGTCCAAGATTAGATAACGAATTCTTATACATCTTGCTAAAATAAATTGAAAATTAAGAATATAGTGTTTTGGTAACATGGTAACATCTAAGTCGCTATTTTCTCTTGAAAAATAAGTTGGGCTGGATTTCTTTTTGTTCTGGGGACTCTGCCTAACGGCTTCACCTCTATTAATAAAACTCCTATTTGGGATCACTAAAGTCGAACTGTCTGTTTTTCTTATTTATTCTTACGGGTCTCATTGTTGAACAAATATATTTATTTTTATGAATGACATTTTATTTACTGCAGAGGATTTCCTTCTCCTCCCTCGACAGTTCAAACGTTTACTCAGCCGAACTATTAATAATATATTAACTACCCGTAAATTTACAATGGAGTTATAGCTTCTAGGAATTAAGCCTATCGCTATGCTTCTATCATGGTTATAATTTTCAAATTTGAGAACATTAATTTCTAAGAATAACAAATTACATAGTTTAAAATCATACCGTCTCTACGATATGTTAGTATATGTACATTGTATCACAGCTGCTTGCCGATGTATGTTTTTCGTTGCGCAGTTTTTATTTTTTTGCTCAGAAAATCATCATTTTTTCGGAATAAAAAGTATTTTAAAGCACTTTTTGTAATATTTACTACTTGTGGTGAAAATCTCGTCCAAATCGGACCAGCCGTTTTCAAGTTTGCCAAGAACAAACAAACAGACAGGGAAAACTATTCGAAATAAAAAGTATCCAATAATGTAAGTTACAATATTTAATTTTACAATATTTTTAATTTTTTGTGAAAATTCCATTGAAATCGACTCAGCTGTTTTCAAGTTTACCCTGGACAAACCCTGTTATTACCCTGTTTTTTTTGGGGAAAATTACAATGTAAATGGCATTTATTTTTTTGTATTAAAGATATGAAAATGTAGGCAATAAAGAGTATTCAACAAAACACCTTAAATTTTTTAGATTGGATGAAAATCTTAGCTGGGAAAAATGATTCCGTTTTTCGTTCTCTCGCGCAGGAGAGAGGGCACGTTTTTATTATATAGGCATTCAAGTAATAAAAATCTTCAATCTTATTATTGGTATAGATAAAAATTTTGTCTGCTTCTAATAATAATTGTTATTAGTCAAATTAACAATTTTTTTAAATAAAAATATTTATAGTTACCACATTTTGACGCCCTTTAAATATTAGGTACTTACAGTGAAGCTAGATCGTGGGATTTCTTTACCCCCACTTAGTAGCACAAACGCCGACAAATTGAGGAGAATAATGCCTCTTCCATATGACACGGATAGGTAACATACACTTACAAAGCGTTGTATAGGTGTAGTTTTATACATTACCCTCCATAGTTTTACCTCTCCGTGTCATATGGAAGGGGCATTATTCTCCTCAATTTGTCGACATTTGTGATACTAAGTGGGGGTAAAGAAAGCCCACGATCTGGCTTCACTGAGTACTTACAATGGGATCATATAATGGGTTTCTCAATAAGAACATGCAATTGTATTTAAATGAAACACAGAATAGTTGAGATATCTGACTGAAATTTACTCCAGAAGTTTTTCCAAAATAAATTTTCTAAATATCCATTTGTTATACTTAACGTGCTTCTTAAATGAGGGAAACATTTTTGAATTCGAATACATAGTTTCAAGGATAAGAACATACTTTTTGGAAGAGTATAGAAATTTATTTTCCATCATCTTCTCAAACTAAGATGGGTACGGAATTTCTCTTCCTTTAATGGTTGTTTTAGTAAGCTAGACCATGGATTAATTTTCAGATCTATAATGAAGTAATCTTTCATTGACCAAAAGATTGTTTATTCATTTTGAGAGACCTTTTTCAACCTGAAGACAATAAAGTTTTATTCTCTTTCGACTCAATCAATCTTTGGAAGGATCACTTTAAGAGCACTTGTACCAGTAATCACCCAATTGTACGCAGTTTCATGTCATACTTGGGACAATAATATCCTTTTTATACCAAATAACTATATACTGCAGGATTCTAAAACATTATTTAGTATTACAACAACTAATATCTACACACTAATATCACACTCCACAACTACAAACCGGTAATAAAACAAGTCTAACGAATATAACAAAGTTGGGTGTAGTACTAATTCTTAAGGAAAAAAGTAGGAAGAAAATAACCTAATTAAGAAAATCCCAATAAGTAAAACAGATGTGCATAGCATCATAGATACATAAGTGAAACATAGCAGTAGTAATAAAAGAAAAATAGAGTTGAAGAAACACTTTATGGTTCACACTTCCACTAGCCTTTTAAAATTTTAATAAAAAATTAATCTTAGTTTTGACACTGAAATAATACAAACTAGAAAAATTTCGTTTATAAACTGAATTTCTGATTGAAATATCAAAAGTTAGACCAGGTTTGAACAATCACGAGACATCGATTTATCAGAAAACCAATGTTGACCTGGTTAAATATAAAAAAGCGGATAATAAAACGTTCATCGATAGAAAATTTCAAGAACCGATCAAATGACACCGAATATTTCTGTAATGGATCAATGTTTGTTGTTACTGTAATTACACTCTTATCTGAATGGGTTTTGTGATTCAAAGACGACGTTAAAAACGTCGATCTCTTAAGAAAAATTTAATAAAATTGATTGATTTGATTGGGGAATTTCACTCCTTTTCAGTTACAACATAAAGGAAAGTTTAAGCTTCCATAGAAAGGCATCCAACATATTGAATGAATATTAAAATTGGTAATTATAAATGTTATCATTTATCACTATTTAAATAAGTAATATTGACATTGAAGGAAACAGAAAATTTTCTGACTATAAAAATATGAAATATTGCAACAAAACTGTTTTATTTTTTGAACTTCGCTTGTAAGTTGTCAAATTAATGTCGTATTTATTTAGGTAAATATGAAACTTGAAATTTTGTGTAGGTACTTGTTAAATGACTAATTAACTCTTTGAATGCAAAATATTCTCATGAGCTTTGTTTCCATTTGATAGCGATATTCAATATTTCAATTGCCCTTAAAACAATCCTTTTCATATATGAAAACCTTAAATTTTTCCCAATAAAACAGCAAAAGTTGGAATCATAATTCTGAAGCTTTAGTATATTATAAGAAATGGAATCACTTTAAACGATCATCGTACAAAAATCTTCAAAATAATAAATAATAATACATTGTGAATTTCAAAAAAATCAAAAAAATCGTAGGAAACATATCTAGTACTAAATAAGTTAATTAAAGATTTATAATAGCCATAAAACATCGTTAATACTTTAATTTTTTACTAGATCTCTGTGCAGCAACTCATTAATAATTTTCATCTTATGACTTGACACTCTTCACCTTTGGTTTCATATAGAACTGTAACTGGAACATTGTTTTTAACTCTTTTTTTCTGTGCTATTTGAAACCAAGTTTGACTTTCATGTGAGTTTACAAAGTCCTTCGATAATCGAGTTTTTTTCTCCATAGCTATACAACGTTCTTTCTTCAAAGAAAACCCTTTAAATGGACAGATGTTGAAAACTATTGATATTTGCTTATATTTTTTCTCTTTTTTGTCTGCAACCTGTCCCAGGATAATAAGATGCATACAATGTAACCTTTACTACTTTGAGTAGTAAGCTATTTGATGGTAACCTACTTTTTGTTCAGTAGTTTTGAAAATATTCAACCAGTCTCATTTCTGTTATCAAGTAGATTGGTCGTTAGGTTTTAGCTTATTCAACTTAGACATTGTAATTTACCTAAGTACCTACAATGTACCCAAAAGCGATAAAAGAAAGTTTAACTCAAAGAACAATAATAAATTTTTTAACATTTTAAAGCTAACCCGTTCTTACTAAAGATGCCTTTCAGGGCATCTTACATTTGAGAAGTTTTAATTTAGGTACCCGAGAGTGTATATTTTGTGATAATACCCTGTTATCTCTCATACCCCTTTATTATGATGAGTATGTTATGGTAGCAATGCACATGACAAGACAAAGATTTAGACAAATTATCACAAGTAAATAGACTGCATTACTTAATACACTTACTTATTGTTATTTTTTCTTTCTCGCAGTATGTCGTTCCCCTGGAATATTTTGCTAACAGAAAAGGTATCCCAACTGTTTTCCTGCAATTTCTTTTATTTTCAATTTCAGTAAAACACAGAACTTCTTTAACACGAAACTCGCGTTTGATTAAGAAAACATATATAAAACCCACAATTAGCTAAAAAATAAGTAATGAAATTATTTTTAAATATGTATATAAACAGAACTATGTATAAGTATGCATGCAGCCACTATGAATATATGAACTTCTACCTTTTGCCCGAGAACCCTCCTAAATTGAATTTTCCCAGGAAAAAGTCTTAAATAAAAGTTGTAGACATTGATGAATCTAAGAACTTTAGAAAGTTTAAAGAAAGTCGTTAATACCCTTTTCGAAAAAAAAAACCTTAAAAGTCCATAAAATACAGCCAAACGATTTAAGTCAAAAGCTTCACGGCACAACTATTTGTAATGTGAAGACTAATTAATGGAAGGATTGGTGATTTTACACTTGAAAAATTTTAATAAGACAAACGGACGTTTTTCTAAGAACTATTTTTTCGGATTCAGGGGACCCCAAAACGTGCATTTTCGATGAAAACTCGAAATCAAAAATTCGACCCAATTACAATACATCTTTTACTATAGATAAAATAATAATAATAGAAAGAAAAACACTGTTGGGAGTTGAAAAATATGATCCAAACCACCCTCTACAACTACATTATTGGAGCATTTTGGTGCATAGATTGATGCTACAAGTATTCAACTTTGAAGGTGTTTCAACCCTTAAAATCTATTTTTCAAACGGTAAAATTATAGATAGAATGAAATCAAAGAGAGATACCGGGAATTAAAAATTTATTACTAGACTTTTTAACCTTTTTTCTTTTTGTTTTCAAGCTGTTTGAGTTGAATTTGATTTTAAATCAAATAAAAAACCAAACATTAGTTCTTCCAAACAAATCAACACAAATGTAGACTTGAATGAAATTATTTCATTTCCAAAACAGCATAGGCTTCAAGTTGAACCTATACTTAATTAAATGTCCAGTATTTTAACTTGATAGATCCCTACCTGGAATATCATCTATATAAATGATTCATCTATTCATTTTTATTGAAAATTTCCTATCAATTGAAAATCAAATTTTATTAACTACATTGAAAACAATTATTTACGGAAAATTATCGATGTTTTGTTATACGGATACATATTTTACTGCCGGGTCAAATGTTACATAGTCTATTCTAGGTCAGTAATTCATTGAGAAAATAATGCAGTCTTACATCTTGTTTACTAAGACTAGGATTGAAACATCGTCTAAAGATCCGATCATTACATTTCTAACTGCATATCATGGACTATGACAAGTGCATACAACTTATGCTATAACAAGCTTCCGAAATCTGGATATAATAGCTTTGAAAACAATTTCGATTAATATTCGATTTTCTTGGCACGAAAACTTGGTTTCCGAAGAAAAAACATAATTTCTATCTCCAAACGTTCTTACATAAAAGTATTCAATTCATACCATTTTTATGGTATCTCGTATAAAGATGAATTTTTTATTTTATCATTTTTTTTTTGCGAATGTGTATGTTTTTCATATTTACTATGTGCATTTATGAGTGGGCTTCACATTATGTAATTTTTGGTCTCGCGGGACTCATTATTTGCTCGTATATTTGAACGTGGGGTTCGTTTATTAATTGACAAAGAGCTTGAACTAATTTCAAAAATCCAATTCCCCAAATTAAATTTTGACGTTGAGTTTTTCCACCAAACAGGAAAAACATATAACAAAACACTAAAAAAATCGTTGATTTGTGCTTGTAAAAATGAATGCCAATAGATTAAAAATCATTATGCAAGAATTTTGAGCTTTTGTTACGAGGAAAAAGCTAAATTTCTATATGAATTATACAATAAGATTCTTATTTAAACTCAAATGACTGTTTGCACTTTTTCTTTACAAGGTGCAAACCATTACTTAATTATGCCCCGTTTTTTTTCACGTAATTAATTACTTGCTTATACCTGAAAAAATTTAAATAAAAATATAATAAATTATAAAAACATGCATTACTTTGTGTTTTTTTTTATCACTGACGATGCACTTTTAAAACCATTGCCTTGCGTTTTGATACGACTCAAATAAAACGAGGTTTTTATTAAATTTTCATAGCTGTTAAATTTGTTCAAATGAGATAAAAGTTTTTTTTTGATTTTATCGGTTGAAGTGCGCAAAATCGAAAAAATTTGCTTTTTAAATTAATTTTTTTGACGGAACTAAAATAGGCAATAAAAGTCTCGTGACTTATCCAAGCCAAGGCAAGCTGGCACATGAAGAAAACGAAAAGAAGAAGAAAAAATAGTGGCAAAAAATTACAAACATAATATCAATTTTAAATATTTGACGAAATTCAAGGTGAGCTCAAATTTCTCTTTAACTGTGACAACGTTTCTATTCACATACAATGTGAAAGAACATATTTCAGTTATTTACCCCGAAGAAAAAAAACCGAAAAGACATACAATGTTAATGATAGTTAGATTTGAGGTCCTTTAAAACTAGTTTTGTGGAAAAAATTATAAAACAATAATTTTTCAGTAGACAAATAGCCGAAAAAGTATTTTTAATTGTTATTTTATAAGTTTTGATAATTTTTATCTTTATCTTTTATATCTAAAAAAACTTTAATAGCCGATTCTGGCAGCCTCTAACTTGGGATTCATCGAATTAGCTAGACATTTTCTCAATGATCAACACATCTTGATATTTTAATTTTAAGTTTTGACTTGAGTTTAACTTGATTTCCTTTACATTTTATGTTTTACCTATTAAAACCCACGTCTATCATTAGTTTCCAGAAGCTGAAAGTGAAATATAATTGAGATAAAATTAATGTTTAATAGTTAAACTACAATAGAATATTACAATCAAAATCTATCCGCCTTCCACGAAACTGTACAAGAGCTACAAAATACCCACGCTTGACCTACACATAACGTGGAATAGTCGTCAAAAAACTTCAATTTACAGTGTTAATACAAAAATTATTATTTTCACATTTTGCTGCGCTAAAACTGTGTGTGGGTTGGGTTCAATTTATTTAGAACCAAATAGATTTAACCTTAACGCCGCCCCTGAGCACTGCGAAAAATGTCGTCCCATTATCAAAATTTCATATGTAAAATGAATAAAGTTACGATACACACATTTAAATTAATAAAATGACACATTTGTAGTAGAAACTTTATAGCCAGTAGATTAATAACATACAAAAATCGGATCTCAAAACGTCTTGATCTGATGAAAACTCGATTTTCAAAAATTAAACGGAATCAGTACCTAAAAGATTTTCAAGTTTCATGGCGGGAAAATAAAAATTATTAATAAAAGTAGTCCTTTTTATTAATATGTTAACCATTTATCACTAAAAACTTATTTCACCATTTTGTTGGTGAAATACGATTTCAGTTTTTAAAATATTTTCGATAACGCGGAGAAAATTTTATTTCTCACCCTCCGAATTTTACCACCCTGGGCACTAGCCCCGAGTGCCACTAGTATAAATCTAGTGTTTTTGTGCTAGAGAAAGCAATTTTTTAATCGCATTTGAAATTTATTCTGTTTTTTTAATGCTATTAATAAAAAATACCCCAGTAAGATTTGATTTCGTTTTTTTAAAATAAAGCCAAATGGTAAATTATTAATTCGATGAATTTAGTTTAGCAAAAGAATTATTTTGGCTTATCTCAAGAATAGTGCATTTTTCTTGTAAGATTTTATATATGAACTTAGTGAAACTGCACAAACTAAAAATTATTTACGTCGTTGTAAAAAACTCCAAATGCACTCAGTTTTATTACGTTTAATAACTATACCACTAAATTTGTATGATAGGAAAACTGAAAATGTCTGGGACTTCCCAGTTTTTTTCAGAGTCAGTCAGCTCCTTCGTGTTGCGTAGGGCCATACAGTAAATGCCCCTACACACTTTCAGTTTTAATGCGAAGTTTTCCATGAGTTTCGTTATTTCTCTACGGTAAACTGTGTAAGCTGAGAGAAACTGCACAGTTTTTGGAAGTATTTGCGTAGTTGTCACAATTGTGCTTTGAGACCCTATTTCGCAACGATAAACTGTGTAGTTCATTCAGTTTACATGGGTCTTTTAGTTCATATCACTGTACAACCCTACACAAAACGACGAATCTGTGGGAAATGGAGAGAAAAGTGTGAGAACTATAATGGTACGTTCTATACAATTTCAGTTTTTACATCGTTCTGTTTTTGAGTAATTAACTACACAGTAAAGCTGTAAGAATGTATAAGGGATTCGAAAACTGCTTCCTTATACAGTTTATTGTACAAATATAATGTCAAAATGTCTAAAACAAAAAAAAAAAAACGGGGAGTATTTAAATTTTCACCACTACAGTTTTAGTTTTGGACTACACACTTATTAAGAATTTCTACCCAGCCAATTTATTTTGTTTTGTTTTCATTATTGGAAACAGTTGATAGTTACAATTTATGATAGTCAAGCGGTTGTAATTGTTTTAATTTATAATTTTAGCCAATTACTGATTGTTGTTGTTGATTAAAACAAAATTTTGTTTTTTTTTTGAGTTATATCTCGAAAATGGTAAGTTTTATCAAAAAAATGTTTTTAAGATTAAAGATAGCTGCGTCTTTAGGAAGTGTTCCGTTTTTCACCATATTATTTAAGTTATTAAAGGTCATTTATAGCACTTAAATTTTTAATAATTTCTAAATATTTGTAGTATATTTTGGTCGTGGGGCACTATATATTATATTTATTAGGTATATATTATTGTTAGATATAAAAGGACCAATTATCTAAACTGTCCCGACTCCAGATCTACGTTTGGTATCCACATTAAAACTTTGTAAGCTATTTATTTTTATTTTTTTTCAATTGTTGACCAATGTTACTGATTGTTAAAAATATTAAAAACAAGTTGATGTTTGCTTTTGTTGGTTGGGAAAAATTAAAATCAATTCTAGTAGCCTTCTTTAAACAAAATAGAATGTAAGAAGGACAAATAGTTAAAATTAACCTCAAAGTTTATGATAAAAAAAAAATTTTAGCCTTTTTCCAATTATATGTTTTATCTATGGTCATATGAATGCTTTCGAAACCCTTGTCCTTTGAACTAATGCCACACGGGCCGTTCAAATTCTACGTAACGCTAAATTTCTTAGGCAATTTTACCCCCCCCCCCCCTCCCCTTAGTTACGCTACGTCACCCTTTTTGCAACCTCCCTGTAAATATCACATCTTAAAAGCTACCCTCCCCC
This sequence comes from Sisyra nigra, assembly GCA_958496155.1. Lineage (NCBI taxonomy): Eukaryota > Metazoa > Arthropoda > Insecta > Neuroptera > Sisyridae > Sisyra > Sisyra nigra. The sequence continues at coordinate 27,025,654 of OY292315.1, forward strand.
TTGTAAATAGTTCATTTTCATTAATAGCATAATAAATATTGATATTTTGTGTAATTCGTTTAAAATTAAGGAATAATTCTTTAGTGAACTGTAAAAGTCACGTTTTTTGGGGGACCCCCCGCCTCCTTGTCGCATCTTGTCACACTTAGCGAAAACCCCAACTATACTATGCGAACGTATTTAATGAACGACCCCACACTGTTAATTTCTATAATATGATGAAAATAGTTTGTGGAGAAATATCTAAAATTGGTGGCTTTTATAAAAAAAAAATCAATTTTTTACTAGTTCCAATAGTTAAGCTATCATATATCTTAATCTAGTGGTGGGTCAACATGGTCAATAGGTTAAGATTTTTCAATGTTTTTTGTTTGAATTGTCGAAAACATTTATTATTTAGAAAAAATGTTGATGAACAAATGTTGAAAATCGTAAGTAAGATGTTGTTTTTCTCTAAAAAGCCAAACCTGGTGGCCTCCTAATATCTTTTTTGGCTTTTTTAGTAAAATGAAAAGTGCCAAAGTTACTTATTACTTTTAAAGACTATAGTGTTAACTTTCACTTTAACAGATTATTTTAAGTTATTTTTTAATTTAATTGTTGTAAAAATTTGGTATTATGTCAAAATTTTTAGTCACGTGTTTTTGATTGTTGTAAAATTTGTTGTTAAAACTAGTTGTTGATTGTTGTTGTTGTTGGTCGGATTGCAGTGACGGTGGTGGTGGTGTTGGTGAGCGTAGAAGCGGCGGCGGTGGAACGCGGCGCGTGCCCAGCCTGCGTCTGGCGAATGGACGGGCAAGTGGCGGTGGAGGCGGTGGCGGTTGCGGTGGCGTTCAGTCGGCTCAGTCCGAAGAAGAGATCCGCTCAACGCCACGTCTTGCCAAAGATGACTCGATCAAGATCAGCATCGAGAACACGAACACGTGCACCGATTCTCTAGTGACCGCTCTCGACGACGAAACACTGCTCATCGCCGACTTTCTATCCAACGACATGAACTACAAGGGCAGCGGCAAAGTGCACTTCGGCGTCGATGACGTCTCACTGTATGGCACGCCGAAAGAGGAGCCGGGGCCGACGCCGCTCGGTTCCGCCGATCCCGGCAAGCAGAGCTTCATCAAGAACCAGCTTCAGGCCCTCTTCCAGCCCACCGACAACAAGCTCGCCATGAAGCTCTTCGGCTCCAAGAAAGCACTCATGAAAGAACGGATCCGCCAAAAAGCGGCCGGTCACTGGGTCATCCATCCATGCTCCAGTTTTCGGTAAGTCTTTCCCAGAACCCCTCATCATCAACGACTCAATCAATCTTACTCACTCAATCACAAACTCACATTTGTCCCACAACCAATTAATTGGCTTTTGTTGTTCAACAAAGAATTTGCGTTTCAATTGAAATCACTACTCGCAAATTGGCCAGTTGTTCGCGGAGCCTCAAAAGGCAAATGCTAGACCCGATTGCATCTATCATACAATAAGGTTGTTAAGAAAATATCGACGACTAGTTGCAGTGACTGTTTAACACATAAGTCAAAAAAGGATAAATGCATTGATAGCCTCATTCATTCATATTATTAAAATTGATGAAAATGCAATTATTTTACTAAAAACACATTGGCAACATGGCAAGCTGTCAAAATAATATTTACCACATAATATATAAAATGTGAACTGTCATTACACTCAAAAATTAACAATTTGCATTTTATGCCGACATAGTCAAGTATTAAAACGATTTTTTAATCGCTACATTTTGATAAAATTTTTGATTTTCTCAGAGACCAAACAGAAGATCTGTTTGGCCAAATGATACAAAAGGCTTCAGTTAATAATTCTGATATACAGTTATTATTATTATTTATGATGATATAAACGTTGGAATCAATGTTTAAAATAGAAAAAGTTAAACTTAGTTTTTTGGATAACTAAACATAAGATTTGTCTTTCAACCGTTTTTCATTTAAATAATTAGTGTAAAATACGAGATTCGATTTTCCATCTTAACAACATAAATGAAACGCGCAATCTGCACTACAAAACGATGTGATTTCATTACATCTAGTTAGAGATACACAATACATTAGATCTCTCAATCATTTATCATTATCATTATCATTAAATTAAAACTAAACTAAATCAAACTCGTTTCATCGTTCCTCCACCACACCAAATATCTATCCATCGACTCGCCTCGACTCGATTCAATTCTCCAAACACAAAAACATCATCACTGTGTTTCCATTTCCCACAATGACATTTTATCATTCACCATCAAGGCTTAGCAAAAATTCATGCGATTTTTTTTTTAATTTCCACACCCGACTTATACTGGACATGTGCTCGAGATAACCCTTTAGTGTGATTGGAAATATTCAAGGGCATTCATTAAGTGAGTGAAGAAAAAAACCCGTGGTTATTTTAAGAAAATAATAATTAAACGAACGATGTTTAACTCCCACATGTGTTTATATCGCGCCTCAAATGAAACATTTTGAGACTGCACGGGAAAATCGGCAATTTTTTGCGCGGAATTATTATCTCAATAATGACATGAAACGTTTGGGCGGCTCCTATCAAAAGATTTTCCTCGGGTGCGTTTCCACCTAAATCCTATCCAAGTGTATGTGTGAATGTATATCTATATAATATACATGTCAAGAGGGAAATAAGTAATGTTCAGTGTGTGATCGGCTTTTGAGATTGAATTTTTAACAGATAAGCCATTGTAATTAGCCTTTGACTGGAAATAGCGATGATTTCATCGGACCAAATGCAAGGAAAATCACTTCAAGCGTTCTCTATCAGTAAAACAGAAACTGTGTTTTGATTTGCGTTTTGTCTTAAATTAAAATCGATTTCCTTTGATTTCTTAAATAATCGAAGCCTTGTTTAAAAGCGTTTGGGAACCGTGAAAGTAAATTTTCTTGCTCTGTCTCTAATTGAAAAATTGTCGTCGATTTCTAAAAAATTGACTCGGTTTGATTTTTCCCTCCATAGGTGAATATAATTTGAGTGAAAACACGTGGAAATTATTGTTGGAACAACGAAAGATTCCAAAAAGAGTTTCTCTTTTTATTGATAAGTATTTTTCATATTTTTTTTGGTTGTCCCTAACTTGTCAATGCTGAGGAAAAACCATAAATTAATAATAACTATTATTTAATTAGTTTCAACTTAAATGCTATTAAGAAATATTTCTGTTATGAGAAATATTTTCACCTTCAAAGTCTAAAGATTGAGCCAATAACAGCATCGTTTTGAGTCGTTTTTACTTTCTTTTACTACTTTATATAGTAAACAAAGTATTGCAATGGGGTCGAATTATCGATTTCGAGCTTTTACCAGAAATAAATGGTTTTAGGTCCTCTGAGTCCAAAAAAAATTACTTTACAGATACATGATGTGTGTTTGAGTGGGTATCTGTGTGTAACAGCGATATCGTATCGAAAGCTTTATCCAAATTTCATCAAACTTGGAATAAAGTCTGCATATTACATCTAGTTATGCCGCGAAGCTTTTGGTTGAAATCGGTTAACTTTATTCTATGGGTTTATGAGTTTTTCAATTATTTTCGAAAACGATTGCAACTTTTTTTTTAAACTTGCTATAGTTCTTAAACATATTAATGTCTACAACTTTTATTTGAAATTTTTTCATGGGAAAATTAACATAAGGAGGACTCTGGGGTTAAGGTAGGGAGTTTGTACATACATGAAGGCTGTATGCATTTAGTTCTGTTTATATAGTTTTTTTTTTTTTGTTGGTGTTTTAAGTTGCTTTAACATCTAAGGTCATATCACGATTGTCTAATTACAGAAAATTTCTGTTGGTTAATTTTAATCTTAGGTCTAGGATCTTAAGTCAGGATTCAACGGGGATTGAAACCGTACCACCTGACGCATGAAGCGGAGAGAACTACTATTCTAACCACTGCGCCAATAGGTGGCTTATGTTATTATAGTTGTAAAGTGCTTAGAGTTCTTTTAACAACAGCAAGTTTCATAAAATAAAGTAAAATAATGTACTGTGACCGCATCAGATATTTTAAAATTTATTTCATTTCCTTATTCTTCTCATTTTCTTATTTTTTGGAATATTCGATAGCATTAATCTGCTAATCTGGTCTTTTGGTATTCATTGTTAAATCTGAGAAAGATTTATCTTGGCTAGGGATTCATCAAGTCAAATAGAAATTTTTTTAATGAATTATCCTTAGTGTTTTAACTTGTAAATTAAATAACTAGTGAAATTAATGCTTGCTTTTATGGTATAAAAATGTCAATCTTTGATGCGAGATTGACTTGAAATATTTAGATAAAGTAGCTTGAAAATCCTATAAAAAAATAGTGAATTGTGATCCTTTATCAAAAAGAAAAACAATTTTTTAAGCATTGATCTTATGAAGTGAAGATTAAAAGTCTTCTAACAAAAAAAAAATTGGTTTTTAACAGGTTGAAGTTCGTTCCTTCAAACTGCAGTTTTACAGGTTCCTAATTCAACTTCAAGCCTAACAGCAGGAATCCTTGTTATAAGTTCTTGATGCGATTTAACATGTGAGGACGTCATTGGTTCCATTTATCTGTTCTAATTGAAGGGTGTTGAATTTTTGTCTCCACCCCTAACCCCACACAACACACATTTTAGGTTCTTTTGAAAATCTATTATCTTTTTTCTCTTCATTCCTCTAAGTCCGTTTCTTAAACCCCTCAACGTTCTGAATTGTTTCCTTCCTTGTTGGATTTAGATAGTTGTAGAGAGCAAGGAATCGACTTTACTTGTCATTCTCTTGTTATTTTCTGTTCAGGAATGTTTAGAAGAAAATTTAGTAACTTTTGTGACTGTTAGTAACGTAGATAAAAAGTAAATGTTTGTATTGGAAGTTTGTTTTACTACTTACTTATTATTCAAAATAATTGTTCAATCATAAATTTGACGATATTTTTTCAAATATATTATTGGTGATCTTGCACTTTCTTAAGATTTTAGAAGAATCGTAGTTAGAAAGGAAATACTACCGAAAGCTAGTGCTTTGGTATCCACTGTTACAACGCATATAAGGAATTTATCAATGACTAAGAACAAGGTATCTTAAGCAAATCTTTGATCATATCAAGTAATGGTGAAGAGTCCTTGTTGTTAGTGAAAGAGGCGATTTTTTTTGGTGAATTCTTTAAATCTTCATCTCTTAACCCTTTTGTTTTCAAGGAAAAAACTTGTCGGGGTAAATATTTTCTACTCAATGTTGAAATTGAAAATAATTAGTACCTAACATTGTTTTAAAAACACAGAGTATCTTAAGTAACGCTCTGAAAAGGAAGAGAAGATAAAAATAACGAAAAGTATCCTCTATCTACTTAACCATTCTCCATAAACGATTATTTAATTTTCAAGAAAAATATTTTTATAAAAAATGTTATCCTTTCTTCTTTTTCTTTTCAAATATTCAGGTAACAGGTCAAAAATTCAATAACAGGTGAATTACTATCAGATACTTTTTAAAGTGCGGACTCTTTGTTATTCAATATTTTTTGAAAGGTCATTTTTTGATATTTGTTCCCATTTTCCCTTTCCCAATTGGTGGTTACCTTTCTAATTTATTGCATTGCCATGTATGAAAGGTACTTAAAAGATATTTCTGGTGCTTTGACATATCTATATAATTAGAACTGAATCTAAGGAATTAGCTATTGTCTAAAAAATCAAAGTATGTACCTATGTAAAGCTTTGATTATGCCTAGTAAGGATGAGGAATTATTAAGTTTAATAATTTATACATTATTATATCAAATTTCATCAAATGTATTTTATCAAATCCTCGATCAATTCTTATTTTTCTTTTACTTGGAGTCTTTGAACTAAGCTAAGATCTAAAAATAATTACAATTTAAGTATTTTTTACTACCAATAGGATACTTTTAAAATACCTTTTCGTTTTTTATATTATAATATTTCCCTGTAAGGTTCTTTAAAAAACCTATCACATATTTTTCTCTTCTTATAATTAAAGGCTTTCAATTTGGGAGAAAAATACAGTAAATCAGCGTTTATCAACTTTTACCATGAAAAATAAAGATTAAAACAATTATTATTACATGAAGTGACTTCAGATAATACAATATCTTTTCCAAGTTCTTCATTTAGATTTCACTTAACATTGTTATTTTATCAAAAGTTCCTTTATTTTTTTAGTTTTCTAAAAACTACTACTACCTACTGTTTTTTAGTTTTACTTTTTAACCTAAAATTCTTCATTTCTCTAACTGCTGGAAGCTTACTTATAGTCATAGGTTAATTTGCATATTCTAATCTTACTCTTTTTTTTTGTTTTCGACAAGTGGCATTGTTATACTTAACTAATTAGAAATCTCATATTTATTTGCCTACCATTAAATCATTTAATGGGTTTTCTTGTTCAAGAATTTCTATGGAGATCATTTAATCTCGATAAATTTACCTGGAAATTCTAGGCCAATTAAAACGTGATATTCTACACGGCATTTGTCTGATTCGCGTCTGATCGAATCGCGTTTGAAAATCCTCCCAATTTTCTCGCTCCCACGGGACCTGTTCGTGTATCGTGCACATGGCATGTGCTTCGGGTCGAGGTCAGGGAAAAAAGACCTCGTCTTTCATTCCCGATTTGGAATTGTTATAATAAATCAATTTTTCATGTCTTCCTACTCGCTCGTGTGGTTTTTTTTTCCATTTTAAAAGTGCATTGTGAGGTGAAACCAGGAGAGCTACCCTTCGTCATACAAATGCACATGCAATCATCTAGCGCTAGTTATGAGTGCATCTTTTCCCCAAACTGTTTCAGGGAAATTAACTGCGGCTATTGTTTATGTATGAGCGTTGTGAATCAAAAAACAAACGGGATCAGGCCGGGAATTTTGAGTGGTGTTAACAATTCATGAACTTGACTGGATTGAGAAGTCGCTACATTCCATTTTTCACTCGAAGTTTTTGTTTTAAAACAGCGATTCTCAACATATTATGTGCCTCTCTAAAAAATTGTTTGAAATTCTGGAAGGCATTTTTTAAAGTTTTTTATAACATTTTCGGATATACATTTACTCTCACTAATGGGAAGGTAACGAAAACACTCTGATGCGGCCTCCTCGAAATTTAAGCGTTGTTCTTTCGGCTTTTTAATGAGTTTTTCACGATTCGACGAATTTTAATTCCATTTTTTTCTTCTTCTGTTAAGTTAAACTCGTCCAATTGAAGGACGAAGACATGAAGTGATTCACTCGAAGAAATAACGAGCGACATACATTGAGTTTCTTGTATAAATAAATTGTATCGACGATTTGTTGAAGCGGCAAAGCGCGCCTTTGCCAACCCTTAATAATTAATACTAGGGTGTTAAAACTCTTCACCACCATTCACCCGATTCGACCCCACTTGGTTTTATCTCATGTCGAGAAGAACATGTACAAGTTCAAGTCAAAATTTTCAACGATTCCAAGAAGAAAGTTTCGTATGTTTTAATATAAGCTGGAGGAAAAACGATCGCTACAAGTTTATCATTTATAAAGCTCAGTCGTGGCTCTAAAGAAAATTCATTGTTTCGTTGTCATTTTCGACTTTGGTTCGCATTTGTGTGTCATTTTTTGGTCGGAAACGTCAAAGACGAAAATCTTTTACCAGTAAAAAATTGAAAGATTTTCAAGTCAAATACGACTCATAATTAAAAGTTAAAAGCTCTACGTATCAACAAGAAAATGGTTTTTCTATCTTCAAATTTTGCCAACGCTTGCATTTTCTTTTAGACACGATTCGTGCTGAATTTTCCAGGTTGGAAATTAAAGTTAATTTTTAATGAGGGCCCGTTGAATTTTCTCGAATATGTTTTTTGTTTTGGTTTAAATCTCATAAATATTTCAGTTTCAAATAAAACTACTCGAATGTTGGTTTCTCTAAACATGTATTTTTAGATGCATAATACTTTTACTAGGGTTTGGCTTTTTTGTTGAATCTCGGTTGTAAGTCACCAACGCTGACCACCAAGCTTCCTTTTGATAAGACTGAGATTTAATTTTTGGTCAAGAGATTTAAATTTAATTCTAAAAATGGAAAAACATATCTCGATATTTCATGTTAATGTGATATTATTTTTGACGGGAAATTTTTTTCCTGTATATTATTAAATCCTTATACTTAGTTGGTTTTCATGAATGAGATATAATTTTAGAGGAAATGAATAAATGATCATTGCTTTTGACTAATTGCTTCCTCGATTGATAAGTTTTGAATGGAGACTTGTCGAAATTATTTCGATATTTTTCATTCCGTGGCATGTTTAAAATTGTTTGATATTGAAAATAGCATCAATAGATAATGTTTGCATTAGTTTCCATTTTTTAAATATCCTTTAGCTCTTTTCATAATCTCGCAGAATTTATAGTTTTTGAGATAAAGAGATTGAACATTAGGTAAATATATTTATTTATATTCACTACTCGCTATAATAATTATGGGATATTCAGCTGGGCAATACCGCAACACAATTTTCAGGTATACAGTCGAATATGATAAAGAAGGAATTCAAGGAACCGCGATTTCTTTGTAGCTTATGGTTTCATAATTTAACGATCTCTATATTAATACGTGAATCAAAATCTTTCAACGCCTATTTTACTATTGTTATGGGGACGGAAGAGTATGAAAGTGGACACTGTTAAAGTTTATATGGAGAAGGTATGCAGAAAGCTAATATTTGTTTATAATGGAACCACGAAGTTTTATACAAAACCCAAATTTATTTACTTCATAACTATTCTACGATTCGTAGTTGTACATATTAAATGAATGTATCTTTACTGTTCGGATCTCGAACATTTTTCCGGGTATATTTTTCCCGTTGTCTTTCTAGGTCTATTTTACCGGATTTTAATTTAAATACTGTTAGTAGTATATAAAATAAAGTGCTACTTTTGGAAATCATTCCAATATGAATTAAATGTCCTCCAAAAAACGTCAAGAAAACGTCATATTGTCATAATAGTGAAGCAATATTAATGCCTTAGAGTCAAGGTGAATATTCCATTATTATATGATGGTGTTTCTTCAAAGGAACCTTCAATAAAACTAAGTCAAAAAAATTATTTTACAAATACAATTTGCAAATTGGTCATTTGATATTTGCAAATTAGTCATTTAATCTTCGCAAATTGATCATTTGCTATTAGTCTAAGATCCGAACCTACATCGACCTTCACTGAGTTGATAATAGAATGAAACCTATTTTATCATGAATTTAGTATATTAGGAAATATATTAAAAATGGGTTGGCTGAAAAAATCCTGGGAATATTATTTTTAATTATTTAAAAAAATATATTTTTAATAAAATACTGCAACATCAGGATAATAGAAAAAAATTAATATCATCATAAGCGCTATTTTTTTGAGAACACGTAGATATAGGTTTGTCTGCAAAAAGTTCGGTCCTATTAGGGATTAGCGAATTTTAAAGATTTAAATTTTAATGCGTGTGGAAATGTGACAGAGAGAGATCCAAGGTTAGTATACTGTGTATTAATAAAGGACCCAACATCGCAGTCAACTGTGATTATATAAATTTTTTTCTATTATCTTGATGTTATGCAATATTTTATAAAAAATAGTCTTCCCAGGATTTTTTCAGTCAACCCATTTTTAATATATTTCCTAATATGCTAAATTCATGATAAAATAGGTTTCATTCTATTATCAACTCGGTGAAAGTCGATGTAGGTTCGGATCTTGTACTATATGGTTAGCTTAGGAGCTAAAGTTTTCGAGACAGTTACAAGTGAAGTGTATCATTATATTAAAATTTAAACAAATTACGGTCGAATCTCAAACACTGGGCCCACTGGGCTACTACTAGTTGATAGATTATTTCCATGACTACACCTCGCATTCATCAACTACCCGATCACCTATATACCCATCAATCGCCACATACTCAGGTCACACGTATACTCTACGGCTACTTAAAAGACTATACAATTATTACATATGGATGATCCTTACTCCACACAAGTTTATAGAGACACAGAAGCGAGCTTTCTCATTTTGAAAAATTTTAATAAAAGGTTTACAGGAATAAGTAGTTACAATTTCAAAAGAAGTTATAAATTGTAAAATACGCTGGACTATAAGGGATGGGCAAATGTATAAAATATATCAATATATATCGTATATATATCGTATATTTACAAGCAATATCGATACATGCAGAGTAAAAAATATCGATATTTTGATATATCGATATTTTCATCTCAAAACGCAACTATTTGAAAAATTGTGAAAATATTCGAACTACTACGCATATACATACGTTCAGAACGAATTAATTTGAAAACAGAGACTCCGTTATACCAAAACTCACGCGCTTTAGTTTACATTAATTTATACTTACATGAAACGAACACAAATATTACAATTATAAGTGGAATAAATAATAATTATTATAAAATATAATAAAGCTCTTAAAAAATATCGAATTTGATATTCGGAAATAAATATCGATTATCGATATTTCGAAATTAAAAATATCGCCGATATTTATCGATTATTTTCAAAAAAAATATGATATTTTGATATATCGATAGTTGGTGCCCATCCCTATGGACTATCGCATAAAAAAGTAGAAATCTCAGTTATAAAAGGCTATAGATCAAAAAACAACTTCTCTTATATAGGTTTCTGTATCTCCCTTATTGAGCTTTATATGGTTAAAATGATAGAAACTTACAAATACTCGTTCTTATAAAGTTTTCTCGCATATTAAATTCTCGTTCACCTGAGTATGAAAGTAGTATGAACCTTTCTACAAAGAGAAAGCTTTCTTTTGAAACTTTAATGATTCAAAAGTGTTATGGTGCGAAATGAACCATAAAAATTAAAAAAAAAAACAACGAGAAAACACTTTAAAATAAATTTTTTCTTTGAAATTTTAACTTGTAATTTTTGAGTTGTACCTATATTCTACGGCAGGTGCGATATGTTTACTGTTACAAGCATTATTACTACCAAAAAGCACTTTTGATGGAAAAATCCTGCATAAACTAAGACAAACGTAACCTCAAATTATTTTATCACGCTATTTCTAAAGCAAACTAAAAGAACTAAAGACTAACTTCGTTATGTCCTCTTCGGTATGTATATATAATATAAGGATTATGGAAAGTTTCAGATTATGTATTTATTATTGTCATGTTCTCGAATGTATGACATGGTATTGTAGATTGCTTGTAGCTCAGTGATGTAGAAAGAGGTTTTTCGCTAAGCTTAGTCAAATTTTCATAGTTTGTCTTAGGGCGCGTTCAGACGGATCAACTAAACTCGCCCGACTATTTTTAATCTTGTAGACTATAGCAGGGTAAGCGACGCGAGAAGTGAAGTACAAGCGAGTTGAAAGGGAAGCAAATTGAAAGAAAACTGATCAACTAAACTCGTTCAACAAAAGATTGACTGAATCAAATTTTTGTTGAACGAGTTTTGTTGATCAGTTTTCTTTCAATTCTGCTCAATTTGCTTCCCATTCAACTCGCTTGTGCTTCACTTCTCGCGTCGCTTACCCTGCTACAGTTTACAAGATTGAAAATAGTCAGGCGAGTTTAGTTGATCCGTCTGAACGCGCCCTTAGTAAATCTAGTTGCAATCAATTAAAAAACCTTTACCTGTATTTTTCACAAGAATATCCACATTTCATTAAAATAAAGAATTTTATGTTGGGTTTCACTTGTAAATTGTTGAAAATTTGTCCCTGTTTTCAGTTCATTTTGAAAATGTTTCATGGTAAAAATGAAATGAAATATCTAATTCGCCATTGAGAATGTTTCTCATAATGAGATAAGTTCTTAGTACGCATTGTAAAGAAAGATAAGTCAAGTATACTTAACTTTATTTTAAAGTTGCAGGTTCTAAATTTCCGAAATTATTCGAATTCTTCACAAGGAAAGACTTCTTTTAATAGTTTTGGAAGTTTTTGAGCTTTTTCAATTTATTTCAAAAACAGTTCCAACGACTTTCTTTAAACTTTCTATAGGTAGTTCTTACACTCATTGATGCCTTAAACTTTTATTTGAAACGTTTTCCTGAAAAAATTCAAATAAGAACGGTTCTAGAGTTAAAATTCTTATATATAGGTACATATCATAAGACTATACATGATAAAGTCATGACTCAAGTCTGGGTTTTGCAATAACATGCAAAATGAATAAGGGATAATGCATTAAAATGAAACGGTTGAAATTATTTTTATGTATTATATTAATTGTTACTGGATTACTCTATAATAGGTCGCGAGTATATGATAAGTATAAAAGTGTATTTTTAATTTTGAAATAAAAGATAAATTTGGACATAATATAGCGGAAAATAGAAAACAGTATTCAATATAACATTGAATACTTATACCCAAAATATAATTATGGATATATTTGAACCTGCATTTAAGGATATTTTATTCGTAGGTATAATTTTTTTTGATTTAACATTTGGTAGTAGATGGTAAAGGTTCAGTGCTTTCAGTCAAACTTCCTCTTTTTAAGTATTGTGTACAACTTCTTTTAAAAATGATGTTTTAAAAATTTCTTATGCCAATTGGAATAATCTATGGTATGTTTTTCTGAATTTTGCTTTAAATTATGTCATTTTTCTTTTGGATTAAGGCAATTACATTATCGTATTTTACCATGTGTCTTTCAAAGAAATTCCTATTTTATAGGCTTTCCATTATCACTCGTCTTCTTTCAACATTATTTAATCTTAAAAATGACAGACTAATATTGAAAGACAAAGCTATGACTCAATGAAGATTCTAAAATTGCAACATAATTTCGTTGAAATTTTAAGTAGGTGTTATTTTTGTCAAAGCTCTTAAAGATCAGAGATTATATGCCCAAAAAATAGGTAAAATTTCAAGTGGTTTTCACAGAATCTGGAAAGTATCTCCCAAATGACTCATAGTAACACAATTTAGTGATACCATCATTTCACCATAAAAATTTTGAGGATAATGGTCCGTCGGTCGGAAAAACCAATGTTCTCGATATGACGAATTCGTCAGTCGAATTGCGTGACTCGTATCGTGAGCTTGTATTGATCGTAACGAAAATAGATGAACACAATGTTTTTCCGACTATTTCGAAATAAATATCGCATATTTATAGAGGCTAATTTTACAATTCGTACGTATTCGATAGGGATGTAGAGGTATTCCGTGCTATCGACCATTTTTCTCCATTTAGTTTTCCACCTCCGCGTCACATGCTCATTAAACAATTAATATGCATTTTCCTCTCGCTCATATCATATTCACATGACGTATCCACATATAATACATATAAATAGTTGATATTAATATTAATGAAATTTTTTAACAAATAACAACACAAATCTTTTTCAAATTATCGTCGAGCTCTCAATAACATTATGAACGATAATTAAGTCTCCAACATTCCTCTAAATTATTGATTCATGAATAATTATTTTCAATTTATGGGGGAATTTATTGTCATTAGTGTTTCGTCTAATTGGATCTAATTTTCGTTTGGATAATCTATCAATCGAAACAAAACTAAAAATTGAAATCTTTACATACATCTGGTTATAACCGATGAGAAAAATTCATATTTCCCAACACTTAAAATTAAAAAAAAAAAAAAATTTCCATGCATGCTGTGGAACGTTAACGATATCGAACATGTCTTTCGTTACAATACGGTAATAATCAATTCGTAAAAATAAATCAAATCGTTTCCTTGACTTAAAAACACACGGCGTTAATTTCTCGCATCGATTTATATATTTTTTCCAATTTATTTTCGAAACACTTAAGCGATTTTTAATGTAAATATGTACTGAACGAATCTGGTCTGTTTTTTACGCGGTTTTATTGCTCGTAAAAATTACAAATAACATCATCGAACCAGTTTCAAATTCATTTTGAATCATTCCATCTTCTTTATAACTAAGACTGTTTTTAAAATTTAAATTCCAAAGTTCAATTTTACTTTAAGAAGAAACCCCATTAGAATATTGTCTTATCGCTGACCTTTGAAATTAACTTTCCATAAACTCGTTTCGATGTTTGGGAATGCAAACGCCCACTCTGGAATCACTGCAAAGTTAATTAAAGTTATGTATCGCTTGCGGAAATTATTTCTTTTCCGACCACCGAGGAAATGTGTCAAACGACTCTTCGATATAATGTCTTCGCATTAATAATTTCTCAGAAAAATCAATCATTTCACCACCAGAAGTTTTAAGTAGATGATAAATGATGGGTGTCTTTTTATTCCTATTAAATTTGCATAAAACAAATCGGTTATAAAGACACGTGGATACAATACACAAAAATAGCGCTGAAAAAAATGATGAAGACAATTTTATCATTTATTTTAAGAATGACCAAATAGACGTTGGAATCAAGGCAAGAAGCTTAATAATCAAGTCAAGCAATAAATTCCTAACTGTCATCATTCGTCCGGATGAAAAAAATATCGTTTTTTAAATAAAATTTAGCCTGTGTTCATCTAAAACAAAGTATCTTTAAAATAGTAAAAGAATTTTTGAAATCGGATAAATAGATGTGGAGATTACCCCCGACATACACTCATTCAACCATGTTCTCTTTAAATCTAGCTATTGATATAGATAACAGTAGGCTTTGATCGCATGGCCTACTTTTAACTGTTTCATGGCAAAATTTGATCAAAAACAAATCCAAGGCATACTTGATGATGACAAAAATTTTTTTTCAGATTTTACTGGGACTTATGCATGCTATTATTACTAGTGGCAAATCTGATAATTTTGCCCGTAGCCATTTCCTTCTTCAACGACGACCTCAGCACTCGTTGGATCGCCTTCAACTGTCTCTCGGACACCATTTTCTTAATAGACATTGTCGTCAATTTTCGTACAGGTATGTGCAGAAGAACTTTTTTTGTCTATATTTATGTTAAGCATATATAGAGAGAGTACGATAGAATAATTTATCACAAGATCTGATATATTTATCACTGAAAAGATCAATCAATTTTCAATGACGTTCGTCGTATAAATTAAATAATATATTTTCTTAAAGAGAGTTAGTAAAAAACAGGTTTGCTAATAAAATCAAATCGTAAATCTTCTCGAAGAAAAATTTCAAGTGTATACGTATGAAGTGAAGAAAAGGTCATTGGAAAAAAACCTTGCTCGAGTTTCGTAAAGCCGTTAGTCAGTGAGTGGAATGAAGCTTTATTTATTGTCCTGGCACAGTAACAGTTTAAATAATAAAACTGTAATTAACAAAGCTGTTCCGTCATACATTTTATGATAGTTACATACACTGCAAGTGGTAAGTTTTCGAGGTTCTTGTCGGAGACAATCTGTGTATATGTCGAATCGGCTTGATTTTCTTGCTGAGTTTCACGTTTCAATAGGATTTGACTTGTGTCGTCCCGTGGCCAGTGCCTGGGACACGACGGGATTGTGTGGTTTTATTGGAAAATAAATCGGAAAAGTCGTCGTGTCGCTTTGGCTGACCCAAATTTAAATGATTCAACAAGCTATTTATTTGGTTTGGCCGAGTTTAAATCAATTCAATTATGGCGACGGTTTATAGAGCTGGGTTAAACTAATTTGAATTTTTAAATTTTTAAAATTTTCATGAATAGAAATTGACGAGTTGGTGGTCTCGTGAGAGATAATGTTGGAGTCAGTTTCAATCAAGCTTTTCAGGATTTGGAATGTTGAGTACAGATTTCGATGCATATCTTTTGATGTGTCCAAAATAGTTAGAGGACGTTTACTTATAGTTAATTTCATTGTCTTTTAATTCGCTAAGCAAGTATAATTTTTTTCATAAAACCCAATAATTTTCGAGATATAACCCAAAAATGTTAGTTAACTACTTTTTTGCCATATTTCACTTTTTTTGTTTTTTTGAAATATCTACATGGCCAAAGAAAGGGTTGAAAATTTTGTAGGTTTGTAGCCCTTACTCTTCTAAATGATGAGTTTTTTAATTATAAGGTCCACTTACAACTGTTTATTTATGCAAAAATATGTCCTAAAATGTTTTTAGGAAAAGCTTAGGAAAAAAATATTCTTAGTAAAGTTATAGCTACTTAAATTTGCAAGAAGTTAGCTTCTATACAGTTTTTACTTTTTTCTGGTAGTTTCTAAGATATACTATATTCTCTCAAAAAAGATCCCATAGTCAAAAATTCTCATTCTTCCAACGCATTCTACAAATCATTCATGTATACCGTTTCTGTCATTGTTACTTTATTTAATTAATAATTAATTGACTGTAGGTCAGATGCAAAAATGTTCAGACTGGATGTTCAAAGACTTTTCATTTTAGAATTTCATCCCTTAGCCATCCTTTTAAAAAACTAAATGACTTACAAGATTTAATAATACCCGAATAAAAAACGATTGTTTTGGTGCATTGGAAAGAACTTTTAACAGCGTATATATCTCAGAAACTACTAAAAAAAAGAAAAAAAAATCTAAAGAAGCAAACTTGTTAAAAATTTTATTAGGGTTAAGTTTACTGAGAAGAATTTTTTTTCTTAAGCTCACTGTTTTTGAGATATAAACGATAATAATTTTAGGGTATAGTTTTGCACCTTTCTCTTATGTGCAGTATCTGGTGCTCCCAGGTTGGTCAGGCCAACACATACTTACCAGTGGCGTGCGGTAATCTTTGAAACAGGGCATGCGGTCAGAAGGGGGGGGGGAATATAAACCAAAATTTTTAAATTTATTTTTTTAATTGGTAAATATGGTATTATATGTATTATGTATTTATTTTTAAAAATTAGCGTTATTCAACGCTCCTTCTTACAAAAATTATCAATAACCGCATCATATAATGTATTTAAAAACCACGAAAATAGTGCTTATCCTAAAGAATAGAACATTTGTATCGCCTCTGGGTAAATAAATCAAAATAAATCACGAAAATTATCAGTAACAATGAGTAGCAATTAGTAAATTCAAAACGTCAAACGCATCTACAAGCGTCAATCGACAATGCGAAACGCCGAGAGAGATAGTACACAACCATACTAGTGCGCATGCGCGACCAATTCTAGCCAAGTAATCGCATACAACGGACGTTGCGTATTAATTAGGCTTTTGCCGTTCATTTGATGTATTTTATGCTAATTTTATGAGCGATACGTTTCATAATTTCATAAATTAAAAAATGTATAAACAATAAAAATATTTAGTATTTGGTATTTTTAGAATCATTTTACAATACATGCTATTACGTAAATTAAAATACGAATAAATCATAAAAAAATATTTATTTTTTTAAATTGTCTCAATCCCAGGGCATGCGGCGCATCTACAGCATGTATGGACCGCACGCCACTGATACTTACCTGTTTATCAATCCAGTAGATTTCAACGTGCATCAAACGTGCGTCACTAATCCTCCAACTAGGATAGTTTTTGAGATTATTTGAATTATATTTTTGATTAACACGTATCTCTCAATATTTCATACATAGGGTTGTTCATATTGAAAATAAATTTGATGTAAGGCTGAAGAAAACGCATAGCTCTTACTATTTTTAATATTGAAAACAGTAACTTATCGACAAGAAAATAAATTTTACTTCAACCATAAAAGAAGGTCGAGTTTGCTACCGGATCTTACTTAAGACTTAAATTTTAAAGCCACACTAAAAATTTTAATTCGACAACTTTTAAGTAGCACTTTATTTATATCGCAAAACTATTGTTTGTATTCTTCCAGAAAACAGTAAGCTTTTTCGACTGTAAAATATATATTTGAAGAAGAATTAATAGAAACTGTTAACGATCATGGTTTTAGGTTTTTTAGATTGTTGGCAATGGTAGGTAGGTAGGTACTTATTGTTAGCTTAACCATTAATGATCATGGTATTTAGGCTTTTTAGGTTGTTGGCAATGGCACTTAGGCGGGTCTAACTCAATATTTATTGGGCACTAAGCCCGTTATTGATGTCCAGTCTTTTATTTTATGTACTTATTAATCTTTTGCTACCTATAGGTAGTAAGATCCGATATAAAAAATCGAAATCAATTACATCCCTAGATGAAAGGGACAACAAAATATTGAAATAATTACATAAGCAAATTATATTCAAAACATTCCAGTTTTTACAGCAAGAAAATCGTCGATCAAATCAAAACGTCTCCTGCATGATCTTCAGCATTTCATTTGTTCTTCATATTTACACTTTGAAAATTTAAATGTCAAAATATCCCGGATGTATTTTCTTCAAAACAAATTGCCAGTGTTCAATTACACTACACAACACTTACCTATTTTTAGTCAAAATAACTTAAATTTAGGATATTTGAGATAAACCAAGACAAGATACATACATGTAAATGTCAAAGTTAATTACCGGTACTGAGTTGCTTTTGTTCAAAAGTCAACGGGCATTGTTGATGACTTCAAATTGAAAACCGCGCAAACCCCGACTGGACTCGAAGTTTAAATTTTATAGGGATTTGGAAAAAATTAAGATACACTTATTAAAAACCCTAGAAAACTAATTTTAAAATTTTTCTGAATATTTAAATATTCATTATTTTGTTTTAAAATAGTGTGTCACTGTTTATAAAGCATTTTGAGTGATTTGTACCCATTTATTTTAAAGACATTTCTAGTCAGTTCTATATAGGGCAAATCTCATATAGTCGTGAACGATATTTTTCATTTAAATAACTTTTAACCTTGTGAAATTTTTATTCGTCAATGTTAGGAATAAAATGTTGTACAAACATTTGTTATTATAAACATTGTTGTATAAACTAGCTTTTTTGCGAGAAAAACACCAATATTAAGGGGAAAATACATCATTATTACATAGAGTTATAATTTCTTTTAATATAAATTTTGTAATTCAATTGTATTTAAGAACACGCCCAAAAAATTTCATGTCAATCCGGTGCCTATTTTCAAAGCTACACACAAATTTGTAAAGAGTTTTCACTCTATTTAAAGTAATGTTGAAATTTTAAATGCGTTTTACTCAAAACTGTTTAAAGTCAGAAACCAAACAAAAATTGTAATTTATCAGAAACGGCTGAACCGATAAGTCTCAAAGTTTAACATAAAACTCTTAACTATATATTTGTAATTAAGTATTTGAAGGTTTTTTCTCACAACATTTTTATCAGAAATAGATTTTTTAGAGAAGCGACCATTTGGTTAAAAAGTTGATTTTGCTTATTCCTTCAATTAACTACAAGATTATATATTACTTCAACGAAATCCGTTTGATTTTAATTTTCTTTTAATACTCTATAGATTCTTAAACTTATAGTAAAGGAAGTGAATATTGTAATCGGAACGAATTTTCTAATTCAAGCTTTCACCGGAAATAAATTCTTTAATTTTTCTTTAGTTAGTCAGTTTTAACATGGAGTGCAGAATAAGCATTTTCGACACATTTTATTTTTTTTATTTTCATAAACGCAAGAAAACGGCTGATTTTTTTCGATGAACGTTATTGTAGACGATCCATTTTTCATTGCCAGTGATGATAATTTGTTAAAAAAAAGAGTCGATTGCATTACGTTTGAAATGCGTATCACAAACATTGATTCGTTGTGTTAGGTGATATTTCTTTCAATTCATGCGGAATCCAAATATCGATCTTCTTAACAAGTCTAAGACGTCTTATATGATTTTCAATTGTTGTGTATGATACATTTTACTGTTTTGCAATCTCTCACACAGCTATGTGACGATTCAATTCAATTATCGCTTTCATTTTGTCATCATCAACTTCAGAAGGTCGACCAGAACGTTGGTCATCTTTCAGTGAGAAATCTCCAGAACGAAATTTTTAAACCAATTCTGAGAAGTGCGTTCTGTTAAACAACCAACACCTTAAACTTTAAATATCTCTTTGTGAGCCTTAGCCGCTTTCTTGCCTTTATGGAAATAAAAAGGTAAAATGTGTCGAAAATGCTTTTTTTGCACTTCATGTTAAAACTGACTATAAACTGAAAGTTGTTTAAAAAAATTCCACAAAATTGGTTTCTATAGCGACCTAAAGGTATCAAATACCAAATCGTATTAGAAATATATTATTGTGCGGTTTTATGAAACCACGATGCAAGTGACATTTTTTTCGCATTGCAAACATTTAACTGAAATTTTTTTAATTTAGGGTAATTATAAAATCGCGTTTTTAATCTTAACTTAATAATTGGAAAATGGGAATGATAATGGGAAATCAATAGTCGACAAAATATCCAACTATAAAAAATCTTGAGTGTGATTTGACGAGTTTTGGAATTTTTTTTAATCCACAACTAATCCTCGACTTGTGCTTGTCTTGTATCTCGACTCGTACTCGTATCACTATTGCTAGTGCCTTGATTAGATGTGGCACACGATTTTTGCCGCTTGCAATTTCGACGATTCCCGCGGTATATTTCCGCATTTAGTTGCTTTTGATTTAGACTTTTTTCTTGATGTTTCCCACGTTGACTTGTATATTTGACTCACAAGTTGTATCTTTGTCCATCATGATTAAGTGAACAGAAACATTTACATCAATACACCGATCAAAACACAATAATACCAATGCAAAGATGAGTGACAATATATAATATATAATATGACATATTATATGTTAAAACGGCTAAAACGTTAAAATTGGTGGGGCGGTTAGAATCCTAACCTAAGCTCGCGTAAGATAGTAGGCAAAATATCGTTATAAATGTAGTAATTATATAATTGTCAAAGCGGCTAGGCCTAGCCCACTAATATAATGTATTATTATTATTATTACTATATTATCTAAATAAACCTCAATATTGGTGACTACTACAATTACTACAATGGATTGCCGAGCTCTTCCGAAAACTTGCCGAGCTCTGCCGATAATGTAATACGCGACATGCAAAAAATAGACGAAAAGATTTGAGACGATATGCTTATAAAAAGTTTCACTTTAAAAATTCTAACATTGACAACAGAATAACAAAACAAACATAACGCTAACTACAAGTGCAAGCCGAAATTACTTTTTTGCCAACCTAATATTTACTTTTTAAGTTACAACCCAAAAAAAGTTTTATCCTACGTTATTATGATTTGATTTTTAACACATTTCAACGCTTTTAGTATATAGTAAATTTAAAAACTCATAAAAAAGATCTTTAACATTTTGGCCGAATTCTTATTTATCTCAATGTTCAATACATGCAAGTTTTACCTCAAAATAGTTTTATTGTATTTCACGAAATTTAAGGTTAAGAAAAATATCTATAGGAAATTTTTTATAATAAAGTATATGATCTTCAATTTAAATAAGAATAAATTTTTCATGAAACTTTATACTTTTTTAGTTTTACTTGTAAAGTTTAGTGTTAGCCTTTGAATCAATTTTGATTATATGTGACTAAGATATGGCGTCATATGTTTTCCACAGGCTTCTTAATTTAAAAATTGTATTTGCTGCTTGGTTCTAAAAAATCTAAACGACTCTCTGCTTTATCAACCGTAGTGTTTGATGTTTGAAATTTCTAAATTTTGAACTAATTTTTATTTTAGGAATAATGCAGCAGGATAACGCAGAGCAGGTGATCCTCGATCCGAAACTAATTGCTCGGCATTACTTGCGCACGTGGTTTTTTCTCGACCTGATATCGTCGATTCCACTCGACTACATTTTCCTAATATTTAATCAGGTAACTAAAAATGTATGTATTATCGCCAATATCGACGTAAAGCAAATCGTTACGAAACGGTGCGCGATTTTAATGTTTTTTTGTTTGTCTTTATTTCGTGTGTGTCGACTGGATCGATAAACAAAAAACCCCGAAAATTCACAGAAGGTGAGTGTGCGTTACGAGCGAATTTTGTTGCGAGCGCCTGCTTTTTGTGGGCCCCCCAAAAAACGCTTTCGAGCTCAGCTTTTGGCCGTAATCTTTATCTAGTTTCTGTTTCGATTTCTTCAACAATAACAACAACAACATTACGTATTATTTTTGTTTAGTTTCTAATTCAATTTCTTCAACAACTTTAAACGAATGACCTCTTCATTTTTACTTCGCATTTACATGCCAATTACAAGCTAATAAAAATCGAGATTTTTATGATTTTTTTTTTCATTTAATAGACTTACAAATTATAATTGTAAACGTTAAGAATTCAATGGTGAAAATAAGTGACTTTTCTCAAGGTTTCAGCGACATTATTTTTAATTGTTTCAATTTGTCACAGCCTATTTTGGAAAATTAAATCTTTTGTCTTGGAAATAAGACTAAAGAAATTCATTAGTTAAATATTTTATGATTTACACATTATTTTTTGTTTGTTTTAATTCGCTTCTTTTAGCTTTTCCTCAGCGAGGAAAAGTTTGGCTTCTGTTTATATCTAGTAGACTATTCATGACGAACAAAATGTTCAATTCCGTAGTAGTTATGTAACTGTTACAGAACTGTGACGTAACTGAACGTTTTGTGGTTATTGAGGCTGTATTTTTGACGCACCAGGCTTCTTTAATGCATTTGTTCATATAAAGAAACCTTACGAACAACAGTTTTTTCTAATTGTTTTTTTCGATTTTCAGGATTTCAGTGAAAGCTTTCAAATTTTGCACGCTGGTCGCGCGCTTCGGATTCTCCGTCTAGCAAAATTGCTGTCGCTGGTGCGTTTGTTACGGCTAAGCCGTTTGGTCCGCTACGTCAGCCAATGGGAAGAAGTTTATGTAAGTATAACCTAAAAAAATTGAATAAATAAACAAATATTTAAAAAAATTAATTCCCATTTTTAATACGAAATTAATCAAAATTTGATAAGAATTTTGTCTGCACTTTATTTGTATTTTTTTTATTTAATTGAGGCGCTGTATATCAACTATTGTGCGCCACTGGCTTGTCGCCTATATGCTACCTGTTTATTATATTTGTTTTCAGACAAATCAAACTTTTCGCAACAATCACCGTTTCGGAAAAGTTTGATTTCGCAGTTGGCCGTTTTTTTATATCAATATTTATATAGATATATATGTACCTATATATAATATATATACGTTTAATGATTGAAGCAGCAGCTACCGAAATTATTGCCAAAATGTTGCCTAAGCGTGCCAAAAATATTTAATTTAACCAATTAGAATCTAAACAAATTTCCTCCCCTTCACTCTTAAATATTAATTAGTTAATTTTCCTCTTCCTAAATTTTTCGATACAAAAAATACCAGTTCTTAAATAACGATCTTAATTTTTTTTCTCTAGATCGTTTTGATAATTAAATCGATAAAAAATCGAAAGTTTTCTTATAACTTCTTCAGTACCTTTTACAAGTAGGCTTTGAAAATTTTCTTGCTGCATCTCTATTAGAAACACTTGAGCGAGCGCATTGCGATCTGTTGTTTTTTGTGTTAGTTATGTTCTAAACCTTGAGCTTTTATTATAAAGCTTTTCGCTCACAAAGCTTCCTTTCTCTCTCGATTTTATTACCGAAAACCGAAAATATTTTGGTAAGTCGAAACCATGTCGAACGCTTTATATATTCATTTGTTTTCGACCACGAAATCGATCGAGTTTTAGAAAGAAAAAAAATGTTATATGCAAGATAAAAAGCTTTTTCCAATTTTTTTCTTCTTACCTTCTTTATATTTAATACTCCGTACTCGTAAATTTGATACATGTTCCAATCGATTGGATCAAGTTGGCGTTGAGTGAGTGAGTGAGACGCCTTCTATGTAGTATCATAACCTTTTAGGAGGAAAGATAGGAAAATGAAAATTTTTTTGTTTTTTTTTTGTTCTTTTTTGAATGCAAGTGGGGTCAATTTGTTTGTTACGTGAAAAACATGTCCTCCAGATGCCGCTATACCAGCAGCCGGCCGGACGGCAAGCGGAGGGCGGCTTAGTCGGAACGTCCTTAGGCCAAAGTCCTCAGGATTGTACCACTCAGGTGTGGTGAGCACTCCCTCGATCAAATCAAATATTCAATGTTACTCATTTAATCTATATATTATTAATTATAAATATATAAATTATCGTTTGTCAACATATAAATTTATGACTCGTTCGAATCAGAAATTTTTGTTCATTGCTCGCACCTCATTCAATCAACCAATGTCCTTTAACTCAAAGAAAAAATTCAAATTTTCAAATAAAATTTCAACAAAATTGGCATTGGCTAATTGAGAGGTTCGATTCCATTTAATTCTTATAGTATGATTTTGATGTGAAAATTTCGTATTCGTAACAGAATGTTTTTATCAGAATGCAGATGCAATTATCGTTGATATAATTGCATGGTTTATTTTAAGAAATTTTGAGTCGGTCGTCGATTTAAATTCACCATATTGACTTTTGAAATAAGCAAAATATAAACAAACTAACTTTATGTCAACGTTGCGAACATATGAGGAATTTGTTGTTTTCATTAAAGAGCGAGAATGAATTGAAAGATATTTCTATCAATCGTTTCAATGTCTATTTTCGAGTTTATATGAGCGCTTACGCGCTCATGAGCTTTTTCTAAAACCCCCTATATATAGGTACGTCTTCAAATATAGGTACACATCTGATG
The DNA here is from genome assembly GCA_958496155.1 of Sisyra nigra. Classification (NCBI taxonomy): domain Eukaryota; kingdom Metazoa; phylum Arthropoda; class Insecta; order Neuroptera; family Sisyridae; genus Sisyra; species Sisyra nigra. The sequence goes on from OY292315.1 coordinate 27,050,208, forward strand.
TAAGTTTGATTGCCTATGTTAAGCAATAATGTTTTATGGGGACATGTGAGCGTTTTTAACGACTCATTGTGTCATTTAATAATAGTTTTTAAAAGAAAATGAGCCGTAAAAATGTATTCTCGACTTTTTCACCTCCTATTAATGAGGAACAATAGCATAAAAGAATTTGTAAAACATCATAAATTGAATTTAATATATCATTATATGCATTTAAAACAGTGGCGGAACTATGCATTTTAGACCCCCCCACAAAAAAAAAAATAGATCGGCCCCAACGTTATATGAATTTTTGCTTTTCGTATCTAGCGTTCCATATTTTAATTTAGCACCGATTTTTTTGCAAAAGGTCTTTCTTATCAGGTGTAATATTTTGTTTTGAAAATTAGCATTGTCCGTTAAGAATAACGACAAATATCCTTATTCGTAACATTTGGGTCGAAATCGTTATTCAAATTAATTGCCGTACTGCTTCTGCTATCAACATGTTCAAATTGCCCTTCACCTCTACCTTAGTTTTTTTAGTTTTAAGTCAGTTGGATTAATTTTTTTGTTATAAACTTGTTCAAACACCTGTTCATCTTTAGAAGTACTTTGATTTTCTGCGATCGTAGCAAACGATTTAAGAAAACGGGATAATCTTGATATTTTTGCTAGACGGTCCTGTTCCTTTTTCAATTTCTCTTTTTTACTGCACTCTTTCTGCAGCACTACTAATTACTGGTTTTCTCAACATTTTTGGGCCCCCGCGTTGCGGGGTTCTAGCGATATGATAATTCCGCCATTGATTTAAAAACAAACTTCGATACTTACTAAGAAGAAAACTTGACTTTTTTGTTGGTTTGAAGATCCCTAATTTAGTTTTGAGACCAATCAAAGTCAAAAATAAAGCCGAAAGAAAAAGATATTCATCCTCTAAGCCTTTGTAAGTGGTACATGTCAACTTTAGGGCACTTAGTGGCGTGGTTGACTAGATTGTCACCCTATAGTTATATAGTTATAGTTGTTCTTAAACCGAATCCAATGAAAGCCCAAGATTATTGAGTTTTCAGATTCACCGGTCATTTTTAACTTAAGTAGTTTCTGCGGCCTTAACTGACCAAAAAATATTTTATATACTTCTAAGATAATGAAAGCTTCATATTTAAATGTTTTAATTTAATTCTTTGAAAACTATAATATTTATAGGTAAAAGATCTTGAAAGTTTTATTTATTTTAATCATATCAAAAATTAACTAAAACCACTTTCAAATTACGGTTTGTAAGTAGTTGAGGGTTAACATATAATCAACACAAACTATAGAGCTTGAAGCCCCCCAAAAATGATTTTAAATTAAAGATTTATTATTTCCTTATAAATATTCTTAATTGTATTTCAGTTTAATCTTCTGGAGATCTGAAAATCATATTTGCCATTGACGTAGAATATTTGTAGTTATAAAGGGTCCCATACTTCAAAAAGGTTAGAGTTATATCAAGTTTAAATACGGCCCTGTTCATAGGTATATAATTTTTCCACCAAACCAAAAGTAGGGATTTATCAAGCTAAGTAAGTGGACATTTTGACTTATACCTAAATGAAATAATTATTTGTGAATTCAGTACTCGACTTTATTTCTCAATATGAAAAATTAAGATTTGATCCAAGTTTGAATTGATGTAAAGTTTAATTAAGGCCGAGTAGTTTGGATATCACGAAAAGTGGTTTTCAATCAAACCAAGTAATGAATCCCTAACTTAATGTTTTTTTTTTTTTTTAATTAGGGTAAACTGAGAAAATAAGTTTCTCATTGCTAAAAATTGGCGTAAAAGAGAAAGACCTGATATGAATAAGGCTTGATTCCTTAACTTAACCTAACAAACTTTTATTTTAAAAGGTTTGAAGCTTTGCAACTTTAAGAAACAAGAAAATGTTCTATTAAGTATTATTTCCTGCAGTTCTCAACTGTTCGAGAACTATCAGATATTGAAACAGAAATACAATAGTATTACAAATAAGAGAAGTGTTTCATGCTGATAAATGACTTCATACTCTCTAATTATCCTTTTTGTTCTTATATACAGAAGAAGTTTACAAATTTATTTCCTTACTAAAGCTCTTCAAATGAAGATATCAAGATGGTTTATGTAATTTTGAGTTCATTTCCTCTTTTACTTTTTTAGTATTTTCTAATACAAAAAGCAAGCGTAGGAAACATTTTCACATTAGGCCTTAACTAGGACTTAAAATTTTGGTAGTTTAACTTTTAAATCACAATAATTATATATTTTACAACTTAAAAAAATGTGTAAGGACAACTTTTGTAGAAATATTACCAGTCTTTAATTTTAGTAGGTACATATATAATTTTTTTATAAAAATGTATAGTTTTGACTTTTGAGAATATTGTAGAAAATAATGACGCCTAAGTCTTCATAGTCGTTTTGATTTTCAAAATCAAAATATGCTTGGATTTAGAATGCATTTCTTTATTTTATCAAAAATACATCTAATAACTTTTAAGGATTTACCTTTTAGCTTGATTTGAAAGGTTTCAAGGATTTAACTTGATTTTCAAGCTCATCCTTCACCTTAATTTGACTTCAAATCAAGTTAAAGTTGATCTTACTTTTAGCTTTAATCAGCTTAAGAAACCCATGTTTTTAAATATTCAAAATTAAAATATGTTTAGTTCTTAGGTGCATCTCTTGCGCTTACTAAAAATGCATCTAAGAACTTGACAAAGTTTAATTTTATTGGGCCCATCACAACTGGAGCTTTTAACAACTGAATCTGTTGTCAACTCGAACCATTGATAACTGGGACTATTAGCAACTGAGGCCATGGACTTTTTTGGGTTCAACTAAAATCGTTAAAAAAGTTCTATTCTAATTCAAGAACTAGAAATTGTTGTGAAGGGTTTCTCTATTTTTTTTTAAATCGACGTTCACTTGCAATACTTAATCGAAATATGTGAAATTTTTTTGATGACATTAATAAGGAAATTAATAGGAAGGCATTGAATCCAAAAATGGTAGATCAAAGCTATAAGGAAGATCTTCGTTAATTTGAATCTCAAAGGGGTTCTTTCTATGCAAAACTATCAAAATGAACCTATGAAACTAAACAGATTTGTGATAAAAATGCTAAACAATTGTATTATAGATGAGAAAGAGTTACAAAAGGCCCCAGTTATGTTAGGTCCCAATTGTAAGAGGCTCTGATTTAATTCAAATCTCTTTTTTGAACAAAATATGAATAAAATTCAAAAGGGGTTTTTCATAGAAAATGGTAGGAGTATTATTTTTAATTTAAATAAAACAACTATCCCATAAAACTATAACTTAATGCCATTTAAATCTTAACAAATTCCTCATTATTTCCCAAAACATTGCAATCGAACAATTTTGCTTATTTCCAAAGAAATACCATTTGTTTTACACATAGAAATTGTTGTATAAAATTATGATCAAAATTATTCAATTAAATTTTTAGGTAATCATTTTAGATTAGTGCATCGAATCGTCGTTACAAAAAACATAAATGATTGGTTTTCTAATTGGCTTATCTATAATTAAATCTTTGTCGACGCAACAATGGAGTTTATTTTTTTAGTTGAAAGAAAAAAGGCACACGCTCAGTTTTTCAATTACGACAAAAGAATCTGTTTATGATATACAAATACAATGTGTACTTGCAGTATACGATTTAATTTCCTCGGAATTTTTTATCGTGAACTTGGCAAGCTTGCATATATAGTTACATATATAGTTAGCAAGCTCAAGCGTTTTTACCTCTTAATATTGCAACATAGAAAGCTTTTATGTTACAGGTAGATTTATTTAATTATTTCTTTGAACGTTTCTGTCTCAAAGTTTTGCGAAATATTTCATTAAATATAAATCTTGAAAAGTTTTCCCTCTGGGTTTTCCCCACAACAGCGCAGCACTGTTCGACTCCCATTTTATTATTATGAATTATTTTCATGTTAATAACGAAGAAGTTTTATGAGGGCGAAAAAATGTCGATTCTTCCCCCATCTGTAAGTAGTTAGTACGATTTTTCCATTAAAAACATACATTAACTTGCTGAGAAAATGATTCCTCCTGGTTTTTCTTTAATTTTTAATTAACCATTAGAATGTTTTATGGTAATTTTTAATTGGCTTATGAATGTCAAATTTAATTTCAAGAAAATTATATTACGTCTTACGACCAAGTTTCGTCTCCTGAGCGTGTGCTTACTAAAAACTTAGACCGTGACCTTTTAAAAATTTTATTCTATTTATCAAAAATATCTGGGATCTTTTTTTCTCTTGGTTTCACCAAGTTATAGTAAAATTTTTTTTCTATTCTTTTTTTCCACTTTGATTCACCATGTTTTACGTTTCAGTAAGCGACGAGAGACTACGAAAGATTTCAGAGGAACCAGCGAAAATCACCATTTTAGGCTTTTGGATTCGACAAATTTGAGTGGGAGATGATTGAATGAAGAAATTTTCTTTCCTTATTGAGAACCACTAGCATTTTTTTTCTTGAATCCCCTTAATTCCACAATAATTGGTTGTTACCCTTTTTTACCCTCAAATTTGTTAGGGTTTAAAAGTTCAAAATGTTGACTTTCCCTCATTTCCTTTAAAATATTTAATTGGTCTCTCGATCTTTTATCGTGTAGTGTACACCGCTCATCCAAATTCAATGTTTCCATGTGATTTGACTTAACTGACCGCATGACTTAGTAGATTCGAGTCATCATAACTTCAATTTTTGAAACAATCGAATTAAGCTTAAAAATCAAAAGCAAAAATTTAAGGTTATGGTCACTCGAGTCTAAACAAAATAACTAATCAATGGGCATGTTTATCTTTATAAATGAAATCTGTGTGGCGCGCAAGGCTTAAATTGCAGCCAGCATGCGACTTCTAACCTAATTTGTTCTTCTTTTGACTCGAAATTTCGTGTTTTCTTTGCTTAGTCTATTAATTTTTTGGTGTCTAAATATTGCATTGTTTGACGTACAATATTTAAGAAAAAAAAAAATTAAAAAATTCACCTTCGGTGAATTGAACTAAGTCAGTCATTTCTAGCAATCCGATTCCAATTTGACCAAATTTTAACCGTGATTGCTTCTTCGCTGTGTCTCTATCCTTTTCTTTTTCTCTACTATCGTGTGTTTTTCTCGCTTTGTTTTCTAGATCTTGCAGAATCTTCAAAAAAAGCGCACGGAGAGGAGGGGGCGCCTCAGCTCTGAGATGTCAAGCAAAAAGAAGTCATACAGCAAAAGCAATCTGATTTTTAAGGTAACCCGCAGTTGCCTGGCTTCTCTCTACCACGCATGCGCGCTGTGCGTGTTGCGGCGCATTCTGCGCATGTGCCAGCCTCTCGTGCATGTGTAACACAATAAAAAATATCAAAACTTTATACAAAGCTATTTTCGAGAGGGGGGGCGCTACCCTTCTCGGTTTTAGAGCAGCTTTTTCATATTTTATCAAGCCTTTTCAACTGAGTATATCTCATTAAAAATAAAAAAAAAAACCAAGTTGAGATGCGAATTTTGTGATGCGAATTTCTCGATGAATTAGTTTCTTAGACGAGTTGCGTTAGTCTGAGTGTGAATTTTAAAGAACATCAAAAAGTCTCGCAGTCTTAGCCACACACAAAACACTTAAGAAGCCTTCAAATCGCTTTGTTTCATCTTGTTTCAGTAGCGTTGTTCAATAATATGACAAATCATTTTTTAGATGAAAATTGATGCATGAAAACCAAAAAAACTTGATGACTTCAGATACAGAAACGCTTAGTCAGAGAATTCAAAAATCGCTCAAATCACAAATTCACAAAACACTTAGCTTTACATACAGATATATAATCAAAAATAAGATATAATAATCAACAGATTCTTCAATAAGACAATAACCTAACATCAGATTCAGATCAGATTTGATCTGATCAGATCAAAAAAAACGTAGCTCATCCAACTGCTTTTACCATCATTTTTATTTTGCTTTTAGCTGCGACTTAATATCAGTTTTGTTTCAGTTTTTCGTAGGTTTTCGCAACAGCAAGAGCCAGAGAGATTTGTTACTTGACGAGCTTTTCTATTTATTATATATTTTGATACATTAATTATATTTAATTAATTGTATTTTGAGCAGTATTTTATTTGTTTTAGTTTTTTTTTTTAATATTTTTGTTTTTGTTTCATTTGAAATTGCATATTATTGAGTTTCATGACTGATTCATTTAAGAAAGAGTTGTTTTTTAATTGAATTTGAGTGCAGAAACGGCAGTCGTTAAGGTTGATGTTTAGAGTGCGCCTAATCGACGGTTGTATTTTTTGTTTCAGTTCCTGAATATGGCAAGTGTGTTCATGCGAATATTTAATTTAATTTGTATGATGCTGCTAATCGGCCATTGGTCAGGCTGTCTGCAGTTTTTAGTTCCTATGCTGCAAGGATTTCCGTCGAATTCGTGGGTCGCCATCAACGAGTTACAGGTAATTATTCCCAAAATACCCTAAATTTGAACCTAGTCCTTTTTGTATGAGGTAAATTTGGTGGAAGAAATGATAGTTTTTCTGGGTGATGCACTTTTGAAAATTTCTTCTCTTTATAATTTATTGGGAAGAATGAATCTCAAAGACGTTAAGCTATTGCAAAAAAATATTTTAAAATATTTAGTGGATGATCCCTATTTGATGGCAGGTCTTTTTTAGAAATATTTGCTAATTTTTAAGTTACAATTTGAAGGAAATTTTTATTGTTAAAAGTGAAAAGAAATGTGAGAATTGTTAGGAAGAATATGTTTAAAAGCTGATGCTTTACTTAAAGTTAAGAAAAATCTGTTACTCTTAATAAATAAATAAAAGAGGGACTTTTTCCTCGACGATCCAAAATTCCATAACTTACAAAATGAATCTCTCTGTGTCCGGCAAACTTTTTACAAAAAGAGTCAAACTCGAGATCCACTATTTGACTAGATTTTCAAGTTCCTTGACTAAAATTAGGCTTAAAATCAAATCAAACTTTAGTCAAATCATCAAATGGTACTTTTAAAATACCAGACCAAATCAAGCTTTGAATTTACAAGCGTATATTATTTCAAAATTAAAATTTTAAGAAGAATTCATTTTGTTTTTTTTTTCACAAAATTTACAAAATGTTCAGTTGGCTTGTTGAATTCCTAGGCTAAACAAAAGGAAAAAATCTTTAAGCCGACTAATATTAAAAAATAAAAATTATACATTTTATAAAATCGTTTAGTTTTTTGGATAATACCAAGTTTTATTAATAACTGAAAGATTACGAAGGTGAATGTGAAGAATGAAACTGTGACTGTCTTTTTAAAAGATTCTCATAATCTGAAGTAAACTGGGAAGCATTTTTTCTTAGAGATAAAATGCTGATCTGTTAGTTTGTTTCTAAGGCAAATCTTTTGAAGTTTTTTTGTAAAAACACTTAATCACATGATTATGATGAAACAAACAAAGTAGTCACTTTCTGGGCATGTAATATGATCAGATTTGGCAAAGTGGATTTCGTCAAATTTTCATTCAAATGCATTGTATTCATCGCAGACCACCTTCGTAATTCTTCATTGTGACTATTTAATTCAAGCCAGAGAAGTGAAACAAGTCCTTCTTGGAAAGCTGATTTACGAATAGATCAAGTTGAGGCTTAAAACCTTGGAGGTTAGGGATTCATCAAGCCAAGTAGATGGATATAACGGGTAGAGCAAAAGTCCCGCTACCATTTTGATTTCCTATAACTTTGTTCAAAGAAAAGATAAGTAGGTTTGGTTTTCATAAAAAATGTATTTCGTCTTTACATTTTTTTTTCGTTGTGATTGGAAAATTATATCAGCTAAATGGTGACCGCGATTCACTATGCAACTCTTAGCTCTTTTTAAGGCATTTTTCATGGCATCTTGTAACATTTCGGGCTGAATTTCCTCAATTTTGTGACAAATATTGTCTTTAAGATGTTGAATCGTTTAGGGCCCATTCACATAAACTTTTGATTTAAAAAAAACCCATAAGAAAAAGTCTGGTGCTGTTAAATCCGGAGATTTGGCTGGCCATGCTAAATCGCCATTTCGCTAAATTAGTCTTCGTGGAAAAACGTCATTCAATAATTGAATTCATGAACGGGCTGTGTGTACTGTGGCCCCATCTTGCTGAAACCACATGTCCTCTAGTTCTTGCTCTTCCATTTCAAGCACTAGAAAATTTCAAATCATGTCTTGGTACCGTTCAGCAGTAACAGTAACTTCAACACCTTGGTCATTTTCAAAAAAAAAAAAAAATAGGGACCAATGATGTTTTCAGCATGAATACCACACCATACAGTTGTTTTTAGTGGATGCAATGATGTTTCATGAATTAATTGAGGATTCTGTGTTCCCCAAAACCCACTTTTTTGTTTATTGACGTGGCCATTGAGAAGAAAATGGGCTTTATCACTCATTATCAATTTAGACGAAAACTTTTCAATTTCACCAGACAGCCTTAGAATTGCATCACTGTACTCAACTCGTTGATCAGGATCTCTCGGTAGCAATTTATGGACTAATTGAATTGCGTACGAGAACATTTTCAAATCAGTTATCAAAATTCGCCTTAAACTGCGTGCAGAAATGTGTAACTGGGAACCATGTCTCCGAATTGATGTTTCTGGAGACTCTGCAACACTATCGCGCAATAGAGCCACATTTTCAGCGTTACGAGACGTCCGTTGTCTTCCAGAACGAGGTCTGTCTGCTGTCGTACCGTACTGTTGAAAATTCGCATGTAAACGATAGATTGTGGTTTTGGCACTGGACTATTAGGATATTTTTGACGCAATTTCATCTGAGTGGCAATAATGGAACGATTATTTTCAATCAATATTGTTACTATTTCTGCTCGTTCTTGTGGTGTATATTTATCCATTATAAAATTGGGGCGTCTACACAACACAGTGCTTAAAGCAAAACTGATCTAAACGTCCCATTACCAAGATGGCGCGCAATCAAAATGGTAACGGGACTTTTGCCCCACCCGTTATTTTGGAATGAATTGTGCTTGATATTGTGATTTACAAATAGAATAACTTGTGATTTCAATGCTTGGCATTTTGATATTTAAATATTAATATGTAACTCATTAATTTTAAGTCGCATTTAGGTCAAGTCGTTTGAAAATCAAGTCAAGTAGTAAATCTCTATTTGAGATGGGCCCTTATTCATGTAATCAATCAATTGATTTTTGACTTTCATATTGCCTTTAAACTTGTTCATGAGGTAGAAAAAAACGGCTCAAAACTTAAAATCTTGAAGTCATACAGTATTTCCCAGCGTTTCATACTATATAGGGTCTTTCAGTTATCAAACTCGTTCAAATCCAGCAACCCTCCCTCTCAGTATAAAATTCCAATATCGAGGAAAAGGTAGTAACTGTGCATTGTGTTACCTATATAAACAAAAAAAAAATAATATTTATTTTTTTTAGCATGTACCTATTCCTTTTTATTCGCCGTATAAGGAATAATATGCCGAATAGAACATTTCAGAGGGCGGCATCTGGCCCACGGGCCGCACTTTACCTATCACGGTTCTATGTAATTAAAAAAAAAATACATCCTAACTTTTAGTTTTAATATAAATTTTTAATTCGATATTCAACATAACCCATAAAATAGCATAGCCCCATCAAATAGCCTTTTTATGGCTCTATAATATCAACCGTTAAACGTTTAATATTGAATACCAAAATATATTAAAATTTATTGACAGACATGAACGTGCGATGGCATTAACGATTAGATCTACATTTCGATATGACTCGATTGAATTTACAAAAAAAAAATAACACCAATTTTCGCATCACACATCTGCTTTAGCTTTCCCCCCTATTTTCGATTTGCAACATGCAATCAAAATATTCTCTCGCTTTAATTTAAATCATCATTTCAATATTTAATATTAATCAAATTGAAATGATTTAAAACTGAAAATTCAAGAAATATGTTTTTTTTTTTAATTTCCCACCATTGAAATTGGAAGAAATTGGGTCATTCCAGGATTATGATATCTCATATTTTTATTAAGCCGTATCATTGCTTGAGAAATACCTATTATATTTTTAGTAATTTGAAGATGTTAATCCCCCGGGCTTTTCGGGTTTCAATGCGGTTTACTCAACAGAAAGCGTGTCAAGACTTCATAATTTTCTCGCACAGTTTTTCTTGTGTTAGTTTTCTCGGCTTCCAATCTTCCTTATTGCATCACTTAAATCTAAAAAATATTATACTATAAATATAGAGATTAGACGTTGGAAAGGTACATACTGTAATTTACGATTGAGACTCCTCTATTATCACTATAATTACACTGATGAATAAAAAAAAATGAGTTTGCAGTGTTCTTTTGTTCCCTTCACAGTCAAAATTAAGAAATGAGAGAAAAACAAGCATTTATATCGGCTTAAAACTAGGAACTCTTTACTTGGATTGATTTTATATCTACTTGACCTAAATTAGACTTGAAATTAAGTTAAACTCAAGTCAAGCATTAATTTTGGGAGTTCATGATTAATGTTAAGCTGTGTTATAGTTGCAGTTTTTTGTTAATTAATTGTTTTGTTTGTTATTTTTAGGAGGCTTTTTGGTTGGAGCAATACTCCTGGGCACTGTTTAAGGCGATGTCGCACATGCTGTGCATCGGTTACGGGCGATTTCCACCCCAGTCTCTAACCGACATGTGGCTGACGATGCTGTCGATGATCTCGGGTGCGACGTGCTACGCTCTCTTCCTGGGTCACGCCACTAATTTGATTCAAAGTCTCGACTCGTCCCGAAGACAATACCGCGAAAAGGTCAGTAAATTATAAAAAGATTCAAACTGGAACAAGAAAAGTGCAGATGTTCTTTTCGATAGCAACCATCGTTTTTAATAAAAATCTGACTCAGTTTATTTGTGATAACTTCAAATTCATCGGAAACATTGGTTGCTTCTTTTATCTAACTATAACGAATTAATGAGGTTCAAGTTTCTATAGCTCTAAGAAAAATAAATCCTATAGATTCTTTCAATATTCCCATAATAGCGCAGTAATTTTTACCTTTTACATTAGTTAAAAAACACCATGCTGTGCGTTCATGTTCGGATGGTATTATCTGAATGCCTAACCATTTTATGTGTCCTTCTTTCGGATTACAATCTGAAACGGATAAAACATTTAAAAAGCATCAAATGTTGCAAAAATAAACTTTCTCACAATTCAAAAAAGTGTTATCCAAACTTTTGGTAGCATGAATTAGTAAGTGTGAAAAAATTCATTGAGTTTTTGAGTTCTAACAAAATTGCTTTCATAAAGAGATACTTTCAAATCTGAAATAGAATATTCAATATTACTTTTACCAGTGTAAGTTATATCAGAAGTGATATCTTCAATTTTAGCGATAATTTTATACGAAATTCAAATTTGAGCGCTTAATTAGGTTGATACAGTAGAATATGATTTTTTATCATAATTTTCAAACAACTCAACAATCGAGTGCTTTTTTAATTATTTCATTATTACATCAAAATGAAAACCAATATTTTCCAACATTTTCTTTTAATTCTCATGTAAAACAAGTAATTTTTTACTTTAATTCATTTTTAAGTCTCACTTTAGTTTTTTATAAAAAGTTTTTTAATTCTAACAATAAACTGTTTCCATAAAAAGATGATTTCAAATCTAATCTAAAATAAAATACTTTCTATTAAATTGTATCAGTTAGATACAATAATTTTAAGTTGTATGTACCATATTTACAATTAAGGGGCCATCCTCTTAAACCACGTAACGCGATTTCTGTAATTTTTGAATCCCTCCACCTTTCAACGTAACACTGTTTAGACTATCTAATATTATATCTTCTAACCGTACAAAACATAAGAACATTTCCATCCCTCTGGAAAAGTGAGTTACGTGGTTTATGGATGGCCCCTAAAGTTGAAACCACCTTCAAAGTCAGAAATTCGTGACTCTTCATTGTCAACATTAATTAGGTTGATAAAGTATAAAGTATGATATTTTTAAAACTACAGACAAACAATTAGAGAAGCGGGCGTGACTTTTAAAGTTTTATTATTTGTTATGAAAAGTAATAATTTCTTTCAATTTTCAGGTGAAACAAGTCGAGGAATACATGGCGTATCGTAAACTTCCTCGTGAGATGCGCCAAAGGATTACCGAATATTTCGAGCATCGTTACCAGGGTAAATTTTTCGACGAGGAATGCATCCTGGGAGAACTTTCCGAGAAGCTACGCGAAGACGTCATTAATTATAACTGTAGATCGCTGGTCGCTTCCGTTCCATTTTTCGCAAATGCCGACTCAAATTTCGTCTCGGACGTTGTTACGAAATTACGCTACGAAGTCTTTCAACCAGGTAATATGCTGATAAGGTCAACTTTAAGGTGACCAATCGTCCTCCATTCGGAGAGAAAAAAGTGTTCTTCTACATGTTTTTTTCGAATACTTGTTTTTCTTAACAATTTTGTTAGGCCTAGAGGAATTAGGCTCGAATTTAACGAAACAACTTTTCTGACATCATTGCATTTTTTGGCAAATTTTAAATTTGTTCCGAATGGAAATAAGTATCATGCATTGTAGCATACCAGTTACACGCATTAAAAAATTATGTTACTTGTTAAATTACTCGTGACTTTTACTGCACAATGTACGGAATTATCTTCATTGGGAAAAAATGGAGTAGTTAAAAAGTCTTGTTTTGAAATGTGAATAATGAACATACTCTATGTGAAAATTTGCTTGTTCTGTAATTTAGTATCTACTTTTCATTTTAAAGAAATTGGTCACCTTATCAACCTAAACAAATTTGTACTTATTTTTATAATTTTTTTAGGGGATATTATTATTAAAGAGGGTACAATCGGAGCAAAGATGTATTTCATTCAAGAGGGTATTGTTGATATTGTGATGGCCAATGGCGAAGTGGCGACAAGTTTGAGTGATGGCTCGTATTTCGGTGAAATTTGCCTGTTGACGAATGCTCGTCGAGTCGCCAGTGTTCGAGCAGAAACCTATTGTAACCTATTTTCATTGTCGGTCGACCATTTCAATGCAGTTCTCGATCAGTATCCATTGATGCGACGCACTATGGAAAGTGTAGCCGCTGAGCGGCTCAATAAAATTGGGAAAAATCCCAATTTGGTGGCGCATCGGGAAGAAGATATGGGCAGCGAGAGTAAAACAATCAATGCGGTTGTTAACGCACTTGCCGCAGAAGCGGAGCACAACATGTCAGATGAGTATGTGACGCATCTGAATTGCAGCAGTGAACGCAGTCTTCACGAGCTGGGAAGACAGCTGACACGAATGGCATTGCCCAGACCCAAGTCCGAGAACAATTTCGCCTCCCAGGACATGCCGTGCGAGTCCAACCATGGCCGCCACCTCTTCCATAAGTCTGACACATTCCACAAAGAAACGGCGTTTCAATGACGACACCAGACCATTTAGTGCGTCTTATTTCAGTTCTCAGTCTCATCCCTTCATTTCCTCCATTTCCTATTCCCAACAAGAACCGCTCAAATAAATTTTCTCCCCTTGTTTTCCTCACCTGTGTACGACACAGTGACTAAGAGACTACCAAATTACTTCATATCTCTCTTTATCTATCTGTGAAGAGAAACGTTGGAAACGAGATTGACCTTAAATATTGTAAATACCTAGGCGAATATTTCTTATAGAAATTTTTTACTTACGAATAACTAATTGTTGTGGTATGATAGAATTAAAAAAATCCTAAAAAACCTCATATAAATCCACATAATATATTCAAATATATAGAGTGACTATTTTCTTGCCTTCAAAAATAAATAATAATGAAGTAAAACGTAGACTCCTCGAGTAAAATAATTTAATATGTTAAAGAGATTAAAAAAAAAATAAATCTACACGGTTAATTATATATTAAAATATTAAATATAAATTAAATCTGAGGATTTGTTAAAATGTGGTGGCAACTTGCAAGTTCTGAGTGTGCAACTCTTCTCTTAGATAATTAGAATTTATTTGTTTAATTTATAGAGAACAAAAAAAATGAAATAGATGATTTCATGGGACAGATCGAGGAAATGATGTACCAGAGTTTGATGGTCGACGAAAATTCCATTTTACGTATAGTATATATATATATATCAATAAAAGTCTGAAAGGAAAATAGGGAATGAAAACTTTCTAACATCTTTACTGGTTGTAAATGGATTTTTGTCAAGGAATTTCTTCGGCCATCAACACCTGAATTAGACCAATTAAACGTTTCAAAATCGCCTTAATAAACTGAAGTAAAATAATCAGACGGAGATGATTGAGAAATTTGTACTGAAAAAAAAAAATAATAAAAAAAAAACATAATATTAATTTAAGGTCAATAGCTACCATTTCTCATCCGAGAAATGGCAATGCGGCATTAAAACTAATTTCACTTTTATAGCCTACAAAGCAATATTTATGATATTCTGTAATTAGTAGATGAAAAAAAAACGTATCATAAGTAGCAAAAAATTTAAATTAAATTATTTCGAACATTAGTTCGTCTCTAGGTTTGTTCTTAACAAAACAAAAAAAAATCAAAAAGTTGTTCACTTAGAAAAATACAATGTGAAACAGAATAGCTTATAAAATATATAGGTGCTCAATAAAATCTCTATGTAGTGAAAGCTATGAAACTATAGAACAGCTTTAAATAAGATGAAAATAATTTAAACACACCGAATTACGTTCGATTTGAGTTTTTCTTAGAAATACGAGAAAAAATATGTAATATAGTGGCCTAACTGTAACTTATTTGTCAAATAAAGCGCAGAAAAATCGTCAACGATTTATCTTAAGAGTCAATCATTGATTGATTAATAGGCAACATTTCTCTGTTAATTTTTCTTGATTTAGTTGGATGTAAAATACATTGTGATAATTGCATTTTATTTCAATGAAAAAAATTTCTTACTACATTTCTATGGTTAGGAAATCTTGAAAATTTGGTTTAATGAGAAAGAAAAAAAAATAATTTAAAAAAAAAATAAATTAAACTAATTACTTATTAGTAAAATATATAAGCTGTGATCCAAGAATTAAAATTCGGCAATTATCGAAGATAAAAAACCATCTTTAGTCATGTGATGTCTATAATATATTGTAATATGATAATATTATTAAAAAAAATGTAGCGTAGCTTTCTTCAATTTTTTATAAAAATAAAACTATCGTTTTGTTGGTTTTCGTTTTTTAAATTGACTAAGGGCTTTTGCAATGAAAAGAGGGCTAATTTATATAAATTATATAATGTATTGTTCAATATATGCCAATATTTGTAATAATATCTGTGTCCGATTTGGGAGGAAACATATTTTCTTAGAACATTTTTCCTTTTTGTGTTGTATTTGTTATACTAAAGTCAAACTGTTTGCTCGATTTGAAGCCGGAAAAAATATGAGGGTATGAACAATTCTGGGTTTTTAAAAAGTCGAAGATTTCACCAGATTTAAGTTAATGTAAAATAAAACTGTAAGTTGGAAGATAGATTATCTTTTTAAGGGGTTTCATGGTACTTAAAGTATGATACTTCTCAAGTATCTAAAATATTTATTTTTTTTATAAAATAACTATAGGTACTTTAACAATGGTTTTTGGTAACTATATTTGATTTTTGAGTTTTAGACAATGCAAATAAATCACTTAAACAATCCTTTTGTTACACTTTCGCTACGCCAATGATGAATATTATATTGAAAATGGACATATCTATAAATGCAATAAGGCAATAGCTAACTATCGCAGTACAATTTTTTAGAAATTTTGATCTTAGGCCTACCCTAGTCCTATCAATACATCACAACCATGTTCTTAATTTTGTCCATAACAAATTATATGTTTCGATAATGCATTAATAACCATGTTGACATCATGCATAAATACATTCGAAATTTCTAAAAATCAGTGAATAAGCTTTTGAGAAATCGTGTCCGGAATTATCTTTAAAAATCAAGTTATAAACGCAAAGATTCAAGCTTTGAGAAACGAGGAAAAGGGCAATAAAACGTGTCTTCAATTTTCTAGTTTTTTTTTTTTTTTTTTGGGTAGGGGTACATTTTATTTTAATTTTGAGTTCTATAATACGCAAATTAACGCCTTATGCCCAGTTTCCCAGTGGCCGTTTAACTTATGTTCAGCTGAATTTGAAATGGAGTTCAAATTTGAAGTTTAAATCATCCAGTTTCACAGTACATAGTAATTCAAATTTCAAACCTCAGTTCAATTAAACGTCGTTTAAATCGTTGAAATGGATTTTATGAATAAAGTTGGTAACATTACATGCGGTTTCTAACAAATATTATTATATTAGTTATTCATCATGATACAGCATTAATATAACTTTTTACCAATCAGTTACGTTTTCAATTTTGGATCGTATTTGCTCCAAAATTACGTCTGCGGAATTCTTTGACATTTGAAATCTTTCGAAAAATTTGACATCGTCCCAATAACGGGGCTAAAATGGCTTTGTTTTCATTGAAAACGTTTTTCTCTTCTTACGAGTACATCCATAATTAATACAGAATTTTCTTCTTCACTCATATCTTCGATATCTTAGAAATCACTTACCGAATTCGGTGATATTTTAAAAAATACAAAATATTTAATGAAACCAACTATTGGCGCAGTGGTTAGAGCAGTAGTTCTCTCCACTTCATGCGTCAAGTGGTACGGCTTCGATCCCCGTTGAATCTTAGACTTAAGATCCTAGACCTAAGATTAAAATTGACCAACAGAAATTTTCTGTGTTTAGACAGTCGTGATATGGCCTTAAAGCGATGTTAAAGCGACTTAAATCACCCGATATAATATGTAATCAAAAAAGATAAGATAGATAAGCTCTGGTTTCTTGGTAACGTATAAAGATTCAATTGTCAAATGTTGAATTGTTGTTTAAACAGAAGAATTATTTCGTTTAACTTGAACTCAGTTCAAGGTTTAAACGAAACTTTGAAACCGAATTATTTGTTGAACTGAATTTTAAACTAAAAGTGGAGTATAAACGGCCACTGTGAAACTGGGCATTAGTAATTCATTTCTAAGCTCAAAAACTACTTTGAAAAAGTTATAACTTTAGAATATTAACCTGGTGAAATCTTTGGCTATAAAACTTTATATCAATATTCGTCAAAATATGACAAGAAAAAACTAGTTTTTAAGTCACGAGCTTGAGGACATATTTTGATGGAACTGAGTATAGTTGAACTGAGAAATATTAACCAATTAAATAATGATCTAGATGTGTGAAAAAGGGCAATAATGTTGATTTCTTCAAATTTTATTCGGGAACCAAAAATGGAAATTTCAATGGAAGTAAAATCATTGAAATCTCCACTTTTTCCTAATCAAGAAAAACCTATAAATTTTTATTTTTAAACTGTTAAATCTTAAAAAAAATTTTCAAATAAACTTAATGCTGTTAGAAAAAAAACTAAAGAAAAATATTTATGTAGCCATATATAACTGTTAACATAGTTACTGTCTAATTCATTTTATATCGAAAAGTCTATTGTTAAAAACAATTTTTTTGACAAATATTTATTTTAAACTAATAAAACAAAAACTAATTAAAGCGTTAAATGAACCAAACCCAAAAAGAATTGGTCAATTTATCAGTTCACTGATAAATCATTTCATTTATCGTTAAAAATATAAAAAAGTAGAACTATTTTCAAATTCTAGTTTTATATAAATGACAAAAAAAATATATCATCTAATAAAACAAAAGCACGTCTCGTTAAAACAAAATTAATAAAATATTATTATTGATTAATTAAAAATTATTATTATTACTAAAGAAAAAAATTGATATAGCATAGACTGAATAATCTAGATGCTTTAGATCAAAATGAAAAGAGAAAAAAACAAATAAAAAAATTTAATATAAATAAATTCTAGATCACATATTAGATCGATCCCTCTCCTTTTTTTCTAATTAGTCAAAGCACAAATCGAATTGTAAATATCATCGTTTTACGTTCTGAAAGTATCTTACTTGGGAAAAACTCTTTGATTCTCACAAAGCAATACTACATTAAAAAACTAATATATAGTAAAATGAATGTGCTTTATGTAATAAAATATAATAAAATCAAAAAAAAAAAATAATTATTAAATCGCAAGTGTTGGAGTGTATCTAAAGAAATTGTATATTTTTGTATATAACTGGAGCTAAAACACGGTTGGAATAAAAATTAAACAAAAAATTGGAACAAGAATGGGTATGGAAAACATTGAGCGAGATGTTCAATAAGGATATAAATTTAAAAAAAAAATAGATCGTACATTTAGACCCTAGCAAAAATCAAGAATTGAGGCATTGAAACCTGGATTTGAACGTTCTTGATTACGACTTTTTAGTAAAAAAAAACATGCCTAATATTGAAGCTGTATGTAATTATGTATGTACGTTTGTACATTTGTATTAAGTATTTAGTTGTGTATTATTTAATAATTTTCTTAGTTTAAGTTTTTATGAACCGAAAGTGCTCATAGAGGACGCTTTGTTTTAATAGGGGAAATGAAAAAGTGGGTGATTAGTTTGTAGTTTCATAGACGTTGAGTAGAACTTGATTTTTGTGATTAAAAAAACAGTTTATCAGAAAAAAAAATAAAGTGAAAAATCTTGCAAATCTATTTTTAATTAGAATGAAAATTTGACTTGCGAGAAATATCAAAATTGCTATTGCTTTGTGTTGACAATTTACAGTGTAAGACGTTTAACACTAAATTGCCTAATTCAAAGTTTGGGTATGACGAAATAAGATTTGTATGGTCATTGGTCACACGTTTTATACGAAAATGCTTACATTAAAGTTTGGTTTGCAGAAAATAATACTGTAGTCTTTACTAAACACTGATAATATCATTCGTCCACAGACCACAAGGAAACGTGTACAATAAAAACTTAAAATTAAATTCAAAATGTGCGATGTTATGATTTCATATTTCTTTTGAGACGAAATTTTTTTATAAAAAAGAACTGTGTCAGTAGCTTCAGTTTTGTGTCAGATTTATCACTGTATTTGGCAAGTATGAAATGTCCCTGGTGCCAAGATTTGATGACAGATTCTTATAGATCTCGCTAAAATTAATCAAAAATGAAGAATATAATTTTCCGAAATATCGCATAGTTTTTGAGATATCGGATTTTAAAAGTTTTATGAACACCGTCTTTGGTTTAAAAAAAACGCGATAGCCACGCCTAACTTGCTATTTTCTCTTGAAAAATAAGTTGGAATGGATCTCTTTTTATTTTGGGGACTTTGTCCCAAAGCTCCCGACAGGGGCTGCATCCCCAGGCTCTACTTCCAAAATAGTTGCGAGCCGCTGTCAAAACTTCGTTTTTCCAGCCGCATTCACAAAATTTATCTCCCATAAGAAATAACATTGGAGTCGTGCTACTAAATTCCAATTTTTCTCGAAAACTAAGCAAAACTCGGAAAATTTCAGTTTTCATTTTCGTCTTGTTTAAGCGAGATCTATAAGAATCTATTGTCAACTTTTGGTACCCGGTAAACCGCAGAATCCCTTTTCTCCCCCTATATTTTTTTCTTTTAACACGAATTAAAAAACGTTTAGCAAGGGAAATATTTGACTTAGTATATTAAAAACAACAATTAAAAATTCCAATTTGCCTATAACATACGCTGTATCAACGTTTGATTTGAATTATTGCAAACAAAACATGAATTTTGCCAACCAAAAATATTTAATGAAGGTCATGTCTATGAAAATAGTACTTCTTTTAACACGAAATTTATTTACCATCAAGAAGTACTTCAGTCCATTCACTTTGATCGCTTTTCACTGTACAGAGTATTTTCATGAAAAATTTTCATTGCACCCAGTAAGGTTAAAATTGGTGTTGAATAAAGTGAAAAACATCCAACATCATTTTTTGAAGATGGCAATCTTTAACAACTTAACACTCAAGAAAATCAAATTTATATTATAATAACAAATTACATTTTTTTCATTTCTTAGACTAACAGTGAACAATAAAAAATTTAAAATTTGGACATTTTCAAAATTGGATATAGGCTATTTTTATGTTGTCTTTTATTGTTGCATTTTCAATTCTTTGAATTTTGGTTAGTATTCACCAAGCAGAAAGAGTAAAAGCACCTCTTGGGTGGACATTTTAACTAACTTTAATTTTGTTTTCATCATGTGTTTGAAAGAAACCGCCATTTTCAAGATATTTACTTAGAGAAAATTTTACTTTTTTTTCCTCTTTTTTAAAATTTAAAATTTTTTTAAATTTAACTTTTTTACTCAACTTCTTGAGTAAATATGGCGACAAGTATGAAAAATGTTGTTTAAATACATTCAAAATAACCAGATAAAGCAGTAATTGACGTAAACGAAAATTTCAGCTTTTACTTTTACTTTACTTATCTTAAAGATGAAAAGATTATTTTATGCAAATCCACTTATAAGCTTAATCCTCAGTAAAAAAATAGATACATTTCAAGTAGGTAACTTCATGAATTGTTTACATGTAACTAACCATAGAATTCAGAGATTTTCTTCCATTTCTTCTTAAATGAAATTGGCAAATTGAAAGTAGAAAAATGGCATGTCAGTGCCACATTAGCCCAGATTTTGCCTCAAAATTCACGTAAATCGAATAAATCTCTTAAACCTAATCTATGAAATATTACATGAAGAAACTTTAATAAGAACTCAGAAGAAACTAAAAACTCAAAAAACTGATTACAACACGAGAAAGTTACAAAGTACGATAGCCATAAGTAGTTAAAAATTAAGATTTCCAAGATTATTTTGCAAAATGTTCTATTAGTACTTTATGCCTTCAATCACCCACTTTTTTCACTACAAACCCCCAAAAAAATCATTTCTCATAATGTTTTAATACTTTCAACTTCATTACTATTAGCACAATTGATGTATTTTTTAATAAAAAAATCTAATAATTTGTAATAACTTAACATATAGACAACTAATAGATTTGGTTGCTTGATTAGATGAAACGTTAGATGAAAAGAAAAAAAATAGTGAAAAAATTTATGATTATTATTATCATTATTATATGAATTAAATAAATATGAAAAAAATAAAAAATGATTTTTCAATAATTTTGCTAATTCATCATTAAATAAAACTTAGTGATAGAAATTATAACGAGAAAAGGAAATGAATTTTTTTTTTAAATTTCTCAAAAAAATTTTTTTTAGAAGAAAAGTAGAATATTATAGTGAAAAACCCGGATAGGATTTATTTTTGGGAAAAAAATGCACTTAGTGGAATTGCAGTTTAAATTTTTCTCATCATGTCAAGATATTTTTTAATAAAATTTTTGCTGATCCTTGGCACGAAAACGCGAAGCGCTTTGCATGCATGCATGAAATACCCCCTCACCTTTTTTTTCTTTGTTTCAGGGTGGGGGTTTGAATTGATTCAGTTTTTTGAAAGAGAAAAAATCTAGTACAGCGATATTTTATCCTCGAAACAACTAATTTTTTGCATTCGGCGTCGATAAATCGCCCACTTATCCGGGTTTTCATTCGCCGATTTACTTTAAAGAAACATTTTTTTTCTTATTCTATATATAAAACATTAAGTATATTATATCTATTATTAAAAATACGATTTTATGTATCAAATTTTGCTGTGATGATTTAGATTTAGATGCTGACAGTATATAAATGAAGAGAGCGCCAAGTACGTAACTTAACTAATGAAAAAAATTGAAAATTAATTACAATTAGAATTATATTAAACCCCCTCCATATGATATCCGCCCATTATTAATCAGTCTCACTGTTTTTTCGATAAATCCAGCATTAATATCATTAATCAATCAATTATTTACAAGCACGATTTGTGTAAACGTTCTGTTATCAACCAAAAAGAAAAAAAAACATTTAAAAAAATATAAAAAAATTATTAATATCATTTTTTTTATCAACACACATGTAATGTAATTTAATTATCTTTCAAATATACTTACTGAAACAAACCGATACTTTTCATTGACTGAACTGAAAGTTGAATCCAATTTTTGATTTTACAGAATTTTGATTTTTGAAACTGTTTCTGATTAATAAAAAAATCTTCCCTTATTTTAACAGTAGATAGTACCTAAGTAAGTTGAAGACGTGATCCAAAAAATGGGTAAGAATAAACTATGATCTGATATAGAATATTACTACCTTAAAGTAACTATTTAATCTTAGGTAAGAAAAATCTTATCAAATTGATTTTCCAAACACTTTGACTGTCTGCTGAAGTTGCTTGAAAGTCAAATATTATAAAATTTTATTTTTGATAAATTCCATCCAAGAGGTAAGAGGTAAATCATTTATTGAAAGTTTTTTTAAAATTATCCTAATTAGTTTTAGAAAAGATGAATTGTTACTTTCTTTAACATGTTAAAGAAAATCATTTTTCATGTTTTATCTAAAATCACGGAAATTTTGTTGACCTGAAACCTTAGTTAAAGTAAGCCTTTGTTAAAAAGTTTATAAAAAAAAACAAATTAAAATTACTACACAAATAACCGATGAGCCAAATTAATAAGATAATAATTTCAACAATTTTGCTGATGCCTAATACCTGCCCGTTTCGCTTGACATAGCTAATTAAACTGATTGGTTATTAAAAACCGTCATATAGCAATATATTAAAAAAGTGGTTGCGTGCACTTATGTACGCGCGTGAGAAGTTATACTTCTTTTGTATCATTAAAAATTAGTTTTTATTAATTTTATTCAAATAATCAATTTTAAAAAACTGTAATTTAAAATTTAATATTAATAATATATAGAATTAAAAGATATAATTAATAAAAATAAAATTAAGAGAATAATATTTTCATTTGTATCAATAAATAATATCCAAAGAAAGCTGCAAGACGTTTATAAAATTTGTCAGGATCATTTTTCTGGTTAAAAATTCATGCATGTCATGAAAACGAAGCTTCATAGAAATCACGAAATAAAGTAGGTAAGTAGCTACTTGTCAAAATAAATGTCTTAATCTTTTTCATATCTTCTGTTACTAAATTATTATTCTAAGATGGTTGAATTATTTCAGAATCCCAAATTTTGTGATAACTAAGAATATGCATGGAATGCAGACGTCATTTTCACCATTAAATTTCAAATAGTATAACAGCTACTGCAAAATTCGAGAAAAGTAATAACTTATTTATTAATAATAGGGGAAAGTTGGGTATTTGAGAACATCGGCTAGTTAAAAACAGTTAAATTTTAATTATTTCTTTATTTAAAAAATTTTTTATTAGTGTTTGAATTGACAAGTGTGTGCTTTATTGTTCCTGACAGAAAAAAATATTTAAATTGGCGTTCGCATACTGTCACGGTAAGTAAATAATTAAAATTTGATCTTTTGTTACAATTTTTGCCGTATGTAAAAATCTTTGAAAAAATTATTTCTTGACCATTAGTGCGTATTTTTTTGTTATTATCTTTCATTTACAATTCATTTATTATTTTTTTGTGGCTATTTAAGTTAAATGAAGAAAATATTTTAAGTATCGAGCATCTTAATATGAATTGCCTAAATCGGGTAATTTGGAACGATTTTCGTGGGGTAAATCTGGACGTTTCTTATTAATATGTAAGAAATGAATTATTTTACAACTTTTTTCGAAGAATTTTCTTATTTTAAACTCTGATGCAACGTTTCGTTTTGTTGACTTGTTGTTGTTGTTGTTTCGTTTGATCAATTTGTTTGGATCAATTTTATTTTGTGCTGTTGTTTCCAATAATTATGATTGTTCTACGGAAAAAAAAATTCTCTCTTTAGATGCCCAGAAATTACACAAGAAAAACAACACCGCGGTACACAATTGAAAATCTCCAACGCGCGAGACATGATGTGAGATGTCGACGACTTTCTTTAAGCAAAGCAGCAACCAAATACGGAGTACCAAAATCAACATTATTTCGACAAGTGCATCTAGAAGAATTTAAGAAACCGAAAAAAGAACGACACCCCGTCTTCAATCAAAGTCACGAAAATCAATTGAAAAAATACATCCTCGATTGTTGCGAGTCTTTTTACGGCATAACACCTAGATCACTACGAAAGATTGCCTTTACATTTGCTGAAGCCAACAAATTGAGCCATAAATTTAACCAAGAATCTCAGATGGCTGGTAAAGACTGGTACTATTCATTCATGTCTCAACATCCCTCCATCAGTCTACGAACTCCAGAAGCAACGTCACTTAACCGAATTCAAGCGTTCAATGCCACCGAAATTAAACTGTTTTTCGATCAACTAGAAGCCCTTCAACGCAAATACAATTTTCCTAGTCACCGTATATTCAACATTGATGACACCGGTATCAATACTGTTCAACGGAATTCGAAAATATTGGCGCCAAAAGGTTTGAAGCAAGTTGGAAAAGCAAAAAGCGCTGAGCGCGGTATCACCACTACCGTTGTTTGTGCGATAAGTGCAAACGGTATATATGTACCTCCAATGTTTATCTTCAAAAGAAGGCGTATGTGTGACCTGTTGCTGAATGGCGTTAATAACGATATGATTGGCACGGTTTCTGATTCTGGTTGGATAAATGAGTCCATATTCGTTGAATACCTACAGCACTTCATTAATTTTGTTAAACCTACCGAGGACGAGCCAGCCTTGACAATACTAGATAATCATGAAAGTCACGTTAGCTTGGGGGCATACACGCTTTTTCGAGAACACAACCTTCATGTTCTTTCCTTACCGCCTCATGTATCACATAAAATGCAACCGCTGGACTTAACTTTTTTCAGTGCACTGAAATGTGCATACAATTGACAGTGTGAGCTCTACATGGTTAACAATCCTGGCAAACGGATCACCCAATACAAAGTGGCCGAGCTGTTTACTAATGCGTACAACAAGACAGCCAACATAAGCAAAGCGATCAATGGTTTTAGAGTGGCTGGAATTCATCCCATCGATACGGACAATTTTAACGAATGCTTCGCAAATATGTCTTTTATTGATAAATTCAACACTGCTGACAGTCATGACAGTTCACATACTACTTCCGTTCGTGATACTACTACTACTACTACTACTACAGCTGAGAAAACAATTCCTGTGGACGATCAACCGACAACATCACACAACCAAAATCATGAACATCAAACCTATTTAACCATACACACTTTTCTTGTTCCGTTAACTCCTGTGCTCCTCTCTGACATAGCCAATGTGCCGATCTTTCCTAAAATAAAAACTTTACAACGAAGAAAAAGAAAACATTCTCAAATTTTATCCAGCACTCCCATAAGACATCAATTAGAGGAAAAACAAAAACGGCAAACTGCAAAGAAAAATAAAAATATTCAACAACGAAGAAGTACAACGAACCCACCATCAATCAACAATACAGCAGTCGTTACAAATTTGAAAACGGTGTTCGAGGAAAGTGACGGCGTGGACTATTATTGCATATTCTGCACGGAAAAATATGAATCGCCCCCTAAAGAAGACTGGAAAACGAGTACCGTGTAAATCGAGGGATAGATGTAATGGCTAAATGGAGATGGGCGTTAACCAGGCAGGAGATATAGTCTGTTGTTCATACATATACGTTGTTCAAAATAACATTCAAAATAATTTTAAAAACAACTTCCCTGACAAGAATTGGATGATTTTTTTCTTTAAAAGAATTGATTCATAATTTAGTTTATCTTTATTAAATTAGTTGTCATTAAAATTGATCTGGGTCACTTAGTGGCGTGGTAAACTAGATAGTTGCCTTATACGCCAGTGGTCCTGGGTTCAAATCCCAGTGAAAGCCTAAGATGTTTTTTCTGGGTTTTCAGATTTGACGGTCGCTAATGACCATAGTAGTTGATGCGACCTTAAATAAACCAAAAAAAAAAAAAAAAATTGATCTTTTTATATAATTATATTTTTGTTCTTCAATATAGCATTTAAAAATAATTTCATATCTCTGAAGCAAAATATATTGTTCATTAATATCGTAACGACGTTTTTAATTACTTTTTTGCACTTCAATAAAAAAATATTTGAATGAGCCAATAACATTTTTGCATAATTTTTAACCTTCTTTCATTATACTCAGCCCTCGATGTGAAATATATTGAAAAATAAAGAAAATAAAGGCTGTCTTAACTAAAACATGTCTTTATTCTTAAACTACTTACAAACCAATCAAATCACTTAGTAGAAGATCCGAACCTACATTGACCTTCACCGAGTTGATAAGAGAATGAAACATAAAAAAAAATTAAATTTCGCTGACTTTGGACTTAATTTTGTTAATGTTATAACTAATTTAGCATATAAGAAAATATATTAAAAATGGGTTAAAAATCCGGGCAGACTATTTTTAATTATTTAAAAAAAATGATTTTTAATAAAATATTGCAACAAATAGAAAAAATTTTCACAGGCGAATGCGATGTTGGGTCTTTTATTATTACACAGTATACTTACCTCGGATCTCTCTGTCACACATTTCCACGCGCATTAAAATTTTAATCTTCAAAATTTGCTAATCCTTTATAGGACCAAATTTTTTGCAGACAAGCCTTTATCAACATGTTTCGCAATAAAACAGCGCTTATGATGATATAAAATTTTTTCTATCATCTTGATGTTGTAATATTTTATTATTAAAATATATTTTTTTAAACAATCAATAATAGTCTGCCCCGTATTTTTTAGCCAATCCATGTTTATTATATTTTCTTATATACTAAATTCATGATAACATATGTTTCATTCTATTATCAACTCGGTGAAGGTCGATGTAGGTTCGGATCTTAGACTAACTTAATAGCTATTAAGAAGTAGCATAAATTAACCGATAAAATGATGTAAAAAAACAATACCAAGGTTATAAAAAATCAAAAGATTAGGATTTTGTCTCATATATATACTCCACTTAACCATATTTCTTTAAAAATGCCTTCCATTAGGGAGAAATGTATCGACGAGATTGTGTCCACCTCTTGAATACTTCTTTCAATTCATATCTTATGGAGTTTTTACTGTTTATTTATGTTTACGTAGAAAGTAGCAATATGATATTTGATAAAGAAAAATGGACATCAACAATAATTTTTGGCGACTCAGAGAACAACTTGAGGATAAGGAAATCGCAAAAGGGATGGAAAATTTTGATATTTAAAGCTCAAATAGAGACGAATGAAAAAATAAAAGAATAGATGAAAAACGGCTATTGTAGAAGAAGAGAAGGATTGTGAAAAGGTTTCATTGCTCTGATTGTTTTCAATTTTCGATGTACGAACAGTACGGAACGGTACGAAAAATAATTATGAACATTAGTAAAGTATACTTAAAACTGATTTTATTTATTTGAGTTTCTAGGAAGAAACTTTGAAAAACGATTTTATGATTAGGTCATATGAAACAAGATCAGAACTTAGTTTAGGTCAACTTTATTCTGGAAAAGTTTGCAACCCCTACCGATAATGAAATGTGGAAAAGTAGAATTTAAATAAGGTTGCAAGAGCTACTAAGACTCGTTACATATTGTAAAACCAAAAGAGATAACAGCATCACGTCACAAACCACAAAACAGTATTAAACGGTCGTTGAGCAAGAAAGTTCGTTAACCACCATATACTCGTAAAGTTGGAACTTCAAAAAGTGTTGAACATTTCGTCTTAACGTTTGGACATGAGAATGCTTCAAGAAAGTTCGGCATTACGTTTGTTGATTATCTAAAAAAAAAACGATGTTATTTGAATGATATTACCAAGGATAAAATGAATCCATTACTTCACACTTAAAAACAACCAGAATAAGAAATTAAAATATCTGCTGCGACGCCTACGCATCACAGTACGTTATTTTACATAAAACTCGGTGTTGGTTAGAAGAGCATAAATAAAGCCCACGATTAGAAAAAAAATTATAAATTAAATAATATTAACACACCTATAAGCATACAGCCTCTATGTATATATACGGCAGAACCAGTCTAATTTGAATTTTCCGAGGAAAAAGTTTAAAATAAAAGTTGTGGGCATTAATGAGTCTAAGAACTAACGCAAGTATAAAGAAAAGCGTTAGAGCCGTTTTCGAAGAAAATAAAAATCTAAAGCTAATCGATATCGCTGTCATGCAGACATTTTTTTAAAACCACTTTTTTTTTGGTTTCAGGGTACCTCAAAACGTGTATTTCCGTTTAAAACTCGAAATACAATACAATTTACCATACTTCCTTTTCTATAAAGTAGTAAAAGAAAGTAAAAAGGGAGACTCCAATAAAAGTATCGAGAATTCTACCTACAAACAAAAATGACTAAACTCATGGATTTGTTCTCTATGGAAAACAAAGCAAAAAGAGTAAATCATTATTCGAAACGTTTTGAAAATTATAAAAATAGAACCACGTTCAGTCCTTATTGAAACAACTTCAAAATATCTAACCAAACGAATACCATCGAAGTGCTAAAGACCTAAACGTATTACTATACACTACCAATAGTTAACATTGTCTGTATATATTTCGAAAACTTTTCGAATTAAAGTAGAATTCTGGCTATTTTTGAGACTCGAAACTTCTGACTAACCCTGTTTTGCTGAGTAGAATTTTTGGTAGGTGGATGTTTTGTAAAACATTTAATTGATATGTAATTTTGATGTCTTTAAATTCTTATTTGTAATGGATTTTTTTTATAATTAACTACATTTAATGGTGAAGCCATTAAATAGCTATTCATCGTAAAGTTAATTTACGTAGACACATAGTGTTACTATTATGTATACGATAGGGTTCTACTTCATTAATTGTTGATTGTAGGTAATATAGGTAATGAAAACTTTTAATTTTCAACCAAAATTCTTAAATTTTTGAAAAGTTCCCTAGCGCAAAAAAACGTTAACAGTTTTAAGCTTAGTTTTCACTGCACTCTTGAGATATGATATTTATAGTTAACTATAATTATTAATATTTATTTTTCTGATAAAAATAATGATGCATCATGATGATTTGTTTTCACTAAGTTCGAATGCATGTCAAAGGATTACAGTGAAGTTGGTTGTCCATTTGATGAGTGAATGTTGGGGTTTTTGACCATATTTTTAAAATGTTTTTTCTATGTTTTTTGGGTAATGTAATATGAATCGTAGATGTCCAATAGGAGAATGTCGAGGTTGGACGCGGATTGCGGAATGTAGCGGAAGGTAGAGCGCGTTAGTTTTGGGGTTGGTGACGTCGGTTGGTCACCGTGGTAAGTGAAATAGGTCGGTCGTTCGGTGGGGAGCGTGAGAGGGGCCTCGCCGGGGGGTTGAGGCAGTGCTGTGATCCGGGTTAGCTCGACGCAAAGCGTCAGTTTCCCGCGAGCTTTCGCCACAGGACGATGCGTCGCCCGCGCGCTCCAGCCGCCTCTTCGCCCGCTCAGTCGCTTGGCGCTCCGCGCGTCTCGACGACCTAGTCGTCGCTGTCGTCGCCGGAGCTTCATGTCGATCCGATGGCGAGTCGCAAAGTTCGACCCGCCAGCGACCCGGGGGTCCGCCGCGAAGTCCCATTGTCGCCGCCGCCACCACCGCTCGCCCCCAAATCACCCTGCGACTCCTCGCAGACCACCTCGCGCGTGTCCTACACCTACGAAATCGTGCCTGAAAGCCCTTCTTGTGATACCGACGTCTCCGACTCGAAGACGCTCTGTGACCCCGACTCCGCCACGCCGACTCTCGACGACCATCCCGACGATGACGAGTCCAAATTCGCCGCCAAAGACCTCATTGACGATGACGGCCACAACGACCCTATCGACGACCGGTCATTACATTCGCCGACGCCTCCTCCAGCACCAACTACGGCGACGGCCAGCACCACGTCGAAATCGCGACCTGTCAGCTGCACGAGTGCCACATTGTCGCAGCAGAGCTGCTCCTCGCACTCAAGCCGAGTCCAGATGAAGCCGTTCACGCGGCATTCGAAGGAGCGCCACGACCACAAGACCATCCAACTGGTGCGTGAATATGGCTTCCAACCTCGTCGCAAGCTCAGCGTCCAGGACGGCTCCGTCTTGCCCGGCAAATACGAGCCGTTCCCGGAAAAACTCTACGGCAGACCGCTTGAAGAGATCGACAACTTCATCTACGACGAAGTAAGTATTTTTTCACATCACCACCAAATTTTCCACGTCTCAATTTTTTCTCCATTCAAATAGCATAGTAAATATCACACACAAGTAGAAAAATAAGGGTTAATAGTCGACTCGTGCGAGCTGTAATGAAAAGGAAAATCGATTTTTTTCTATAAATATTTTACAAGTGCCTACTGCATACTAGCAATATAGTCCCTCGCTTCCCCTCTCTAAAATCGTCATATCATTACGTGGGCAGAATATCCACGTTCAAAAATCCAAATTTTCACCCACTCAAAAAAATAATTATTCAAAAATTATTTTTTTCCGGTTTTATTTAGAGAAAATAGAAAATTTTGTTTGATAAAGTTTAAATAAACGAGTACACGTGCTTTATGAAAGAGCTTTATGTGAGCGTTGAGAGGGTGCGAGGGTGGTATTAACGTTATAAACACCCTCATTTAAACGATCGTTTTGAGAGCTTAAATTTAATCGAGTCGAGAATTAAATGGAATGTTTTGGGGATTTTTTTAAATGATACGATTTTAAGGCTAATTAGACGAGAGGGAACAAAAATTCAATCTAATTCAGCGGAAAATTTCGAGATTATGAAGGGTTTAAGGATTAATTTTTACTGTTGAAAACTTCCCAAAAAATTAGTTTAATTAATAACCACGTAGAAACGTGGAAACATGTTATGACATCTTTGATTTTTTTTCATGGAAAAAGTGGTTGATATGCAGATGAAAAGTGTTCACCATCATTTTTGTTTTAGTTTTTGTCGTCAAAATCTTAAACAAATGATGTTTTCGTTAGGAAAAAGAAGTTCAAAAAATCAGTTTTTAAACGGGTTATAAAGTGCTAAATCCGAATTTCAATTTTGAAACAATAAGATATTGTAAAACCTAGGAAATTTTCGTCTTTTTAACGTATTTTACGGGCTAACTAAAAATTTTTACAGAAAGAATGTTTGTTAAAAATTTATTGTGCTTAACTTTTGTTCGTTATAACGTTTTGGAAAAAGGTCAAAAATTTAAACGTTTTTCTTTATAAAACCATATTTGTGGCCAATAGCAAACCCGAAATTCGGATTCAGCACTTCGAAAATTATATAAAAAAGGAAAAAAAATAGTTCTGTTTTTTTTAGCCAAAATACCATCGAATTATGAAAAATTAATTTTTTATAAAAAATGAAAATCGGGACACCAATGATGCGTTCCTTGTAAGGATTAAAAGAAGCCTTTTCTTTATTAGACTGCAATAATTGATTTTTCAAGATTGAAACTGTCAGATAAGCGGGAAAATGCGGAAGGATGCAACAAATGAGAAAAAATAACGTTATTCATTCAACTGAATCAATTTAATTTTCCGGTTGTCGGAAAATTAAAGTTTTGATTGTTGTCATTTCAACTAATAAATGGTGCAACAAAAGCTATAAATTTCTCATAAAAATCACGATCAAATTTTGTACGAATTAGCAAATGTGATGAATAACATTTAATTACGTCGTAGTAATTAAGAGACCCGAATAATGCGGTTTATCGCTTTTTTCCGACAACCCCTTTATCGTTATTCTCTTAAGTCACTCAATTTAATCGATTTATCCATTGAAAGTCGAAAAACATTTTTCTTCATTTAACATTTTATTATTTATATTGAATAGATCAAATAATATAAAACGACAAATTGTTCGAAAATTGCGATCATGTGAAGAAGTGGAAAATTTCCTATTAAGTTCAAGAAGTTTCCAACTTTGAGAGGTGCAAACATGGACTATTCATATGGAGTTTGTTATGTATATTGCACATTGCATAGTACACAATTTTAATTGCAACAAGTAGAAGGCCGGACGACTCGATCGTGAAAGGGAATTTATAAGTGGTCTGTGGAAATTGCAAATTACATTTTATTGTTGCATATGAAATTGCATAATTATTGTCGAATACAAGTTCAAGTTTTGCATCGTAAGTCGTTAGTGCTTTGCTCGTAATGTTTATGATTAACATAGAGTCATATTTTTCGTTTACTATTTCCTGCAAATGAAAGAAATGGTTGATTGATTGTTTGCAGAATGGTATAGTATAAATTATAAAGAATGGGTCAAAATTACGTTATTTTTTCGTTAATTTGAATGATTGCTTCGTTTTTAAGATTAGATTTTTATTGATTTTGATTCCTTATTAATTTTATGTAAGTGGAGTTCAATGCAAAGAAGCGTAACGATTTTAATACTCAACTTAAAACATTAGAGAAATTCCATTTTTAGTAAAATTTCAAATATAACTTCTAGGTTTTGTCACGAAGAACAAATAATATTCGATATTGCAACAGAATTCTTGGAAAAAGATCCCGGATATTATTGACTTCGCCGTATTCAAAGGCTGGAGTAGAGACAAGATAGCGGCGAGAACTATCAACGAACTCTCTTCTGACCATTCACCGACATTATTTAAACTATACGAAAAACATCAACCAGCCGACAACTTGACTAATAGAATTATTAATTGGGGGGTTTTTAAAAAAACCTTTGCAGGTACCTTCAACGAGAATGTTAGACCTAAATCAAGAGATGATATTGATCAGGCGATTAAATATCTATCACATTCGATTCGTGAAGCTGCCGCACTCGCTTCTAAACCTGTTCCTCCAAGGAAGTTCACTGATACTACTCGGTACAACAGTGAAATCCACAACTTACTAAAAGAAAAAAGAGCAGCCAAAAAACGTTGGCAGAAGTTCAGGTCTCCTAAAGCTAAATTGCTTCTGAACCAGGCCACCAAAAAACTTAAAAATGCTCTATACGAGCAATCAAACACAAAGTTACAGGATTTCTTGTTCACCGTTGATTATTCTGCTCAGTCTGGATATGCGCTATGGAAGCTAACGAAGCGAGCAAAAGGATCTAACTTAACTGATTCTCCTACCCGTGATCCTTTTGGAAACTGGAGTCGGACGCGGAAAAAGCTGAAGCTTTTGCCAAGCACCTCGCAGAAGTTTTCACTCCAAATACTGCCAAGTGTGTTCCTTCCAGTCTAGGATCTAGTATAATACCTGAATCCACCACAAAACAACTAAAGTCTAAACTCACCTCACTACTAAATAAAATAGACAGTTTAAAATTACGGAAAGCGCTCGGTTTTGATATGATCACAGCAAAACTCATCAAGGAGCTTCCCATTAACGGAAAACGTGCAATTTTATACATCTTTAACGCTACTCTTGCATTTGACTATTTTCCTTCTGCCTGGAAGAAGGCGAAAATGATCGTCATCCAAAAACCGGGAAAGAATAAAACATGCTTAGATGGCTATAGGCCAATTAGTCTTCTCCCCGTATTATCTAAGATTTTGGAAAGACTTATTCTAGACAAAATTATTCCAATCCTACAAGAGAAAAAAATAATTCCGGATCACCAATTTGGGTTTCGACAAAAACACGGTACTGTTGAGCAGGTTCATCGCTTGACCAACTACGTGAAGGGAGCCTTCGAGAAAAAAAAATACTGCGCGGGGCCTTTTAGACATTGCTCAGGCATTTGACCGTGTTTGGCACGAGGGCCTTTTGTTCAAGGTGAAGAGTTGCCTGCCTTACTGGTATCACGGAATTATAGAAAGTTACCTCCGTGATAGAACGTTTTACGTTCAATATGAGAGCTCCTCGAGTAAGCTGTACAAAATTAATGCGGGTGTTCCACAAGGCAGCGTGCTTGGTCCTACCCTCTACAACATATTCACAGCTGATTTGCCTACCGATAGGGACATTGTAACGTCTACTTTTGCTGATGATACTGCAATTCTCTATGCTAACTCCAACCCTTTTGTGGTGACTAGGGAATTGCAGTGTCATGCAAATTATATTCTTAAATGGACGAGCAAATGGCGGATCAAAATCAATTAGGGTAAAACGCGACTCGTTACCTTCACACTTCGTAAGGGGTCATGCAGTCCGGTTGCCCTCAACGATTGTCACGTAGTCGATACTGGAGAGGTGAAATATCTGGGGTTTTACCTGGACAGGCGCCTAACGTGGAAGACCCACATTAAAAATAAGGTGGCACAGGTGAAAATTCTCCACCGTAAACTCCAATGGTTGACCAGGAAGGGGTCGGCTCTGAACTTAGCTTCGAAGGTTATGGTCTACAAGGCCTTACTAAGACCAACGTGGGCATATGGCGCCCAATTGTGGGGTGCTGCAAAGACATCAAACGTCGAGCTAGTTCAGAGGCAACAGACTATAATACTAAGATCCTTTCTTGGAGTGGGCCGTTATATCATAAACGACATTATACAACGCGATCTGGGAATTGAAACGGTGGAAAAATATATTAAGCAGCTGGGCAGAAGATATCTTGAAAGAGTGAAAGCTCACCCGAACGGATTGGCTGTCAAAATTGCTACAGAACCTTCATTCAAAAGATTAAAGCGCATAGACCCCAATCAATTTATAAAGTCATAAGATAATATTTATATTATCTTATTTATGTTATCTTATTTAAATTTTATATTACATTTTCTCAAGCCTTTCCGTCTTGACTATGGTCAATGGGGGCTTTTTTATGTTATATTTTACTTTTACTCATTTATGTTTTTTATTTTTATATTTATCTAATGTTATTTTATGTTATCCTTTATTATTATTATTTATTTATTTATTTTTTTATATATTATCTTTTTTTTATTTTTCTAAAGTTTCACTTTCGTATTTTGTATTTTGTATTTTCTTATTTTTACTATATTTTAATTTATATTTAAGAGGCGCAATAATTTAGGCTAGGAGCACTTTGTGCTCAATTCCTAATAAACAAATAAAAAAGTATAAAAAAAAAACTATTTTCTAAACAGATCATCAGATTCATTTACAGAAAAGATATATACTTAAAGACTATTATTTTGTATATTCTTACACAATCTTTGTGATGATTATCATAATAATAATATTTTTGATGATTTGTAAAATCCTATTTTTATCGCAAGACGAAATTTCTATCATTTCAAAAACTAAGATATCCCTAATTTTATATTTTTCTTTTATTAGAATGATGAATCAATGATGAATCAAAACAATTTTTTCTGTATTTGAGTAAAGTTTCCTCGAGTAGGAACCTGCTTTGAATTTAGAAACCACTACTTTTATGGATTTAGTGTCCGATCTAGGCAAATACTTTGTAAATAAAAATCAATTTAGGTTGTCGTAAAATTTTTCTTTTTTTTAATAAGAAATAATTCGTCTAGTGGTACGCTTTTTTCAGAAATAAACAGCCCAATATTCGGCTATTCGGCCGAGAGTGTGGCCGAATATTCGGTATTCGGCTAAAAGA
Source organism: Sisyra nigra (assembly GCA_958496155.1). Classification (NCBI taxonomy): domain Eukaryota; kingdom Metazoa; phylum Arthropoda; class Insecta; order Neuroptera; family Sisyridae; genus Sisyra; species Sisyra nigra. Next base: position 27,085,677 of record OY292315.1, read on the forward strand.
CTGTTTGTTGCATCTCTAATTTCCTTTCTGTTGTATGCAGTACTTAATATTTTTTACTTTTTACTTAAAGTAGATAATAAAAGCAAGATAATAAGCAGATATAATAGCATAATAGCAGATAATAAAGCAAACAGTGCACAATTAGTTTCAGGAGTATGGATCGTGAATTTGCGGGGCTCTTTACTAATACTATCAAGAGGCCCACCTAATTACCCTACACGGAAAAAGTAGTGGTGTAAATTTTACACCACTAAACTAGTAATGTTTTTACTGCACTTTGTGTTCACTATAACCACAAATGTAACATTAGATAACACACTGTGTTGTATTCAGCTCTAACGTATAGTATTTTTAACTACCATAGTGTAGTAAATATATGTAGCTGTTACAACTGCCGAGTGTTTTACAATTAACAAATAAATGCAAGAGTCCAAAATTCAACTACATTTTTACTAGTTCGTGTTGTAAATAATACTACAGTTTTTTAATTACACTTGACTGGTAAACGTTACCACACGTGGTGTCATCCTATATAACACTAGTTAATGTAGTAAAATTAACAAGAAATGTTGTTATATCTACAACACATTTTTTTTCGTGTAATAATTGGCATTTTGTAAAATACTGTTTAATTTAGCGATGAAAATAGCGACAAGATGTAAGTGTTTTGTTAAATCACAATATCTGGAAGGAACTGATAAATGACTTAGTCAATAGTTCAACTATATTATCCTATGTTTGTTTTCTGTAAACAACATTCTAAAGAAAACGCACTCCGCTTCACAGCTAATGATTAGCAATACCTATTAAAAAATCTTTAAAACAGTATAAAAATTTGGGAGAAGATCAACAAGGTTTTTTTTTCTTAAAATAGCATAAAATTTTTAGTACAAAAGGTATAGAACTTTGTATATCTTTTTCAATGTAAGCTTTGGGACATTTGTGTCTATATGGGGCCCTGAGCTGACGCCCAGAAAGCCTTTAAGTAGATCTGCTCTTGATGAGTGGCGGTGTCCTGTCAATAATCTTAGAAACTTGAGTATATTTTGGTGCTTAAGTTAGTAACCTATGATAATACCTAAGTACCTTAAAACTAGACACCTATTTTGTAGTTGATTCAGGGAAGTTCTAGAAATTATTATGATGATGTTTTTGAGAATATGAACTAATAGTATCTCATTTTTACTACTAGAGAAAACTTAACTCAAACTTTTCTTTCTAGAAAAAGTTTACTTTTACATAGTAACACGGGTACTACTTCAACTATATTAAATATTATATATTCCCAAGAACGTTCAAAACGATGTGCTTTCCTACTTGCCTAGAGACGATTTCATCTATAACTTAAAACATGAGGTTCCTTCATGGATACCATGAACTCAAAAGTTTCTTAAAAGTGTAAGGGTTCAATATACCTGTCATAGAAGATGGAGGGGAAAGTGGGGTATTTGAGAACAATAAACTTTAAATTATCCTAATTAATAGAATAAAATAACAATTTTAGTAAACTTTGGCTATAACATAAACTTTAACTTATCTACTTTAATAATTTGATTACAAAACTTTTTTAAATTAACATTAGAATAACAAAAATATAGAATATAAAAACTATTACCATTCCTATTTCCCCGGTAGTGTGTGGGGTAATTGAAATCAATCCACGGGGGAAATAGAAACTGCATTGGGTAATGATAATATATATAATATAAATTTTAATGATTAACTATGTTTCACACAAATCACAGACGTAATTATTACACATGTATTGACCGTTCGTACATGCATCATGGGCCCATTTCTTACATTTGGTACACATAATCCAGTCTTCTTTAGGGGGCGATTCATATTTTTCCGTGCAGAATATGTAATAATAGTCCACGCCGTCACTTTCCTCGAACACCGTTTTCAAATTTCTAACGACTGCTGTATTGTTGATTGATGGTGGGTTCGTTGTACTTCTTCGTTGTTGAATATTTTTATTTTTCTTTGCAGTTTGCCGTTTTTGTTTTTCCTCTAATTGATGTCTTATGGGAGTGCTGGATAAAATTTGAGAATGTTTTCTTTTTCTTCGTTGTGAAGTTTCTATTTTAGGAATGATCGCCACGTTGGCTATGTCAGAGAGGAGCACAGGAGTTAACGGAACAAGAAAAGTGTGTATGGTTAAATCGGTTTGATGTTCATGATTATGGTTGTGTGATGTTGTCGGTTGATCGTCCACAGGAATTGTTTTCTCAACTGTAGTAGTAGTAGTATTAATAGTAGTATCACGAACGGAAGTAGTATGTGGACTGTCATGACTGTCAGCAGTGTTGAATTTATCAATAAAAGGCATATTTGCGAAGCATTCGTTAAACTTGTCCGTATCGATGGGATGAATTCCAGCCACTCTAAAACCATTGATCGCTTTGCTTATGTTGGCTGTCTTGTTGTACGCATTAGTAAACAGCTCGGCCACTTTGTATTGGGTGATCCGTTTGCCAGGATTGTTAACCATGTAGAGCTCACACTATCGATTGTATGCACATTTCAGTGCACTGAAAAAAGTTAAGTCCAGCGGTTGCATTTTATGTGATACATGAGGCGGTAAGGAAAGAACATGAAGGTTGTGTTCTCGAAAAAGCGTATATGCCCCCAAGCTAATGTGACTTTTATGATTATCTAGTATTATCAAGACTGGCTCGTCCTCGGTAGGTTTAACAAAATTAATGAAGTGCTATAGGTAATCAACGAATATGGACTCATTTATCCAACCAGAATCAGAAACCGTGCCAATCATATCGTTATTAACGCCATTCAGCAACAGGTCACACATACGCCTTCTTTTTAAAATAAACATTGGAGAGATAAACATCGCACAAACAACGGTAGTGGTGATACCGCGCTCAGCGCTTGTCGCTTTTCCAACTTGCTTCAAACCTTTCGGCGCCAATATTTTCGAATTACGTTGAACAGTGTTGATACCGGTTTCGTCAATGTTAAATATACGGTGACTAGGAAAATTGTATTTGCGTTGGAGGGCTTCTAGTTGATCGAAAAACAATTTAATTTCGGTGGCATTGAACGCTTGAATTCGGTTAAGTGACGTTGCTTCTGGAGTTCGTAGACTGATGGAGGGATGTCGAGACATGAATGAATAGTACCAGTCTTTACCAGCCATCTGAGATTCTTGGTTAAATTTATGGCTCAATTTGTTGGCTTCAGCAAATGTAAAGGCAATCTTTCGTAGTGATCTAGGTGTTATGCCGTAAAAAGATTTGCAACAATCGAGGATGTATTTTTCCAATTGATTTTCGTGACTATGATTGAAGACAGGGTGTCGTCCTTTTTTCGGTTTCTTAAATTCTTCTAGATGCACTTGTCGAAATAATGTTGATTTTGGTACTCCGTATTTGGTTGCTGCTTTGCTTAAAGAAAGTCGTCGACATCTCACATCATGTCTCGCGCGTTGGAGATTTTCAATTGTGTACCGCGGTGTTGTATTTCTTGTGTAATTTCTGGGCATCTAAAGAGAGAATTTTTTTTTTCCGTAGAACGATCATAATTATTGGAAACAACAGCACAAAATAAAATTGATCCAAACAAATTGATCAAACAAAACAACAACAAGTCAACAAAACGAAACGTTGCATAAGAGTTTAAAATAAGAAAATTCTTCGAAAAAATTGTAAAATAATTAATTTCTTACATATTAATAAGAAACGTCCACATTTACCCCGCGAAAATCGTTTCAAATTACCCGATTTAGGCAATTCATATTAAAATGCTCGATACTTAAAATATTTTCTTCATTTAACTTAAATAGCCACATAAAACTAATAAATGAATTGTAAATGAAAGATAATAACAAAAAAATGCGCACTAAAGGTCAAGAAATAATTTTTTCAAAGATTTTTACATACGGCAAAAATTGTAACAAAAGATCAAATTTTAATTATTTACTTACCGTGACAGTATGCAAACGCCAATTTAAATATTTTTTTCTGTCAGGAACGATAAAGCACACACTTGTCAATTCAAACACTAATAAAATTTATTTTAAATACAGAAATAATTAAAATTTAACTGTTTTTAATTAGCCGCTGTTCTCAAATACCCAACTTTCCCCGAACTGATTTCATTTTAAAATGGGTCACCAAAAACTAAGATATACCTAATCTCATATTTCCTTGAAATCATGAAAAATGTCGTTCTCTCTGAACAAAGTCGAGTAGTTTTATTGGTATTTAACCATCCCAAGACAATAGTGTAATATAATTTTTTTTAAATAAAATTTGCTTAAGATAACCTCAAAAATAGATGCCTCGATATAAAGATACGTTTAATTTTAAAAAGCACTTTTTTAAAATTGTTTTGAGTGAACTAAACATCCAAAAGCATATTTCCATTAAAAGTTATGCCCAAAATGTTATACTGAAATTCAGTTTTTCTTACACTGCTTACGCGCTAGTAAGAGCATTTAAAGTTTAATTTAATTTTGTTATTTGGGCACAGGACACTAATCCACGGACCAATAAAAAACTAAGCCCTTGAAAAAAATACTTTTTTTGACTTATAACAAATTTTATCCTTAAAAATACATCTGAAAAGCTATTATAATGCCAATTTTAACGTATTTTTCTTTATTAAACAACTTTGAAGAGGTTTTTAAGACCAGATTTTTGTTAAAAATTGATTACGTACATTATAAAAGAAATCAGACAGAATTTCAAAATGAAGGCAATAAATCAAAACCCTTATTGAAATTTCCCATGAAAAGTCTCAAAATCTCTCGTTTTCTAACAAAATCAATTCGTCTTCATTAAACATCTCCAATATTGATCACAAATATATGTGAAAACGCCAACTTTTTAGGGGCATAACATTCATTTATCATTGAACCCACCAAATTACCACCAAAGCGAATAAATCGTGGGAATGATTAAGTTTCGAGACGGCGAAGAGAAAAAAAGCACACACATCCCTTAACGTACGGTGACATCGTGTAACAAATTCAAAAAAAATCAATAAATGGCAAGTAGAGAATGCTTCAGAAAAAAAAAACTTAAAAAATGCAGTCATTAAAAAGTGATTCATTCTTTCGAATAGGTACAGAGTGATTTTTATATGAGAAAAAAAATTAATCAACGTCGAACTGAAAAGCTTCAGTTGGAAAGGAGGCTTGAAAGAAATGAATTTTTGATTTTTTTTTGTAATGGTTATGGATATTATAAAGGGGTGGATTTTTTTTTGATTAAGTACTCCAGAGAGATGTAACATTTAACAAAAAAAAAACAGGTGGATTGATTGTGTTTTGTTCTCTCTCGAGGATTACAAATGATTGAAAAATTTAGAGTTGTTTGTCATTTTTGACGTCACAACGTGGGTCATTTCGATGATAGTGCAGATATTTAAGGGCCTCGTGCCGAGAGTGTTCCTTTTTTGTTGTTTTCGCGTTGTCGACCACAACGTTTTTCTCTCGCAACTACCGCATTATTTTGTAATATCAACGTCAATATTTTTAGTTATAAGAAGTGCGCGCACGCTTGACGTCTTGTTAAATATTGATTGTTTTCGAAATAAACCAAAGAATTATTCTCGTTAACACATTTTTCACGTGAAACCGTGGAAAACCAGCACGGGAAAAATGCTCGCACCGCGACAACATCCAAATTGCGTCCCGGTCAAAACCGAGTCGACAATAAATTCCCGAAAAATCCCAGCAAAACGTCCCGAAACACGTTTGTGTGTCGCCGGAACCCGTATAAATTCCAGACTCGAATTAACGCGAACGAGCCGAGAAATAACAGCACCGTGGGGAGACTCCAACGTGAAGCACCGTTGAGTTTTTTTACCTCAAGCTTTCAGATTGAAACATTCATTATTTGGCACAAAATGAAACATTTTTTTTCTAAGTAAATATCATAATTACTTGCATCGTAATTTCAGTCTTCCTCCAAATATATTCCAAAGATATTTCCGGTGAAACTTTTCAATGAGTTTTTACCTAAAACTTTCATTGAAAACATTCATTTTAAAATCAAAGAAAATGTTACCAGCAAAGCTTAAAGTGGAGCATTTTTCTCTGGGTTTTAGCTTTGAAACACTGCATTTACCAATGCATTTAGGTATGTCATACTTGGTCTTACATATAATAGCGTTGCAAGCTGCATTAAGAGTGTTACAAAAGAAAACATTACCTGCAGCATTTAATGTATGGCTTTTCATTTTTTTTTTATTGATTATATAGTTATTTGATTTCTATCTGAGAAGCTTTTACTTTGCTGAAATTTATATTTTGTTGGTAGTATTAAGTTAGGGTAACTATAGGAATACCAAGTTATTGTTAGTTACCAATTACCAGCTATCTGTATCTATACGTACATGAAATTGCTAGCTCACAAATCAGTGCGATTGTAGACAGGGCAACCTAATGAAAAATATTTTTTTGCGATTAAATTCCTACTTTCAAATTGTTTTTAGATTGAACTGTTCCAAAGCTATGAAAATTCAAAAATTAAATGTTTTTTCCTATTAATTAAATGGAACATAAAAAATGGATTGAGGTAAACCTTGTATTGATATTAAGAGCTCGTTTTGACATCAAATTTTTATTTTAATCTATACTATTAGCTTTTGGACAACAGAGGCTTTTTTTTTGATACAGCTTAATGAATACTACCCTAAAAGCTTGGCTATAAAAGCTCTGGGGAAGAATTTTATCACTTTATAATATCAACCAATCGATATTTTCAATATCATTGAAATCAACATTATCATAATTATTGTTGATATTTCCAATATCAACTAAAAACACATACATTTTACTTGTCACTACCCGTGACTTCGTACACCTAAAATTTAAAATAACAAAAAAGCATCGTTATATGTTAGCAAAAGTTACTCCTATTTTAAAAGAGAAAACTATAAAAATCACATTTAGAATCTTTATTTATAAAATTTAAAATTTTTACATATAAAACGTTAGAAATAATAACTAATTCAAACTATTTATTTAAACTATCTGCTGCGACGGGTCACAGTATTTTTTTTACATAAAACTCGCTGTTGGTTAAAACAACATAAATAAAGCCCAAGATTGGATAAAATAATTGACAATTGAGTAATATTTAATCATCTACATTAACAGAACTTAATGTATAAAATTAATGTATGCAAAATTCCAAGTTTGTTGAAATTTGGATAAAACATTCGATACAATATCGCTATCACACATACACAACAACAGATATTCTTAATTTTTATATGTAGATTCTTAACTGTACAATTAGAATTAAAAAAATAATTATAATTTAATATTCAAAATTCAAATAAGGAGGGTTCTAGGGCAAAAGGTGGGTCGTGAGTTCGTACATGTATAGAGGCTGTATAGTGTATACATATGGTATCAGGCGTTTTGATCCCCGGAAAATATCCCTGGCAAAATATCCCCGAACCAATATCCTCATGACAAAATATCCTCAGACAAAATATCCCAATGACAAAAATATTTGTGATAAAATATTTCATGCAATTTCAAAACCTCACAAGTTTTTGAGCTTAATAACTAAGATTTTTATTTAATAATTTTTAGTAAAACGTGTTAGTTTGATCCTCATATGTCCGTGTTCAAATCTGGAAAAACTGTGTTAATTAATGCCAAAGGGGCCTAGGGGGTCCCCCTGGCGGGAGTTTATAGTCATTGTTCGTTTACCCGATTTTCAATCATGAACTGAATGTGCACTTCTTTACACAGCGAAGTTTCACACAAAACTAAATGCTTTAACATCAAAATTATACTGCAAATACGATTTGCACTTATTCTATAAGGATTTTTTGGCTGAGGATATTTTGTCGTGGGAATATTTTGCCCGGGGATCAAAACGCATGGAACCATACATATTGTTTTGTAAATATAGATATTTATATATTTAAATATTTTTATATTTTGTTTAACCAATCGTAGAGTTTATTTATGTTCTTTTAATTAGGCTTTTGAATTTAATTTTCTTTTGTGATAAATGGAAAGATCATATATAAGTTTTATAACAAAAGTATTTTATTTTTTATTTTTTCGCTATAATTCCAAATTTATATCAAAATAAAAATAAATTTTTAAATCTAGTACCGGAGACACGCCGACAGCTCCCGAACAAATCCGAGCGTGTGTGACATCTTAATGGTAATTTTCATACAATGTTTTGATCTATTTAATTCTGTTGTCATGGTTAAATCGTTTTTTAGCAGTAAATTTTCAATATTATTGACAAAAATCACACGTAATAGCCGTAAACGCTCTATTGTTATTAAATAGCTCTACCATTATGACGTCAAAACTATGGCGACCAATCGTGGCGCGTTCACAGTCACGTGTTTTTTTTTTAATTTTATCAATTTTTAAATGCTTATAATTAATTGAAATTTTTTTTTTCAAGTTTTTCGCATTAAATATCAATATTATTAATAATTAAGCCTAAAATACATTTTAAAAAAAATAATTTTTTTTTTAAAATTCCCAATTGCATTGACTAGTTTGAACTTATTGCTTTATATTGAGCTATTTTGATCCTTTCCACTTTATCCCAAATTAAAAAAAGTAAATTATCTGTAGCCAAACATCGTTGGCTACAGATGAAACTTTCATTTTACAAATAGACATTTAAAAAATTTTCAAAATAAATTCATAACATTAATTGAATGCGAATGAAGTTGGAAATTGCTGGTGTTTTTAAACCAATTTCATTTTACACTCAAATCTGATGAACAAATAATTAAAATGGATTAATTAATTATCACGTTTATTACCATTTGAGTTGATTAATGTTGGTTATGAGCTTTTAAAGCTGATAGTTAGAGAAGCAAAGGATGCATTTATTTCATAGTATTCAAAACGCTAAAATATATTTCGATACATACAAATACAAGTATATTGTTTGTATTAGAATATTAAAAGAAAAAAATGTTTCTCACAGAAAAGGCTTTGAAAATTGTTATTTTTATGTTTATAAAAATTATAAAAAGTAGCCCTCAACAAAACAAATTATAGTCATTGTTCGTTTACCTGATTTTCGAAAATTAAATAAGAGACAGAATTTCTCATGGTAATAGCTTCAAAATGAGGACGGTAGCTTATTTTTATGTAAGTTCTGATGAAGTTTTGAAGGCCATAATTTTTTTATATAAATATCATGCATATTAATAGTTAGCTAATAAAAGACTAAAATTTCACTTAAAAATAGAAAAATTTTTAAAATAAAAAGTTTTTGCAATGACAAGAAATGTGAGTGAAAACATAAAGCTTGAAACACAAAAAGGTTCGGACTTATAATATTTTATAAGGAATGATTGTTTTTCTGTTTTTGACTCAAGCTAGTAAAATGCTTTTCCATGTTATCTTATTTTTATGTCTCGAGGATATTGCTTCTTGAATTTTAAGGTAATATATTACAAAGATTCTTGGTGAAAAAACAACGCATTTCAACTACTAACTTTTTCATGCCTTTTTTCAATCGAAAAATGAACGTTTAGAAACAACTTCCACATATCCATCTAATTTAAGCTTCTCCATTCATCACATTAAGTACTTTGCTCAAAAAACTGCAATTCATGCAACAGTTTCAACCACCATCACCTGTTGCCCGTCAAAGCTCCCGTCTTAAATTCCCCATTTCAGACAATCGCAAGACTTTTAGCCCACAAAAAGTTTCTTCTGTTCCATTCTCATATTTCGTTTCTCAATGAAGCCACTCAACGTTAAACTTTCCCATTAGCCGTCGCCCAAAACCAACATTTATCCACCACTTGTTACTTTTACAAACTTCGCTTCGGAAAAGTCAAATATCAACCAAATTTCACTTGACTTATCTTTGAACGTCTCGACAGGGATGAGTTGGTTTTGAATACATCTAATTATGCAATACGAGTAGTTGTATGCTAATTACAAGAGGGAACTAAAAGGCAATTAACATCAAGTTTATGAACCACTCGACCAATCATCGAGTTTAATTATATTAGAAGAATTCGGGAAATTCAATTAAGTAGAACTTTATGGAACGTAGAAATGCACTTAGACGCGAAACAAGTGAGTGGAAGAATGTGGTGCAACAACTGCAGTTGTTCTGCATCCATCGTATCGTATATTAGGAATATATTATTGTATTGTATGACATGCATGTGCAAGTGCATTGAAACACACAAACGTGGATCTAGTGGAAATTTATTGCTGCATCAACTTGGTTGCACATGGCTCGATTCTCACACCTCAACAATCTTCACATTGCATACATACATTCCGCATGTGATGTACCAATATGCATCGCATTTTAGACTAATCAAACTTTCATGTGCGGCTAAAATAAAATTTATTCAAATTATTTCACATAAATTTAACAAACTATCTACATATTTTATCAATTCCTATTTATACATGGATTTTTTAACAAAAGTTTCGTTGTAATCTATCCTAATCTATATATTAATACGTGAAGCAAAAATTTTAAACCCTTTTTACCGAATATTATACGAACGGAGGAGTATGAAATTTGGCACAATTGAAGTTTATATGAGGAAGTTGCGTTTTGAGATAATATTTTTTTATAATAATGCTTCAAAATACCTTAAATTAATGAAAAAAAATGTCATACACACTACCACGCGTTTGACACACACAGAAACACAATACACACAAATATGTAGATTTTTAAATCTCAGTTGTTCAGTTTGACCACAGACTTTAACCATATTCCAAATGTCATTATTTAAACAAAATATTGTGGGAGGAATTAAAATTTTGAAATTGTAATTATTGAAATTGAAGGAAACAAATTTAACCGATTATTTGATTATTGAGTAATATTATTAAAAATATATTTAAAAGATACCTATAACTTCAAATACACAACTTATTATATAACGTATAAATAATTTATACTATATTCTTTTGGCAAAATCATTCAAACAAATTACACAAAAAATTAATTTAGGTAGGTAGGTACTATTTGAAAAAAAAAGCTTAGCTTAACTCAAAGTTTTAAACAGGACTTATGCAGCCTATTTCCATTTTTTTATCTTTAGCTTTTAAATGAAAAAATCTAAACATAAAGGTACTTTTATTTTACTTTTGAACGTAGGAAACTCACTTGAAATTACTTCTGATGTTTCATAGTTATATATTTTTTTTGTTTGTCTAAAAAATATTTCAGAATACTGTAATTTGAATTGACATACAACATTATAAAAAGAAAAATATCTGCTGCGTGGCGTCACAGTACTTTCTTTTACTTTCATTTATGAAACTCGCTATTGGTTAAAAGAAATATATAAGCACCTTATAACTATACATAGCAGAACTATATGCATACAAGTAAACAACATATATGTATTTATGAATTCCCAACCTTCACCCCAGAACCGTCCTTAATCGAATTTTCCCAAGAAAAAGTTTCAAATAAAAGTTTTAGCCATTAATAAGTCTAAGAACTATCATAAGCTTAAGGAAAATCTTTGCAGCCGTTTTCGAAAAAAATTGAAAAAACTCAAAAACTCCGAGAATAAAGTGAAGCTTTTGGTTAACCGATTTCAACTAAAAGCTTCACGGCAAAACAAGATATAATATGAAGGAAAATTTCCAAGTTTGGTGAAATTCGGAAAAGCGTTCGATACGATATGGCTGTCACACACAGCCACACACAGACATGTTTCTAAAAACTACTTTTTTGGACTCAGGGGACCTCAAAACATGTATAATATGAACGAATTGATATTAAGTTTTGAATTTTTAGAGAATATTCTAAAATAATTTTGTAAAAGATTTATGGAAGAAAAAAAATAAATATTCTGAAACCTCTACACCTATTTCCTTCCTTAACTTAAAATAAATCTTTTCAATCATTATATGATGCACTTTCTTTAAATGAACCTTGAAGAAAAAATTAGTCAAGAAATTATTTTCCAAACATTCGCAAATAAATTTCATTATCTGCTGTAGTTAGCTTAGTAACTAAAGTTTTTGAGGCAGTTACAAGTGAAGTGTACCCTTAGGTATGTAAAAATTGTAACGAATTATGGTCGAATTTCGACCACTGGGCGACCTCTAGTAATTAATAATAGGCAAAATTTGTATGTCAACAATTAGAGACATTTTGTGTTAAGGCTTTTTTTTACTAATTACTGTTGTATTTATGGCCCAGCGATTAAATTGACGTCTCAAGCGTGAAGTCTACGATTCGAATCCCGCTATTGAATTTATTTTTAATTGTAACTCGGTATTTTAAACTTACGGTCGTGAATATTTCACGGGAAGCTACTATAGTTATTCATATTAGCGACTACACACGAATTCGTTAACTTAAAGAACAGATTTTTTGAAATAAAGATTTTCCCAAAGAAAAACCTTTTAATTTTCCCTTGTCCATATTCAAGAACAAAATACAGAAAGAAAATGATGAAAATGTCACTAAAACTATATAACCTAAAGATTTGTACGCTTTACGACAAGACTATAGTTGACATAAAACATCCAGTAATAAGCTTTAAAAGGCTCAAAACGATAAACCACACACTATACGATGTATGTACATTGTAAACCCCATATACCTCTACCAACAAAAAGCGGATGGGAGCGCAACAAGCGAAATTTCGCCTTTATTATTCGTCTATATGTCGTATAATGGGCGAAGTTTTGTCATCATAAACCTTTTCCTTTCGCCTAATCACCTTCTTTAAGTTCACAACAAAACATTTGGTTTCCGTTCAAGCTCTGTCAAACTCAACCCAGCCAAAGCTGGTCGACATCAAAACGAAACCGCAAAATTGCATCGCATATATTCGCCTACAGCCAGATCTGTATATGTAAAGGGGAGAGGTTGGTCGAGTGGGTCGGGTGCACGAGTATGAGAATGCAAACGGGGATTAACGATATAACTTTACCCTACTTTTAAATAATGGATCATTTTATGTCGCTATAACGTACACGGCTCTCATAGAACGAATCAAACATTTTGCTTTCATTTTGTTCGTGTTATTTATACAGAGTTTATGATATATGGCTCGAGAAATGGTGTGACTTATATTCTAGAAACTTTGTCTGGAGAAAGCTTTAAGTTTGGATTTATTTCAAAGGACTATAATTAGCTAAACTAGTCTTTAACATAAAATTGAAGTTTCTAAAGAAAGTTTATCACATTATCAACTAATTGGTTGACTTACAGGCAATGTATTTCAGGTGTCTCGCTTTGATTTTGTTTATTTTAAGATAAGTACGTTGCTCAAGTAAAATCTTAGTGATACATTTCTTTGCATAATGCACAAAAACACAAGTGTTTTGAAAAACACAAATAGTTCCCGCAAGTATATATCATTTTAAAACTGTTGTCTTAATTTAATAGGTTAAAAGTGGCCTTCAAAGTTATTTGCATTTTACAGTTTCTGTAGTCGGTCTTTATTAAAAAATGATGGTAAGTTCATGACGATTAATTGGAAAAAGTTATAAGAGTTGAAATTCTCAAACTTGGAACGAAAAAAAAACTATTTCACAGATTTTAACGCAACCTATTTGAAATGAAAGAGAAGAATAAAATTAAAAAGTAATTTCTGTTAATTTTAAAATATAACAAGCCCTGACATTGGCGTCGAAAATAGGCTTATTTGATAATATTTCATAATATGAAGAGCCTTAAGCCTAGTACTTACTAGTAGACATGTTGCGCGATTTGTCTAGATACCGTCTATAGAGATGGTCTATAGACCGTCTAGAAACACTGTTCTTTGTCTCGTTCAGCGTCCACACCACTATGTGAATTTCTCAGACTCATCTTTGCAGTCCACCAAGGAAGACAAAATTTTTTATAAGAAAGATTTGTGATAAAGGTTTAGTCGCACTTGCAGTTCAGTTTCTCTTTAACATTTTTTCACATAGCTTAAAATATCCTGAAAAGCACAGAACACAATATGTTTTTAATGTTTTCAGTTTTAAAAATTTGAGTTTAAATATCTTGGCACACGCACATGAGAGCTTACGGAACTATAAAGCTAACTTATAGCAAGCCACAACAAAAATATAAGGACTTTCTAATTTTATGAGTGACTGCTTTTTTATATTGTTTGATTGGATTAATATACAACTCACGTATAGATACACTTCATGAATGAACGAGTCTACTTTAATAAAGATGTTCATATGCAGACTTATGTCATAGGATAATAAATTTTAATAATCAATAATTAAGTCCTTAATTGTAATATTTTCCTCTTGAATCCGATCTGCATGAGACTACCATCATTATTCCTCTTTTTGGATCGTAATCAGTCCTCAAAAAGTCCTTTTCTAACAAAACGTGTAATGAACTAAGAAGTCATCCACAAATTACGTCAGACAAGAGAAATCTGTCAACGAAGTGTGATAATGTATGACAAGAACCAAGGGACGCCTAAAGTTACGTGACGTAATACGGCGAATTCAACAGTATTAAAATGCCCCAGTGACTACAAAACGTTCAACCTCGTAACAATTACCTACATAACGAAAAACTGTTACAGAAATGTTAAATGTTTTGTACTTACCGGGGCAAAACTTGAATATACACAAAAAAAATTTAAAATACCACTAACTATAAGTAACTTAGGTTTACGTAATGGACAAATTCACGCTTATCGTCCTATAGTTCCCGCAAGTATATAACATTTTAAAAATGTTGTTTTAATTTAATAATTCATAGATAAAATACTGTTAACCATGTTAGTTAAGCATAAGAGGGGACAGTTTTTGTCAAAAGACAAAAACGGAAGAGGGAATTTAAAAAAACATGACACTCTTGTGTAATAGTTTATAGATTGCCTTCAAATAAGCAAAAACAGCACATATGTAATGCTAGGAAATGAATTTGAGTTTAGTTTCAAATCCCAAAAGTGTTTTTCGACAACAATTATGGGGCGCTTGGATTTCAATGAAGAATAATATATTTCAAAATAAACAAAATCATAAGGAGACATTTGGATTATCCTTTTTGTTAGATCAATAAGAACTTTTTAAGAAACTCCGTATTAGACTGGGAGTTAATCAGTCGCCATAGCCTCTAATTCTGTATATAAACGGGGTGCACCGAGCTTTTGCTACCGTGAAGGCGAGGTTGGAATTTGAATGGGAGGGGCTTTGTCAGACGCATCACCATTCCTTACACCCCCAAAATTTGATAAAAACTATGAAATGTTTATATTGCAAGTTGATTATAAACGTAGAACTTTTACCTAAAAGACTTAAACTAAGGATTCATTACCTAACTTTATCAAAATCATCATTAGGATTCGGTCCATGCTTGAAGAGTGGCTGTGCCGTATCATCCTGATGGATTCACCGACTTGGGAATGTGGTAGGGAGGGTTGTCTAGACCATCTCCTGGGCTGTAAACATCTTAAAAAGCAAATCAAGACACTCAGAAACAGACTGAGGAAGACATCAATTTATAGCCCACATAGCTTTACATATTTGACCAGTGATCCAGCAAGCAAAGTGGTAAAAACTGCCATTGGTCTTTTTCAAAAAGACAAATATAGGGGAAGTGAGCACAAAACGAGTAAGCAGTCTTACGCTTCTGTATGAAGCATTAGCATTTTGTGCGCGTGCGCGGAGATTTGTCTAACCCGAGTTTTGATCAGCTAAGCTTAAGCGGCGGAATTGTTTACAAACATAGGAATTTTAAATAAAAGTTTTTTGCTAATTAAGTATACCAGAAAATTTCAAGTTAAGTATGTCCCGATTAGTCGAAAATTGTTATAATGTTCGTGTTGTTCATATCGTCGTTTTATTTAAGTTTTATATAAGATTGAAATTTCATGAACACTTTGCCTGCTTTATCTGCCATTTTGAGTTTATTTCTACTTTAAAAAGAAAATAGTGTCTCGGACAAAACGGGTAGATAGATATAAAAAATTAAACATGAAGTATACAGAGATAAAACCGAAAATGTATCTATGCCTTATTTGTAGTGACCCGTATGAAGACCCACCTAAAGAAAACTGGATCGAATGTGGAGATTTAGTGAATGAGCTCATAAAACCTGTACTTCTTATTCTGTCATAGGACATATTATTGTGATTTGTATCAAGAATTGAGTTCTGAAGCATTTTAGCTTCAATTTACTATCATTTGATATTTTCTATTTGATATCTTATTATAATAAGTATTGTTTTATATTACAAAATTAACATATTTGATCTCTATAATAATAGGTA
Source organism: Sisyra nigra (assembly GCA_958496155.1). NCBI lineage: Eukaryota > Metazoa > Arthropoda > Insecta > Neuroptera > Sisyridae > Sisyra > Sisyra nigra. Next base: position 27,101,880 of record OY292315.1, read on the forward strand.
ACTCTAAAAGTCTAATGAAATGAGTATAAAATTAGTGATTTAAATTAGTGTTAATCTCTATCGACTAAATAGCCTTTAAAGATTGAGACTCATTAATTAAATACTACGTAAATGAGTAATATTAATACGTTATTTTTATATAAAACAAAAAAAAATTAATTCATGGCTCATTACAGTAAATAAAAACGTTAACCCGTTTTGCTTTAAGCTTGCCCGTTTTGTCCAAGGTAGTTACTCGTTTTAGGCTTATGTAAGTATAGGGCAAAACGAGTTTTTTGATACCTTTGTTAATTTTTATAATAAACAAATATAAACAAATATTTTACATAACATGTGGTCAAATCGTATTTTATTTTAAAATTTAATTGATATACAATATTATAAAGTAAATCAACCTGCCATATAATACGAATGTTACAGTTTGTTTTACCTTCGCGCTTAGCTTACCCGTTTTGGGCTCACTTCCCCCCTAAATGTAAGGGGATTTGGAATCAAATATGAACGGTTGATGTATAGCAATAGTAGCACTAAAACTGTATGTATTCTATTATTAAAATTGTATAATTATATAGATTTAGGCAAATCTGAATTGATTAGTTTGGTTAGTTAGAAGTTTTGATAAGTTAAGTTTATATATAAGTATAAGTAAGTTAAGCATAACGATAAAAATAAGTAGACTAAGTTTAAGCAGAATCGTTTTTATTTTGTTTTTGGCTTATGTAGTATTTTGTCATTAGTATATATAGTAGAAATTGTTTATAACGAACTTCAGGGGACCGTCAAATTTCGTTCGTTGTAAGCGATATTCAATATAACCGATATGTATCGTCTTATCTAAAATATATCACGGGGCCCAAAGGTTTTGTACGTTACAACCGGTTGTTCATTATATCCGGTGTCGTTATAAACGATTTGTACTGTATATGCTACGCCTGTACAGATTAATTGATCACAATTTTTTTATAAACGACAGGATTAAATAAATAATTTTTTTTTTAAATAACTTGATCCTCAAACTTTTTAACTAAAAGTAACTTAAAATCAAGCCAAACTCGAGTGAAAAATTAATATGTATTTAAATATAAAATCAAGTACAGCATTGATCAAACAGGTTATTTTATTTATAAATCAAAATATCAAGTAAAATGCTTTCCTTTTTCCCTTCGATTGATATAAATGGGGATGAAAAAATAGATCAAAAACGCCAAGCTATATATTAAATAAAAGAAAGTAAACTTAAAAAAAATCTTGTAGAAAGGCTATTTTACGAAGAAAAAGTATTTTCCAATACAACATTGACGAATTATGTCTAATTCTATAATCATTCTATTATTTTTTTTTCATCTGATATATCTTCGTAACTCTAAAAGAACATAAATTTCAAGGTTTTTACTTTTTACAACATAAGAACCCTCTTGAGAAATAGGAGAAAAATAAAACCTCGTATAACAATACAAAAAAAAAACAATTCAACAGATTCTTGTTGAAAATATTGCTTGCTTCGTGATAATGCAATTTCTCGTATTTTCCTTTAATGAAACTGTCATAATGATTTTTTCCGCGAAACAATAGTAAGCATCTGAAAGAAACCGCGTCCCGTTCAAGTCCTTAGCTTCTTTCACAACTACATATAGTGCAAACACTTTTTCTATTCATTCGAAAAATAAGAGCGTTGCAAAGATAACGATTTTTTAATGACTTTCAAAAGACATTATTTCAACTCAAATAGATACAGTTTTTTTTTTGTCTTGTAATTAGAATTGGCTTTTTTATGTGTTACGATATCTGCCGCAAATGTAATCTATGCAAATAAATTATATCTGAAATTTAAACTAATATAAGATACTGAAATATTCAAATCTAATTTTACAAAACTGTCAAATTAACATTTATATTACTCGAGTATCGTGTCGTCGGCTCGTTCCACTGTCAAATATAGTTTTACATGCATTGTACAATGCAATGTATGCATTTTCATCTACTGATCGTGTAATGGTATCATGTAAAGACAATCTTGGGAATTTTAAATTAATTTTCTATGCATTGTCCTTAAATCAAAATCTTTTTCCTTAAAATTTTAACATTTTTAAACTTGTTTCTTTTGAAAATACAAAATATATTGAGTCAAGCTTTTTTAAATTTTATTTATATAACTGTTCATGAGATTCTAAATTCCCTTAGAGCCTCCTTCACTTATAAAGGTTATCTTTTCTTCAAATTAAGAACTCTATTTAACAGTTCTTATATGTTGATTCAAAAAAGGTTCATAAATCAGTTTAAGGCTCAATTAATTTTGAACTCTGCCTTTGCTTTGCGATTCAATACGGTTGTAGGTTAATTTGAAAAAAAAACGCCAACAAATAACTTTGAAATACTGGCTGTATTTAATGCCTCGAAGTCTAAAAGCTTTGATTCCTCTCATAAAAAGATTTGAGAAACCTGATTTTAATAGCTTTTATAATTTTCTTTTGCACTAACCTGACATCCTATTAAAAAGTTTAAGACATTTTTAATGATAATTGTTAACCTTAGTAGTTTTAATATGAAACAGGAGTAGAATCAGGTTAAAAGCTCAAAACTACTGCCCAAGGTTCAAAAAAGCTTAAACAATTAAAAAAACGATCAAAAAACTAGACTTTAAAACTGAGCTTTCCTTTCTATAATCTGCCTACTAAGTAAAAAAAGAATTTTTTTTAGGTTCAAGTGTAGCTATAAAAGATTTTTTATTTTGGAATGAGAGATAAATAAATGGATAAGTTCTAAATATCCTTTTGGTACATATTTTATGAGTTGATTCAAGAGTTTTATAAAGTATCGTTAGTACGTGTTAAGATATTCAAGCTCTCAAGCTTTTGTAATCATCTTATTTCCTGTGTTTTGAAGAACAATTTGAATTATTTGTACAGTTGTCGACCAGAAAAAGCCAAAAGTTTCATATCGAGCAAATTGTCAATCAATCGTTTTAGTGGTAGAACGCAAAATGGGAGGAGTATAGCTATTTTTGTTTAAAACTATAGAGTAACGACCAATGTAATCTTGACACATTTCATTGTTTATCTCAAAAACGGTTTATGATATAAAAATGTATTTCGATATTATTTAAAAAGTTTTACTTTTCAAAGCTTAGAGCTTTTGCTGGTCAATGTGTGAAAGTTGATCGCATCTCTTTATCAATTAGAAAACAATATTTAAAGAGATTTTCTTCAAGCACAACTAAAGGCATTTTTGATCAAGTCAAATTTCAAAGAAAACAAACTAAATGAAAATCGGTTCATTCGGTTCAAAGCTACAAAGCTCATCCTGTGTATAGCCATGGGCTGATCCGGGAAAAAAATCTTATTTAAAAAAAGCTACAATACCACAGACAGACACACAAATGCACACCCGTCACTTATAACACCCTTCTGTTTACATAATATGTTGAAGTTAGAAACAATTAAAACCGTTGATTTCTCAGAATAGGTTGATGATTTGTACAAAGCATATCATGGAGCTGCTAAACTGGAAGAAAATGTTTAAAAATACTGTACTATAAGGACAATCCACTAACAATAAATTGGATGTTTATCCAAAACATTTGTAGTGTTGAAATCGTCTTAATATATATACAAAGTTTTGAAGAACAGAAACTTTAAAACCCCTCTAGGAAACTAACAATAGATATTTGAAAAGCGTTTAAATCTCTTTGTCTGTCTGTAGCATCGTAGCTTTCAAACAGATGAACCAATTATGATTAACTATATAACTTAAAATCACCACTTTTCTTTTTCCTAATACTTCCCGAGCCAATAATTTAATAATTCTCAACCCATACAATTTAAACGAGAATTTACAAGTTGTTGCTTTGAAACCCAAATACTTTTTTATGTGAAAACACAACAATTTGAAAATGTTTTCTTTAAAAATAGAAATTTCAAGAGCTGTTTTCTAAAGATAGACGATTTGTTTACATGATAATATTTGCCTTTAAAAGTTGATAAGAGGGTAAAAAATACTATAAAGATCCTTCAAATCCTCAACATGAAAGAACCAAATCAATCTTAAAGATTTTCAAGAGGGATTTCAAGATAAAAAATGTATCTCTACTTTTCCTTGACGTAAGTGGAAGAAAAAAAAATGCTATATCCTTTTTTCATCGAGTTTCACTTGAAACTTTTTGAAGAAAATAAGAATCTTTTCTTTTTTTGAAAATCTTCGTTTCAAGCAAAGATTGATTTGTGAAATTAATTTTCTCTTTTGCCGTTTCCACTCGCCACGTTAATAATAAATGAAACGTTCTGCAAGTCTTTTTCCGAAAAGGGGCGTTTAAATTTGTCTTAAAATATCTGAGTAACCCAATTAATCTTGGCGTTGTTGCAGCCTCGAAATTTTTCCCTCTTCTATTTTTCAACAAGTTAAACAACTGACCTATAAAAATCCGCCGCTACCTGTAGCACCGCACACATTGACGATATTCCCTGGAGCGTCACAGTCACTGTTCCAGTTAGGAGCTTTGCCAATGCCACACAGCTACAAAGTGAACTTTCTATGCAAGTTGCACTTCTTGATATATGTAGTTGCCGGATATTAGACATTTTGATGCATAATATTTATAAACTTGAACCCTTCGTATGAGTGTCTTTTTAAGGGTCAAGAACAAGAATCAAAGAAGTTCTCCCCTGGTGGCTGAAAGATTCCTTAATTGTTCAATAACCACCTTTTGCTGGAGACCCTGCATTAATGTTTCTCATATTTTATGTAACGTAAAATCTGTTGACCCACTAAATAATGTTAAGGTGGAAAACTACTTCTTACATAAGAAATTTTTAATTTATAATTTGGCTTGAACTTCTTGGTTTTGCTAGCATTCACTAGGTATTATAAAATTAAAAAAAGTAAAATTTGTTAAAAAAAGTGTAGTAGGTAATGAACTTCCTGAACAATAAACAAGAAGTTTTCATCAATTAAGTTTATCTGGTGGGTGATTAAGGATTATAATAAACCATTTTTAGGGTTTCTTTAAATATATTGAAGTAGTTAAGGGAGCAAATATAAAGTTACAAACAAGATACAAAGGAGGTAATTGGCATTATTTAAACAAATATATTCAGTATTTTTAAATACGAGCCATTAATTATTTAGGGACCATCAGGTGAAAACACAAAATTTATTGATCAGAACTTATTAAAAATGTTATTTTTCTGCAACTTATCAGTGTTTCATATCACGAAAATACACTTAATTACTATACTGATTCTGTATGTTCAGTTCAATCGCTTTTATTTATTTTCTTTGTATTTCGTCTAATACGAATCTAGAGAAAATCTCAAAGAACTTATTTCGTAAGAAATTTAGGGTCGTACTTATGGACATTTCTAAGGAAAAGCCTTACCAAAGGTTTCCTTAAATTGCAAACCTGTAGCCTCAATTTTCATTTTGTAAACGATCCTTTACTCTTTCTTTTCTAATGGAAACAACTGTTCCTTTAAGAAAAGATGTAGGTGGTTTGCTATGTTTAGCTTCTACTTAGCTATTTAATAAAAATAAACAGAGAGAGCAGAATTTAAATTTTTATTAAAAAGTTTTTTGTTGAACGGCAAAACGACTTTTTGGAATTTTCACTTTATTTAAATTAGGTACCACCACAAGCACTTAAAATATATTTAAAAGATGTCGAAAATCCTTTTATATTATACCTACAGTAGAGACCAATTTGTCTTTGGATACCAGATTGTATTATTTTAATTGATTTTCTATTGTTAGTAAAAAATTGTACATTTATGGATGCAAGATTTCGAAACAACAATTCTAACCAATTTGGATAATTATTTTAATAACAATAATAGATAGTGATTTTACCCTAGGCTTTCAATTTTTCTGTAAAACTAACACTTTCTGTGTATTTGTCTTCATTTATATCTTCAAAAAGGGCTATTTGTCCTTTTAAATAGTCCTTTTCCAAATTGGAAAAAGCTGATCAGCGCTTTTTGTTAGTTTATTAGTCGTTTTTGTGAGATTATTTATGTTTATTAGGTAGGAGAATTTTAATTTTCCAAGCCTTTTAGTAGTTGTATCTATTTCTATTTAATTTCTTATACCCATACTACACCCCCACTACACGACTCCATATTTTGGTATAAGCATACTTTGTTAAGAAAAGGAAATTTTAAGGAAACAACTTCAACAAACTTATACAAAACCCACTTGATGGCGCAGTGGTTAGAGCAACTGCTCTATCTGCTACATGCGCCAGTGGTTCTGGGTTCGATCCCCATCGAATCCCTAGATATAAGACTAAAAATTAAGATTCAAGACCTACAGAATATTTCTGTGTGTAAGACAGTCGTGATATGACCATAGATGTTAAAGCGACTATAAACACCAAAAGAAAAAAAAAAAAACTTATACAAGTTCTTGTGGTATTAACGGATCGACGTTCAAGTAGGTAATGTATTGTTATATTGTTATATTATGTATAATTTTAATCTCAAAACTTACAATTTTAGACGGGTGAGATTTTTTTTTTTTTTTTTGCTTATATAAACAGACCTCCTATTCCTATTCTGAAACAAAATAACAATACATCAAATTATAATATTTTTAACTTTTTGTGCAATTTAGTTTCTAAATATTTTGGGTCGCAGAAATCCATTATCAGTTACTCAAAATTACAGAATTATGTTTTTCGCGTTGTTTGAAAATTTTATGTCTTCAATTTAATTTAGAAGTTGTCTTAAGTGGAACTAAGAATATTATTTTTCTCATTGCAGACTTTCTGTGTCGTGTCGAAACGCTTTCGTAAGAACTACATTCATCGATTCACCGCTACCAGATCGTTCTTCTGGTTCAGTCCGTGGGATCCAATTCGTCGAATTTGTATTTATCTCTCCACAAACCAATACTTTGACTATATTGTCATGGCGACTATTTTGCTCAACTGTGTCTTCCTTGCTATGACAGAAACTGTCGAAGAAGCCGAGTAAGAAAACTAAAAAAAAAGATTTTCGTACTAATTGTACATATATTAAATTTTCCAGATACATATTTCTGGCTATCTATACGGGAGAAATGATGATCAAGGCGATAGCGAAAGGTTTTATTTTGAATCGCTACACGTATTTGCGCAATCCGTGGAATTGGCTCGACTTTGTCGTAATAACGTCGGGCTACGCAACGATTTTACTGGACATGGGCAACTTGTCGGGACTGCGAACGTTTCGGGTGCTGCGGGCGCTGAAAACCGTCTCGATAATGCCAGGTAAGAAAACTCCAACATTCTGCACCTTTAAAACGCAAAAATCTCCAAGGAAAATTCGCAAATTATGCGGCTCAAGTGGCGCTGTGCTATCGATCGCCGCTCATTATATAATATTTACGTAATGACCTCGTTTATCCAACACATACACACACACAAATACACATGCATTAAGATACACATTTACATACTAATATATTTATATGTATACAAAACCCACAAAATTGAAAATATTTCAGAGTACGACATTGCAGTATGAAGCTTTCATTAACCATAATTTCAAATATGATTAATTCTCCCTGTCGTTTCACTCCCCCAAAATTGTCAATTTCAACCAAAACTCATTTCAATAATTGCCGTATAATTACAATAATCGATTCGAGAATGCCCAAAACTAGTGATTCTTGCAACGAGTTGAACAAAAACCGTTGTTTGTAACAATCATAATACAAAACGTGTTACCCGAAAACATAACAATTTCTGGTTGTGAAGCTTTGAAAATACTTAATTGAATAAAATATAATTAATTACTACCCTTGGCATTATGACAGCGACATGGGAGAGAGGGTTGCAAATCATTAAGGGTGCAAATTATAACTGCGTAAATTATTTGGTATACGATTAAGAAATTAATCTTTGGTGTCCTATATTTGAGGAAAGTAAAATTTTTGAAATTTAAGTCTTTGTTGGTGAATAACGAAAAGGTGAATAGTTTGAAAATACCATTATAAGTGAAGTGATAATCTATAAATCATATGAAGTGACGTCAATGAAGACGACCAGATCAAAAATGAGGAAGAAAAACACGAAAATAGTGTTAAACTATCGTTGTAAAGTGGATATGAGAAAGCTGCAGTAACATAAGTTGAGTGTTCGTTTGCTCAGTATGAAATAAAAACAGTGTTAAGAAGATGTTTCAATCGAGTTTTTGTGGGATGTTTCACAAGATGAAGCTTTATCATATATGTAACTGAAAAATGAAAACTATCAAAATTTCAAAAAAATATTATTTCAAATGTTTTCAAGGCATTTAATTGTGTCAAATTAGCATTTTTAGCTGAAAAGAAATCGATTTTTTGAAGCAGTATCATATTATCAGCTTTTTTGTAACTACTTCAAAAATAGTTTAAGACCAAGTTTGACATGGTTTTAAGACCTGTTTTTGTTTTTTTTTTCATTATTAATTTAACAAATGACTAGTGTTAATTAAACAAGTAACTGGCAAATTAAAAATTATCAAAGAATGTTCTCTCGGGATTTTTCAAAAACATTGAATAATTAAGAAATAATTGTTTTGTCTGAAGTCTTTCAGACTGAACTTTTAAATTTCATCGAATATTAAATTCTATAAAAACCATGGATGTCAGTTGCAAGCTATGAAATTTTTAAGGATACCTATCATAGTTTCGTTAACACTTTATATAAAAAAAGGTACAAATACAATGTGAGCTTTAAAGAAGTAATGAATGAATTGAGCCGTGCATGTCCAATACTATTACTCCATCAAATCAATAATCCGTATTATATACATTTATAATTACATACCTATATACATCTATAATTAGTATCTTAATTAAGAAACTGTACTGGGGTGAGAAAAGATTTTCTAACAATAACGTTATGAAATGAAATTAGGGAGTAATGGAACAGCCCTCGTACATTACACTTGATTTTGGTTGTTTTCTCTAAAACTTACAAACTAACAACTTATCAATATTATAAGATCGTCCTTACCCTCTAGCCTTCTATAACAAAATCAGAGTCTGTCTGACCCCGTAATAATTTAAAACGGTCTCAATAATTTTTAACCCGGCGGCTTAAAAACTTTTAGGAGTGCGTTTCAATTTTTTTTAATGCCTAAACTATATGATGTAACATTAGATTTTTATTTTGAACATGCAATTAAAAAAAAAAAAACGCTTCTTTAAGAAAAAATATCCAATTTTTTGTTTTTCTAAAAAATTTCAAAAATATTTGCATCCTGCGCTTGGTTTGTTAGATGCTTGTATTAACTTTATAATGTTTTTTAAGATAAATCCCACGAATTGTTTTCTTTCACTTTCGACGGCTGTAGAAACAAGGTCAAAATTGTAAGTCTTAAAAATAATCTTCACCACAAGTATCTATAGTATTCAAAAGCTTTGTTTCTTAAGAATATTACTTCTAGTCGCCTTTTCAATAGTTAAAAGATTGAAAACCTTTTGTCAAAAAGTGCTTATAAACACATATAGGAGTAATTAGGGGTACACTGCCGGCCAAAAGTTTGAGACCATATAGATTTAAGCCAAAAAAAGGAAATATTTTTAAAAATTCAAAGACAAATACAGTAAAAATGTTTATTAATATTATAGTTATTACCTTTAAACATACTTAGTATAGAAAATAAACATAAAATATTATTCTATAAAAAAAAAATGAACTAATTACTCAAACTGTTTTTTCATCAAAAAATCCTTCCTTGCACTTTATTACTTTTTCTACTAGCCTCGGCATTCTACTTATTAATTTATTTAGGGTTTCTTGAGAAAATTTGTTCCAGCTTTCTTGTAGTAGTCTCCACAAGTCTGCAAGTGAAGAGGGACACTCCTCTCGGACATTCCTATCAAGCTCGTCCCACAAAAGCTCGATTGGATTGAGATCCGGACTTTGCGGTGGCCATTTCATGATTTTTAAAACTCCTTCTGCTTCTTTTTGTAATAAATAATTTTTACATAGCTTGGAAGTATGCTTTGGATCGTTATCTTGCTGGAAAATGAACCCATTGCCAATTAAACTTGAGCCTGATGGTACAGCATTTTTTTCGAGAATTGTTTTATATTCCTCTTTCTTCAAAATTCCATCAATTTTAACCAAATTTCCAATTCCATGGCCTGAGAAACAACCCCAGACCATTATTGAACCACCACCGTGCTTAACAGTTGGCACTACACAATCTGGTAACATCTTTTCTTCGGTGCTACGCCGAATGTAAATTCGTCGATTTGAGCCAAATACTTGGAATTTTGACTCATCAGTCCAAAGAACTTTTTTAAAATCATCTTCTGTCCAATCTCGATGGAATAGGGCCCACTGCATCCTTTTTTTCTTATTTTGCGGCCTTAGTAAAGGTTTCCGAACGGCAACACGACCAAACAGTTTAGCGTTCCTCAACCGTCTTTTCGCTGTGGTAAGCGAAACTGGTTTATTTAAAGATTTGTTCACTTCAGCACGAGTTTTTGGTGCTGTTAAGCGTCTATTCCTTTTGCTGGTAATAACGATAAACTGATCCTCACTAGAAGTAGTAGCTCTCGGTCTTCCTGAACGTGGAAAATCTTGAAAACTACCCGTTTCCTTAAACCGAATAATTGTGCGATGAATACAAGTCTTCGAAAGTTTAAGTTGAGACGCAATTTCACGTTCAGATTTGCCTTCATTATGTAAATTAACAATGGCAGATCGAGTTTCGATATTTATTTCTCGTACTTTTCCCATTTTTAAAACGTTTTAACTATAGAAACCCCAAGTTAAGACTAAATTAAATTATTCGTACAAAATGGTACATAACTTAAAAAAAAATTTAAAATAACCTGTTTTAGAAAGTCTAAATAATAACAAAGAATAGCCAGTGCAAAATTAAAGAAGAATAGAATTAAAGAACAATTAATACGGAGCTACTTTAAATATAATGATGACCCTTCCACTGGCCAAACACCCTGCGGTCTTGGATGTTTTTAAACAGAACCCATTAATTCTATTTGTACCTGAGAAACATACCTACAAAAGTCTCTTTAGATGTTCATCAGTAATTTAAAAATATGTATGGACAACAATTTTTATTTTATTACCGAAACTTTGAATACAATAAGTGATAGCATAAATATATTACAACTGGTCTCAAACTTTTGGCCGGCAGTGTACTTGTTATGACGTCCTATTAAAAAATAGCATTAGGAACAAAGAGTAAAACGAATTAACATTATTCGAGTTCTTATCCATAGTTAATAATAAGCAGTTAAAAGTTCTTTTTTAACGGATATTTTATTCATTATTTGATGTTTTTTTTTAATTTTGTACTACGCGTTTCCCTACTTTCGTAGCTTCTTCAGGTACTTAGTTATAAACAACAACTGTTGTATTAATAATTTCAGCATAAATTTCTAATATGTGTTGATAGTACTTATCCTCTCAATAACTAAAATATGTAAAATTAATATAAAATTATCAATCACTCAAATTTTTTTAAAAAAATATTTATTTAATAATATTTATTTATATTTTATTTAAAAAAAATTACGAAATTAGCTTTAAATTTTCTAACAAAATTGCTCTTATCCTGGCATATGTAAAAACTATTTAAAAAAAAAAACTTAAATTAAAACTGCCAACGGCAAGTGTTATGTCAATTTATGGCAACATAATGAATTGAATGGGACCTTACATCACTCAAAATTAGTAATACCACAAATAGTGATAGCCAAGTAGTTAATGTTGCCAAGTATCAAATGTGCTTAGTGTGACAATAAGTGACACTGGTGACGTGGGGGAGATAACACGACAACCGCCGTTCATCAAACGATTCTTCTTTTTTTTTCGATTTGTTAATTTTTTTTTTGTCACGAAAGAAAGTCGTTCTAATTGAAGGTATAGGTACATATATAAGAATGAAATTTTATTATTAGTAAATATTTAAAAATATCAATATTTATTACTTCTATAATATTAAGCGAAATTAATTATTTACTGGGGAGGAGTCTAGCTTTTGTGATGTAATATTTTGAGGGGGATCGCAAAAGTTGTAACGCAGCGTGACGAAGGGGAAGGGAGGGGTAAAAATGGCAAAGCGAAGTTAAGTGTGACGTAGTTTATGAACGACCCCACAGTAGTTCAAATTCATGAATTTGAATTGCTTCTGACTGCCAGTTCAAATCAAATCTTAGGATTGGAAATTCTAAATTCAGTGCAGAAAACTCCTGTGCAAACGCTATCAGTTTGATTTGGAATTCTATCGGACGGTCATCTATATTATTTTTTAGGAAACTGGTTTTTCGACAGCCGGCTTGGATAAATATGTTCAAATTACAAATCCTTAACAATTACACTCATTGAAGCACAAATCAGTGATTCAAAGCAAATACGTTTTTTCAACAGGATGCATGTGCAAACTCCAAATCCTTCCCATCTGACTAGAACTGCAATTCAGTTCAAATTCGAAAATCTACCCTGCGAACACCTTTTTGTGTGTGCACGCTGAAACAGTTCAAATTCCATTCAGGTCAGAGTGGAAGCGAAGCATCAAAGCATTAGAATTTAGAATTGAGTCTGAAGTCTTAATTTTAAATATATTCGAAAGAAATATTTCTTATAAGATAATAACAACACTAAAGGTCATTTAGTGGTATGGTGACTAGATTAGTAATCTTAAACGCTAGTGGTCTTGGTTTTTGAATTCACTTTAGAAACCAACTCTCGGTATTTTTGTCATATACCTATAGAATTAATCGATAAGTAAAATAAGACCTTCAATTGCGCTTTATCATATATCTTAGATATATAATAATTGTATTGTAGTAAAAAAATTTTCAAAAATGAAAATAAAGGATATACTAGCTTTGTTCCTCTTGTCCATTTAATGATGTTCAAACACGTCCACCGAACGACAAAGAGCAAGACACATTGACTAAGAGACAAAAGTGAGTGAAGAACATAAAGCGGTAAGTTGGCACTAGTTGACAAACCGGTTATGCAGTGTTTAAACACCTCCAAATCAGTGTCCATTTACGCTATTGTCATGAAAACGTACGTACATAGGTCGACTCTCGGCCTAAAACGGCCAAGCGGCTGTCAGCTGAAAGATTTCTTTACTCACTCTTATCTTTTGGTCAATGTGCTTTGCTCTTTGTCTTACGTGGATGTGTTTGGCTTCAAACCTACTATGAAACAGTCCTCATATAAAAGTACTTATGATTTCTCCTCTATTAACCAAATTAACAACTTCCACATTAAAAATCTAAATAATAAGTATAAAAACTGTTTAATCAAAGAAATATCACCTTTAAGAGCAAAAGTTCAGGTTTTGTTAGTAGTTTATGAAAAGAAAGCGATTTTTTTTCTTTTGGCACAAGTTTTGATCATACTCCTTGGATATTTAAACCACAATAAAGTTAACTAAAACATAGACACGAGTTATGTTAAATTTTACGTGAAAAAAGTCACGGGTAGGCACTAGTTATAATAATTTATATTTTCATACAGAAAATAGCATGCACATAGTCAGATTATTGATTAATTATCTAAGTGAATACAAAATAAGTTTGGCATAACTATGTTAACATGCACAGCTAATCCGACTCAACAGATGCTTTTACTTGAACATAACGATTAATGATGCACAATCTTCAGTTCACACTTCTTATATATATGGTACCATTAAACACAAACTAATTTAAAACTTTTGTTGTTACAGAATTATGTTTGCATGCTACAAACATACAATAATGAGTTTTCATGAAATAACAATCAAAAAACCAACTGACGATAATAAAATCGAGTGAAATTTTCAAAAAGTCGATTGTTGATTTTGGTTTCATAACAAACAAAATTTTGAAGAAATGATTTTTCTTATTATAAAAAAGTAAAAACAATATTTTCGTGTTAAACTAATTTCTTTTAACAAACCAAAAAAGAAAAAGTGTGGACTTGAACGAAAGTAATGGCGCTAAGTTCATAATGTCAAATTTCGGGATGAAAATTCAAAATAATCGGGAAATTGGTTGTCAAATCAGGAGAACTACAATAATAACATTTTAAAAAACAGTTTCATAATAATATAATACAACAGTGTATTTTATCTCACCAATACAATACAAGTAAAATTTAAAATTTTTAGGGAGGCTATTAATGTCAAGTTTGGTGAAAAAATTTGAAAATTCAAATGATAAAATATTTCTTAATAGTTATTTTTATAAAACATGACTACATCAGGATATACCTAATCAGAACTATTTTGTCATTCGTACCACTTTTAAAAAAGGAACTAAAGTTTAAACAATTGTCGTTTGAAACGAGGAATTCACGAGATTTGTCGAGTGACATGTCCTACAAAGTAGTTCCAAATATGATATAGTACCTAATCGATTTTCATAAATTTTTGTTTGTTGTTTCCTCTGTCACTTATTAATCAAAGCATAAAAGATTAATGAAAAATCGGAACAATCAGCCTCCGATTAAGGATGAATCAAAGGTCTGGCACTCTGCGTTTCAGGGACCAAGGTCTTCGTCTTGCATTTTCGTAAGATCAAGACTATGCAAGACTACAATAAATTTTGCTCATTTATGTTTAAATCTAAAAAATTTCAAATACAAAAACTTTTGTATTTCAAGAAAAAAATATAGTTGTACAGTATAGGTACTTATGTGTAATATATATTATATTAAAGTTGCTTCAAATAGTTGAACTCATCCACTGGAAGTAATAATGGTAATAATTTTTCGTTTAGCTTCACGTATTTGGCCTTGGCTTTATTCGTTTTCAAAGACCAAGACCAATTTTGCTCATCACTAATTTGATATGTGGAGCTTTAAAAGCTACCAACAAAAAGTACTTAAAAGAGACAAAATTCTTCCTTTATTTGACTATCCTCGGTCGACATCTACTGAATATAAGACATTTAAAATAATGGACCAACCAGCATTATTTATATTATGTCGCTGTTATATTGATATTAATACATACCTATACTGTTGATGTTGTATATTGTTTGGAAGTTTGATTTTTTTTTCAAGATAAAAGTCAGTGTAAGTGTCAGAATGCATCGGGTGTCAGACCACTAGGGTCAACATGCCACCATTTCTTTGAAGATCGAAATAGTTTAAACACTAATAAATGGATATAATAATAATCGTTTTCCACTATATTTGCACTAAAATTAAGTTAACTGATCAACTTAAAATCGTCACAGGCTGTTACAAAATTAGAAGTTCTAAGAAATATAAGAATCACTGTTGCGTTTGTCGCAGTATTTTACAATATTGTTTTCCTCAAATAATAAGACACAATAAAAATCAAAAACGAATTGAAGGTATTTGACTTCAAGGCAACTATGTACTGCACCTCACATTGTACAATTGAAAATCAAGATCGCAGTTTAAGATATTTCAGTTACAACCAATAAAATTTCAATCGTTTCAAAAGGCTAAAAGTTTTACTCTCGATTTTCCTTCAGAACTTAAAAGCCTTTTACCTACAAAAGCTCGATTGTTAAAAAGCTTCTGAGCCGCTTTTCTATTGAAAGCAACCGTTCGTTCTTTCAACGATTTATTTGGTGTTAAATTTATCGTCAAACGATAAACCCTGTCTTTCGCTTTTCATGAAAACAAGCCTTTGATCAAGAAAATGCCTTTTGTTTAACTATCCATTAGTTTCTTTTAAACCATTTTTTAAATATTCGATTTTTCTTCACTATTTTCTAGCGTAACGAGTCGATTTGTCCGGTTTTCGATGATTTCGTAAACGTAAGCCAATGTGATTGTGTATATGTGTGTATATAATAGTCAATGTTGTCGATATTGGAATGAAAAAAAATTGATGTTGAAAAACGGAAATTCGGTGTTGGTTTGCGTTAACGATTCTTTGGATGCTTGCAGTGTGGCAGCATTTGAGTGTCGCTCGAGTACTTTTACGTCATCCCCATAAGGCCCTTTTCGTCACAAGGCTCCCTCGTGGAAAAGGCGAGAGCGAGACGCTACTTTATATGTATTAATCCCACTAGATTATAACAGAACGCGTCTATTCTTCGTTGTCTCTCCCGGTCTCTCTGTTTCACTCCAGCATCCCATTTTCGTTCCCAGTTTCTTGCTTGGCCTTATCATGTCTTGTTTTCTGTTTCTTCGTTTCGGTATGTGTATGAATGTGTGTGTAATATATATCTATGTACATATAATGTGCTTATGTAATTGAGAATGTTGATAATGTGAGTATTTTACGTCTTGTGTAATTTGTTATGTTAACAATTTGCCGCAGTGTAGGTACACTTAATGACAAAAGAGGCTGAGTCTTACGAGGAAAAAAAATCTCTTCTTAATTAGAAGCTGTAAGAAACTTTGCTGAAATCTCTTTAAGATTCGGAAAAAAGATAAATATCTATTAAAAATCTAGATATATAAAAATCTATTTTAGACAAGCGTCAAGATATCAATTATCATTACAAAAAATTCAATTTTTAGTTTTGAATAAGTAAATTTTCTCATTAAAAGTAGTTACTCGAGATAAGTACGTTAAATAAATGTCATTAGGGATGCATCCAATCAAGTCAGTGAACATTTTTTGAAGTAACATACAAAAAAATATAAGTAACATTAGAACAATAAATATATAAGCTTTAATAGATGGACTATGCAAAATAAGTTTTCCTTGCCTTTATATAGCACTGTACCATATCAATTTACACTGTCTCTGCCCCCACATTTTGAATTTTTATATTGTGCCACAAGTCCTGCAGGAATAATACCAATTCAACTAAGCATAACGACTTTTATGCATCGTTTTATGCTTGCGTTGTCTCTTATCAGAATTCCAATTTGAGAAAATATTTAATTAAGTTTCCACATAAAAACATTCCAGTTTTCCACTTCAAACTCTTCAATTTTCTATTAGTGCTAACCCAGCTCTTTTCAAACCATGCAACTATCATTATTGTGCACATAATGAAATTTTCAACTATTATTACTTAAAAATATTTGGTAAAAAAAAATTTCCAATGAAAAAATGGCCATAAGAATCGATGGTAAAAGTCATCTTATAGTCTCAACATTTTTCTTTCAAATCTACTTCTCTAATCGATCGCTGCAGCATCTTCCATTTTTATCCAGCTTTGGCCCCAATTTATTTTATTGTTGTGCTTTACTGATTGAGCTTTTGGGAATTCCCGGCCATTTATATCTCGTTATTGGTTTGATTGAACGAAATAATTTTCCACATCCGCCTTTTTGTGAACGTAAAAACGTATTCACATGAGTTTTTTTAATATTTTTCGTTTGGCGGAAAAAAGTTTTAATTAACAAACTATTACATGAAAGAAGCGAAAATAAGCAGGTATAATATGGGGATGAAGTATGAGATTAAACGATTTGAAAAATCCCAGGTTTTAATTAGAGCGAGTATTTGTGAGTTTTTTTACATTTCCATGTTGTTTCCAGATTAATATAACTTTTTTTTCGAGTCCCTAACGAGATAAAACAGTTGACGACAAACTAAACACTGATAAATTATTAAATTTTTCACTTTAGTCTATCAACGTTAAGTTTAGTGTTAAATATAATTGAACGCTTAGACTTTTAAACATCTCAAAGACAAATTTGTTTACCGCTAAAGTGGCACTGAATTATTTAGCGAGCCAAGTCCATAATTTTATCGAAGTAAGTTATTGAAAATGTATCTATGTGTCGTGCATTATATAATTTATTTTGCAAATATAACTTTATAACACCACATCATAAACTTTATATTCGATATCTTTCGACATCAATCAGCGAATTATCCCTCGACATTTATCGCTTTATATCTCTCATTTTATCCTGCGATCAATATATCGTTATTCTTTCTCATACCTTTTTTTTGTTTTGCTCGCGGTTCACTAACGACTTTATTACTTACCGCACAAGTGAAATATAAATCATAATAGGGAGATCTATCAAGAGATTATTGGCTCAATCTGTTAAGTCCCGTTCGTTAATAATTCAATTAGATATTTCTCTAAAAATAAAATGAAGAGTAAAAATAACTCCACTTAACACAATGTATTTGAAAACATAAATATTTCTATGATATTCATTAGTTTTGTAAAACACTTAAAATATATGTAAGTAAAGTCGACTTCTAACTAAAACTTTTCAAAGTAAAACACAAGAAATAGTTGTTATAAAAATTTTTAATTTCTCCTGAAAGTTTATCTTTCTATTGCCATTGATGTATACATGAATGTATTATGGGGAAACTTTGATAAACAAGTAAACCTAGGTTTACCCAAGTAGTAACTAGTACACTCTATAATACCCAGAAAATAAGGATAAAGTTCGAAGTATATTTTATTTGTACACGTTACGGGCATTAGATAAATCGTGTTTTATCCGCTTTCGTGTGCTTAAATTTTGGTTTATTATACAGTTAGAGCGAAAATTCAAGACGTTGATCGAAAAAGTGGTGATTCTAAAATATACTTAAGGCAGTTATCATGAATATCGCTGACAATTTTTTAAGGCTATCAAACATGAGAGGGACCATCAAAAAAATGTTTCCCAAAAACATCTTTTCTGTCTGTAATCAAAGACTTGTAGATTTGGAAAGTATATCACCGAAAAGAAAAAGTTCATGATAATTTATAAACTAATAATCACTTTTATGAGGTAAACATTTTAAACGATGCAACTATAAAACTAAATGCATAACCAATAAATGTGAGTCTATTGGAAGTATTTGCAACTAAAAATTCTACATCCTGTCTTGTCTTGGTATACTTAGTATCTTCTATTTTACTCTTCAGCAGATTACAGAGTTCTTATTTGTATTTGTAAAATATGTTTTTTAGCTTAATATGTTTTACAAATATTTAAGACCTTATCATTATTAGTACACCCATGCACCCAAGTTTAACCAAGTAAAAGTAGTTATGTGCGGTTTATCTGAATAAAACCCGAAACTTGTACAATTTCAAATATATTTGAAATTTTATCATGTTTCTTTTTAAACGTTTACCTGGTTTACCTTACTTTGGTTGTCACGTAAACACTTATGTATCAACGGTTGCATACGCTAGTACAATTTATACTTATTTATACTATTTTAATAAACCAATGCAAGTTTCTATAATATAATAACTGTAATAAATCAATTTCAATGTTGCAATTCTAAATCTTCATTTTTTTAAAAGTTGTTATTACTTAATCTGAAATTTAATTTTTTTTTTAGACATAAATTGTTTTATTTAAGTTTTAAGTATACCTATGTATTTATATTTAGGGTCTTAAACTACGATAAATGTCTTTGACGATGGGACGTCATATGTTTGTGTTCTGTAAGCAGTCCAATGTTTAAACGTGTAATATATAGGATGGGCCATTTAAAAATCGAATAATCAGATGCAAACTAGCCGCCTCGGAGCTGGGATTTGTCTTCGTTGGACTATTTTTTAGTTAGGTAAAGGATAAATAATGATATAATATGATCATTTTTCCAATAAAAAAATCATTTTGAAAAAAGATTGATTATTTTTTAAACATGTTTTACCTATTTTGCGCGGTGCGCCAATTATGTTCGTGTATAAGCAACTTCTACTACTATTAATGTGACATAGTTTGCCTATAAGAACTGTTGTAAAACCATGAAACATGATTTATATTTTTGGTTTCATGAACAAAAAGTTTTATAGAAAATTCGAAATCCAAATTTTAAATAGCCCACCCTTTAATACGCATAAAATCATAATTATCTGATCAATCAGTCTTATATGCTGTCAGTCTTATAGGAGTTAATATAAAAAAAAAAATAACCAAGATTCATCCTATAAAATCTACCCACATAAAACAAAATTAATGAGCGACCAAACTTCAGAAAAAGCCTGTCAACGTCAAACACAACAAATATTTGTCGATAAAAATTGGTTTTTAAAAGCTCAATTTCGTAGAATAACCAAGTTTCCAGTTTCCTCAATGTGTCATATATTATAATATATTAGTTTTTCTGAAAGCTTTATGGTTTCTTCTTTTGTAACTACTACTATCTATGTACCATATACAATACCTATGTTTGTGATCTTGGTTGCACATACAACTATAATTTATACTAGCTTATGGCTGAATGACGTACTGAAAGTGCATTTTGTAACTTTACATTTTCTTCTTAATTTCACATACAGACTGCTTCGTTAAATGTTTATGTTTTTTTTTGCAGAAAATGCATCTAACATCTTTGCATCTTTTTTTAGGAATCTCAAAGCTTAAACTTCATTTCAACTGATTTAAACTTAATTATTATTACCAAAGCATTTAATTCTTTTTGAAAAAGTAATAAAAATCAATATTCATCTTTGAATTCTATTAACTATTTTGTTTAAATAGAAACAGCGTGAGTTTTTTTTCCATTCTATTTTAGAATTATCGCAAGAAATACGTATGCATACATATAGGTATAAAATCATCTCGAAATAGCATGAAATAAAATCAACGTTAATTTATTGTTACCTCGTCACTCTCAATGGGGAAGACAAAAAGAATTTACTTTTCCCCATACATATTTTATAGCGCTCCAAATACAATTAGTTGTCTCATTGAATTTCGCGATATGAAACGCTCGAAGGCATTAAATAAAACGGAGAAAATATAAATATAAATGAAATTTGCTTGACTTGCTGTTGGATTTATGTAATATAGTATACGTTTTAGAATCAATAAATATTATATATGTGATATGAAATGTTTGTGGCGTGTTGAAGAAAACTCGTATTAAAATACAAAACTGATTGCTTTTAGAGATGGAAAAATTATTTTTTCCACAATCGAAAACTAAATCTCTCAAAATATGGTTGTATAAAAAGTAAAAGTTTTGAAATTTTGATTTTTTCGTTTCAGGTCTGAAAACTATTATCAACGCATTGTTGCATTCGTTCAAACAACTTGCAGAAGTAATGACGTTGACAATTTTTTGCTTGATGGTGTTCGCCCTTTTCGCGTTACAAGTTTACATGGGTGAACTACGTAATAAATGCGTGCTCCAAATGGACAAATCAAATGAGTCAATACAATGGAAAAGGTAAAATTTTTCTCCCGGAAAAAAATGTTTTCTTGTAATTTTATAGCTATGTGTCCCATGTTGAAAATATGTGGGACATTTAATTAAAATAAATTGAAAGTAAACACACCCTGGATGACCCTTTTGTATACATTTACCTTAATTACTTACATGGATGGAAGAGTAAAACATTTTCACCATCTTTTCAGTTGGATCAACGACCATGAAAATTGGCTCTGGGACGATGATGTCGATCCGGTTATCTGCGGGAATGTGACGGGATCGCGACACTGTCCCAAAAACTACACGTGTATTAACGTAGGACCAAATCCGAATCACGGTTACACGAGTTTCGATAATTTTCTTTGGTCAATGCTAACCACGTTTCAACTAATTACCTTAGATTACTGGGAAAACGTGTACAATATGGTAATGAGAAAAAAAACTATCTTCCAAAGAAATTCTCTCTTACCACTTTTCATTGTAGATATTGTCGTCTTGTGGTCCAATTAGCGTAACATTCTTTACAGTCGTTGTATTTTTTGGTTCATTTTATCTAATCAACTTAATGTTGGCTGTGGTAGCATTAAGTTACGAGGAAGAAGCTGAAATTACTTTAGAGGTAAGTGACGATTAAAAAGTTATTTAATTTGGAAACCTACTGTTTTTTTTTTGTTCAAGGAGCGAAAAAAAGACCTAACGGATCATCGTGAAGATTCGACGTTCAGTTTTGATCCAACAACGATCCACGTGAAAAAATTGCCAAAGATGAAAAAGAAGCGGATCGATTCTCGCAAAGGTGTCCTTCTGGCTAGTTATTCGCGGAAACGGACACGTCGAAGAAAACGCACCCAAGCGCATCCAAACAACGAAAGCGCCAGTCCACCACAACAGTTTAAGACCACTTTATCGGCGGCATCCAGTTTAAGTCCTCGAAATAGCGACACCTCGTTACGACCTCCAGAAGTGGTAGGTTTTCCACAAGAATCGCCACAATATCTCGAAACTTGAAAAGCCCAAACTCCCCCTATTAGAAAAACAAACTAATGTAGCTTATATGATCCACAAAAAAAATTGGTTACTACCGTAAAGTCGGTTTACGGACGATAGTTTTATGTGATAACGTCATAAAGAATACCTAATTGATGAAAAATTGCGTACTCTTATTAATTGAATCATTATCACTGAATTATCATTATTTTGTATAATATAAAGAACGAGTTAATTGAAAAGTAACAATTTTTTCAAAATTAAATCAAACTGGAAATTATGAAGTAAATCAATTAAATCTTATTAAGTAAATTGTAAAAGAAAAACACAAAACAACACTAACATCGTCGCTCTCTATCACTTGTATTGCGTTCTCGCTTGCACGCATAGGCTCAAACGGAACGTGACACTTTTTCATGCAGGCTACCCAGTGTTCATCAATTTATAAGGCGTTATCACGTCAATACTAACAAGTTTAGGTAATTGAGGAGCTGAAAGTCAGAGTGGACCAGCCCACAAAAAATGAAAAACGTTTTTTTTTAATATTTTAGTAGAATTCTGCGTTATCTATTGATTAAAGTTAGAAATTACAAACATGTTCTCGATATATCATAAATATAATAAAAATTTTAAAAAATATAAAATGTAAGCCTTCACTACAAACAGTTAAAATGTCAATTTTGAAAAGCGTATTTCTCGATTACAACTGGTTCGGCTGTCTCGATTACTCAGGTTCTCAGCTCCTCAATTGTTATGTTGATATTAAGTAAGTAATAAAATTAAGAGAAAAAGGAGAACGTAGTTTCCATTGTAGCAATTTTAGGGAGCCTTCAGACTAAAGGAGCCCTAAGTAAGCCAAAATTTTAATGTTGTAACATTAATGTTAATGTTGCGTAAAATGTTATTCACAATCTCACTCAAACTCTCAGACATCGTTCACATTGAAGTGATATATCGCAAGAAATATATCGCATCGACATATCGTTTCGAAAATTCATGATACTAGATGATATATCGGCAGTACTGGATTTAGACTTGATAAGGCTCTTACCTATTTGAAATATGGGGGGCCCTTTATTAGTTCCGAAAATATACGCTAATGGGGTAGTTTTGTGAAAAAAGTAAAAGTACTATAATTGGTTTACCTATTTGGTTGGGATTCAGACGTTAAGTTGCATTAGTTTTTCCCTCTGCTTTTATAATTCCCATTTTATTTTACTTTTATAGGTGCCCAGAATTGAAATGTCTCCGATTACTGTTACGTTAAATCCGAAGGAGATTCGAGTGATCAAATGTAATGGATTGGAGACAACCTGCATCGCTAAGAAACATAGCACATATACGATTCCTCCTGATTATCTTTCACATATAGTCGTAATTGGTAACCTGAATATTAAAGATGTTAGCTGTTTTAAGCTAAGACTTTGTTGCGTGCTTTTAGACGACTTACCTGATCGAAACTGTTCGAGCTGCTCACACTGTTGTATCGACTATGCCGGATGGCTGCAGTTCCAAAACAGTTTGGACAAAATCGTCCGCGATCCACTGTTTGAGTTGGCAATCACACTTTGTATCGTCTTAAACACTATTGTGCTGGCACTGGAACACCACGGCATGAGTGAGTCGATTCGCCAAGCGCTTGATATTGGTAATAAGGTAATCGTCCGAGTCACCCCCACATTCACACACGAGACCAGTGAATTTAAAACAAAATAATTTTACGAACGATTTGCTTTGATGATGCTAATTTTCATGGTGTTTTTAGGTGTTCACGTCTATATTCACTTTTGAGTGTATTCTTAAACTAATGGCCTTAAGTAAAGAGTTTTTCAATTGTGGTTGGAATATTTTTGATTTGATTATTGTCTCTGCCAGTCTTCTTGATTTAATTTTTGAACTAGTTGATGGACTTTCTGTTCTTCGTGGTTTACGATTGGTTAGTCTTTTTTATCATTCTCTCTTTGTTCTAATATCTTAAAATTTTTCTATTGCATTTTGCAAAGACAAATTTAAACATTTTCTCTCTGTTGAGCATATTTTAGTTTTGTTATTCACGTTTTTCTTCTTTCAATTTCGATTGTCAAGATTTGCACTTTCCAGTTGGGAAAAACAATGTTTGTCTTTTCATCTTGTCAACTGTAGCATTTACATTTTTTTTAAATTTAACGTTTAGCTTGATACAATTAGCTCCTCATTACGATTGTTAGATGATCAAATAACCGTTTTGATGGGTTAGTTATTATTACTTAAAATTTATTAATAGTCAACCTTTGTTTTGATTGTTTTATTGATTCATTTTCTAATTTTCCAGTTACGGGTATTGAAATTGGCTCAGTCATGGACCACAATGAAGGTTCTCCTCAGTATAATTATTTCGACAATCGGAGCGTTGGGAAATTTAACGTTTGTTTTGGTTATTGTGATTTATATTTTCGCTGTGATTGGCATGCAGCTGTTTTCGAAAGATTACACGGCCGATAAGTTCTCACCGGATCCGGTTCCGAGGTTTGTTTTTTGTATAAGTTACCTTAAGTAACTTGCGTTTGTTGAAACTAATTATTGATGTGATTGCATATTTTAGATGGAATTTCAACGACTTTTTTCATTCTTTTATGATGATTTTTCGAATTTTGTGCGGAGAATGGATCGAACCGTTGTGGGACTGTATGCGAGCGGAACGTGATGAGGTACCAACACAAAATAGTACTACAGAATATAGAACTATGCAGATGGTCCACTTATAATCGATAGCTTTGATCTCGATGGTCTTCGCAAAGGGCATAGCCGGGTTTACATGGCCAATCTACCCCCACGGCTATTTCGATTTGCAGTTGGGGGATCGATTTGACATCAAACAAAAATAATTAACTCACATTTTTAGTGCCCTATCTCAAACGGTTTTCGAGATTTTCAAAAAAACCTAATTTTTCAAGTTTATTTTTTTTTTCAATAGTAAAATTGAATATAAATGAATGGTGATTTTTTCCAATTTCTAGGACTAAAATAGATGTTATGACCCTATCATAATAAATCTCTAGTCGCATATGAGTTTTAAAGTGTAGTTTTTTTTAACAATATTAATAAAACACATAAGAAGAAAATTAATACAATTATAAGCAATGATGGTTATATTATCACTTCTTAAAGTAACTCCAATTCAGTAACGGCTATAGAGTAAGAAATAGGTTCTGAAAGTGCCGGCCGATAGTGTTAGCGGTTATCATCTAAGATAGTGCTGATGTTGAAGATATATATAGTTTTTATTTATTTTTTTTCATAATGTTCCACCAAATCAAAAATTATGAAAAAATTCATTAGTGTATATGAATATAAAAGACATTTTCTAAGAAAGTTTGGTGAGTGAGACTACTTTTAAATAACATGGATAAAAACAAATATATTAATTTAATTTTTCCTCTGGAAAATCGGCTTTTCTTTTGAGATTTATTATGATAGGATCATAACATCTCTTTTAGTCCTAGAAATTGGAAAAAATCTCCATTCATTTATATTCAATTTTACTATTGAAAAAAAATTAAATCGAAAAATGAGGTTTTTTGAAAATTCCGTAGACCGTTTGAGATATATATATTGCAGCGCTATAGACCTTGTAGGCCTTTGGCTTCTATTTCCTTGACGAGTACTTTCCATTTCTTCCTGTCCTTTGTCATTTCTCTCCAGCTGCTTCCTACTAGTTCCTCCACGTCAGCTTTCACGGCTTCAAACCACTTTTTCCTAGGTCGTCCTCTCCTTCTTTTCCCACCTCCACCCTCCGGCAGTACACTTTTTGCCAATCTTTTTTCTGGCAGCCGCATTACATGTGCCAGCCATCTAATTCGTTGTGCTCTTATTTTTTTGGTTATTTTGGGCCTATTGTATAACTCCATCACCTCTCTGTTTGTTCGCCTGCGCCACAACTCCTCTGTTATTTTCACCCCTCCAAAAATCCTTTGCAACACCTTTCTTTCCCATATCTCCAGTTTGGCTTCATCTTCTTTTCTCACA
Organism: Sisyra nigra; assembly: GCA_958496155.1. Classification (NCBI taxonomy): domain Eukaryota; kingdom Metazoa; phylum Arthropoda; class Insecta; order Neuroptera; family Sisyridae; genus Sisyra; species Sisyra nigra. The sequence goes on from OY292315.1 coordinate 27,127,868, forward strand.
GTCCAGGTCTCACACGCATACAGGACTGTTGGTCTTATAACGATCTCGTATAGCCTTATTTTTGCCGCTCTTGATAAATTTTTTGACTCCAGTACTGTTGCAAGTACCCCCACTGCTCCGCTTGCCTTCAGAATCCTCTTCTCTATCTCCTCGTCTTTGCTTCCTCTATTTGTGACCACCACTCCCAGATACTCGAATTTGTTCACTTTCTCGACCTTGTATACTTTTCCTTCTGCTCGGAACTCCACGGACTCATTCTCCTTTGCCACATCCACTCCCATTTCCATATACTTTGTTTTTTTTTCGTTTATACGTAAGCCGTACTTTTGCGCTTCCATCTCGAATCCGTTTGAGATAGTACGCTAAAAATTTTGGTGAATTATTTTTGTTTGATGTCAAATAGATCCCTTAACTGAAAATCGTAAAAGCCGTTGGGGCAGATTTGTCATGTAAACCCGGCTATACCCTTTGGCGCAATTGTTAATAAGTCTTTTTCCGCTGCAATACAGAAATGAGCCGAAGTATTACTTCCCAATAATAGAGATACCTTTAATGTTAACTTAAGAAGAGCTTATAATTTGAAAAAAAAAATTATGTGGAAAGCTTTGAAGCCTATTTTGAAGAAAAATATTAATGGTTTCACTATTTTTTTTTAAACTTTAGGGTGCAGAAACATGTTTTTTTATCTTCCTTCCCGCTCTGGTAATGGGAAACTTTATGGTACTAAACTTGTTCTTGGCCTTGTTGCTCAACAGTTTTAACTCCGAAGAACTAAAAGCAAAAAAAAGCGTAAGACAAACGCCCCTCCAAAAAAACCATAAAAACCTAATAAATTTTAAAAAACATTTCTAGGAAGTTGGCGAGGATTCGAAACTGGCTCGAAGCTTCGATCGAATTCGTTCGATTATCCGCAAGAAAAAATACGGCCAGGAAAAATCAGAGAACGAAACAAATACGCGATTAGAAAAAATAGTCAGAGAAGTAATGCGACAACAAGGAAAAGATAAAAGACTTTCCGAGACTTGCGTTGGATTTTCCAAAGAACATATTTACAATAAAAGTTACCAGGAAGCCCTAAATCGACCTATCAGTGGCAGTGATTTTAACTATGAAAACAAGGCACAGGAACTACAAAAAAGCTGTCTGGCAACTCTTAAAACTGATCGACCCGGAGGTAAAGATGATGAAGTCAAATGTTACAGTTTGGAAAGAAGACCTGAATCGATAGCCGAAGAAAATGACGAGAAACGTTATGCTCAGCAAATTTTTAGAGGTTCACCTCCAGGAAGAGAAAGCAAAGGTATGATGAAGTTCTTTAATTCATACGTTATAAAATTAAATTTAACTGTTTGTTTTTCAGATAAAATCAGATTTGAAGAGCATGAAATGAAGTCGTTACAAGAACCAAAGACAGATGAGGGAAATGAACAGATCCCCGAAAAAGAAGAAACTACTGTCAAAGGAGATAAAGACAATCCAAAAAAGGCGCTTCCATGGCATGCACTCGTCTCCTACGTGGATGAACTAACCGAGGGTGGACGAAGAAATTCAAAAGGCCAATACGTTGATGGAATAGGGAAATTTTCTCTTGCCTTTGGAAAGAATAAGGCACCCAAAGTTCCAGTCGATTGCTTTCCACGGAAATGTTATGAAAAGTATTGTTTTTGTTCCTTTTAGAGCTTTTCTACTTTTTTAGTTTTTTGGATTTTTAGATGTCCTTGTTGGAATCAAATCATGGCCACAAAATCAGGTCGAGATTGGATGAAAATCCGTACGTCGATCCTCCAAGTTGTTGATACCTCAGCGTTTGAGTGGTTTGTACTAATTTTAATCTTCGCCTCCAGCATCACACTATGTTTCGAAGATATTTATCTCGACGAAAATCCTGATTTGAAGAAAGTTCTTTACTGGACCAACTTGGGATTTTGTGTGATTTTTACGTTAGAGATGATTCTTAAATGGATAGCACTGGGATTTTCCAAATATTTTAGTAGTTTTTGGACGATTTTAGATTTTGTCATCGTCTTTGTAAGTTATTAAATTTTTTTTATGAAAACTTTGGTAATTTTTAATTGTTTTAGGTTTCTGTGTTTAGTTTGTTAATTGAAGAGAACGAAAACTTGAAGGTTTTACGCTCATTGCGGACGCTTCGAGCCCTGCGACCGCTCAGAGCGATTTCCCGATGGCAAGGAATGCGAATCGTAGTCAATGCTTTGATGTACGCGATTCCCAGTATTTTCAACGTTTTGTTGGTTTGCCTCGTTTTTTGGCTGATTTTTTCCATCATGGGAGTCCAGTTTTTTGGAGGGAAGTTTTTCAAATGTGTCAATTACAATGGGGATCTTCTACCGATTTCAGTATGGTTTAATAGTTGAGGTTTTTTTTATGGATTTAACGTGGTTGGTTTTAGGAGGTAAACGATATGTGGGAGTGCATCGAAAAGAACTACTCGTGGGTGAACTCGAAAATCACCTTCGATCACGTGGGAATCGCATACTTGGCATTATTTCAAGTTGTAAGTCTAAAGTATTTAAGATATCTAGAAGAAATAAAGACTTTTCGAATAATTCTAAAAACTATTCAAAAATTAATCAAAGCAAGTTTAAAGTAGCATTTTCAGAGTTTTAAAATGTCCCAACTAAAATATAAATTAGTATAAGCAATAATGCGCTTTGTTATACATTGATGGTTAACATTTTTCAGGCAACATTTGAGGGTTGGATGGAAGTGATGGCTGACGCAGTCGACGCACGAGGTGTAAATCTTCAGCCGCAACGAGAGGCCAATTTACCCGCATACATTTACTTCGTAATTTTCATCGTTTGCGGCTCGTTTTTCACCCTGAACCTTTTCATCGGAGTAATAATTGATAACTTCAACATGCTCAAGAAAAAAGTAAGTGATCAAACTATCGAACCAATTGAGAAACACTAAATATTGCTTTTTAGTATGAAGGTGGCGTTCTTGAAATGTTTCTCACCGAAAGCCAAAAACATTATTACACCGCAATGAAGAAACTTGGTCGAAAGAAACCTCAAAAGGTCATTAAGCGTCCACTGAACCAATGTTTAGCTATGTTTTATGACCTGTCTAACTCGCGACGATTTGAAATCGCGATTTTCGTTTTGATATTCCTCAACATGCTCACAATGGGCATCGAACATTACAACCAACCACATGCGGTTCTGTTCATTTTAGAAGTTAGCAACGCTTTTTTTACAACAGTCTTCGGACTAGGTAATACAAAATGTTTTAACAAAAATGTTTGAAGTTTACTACCCTATTTAAAAATTACTTTGAAAAGTGGAGTTTACCTAGTTTTCTACTAAATATATTCCAACAAAGTCGTTCTTCAGAAGTAAACTCCAATCGTATATCAGAGCTGACATACAACAATTTCTTTCCTCTTGTATTTTCCAGAGGCGATCGTTAAGATTATCGGTCTTCGATATCATTACTTCACCGTTCCCTGGAACATGTTCGACTTTTTGTTAGTTCTCGCATCGATTTTAGGCATTTTAATGGAAGATGTTATGATAGATTTGCCCGTTTCGCCAACCCTACTTCGAGTTGTCCGAGTGTTTCGAATCGGACGAATATTACGCTTAATTAAAGTAAAGTATACCTAAAACGTTATCATAACGAAAACAATAAACATTTCTTTTCATTACAGGCTGCAAAAGGGATAAGAAAATTGCTATTTGCTTTAGTAGTGTCACTTCCAGCTTTGTTTAATATAGGAGCTCTTTTGGCTCTGATAACGTTTATCTATGCGATTATTGGAATGTCTGTGTTTGGTCATGTGAAGCAGCAAGGTGCTCTGGATGATATGGTTAATTTTGAAACGTTTGGTAGAAGTATGCAACTTCTTTTTCGGTGAGTAATCATTAATTTATCAATCTATTAGGGCATATATTAATTTTTGGGAATTTAGGTTGATGACTTCAGCCGGATGGAACGACGTCTTGGAATCCTTAATGATCCAACCGCCTGATTGCGATCCGTTCTACAAAAACCAAACAAACGGCAATTGTGGTTATCCCCTGTTATCAATTACGTATTTCACTAGTTTTATTATAATAAGCTACATGATAGTCATTAACATGTATATTGCGATCATCTTGGAGAACTTCAACCAAGCTCATCAAGAAGAAGAGATTGGAATTGTCGAAGATGACCTCGAAATGTTTTATATTAGATGGTCAAAGTACGAAGCTACCTCTTTGAAATTTTTTAATTTTTTTTCTGATTTTTTTAATTTTTTATAGATATGACCCTCATGCAACGCAGTTTATAAGTTTTTCTCAATTATCCGATTTTATCGCTTCTCTCGATCCGCCGTTGGGTATTTCAAAGCCCAACACTGTGGCGTTGGTGAGCTTTAATCTACCGATCGCAAAAGGCAATAAGATTCACTGTTTGGATATTCTACATGCCTTGGTTAAACACGTTTTGGGTCATGTGGAAGAAACTGATACGTTTCGTCAGGTAAAATCATAAATTTTCAATAATAATCGATTGTATTTTGCAAGATGCTTTTTTTTATTTATAGTTGCAAGACCAAATGGACATCAAGTTTAAGAAGCAGTTTCCAACGAGAAAAGAACTGGAGATTGTTTCGTCAACCCGCATTTGGAAACGAGAAGACCGAGCTGTTCGAATTATCCAAAGTACTTTTAGAAATTATCTAAAGTAAGTTGATTATTAAAAGTATCTAACATAGATAAGTGTCTATATTTTCTGAAACTATGTAAATTTTAAATTATCATACATTTGAATACAGTCTTTGCTGCTATTTTTAAAAAGTTATTTAAGTTTTGACCATTAAAAACATTTGTTTATTTTTTAAATATTAGCTGATGGTACCTGCTCGCTTTATTAAGCGTGCTTAAATTAAAATAATAAATTGATAGAAACCTTCCTACAAATTAAAAAAAAAATATATTCTTGATAAGATGTACCTAAGTCAGTAGTAGTGTGTTGTTAAAAAGATTTTTTTGAAATTTCTAACCCCAGCTCAGGGAACGCCACAAAATAAATTACTTCAAAAAATATTTTAAACAAAATGATAAGAAAAACTCTAAATTGGTTACAATCATAGAACAATACTTATTAGTCATTATTAATCAAAACATAACAGTGTATTATTGTTTGCTAATACTTCATCAAAGTTGCAACATATTGAGCCAACATAATTGACAACTTTTGTCAACCTTTTTAACTAACCAATCAAAAAAAGCACCAAAAATTTGATATCAAGGAAAATGAAATACTTGAGTGACTCCCTAAAGTATCCCTTGTATCGATATGAAATTGTAAGAGAAAATTTCTGAATCGGAAAAAACTTTTTGTGAAAAATTTTAATTGCGTCTAAACCCTAAAGAAATAATTATTATTATTGATTTTACTTTTTTTTTAATTTAAAATTAGAATTTTGTATAATTTGCTTTTAAAGCATTTATTAAACGTGATTGGGATAGGGTTATGCGTGGGGGAAGTAGAGGAGAAATTTGGGATTGGATATAGGGTAGGGTTAGGAAGGATTTGGGATTAGTAGGATAAGGTCTGTTGATGTGTAGATGTGATCTTCAGTCAATCACTGATGCTCATCAGTTACGGAGGGCTGTCCTAATAAACTTCACTATAGGTCGTCGGGCCATGTTCGTTTCAGCCTTCTGTTGGTAAGCAGATCGGATAGTAGGTTCGTTATCAGGACATTTGGATGGTTGTCACACCGGTCCCTGTAACTCCGAGACCTTTCCGCGATTACTTCCTGTAGGAATGGCACTTGTAGGTCTTCATGCATGGTTTGGTTCGACACGTATCATGGCGTTTCCACCAGTATCCTGAGTGTTTTAGACTGGATTGTCTGGATCATTTTAATGTTGGATGCTTTAGCGCACCCCCACAATTCTATTCCGTACAGCCAGATTAGTTTTATTATGTGCGTATAGATCTTTAGTTTTGACTCCAATGACAATACAGATCCTTTACTCAGGAGCCACCACATTCTTTTAATTTTTGCGTTTATTTGCTTTCGTTGGTCAATGATGTGAGGTCTCCATGTCTAGCGTTTATCCAGTAGATATCATTCCCAAGTAATTGATTTTACTGCCAAATTTTTTTTAATATGAATTTAACAAAATATTTCGATGAAAAATTTTTTGTTTTCGACAACTTTAAATTGAACTTTTTTAGTTTTATTCCTGTTCTTGATGATAAGGTAAATTACTAAACTGTTCTTACATTTTTTCAGAAGAAGACGGGATCGAGATAAAGAAGTAGATCAAGAGGACGAGATGACACAAACGTCGTCGCCGGGTGCAGGATGGCATGGTCGTCTTTCTGCCTTTCTGCATGTGCACCGTGGCAGCAGGGCATCTTCACGGAAGTCTTCTCGGGCATCGGACGCGTCTGACCTGAGCGAATTAGGAGGTGCATGGCTCAATTTACCCCTGTTACTTTTATCAAGTGCAGCTGTAACGAATGCAGCCGAAAACCTAAGTGGAAGTCGCAGGGAGTCGATGGATATCAATATAACAGTGAGCCAGGCGTCGCCAGACACACAGTTTCCGGCAGCAATACGAACGCCCCGACGTCGAAGCATCTACAACTTCCCGTTCTTCCCGCGACATTCAAGCGCCTCGGAACGGAGCGACGAAGCCAAAATTTCTGGCAAATTGATGAAAACTAGTGGCACAATGCTATCGTTACATCCGACGTCCGACGAGGTGCGTCCAAAACGTGGCAGCTTACACGCGCATCCACCACTGTTACGGACATCTTCAGGCGGCATTCGTTTCACGGAAAAAACAGCCGCACAAATCAACCCCGAGGCTCAATTAGGCAAGGACGTGAGCATCCTCGTCACGGAACCATCGCCTGAGGCTCCCGTCACCAACATCTCGCCGCAATCCAACAACGAAGTCACCAAAATCGTTCACGTGTTAGTTCATAGAGAAAGCGAGGAAAGCAATATTGAAGAAAGTAGCTGATGCAATTTGATTTTCTTAAAGATACAAATAAAAATATGGCAATAACGTAACATACAATAAGTAATAATTTTTCATATAGTTTAAAAAAAATCCCACACAAAAACTTAATAAAAGCGATTCATAAATCATATCTCGTAGCAGTAAATATTTTAAATAGAGAAAAAATAATGAATTTGTTGAAAAAATATTAGATTTGGACTTTAAAACAAATGTGTGATTTATAATTAAAAAATTGCTTCTTTCAACCAAATCTTCTAGTTTCTTAACAAAAAATAATAAAAATTAATTTTAGGAATTGACCAATCACAGCTCTACCTTTTCAATTCTTTCAAGCATATCATTTTATATAATACCTATATATTATATTATATGGAAGATATTTTATTTTCAAAACGAAGAAATCAAGTGAAATATATCAAAACAAGTACAATCAGGTTTGGTAGTATCTACACTATGTACTTAAGCACCAGAAGCACTAAATTGTTTTTTAAAAATCATTAACTTGAAGAAAAGAAAATACATACAATAAAAATATGATAATTTTAAGTTGATTCCTTTTGAAAAGTACAAACTAATGTACACGCAGTGAAATAATATGTAGATAAATATTTTCGTGAAGACAAGATAAGAACGCTGATGTATGAATTTTCCTTCATTTTTCGTAGATCTTAGCTATTGTTATCTCCTAAATTGATTTATATAAGTAGAATAAGATTTCAGGGCTCTTAGCCGTAACTTATTTTTAAGAGATGAAATGTAAAAAATAGAGTAACAAACCTTTGTACTTTAAAACGGTGCGTATTTTCTAAGTTGGCACAAAAAATTAGGCCCTTTGTATGAGATGAAGGGTGTACTATGCATGTGTTTCAGAGTGAGTGAGATATCTATGTGACTATCTTTATATATAAAAATCTTCTGTGATTGTGTTTGTAATTAAATCCTCCAAAACGGCAGAACCGATTTTGATGAAATTTTTTGTGTGTTCAAGTGGATTCGAGAATTTTTAGATTTACAATTAGATAATTTCTTTATTTTTATTCAATAATGATTTTGATTAACAATTACCTAAGTATATACTTTTTAATATTTATTTCCGGTAGGTAGTGATGTTCCAAAGTTTGGAAATTTTTGTATTTAAGACGTGTGTATAGGACAACGTTTGTCGGGCCCGCTAGTATCTTTATAAATTTTAAACTGCTATTGGGGTAAATGAAAATCTTTAAAAATAACTTTAAATATGTAACTAAAAATATATAAAAGTAACAATACTATAGCACTATTTTATACTATAGTATGTAGGTAAAGCATATACTTTATCAGACGTACTACTATGCTATATAATACTATATTTTAATTTATTATACCGGATGAGTTTCAACTTAAGACAAACTTATGTTCAATAAAAATAAGCGATTTAAAAAATATGTTTCAAATAAAATAGCTACCCAGTTTTGAGGGGAAATATAATCCTTTTACTTTCTGATAGTTTTGATGTTAAGTAGATATTTTTTTTTCAAATAGAAACTGACATTTTTGTTAGATAATCGTTTTATACGGAAAACAATTTTAATACATTTCTAATAGTATTTATAATAGTTAAGAGGTCTTTATATATTCTTCTTTAGACCTTTAACAATTGCTTAAAATTTTAAATAACGTGACTTTTATCTAATTTATTGAAACAAACAACCTCAAAACGGCAACTTAAAGAAAACTTATATTTGTAATACCATAAAGTAATTTAAAACAGCGTTGAATATTATCTTCTGTTATAAATATCCTAAAAATGTTTTAAAATAAAACAGAACTGAATGACTCGTAATTGAAAACATGTACAGTTTAAAAATGTGAGTGTCTGTTTTAAAAACCAAGTTAACATTTAAGTTGCCTAAAGAATGACCTTAAAACTATCAACAAGTTTAAGCATTTTTTTTCACCCCTAATACGGGACAACTCTTAGTTGAAAAAGTTTTAAATCGTTTAGTTTTTTGGATATTAACTTGTCCCAAGTTAAAAATGTATCTGAAACATATAATTTAATATAGTATACTATATCGTATATAGTATAGTTAGTATAGTACATTCTACACATACTATAGTACAGTATAGTGTTAAAGTATTGTTACTTTTTAAATTTTTATTATTATTTAAACTTTTCTATCATGTATATTATATTGCATAGTACTTATATATTTCATACACGTAAGTATAGTTTAGTATTAAAGTTCAAAGTAAATATAGTACATAGTACATATAGTACATATAGTACATATAGTACACATAGATACACTACTATTTTTCACATTTTGTTCTTTAGAAAATATGTTACGTCTAAGAACTCTGAGATCTTGACCTAACATCTTGATTTCTGTAAATTATTTTTTTTATATATAAGAAAGATGTTTATAAACTTGTTATATTTCCTCTGTTGATTCATAGATCTCTTTACTTCTGTTATCACTTAAATTTTTATTAGCCTACAAAAGGTTTACTGTTAATTTTCTGGCCGCATTGAACAATCAAATCAACAAAGTTTTATCCACGTTACAGAATTTATTACCAAATAGATTATCTAATATTTTAAATGAAGCCAGAAAGCATAGTTTGAAGTTGTATTTAACCGAGCAAATAAAAAAAAATGTTCCCATTAATTTTGACAATAATAATAGAGTGTTTATTACCGAATAAAAATTTTACTTTGTTAAAAACATTGGCGTTAAATCACAACTCAAATAAACGGTTTTAATACCAGATCAGGCACTTATCAGTACCAATAGTTGCTTGTTCTGGTTTTTAATTGTTCAATCGCAAGACCAAGATTTATTTCAAAAAACGCCAAGAAGCTGAGGTGAATTGAACTCTCGAAATTCAGTGTAATGAAGACAATCAAATCCAAAAAATAGATTTGGGCTAGTCAATTTAGATAGTTAATCAATTCTAAAAAAAAAGTTTTTGCCTATTAAATTATTTACAAGTATATTATATTAATTATAGTTGTTAAAAGTCAATTAGTAAAAAAAAAAACGCGAAATGGAAACAATTATTTAGTGTGGAATTTTCTATTTTATATTTATACCAATTTTATGATTAATACTTTATGTAGATATGGCTTTAAAAATTTTAAATAATTAATAAATAAAATGATAAATAAAACACTGAAAATGATCGAAACGAGTGATCGATTCAATTACACCGATTTTAATAATCATTTGAAAACATAATCAAGCTTTTGAAATATTTATATCCTTATATTCATTATATATCAAGTTGAAAACCGTTTTGGAGATTCATTTCAGTGTAATTATTATATTCACTGCGTTATTTTATTTTTATATTATATATATATTTAAAGAAAAATGATTATAATATTATAAATACCTAACAGATATTTTTTTTTCAATCTTTCTTATTATATTATAATTATTATAATTAAGTGCATGAAAAAAATGCTTTGTAAAAAATTTTTAATAAACTAAGGGTTGATACTTTGTTAATGTAATTATTAATTTGAAGAGACAAATGTTCATTTTAATTTAAATAAAAGTAATAAAAGTTCAATTAGAAAACGGTCTTTTTATTATTAAAGTCCTAAAAATATATACTTCTGATTAAGACCTCATCATGTAGATGACAAGAGTAAAGTTTTTCTTGTAAAAAATTAGATTTGCTGTGAGTTGAATATTTAAATCGTTCAGCTTTTAAAGAGGAGTTCATTTAAATAAAATTTCAGTACCTAAGTATCATTTTTGATGTTACAGACTTAAGCGGTCCACTTTAGACGAAGCTGTATTGGCTATTGGATTCTCAGTTTGAGAGACAAACGATTCCAGAAGAGAAAGCTTAGAAAATGTCATTACTGCAAAAATAACGTGCTATTTTACCGTTGAATTTGCTGCTAGGTTGTAAAGACACCCAAGTTATAATTTCTGCAATAACGTCGTTACGTACTATGGAAACAACTAAACTAGTTAGTTTAAATCAAGCGACTGAATTTGCATGTGAAACTAACAGTGAAAAAATAGCATATTTAGCACCACAACTTAAAAGCTAGCAGCTAAATCAAGCCAAAAACCTAACTGACAATCTTGCTTTGAGCTTGCTTGAGATTAATTATTCTTACTTATTGCTTTTCAAATACCATGTAGTATATATTTAAGTATTATGTTGTCTAGAAGCCTGTGACGGTCAAACAACACATACCTATTTTTCAAACCCTAAATTTTGCTCAGTGCCTCTCTCATGAAATAGGGAAATGGTACGACATGTATATAAATCAGACTATTTTAAAATATTGTTGTAATTATAATTTTGGGAAAAATTAAATTAAATGTTGTTTTTGCAAAAAAATAAAATAACTTTAACTCAAAAATAAAATAAATACAGTAAGATATAGTACCTATATAATCAATAAAATATAACAAAAACATAATTATTTTCATTAACTTGTTTAGAAAGTAACATTTTAGAAACGAGAGGCAATTAAGGAAAAAGTCGCTTAAAGATGATATTCTCTTGAAACTTAAATTGGATGACCATGCAGGTTTGTTCTAATCATCCAACCATGGCGATCACAAACACCACCAACAGACAAAGAGGAAGACAACATTGCCCAAGAGACAAGAGTTAGTGATGAACTGTTTCAGCTTAAACTCTTAATTATTTTCGTGACAAGCGCTTACATCGACACTGTTTTGGAAATGTTTAAGCACCGGTTAATCGGTTTGTAGCTCAAGCGAATTTATCACTTTATGTTCTCATTCACTCTTGTCACTTGGTCAATGTTGTCTTACTCTTTGTCTATTGGTCAATGTTTGAACATCACCAGAAGAACAATTGGAACAAAACTAGAGAAAACATTTTATATACCGAAGCAGGACGTTTTGGCGCCACTGAACCACTGATGTTTTAAATGGGAAACCAAAAGTTGATACAAAAAACCACCACCGCAAAGTCGTAGGACCACGGTAGAGTGGAGCAAAACCCCCCGTGAGAAAACGTCCTGCGTCAAAACGTGCCACGCCAAAATGTCACGTACCAATAATATACCTCCATATATAATGTGGGATGTAGGATAGTCTTTAAAGCATTCAATTTCTTTTGCAGATTTGTAGTAATATTTCAGCATTTATATAATGGCATTTCATAATTTTTCCACGTAACATAAATAATCAATTTATTTTTGTTAAGCAATTTTTTGGTTTATAAAGTGATGAATACTGATTTGATAAGCATTAATAATTTTTTTTCGGAAAATGTTTTGTTTTTTCCCGGAAAACGGGAAATAAAAATTAAAGAAATTTCCTGGGAATTCCTGCCCGGGATTTGCCGGGAATAACGTTCTAGATATAGGTACTAAGTTTACATTTCACAGGTCTTATCTAGTTATGATTTTTTGATTTTTCATATACAGTTTTCATTTGAAGTCACCAATTTTCAGTTCGAAGGAAAAGCCGAAGCTGCGTGAACTCAATTTTTTGAAACTTCGATTGATGGCACTGAACGTGACATTAAACTGCCACAACGAAAGGACTGTTAGTACAAATGTTTCTTCCTTACTTAAAAACATTTGTCGAAAAAAATTGATTTAAAATGCGATCGAAGGATCAAAAAATTAGTATGATGTACTTACCTATCAAAACAATGTTTTTAATTTCAAATTTTTTTTGAAAATGATTTTATTTTTTGGTGGCTGAAATTGGGGAGACGGAATTGAAGTAATTTCTGGAGCCAACTTATATTTAATCAGTTGGATATGAAGGTGGTTATTGATAATGATGAAGCCGGTGTTATCTGAAGCAAAGATGCTTGTTCAGATCGACCACTTGTTCAGAGCGTGCTCTGACTACGCCGATCATAAAATCCTACTACAATTTTACTTCATCTTTAAAAAAATAAAGGTTTATTATTAAAGTTGGATACTTCTAACACCGCAAGATTACTAGTTGGTCTGGCTGTCCCTGGTATGACTGAAAACTACGTCTTTATGTACCGCTATGCGAAGAGTTTCATGGTACGCATTAAACATAAATTAGGAAAAAATTACCTGGTTAAATATCTTTCTTCTTATTAAGTTTATTTTGTTTTTGTTGACAGGGACAGGACCTAATCAGTTTTCCAAAAAATCAAACTGAAGGAGTTGGCAACTTAAGAAGGTGTTGTATGGTAAAGCAGGAGACGGAGCTGGATATTGAAGGTGATGGAGCTGATTCTGTTTTCTGGTACGAAGGAGTTGGAGATGATGCTGTATAGTTGGATTTGGTTTGCCAAACATCTACAAAAGTGGATGTTGCTGGATGTGGATGTGTGTTTAAGGCAGGTAACTGGGGACACTCCTTTTAGCAGGAGTTTGAGTTTTGTACTCTTTTGTAGCAAAGAGCATTTACTAATGTTGTTTTTTTTCCCTCGTCCGTTTTTGTTTTTGTTTGACCAACGCGTGGCCCTTGGACAGATAACAATGTTCAGTCATCTTCATCTATACAGTATAGAAAACGTATCGTCCATAATAATAAAAAGTAGTTGTAATATCATAAATCAATTAGGTATTAAAGTGAAACTTAAGTTTTCGATTATTAAATACCTAATCTGACCTCGTAAGAAAACTAAAAATTAACAATTGCATGAAAAAGCAAGAGAAAACATCATAATGAAAAAAAAGAAACTTAAACAAGAAGAATCTCAAGACATTGAAGACAACGACCAAAATGAAGAGGTCATTTTTAAGCTTTCAAGCGTTTAAGAAAAATCTCTTAAAGCTTTTTCTTTTGCCAGTCGGCGTCGCCTCTTCCGAAAGGGCCATTATCCAGGCTTGGTAAAGCTCCCCCTTCCTCACTTGACGCTAGGTGAGTTTAGAAATGGCACAACAGAACAAACCAAAAGGTTATCAATCGACACTTGTAAAAACCACTTACAACATCAATAAAATTAAAGTCGTCATCGTCAAGGAAACAAGAATTCGTCACTTTCACTAAGTTGTCATTATTAAACGACAACACATATCGGAGTCGCATCCGAAGGTACTTGGGCCCAGGCGGCCCAGGCATTTTAATATATCAACAAACAAAGAAATTAAAAATTCAAGACCAGAAGAAATATCCAAAGACTTTTTTTCCAAAGACAAACAACTTTTTTTATTAGGTAATATCATTGGAAATGTAAGTTTCATTTGTCAATCTTAACGAAGTAGGGGAAAGTCACCTGTAGTTTAAAAGGCAATATTACAGCATTAGAGTATTTTGCCCTAAAAAAATTACAGTTCCTGTAGGAAAAATAAATTTTTTTACCTTAAACAATTTTTTTGAACTACTTATCGTAGGATGATATCTAAAATTGTATGGTAACACATTAAATAATTTTTATCTAGGAGCAAGGTATGGTTCATGTAGGATAACTTTTAATCCATTCTATATACTCGTATATTTAGTACTTATGAAAGAGTTTCAAGTCTGAAGATAGCACACTTACTTAATACTTTTTATCCTGAAAAAATTATACTAACCCTGTAGGATAGTTAATATCTCTTCCTCTTTGAATTTTGATGAAATTAAAAGAATCTAAATAAACACTTTTTTGTTAAGGTGGCTAGCAAATGCAAGTTTTCCTAAGTGGATAAAAGCTTTAAGTACACTTGCAAAGATGCACAGCAGTTTGTTTTAAAAAAACTCCGTGGTATTTTTTAAAACAAACTTAAGGCTACTTTTGCGTCATTTCACCAGATCGAATTGAGCCTAAACAGTTTCAAAGATTATTTTAGCTATAAACGAAATAACTTCGGGTTCTAAAATAAAACGTTTGTCTAAAATAAAGTCCTGAGTCCTTACAAACCCTTTATAAGCTGGTTTTTCTATTAGAAATTATGTATATTCTGATTTGAATGTCAAACTACATAGTTAAACAAAATGTTTATTAAACTTGTAACAGATACAGGGGTTAATTTTACAGTTGAAAATTTATGACGTTTAAAAACCATCTCTGTGAGAATTTGCAAATCAACAATTGTCGCTACTAGTTAATTAGCTTACGGCTTAGTCCAAAACTGACTTAGGACTTTTTCATTGTATTGAGTGATAATGTTAATTAATTTAAAAATATCTTTCTAGGTTCAACCCAAAATTTGAACAATCCAAAAACATCAGCCATCGCATCGTCAAATTTAACCCCACAGATTTAAGTTTTGTAAGTGCTATTTTGTAAAAACTATATATATATATATTCTTCTTGTCAAATAAAGTGCTCTTATAGTATAAAAACCTAACAACTACAAATCGTTCAACTACGTAACAGTTTTGTAACCATTCTGGGACAACACATAGAGAACATTTTTTCATAAACCATTTTTTAATAAAATCCAAATTAAAAATAGAATTTAAGTCATAAAATATAGAATAAAATTAATTAAGTGTTCAATCATTCAATTTTTGTCGAATATCAAACATTATTTTCTGCTTTTGAATGATTTTTCTGTAAATTTTCGGTCTCTTCATGCAATTCTTGATCATCGAGTTTCTTTTTGTCGTTATCTTTCGAGGGGATTTTAACCAATTCTTGCTCTGTGCTGACCGGTTGATACGGATTATTCCAAGATTGCAAATCAGAATTTCCCAAAAAGACATACAATAAGCCGACAATATATAACTTAGCGGCAGCAATTAAAAATACCCACTTCCAACGTTCGGCAGTTTGCTTAAAAATTAGATAAGGACATCAGCAAATTTAAGTTTACATTAGGTGTTTACATACTTACATTATTTAACGTTAAAAGTCCGATAAGCTGAGCCGAAAAAAAGCCGGCTGGAACTACGATGGTGTTACACAATCCGAAAGTAATCGCTAAAAATTAAATTTTTCATTATGTCAGATCATTTTTGAGATATTTTTACCGGCATAATTGGGGCTTAGATCGATTAAACTGGCTAATGGTCCAGAAGATACAGCTCCATGACTTCCAGTCGCTGCCGTCACTAGGATAATAGCCAAAATTTTGTTGCATCCAGAAAATGCGAGACCCAACATACAACAACCTTGTCCCATCGTACCTAAAACCCAAAGATAAGACATTAGTTTTAATCAAAAGAAAAAATATGTTTTACGTACAAATAGAAGCCGCCAATTTTCTTACGTTAGTCCGTGACATTTTCTCAGTTCTCAGCAAATAATCTCCTATTGTCGAACTGATAAACGAAAATAACATTCGAACTAAATGAGGAAGTCCCGAGAGAAATCCGGTCTAAGACCAAAGAAAATTTTATTTAATAGTTGCAGTTTACGTTTTTGTCTTACCATTCTTATATCCCATCCGTGAATGTGTTTGAAATATGTAGGTGAATGAGTCATTAATGTAAACAACCCCCAAACACCACCCCATTGAGCCGCGATATTGATCCAAATAGGGACTGAGGTTAAAATTGATCTCCATGGTGTTGGAGCCTTTTATTAAATAGATAAATATAAATCAATTGAAAATGTGGCTATTAGAGGGTAACCTTATTTTTTTTCGAAGCAACTGATGCACCAAGACATTGTTCGATGTGCTCACGTTCTTTGTCGGATATTTGGGGGTGTTCTCCAGGTGAGTCGTAGACGAAATACGACCAAAATATGTACCAGACGGATCCGATTGCGGCACAAACGTAGAACACCACGTGCCAATTCCAACGGGATATCAGAAGCCCACAGAGTGGATAAGTGAGAGCGGCTCCCACAGAACTTCCTAAAAATTCGTATCGAACAATTAATCTTTCAAATCAAAGCTATTGTTTATCACATGTGTATTCCAATTTGCCCTTATCTATAATTTATCATTGAAGGATTTAGAATGAAAATCAACTGAGTTTTTCACCACTCTGATTTATGAAACATCCTATAACTGTTGAAAAGTTGAAAAACCACCCTCTGCCAAGCATCTCATATCAATAAATAGAACTTTTTTTGTTTAAAGTCGTTTTAACATCACGATATTATTTTGTGTTTAATTAGATCTGCTTCAACTTGCTCTTAATATTTTTTTTTTAGAACACACAGTTTTCGAAAAATCTAAGGCTCTTTTTATAGTCAAAACTTGCCTACGGACCCACAAGTGAAAAAGCTACATAAAAACATAGTATAAAAATAACAATTTAAGAAAAACGTTTTCATGAGAAGTATTTTAAATCTTTATAAAAGATGGATATTTTAACGATTTTCGACTAATCATGAAACACTTATCTTGTAATTTTTAAGTATAATAATTAGCAAAAAAACTTTTATTTTAAATTTCTATGTTTGTAAACAATTCCGGCGGTGAGGCGTAGCTGATCAGAACTCGTCAGGGTTAGGCAAATCCTACTTTTCTATTTATTAGGAGTATTATTTATTTTAATTTCTATTGGTAATAATAACTGGATCACAATTTTATTATTTTGTATTGAACTATGCGCGGATTCCCTGACGTTGTTTAGGGACTCCCAATTCAATTTTAGTTTTCCACGAACCCCCTGAATGATACTAGAGATTCCTTAGGGTCCGCTTTGGGAACAACTGAAACTCTTAATAAAGTTATCTTCAGTCCTTGGTCATTCTTAACAAAAATATAAATAACTTAAATACATTGATGTCTTGTATCAGACGTTTAGCTCATTTCAATTAATTTACTTTTTTTGAAAGTGTTTTTGTGAGCAATTAAAGTCTAAACTAAACAAAAGCTATCAACCAATTCATATTAATTTTTATAAACCAGTTAAAAGCAATAAAAGCGTTTAAAAAATTAAGCAAAGAAGGGACTTTCTTTTGCAATCTGGTTAATCTGCATATTTAGACTGAATCATAATTTAAAATGCAATCCATGTTTAATCTTAATTTTTGTTATTAGTTTTAAAATGTTCACTTAAATTTCAATCAATGAATAAAATCAAGGCTTCTTTAATATAAATATGAGGTGAAACCGTAACTTAAGTAATGTTATATTAATGCAACCAACCAAAGAACTTGATAATTCTATTAAAGACCAGATTGTTTATTAATTATTAAATTTATACACTCTCATATTTATGAATAGAATCACGAGAGTAAATAATGCAAAATCTTTGGCCTTGGCTCATGATATTAAACATCGCTGTCATCTCGATATAAAACGAAGCTAAGTGAATTCAAATTTCTCAGAAAAAATTGGTTAGGTGTTTAAACTTACCCAAATAGGCACTGACGAACTTTCCTCGTTCGTTTGGTGGAATCCATTTGGCTGTTAAATTATGCATTGCGGGCCAAGAAAATCCCTAAAGTAAAAAATGAAAGAGGAAAATTGACAGACTTGAAGGCGATTCTGGCTTTACCGTTATTAATCCTTGTAAGACTCGAATGAAAACCAACCATTTATAATCCCAATACGAAACGATTGGAATAAAAAAACTTAACAAAGCTCCGGCTAAATTTGAAAGGCCAAAAACGATTTTCGTGCCGTATTTTTGAGCGCATATTCCACCAGGAATTTGCGTAATCCAGTGCAACCAAAAGAATGAACCCAGTATCAAACTTTGTTCGTATTCATTCCACTCGAAACGATCGTTATTTTCGTTTTGGTTCGATACAATAGTAACTTCAGTAATGTTTTCGATCGTTTGATTTAACGATAATGGCGAACATTCACTCGCCATTTTCGCTACTTGAACCGAATTTTTTTGTTGTACAACCATATCGACGATGGCGATATTCAAGTTGATTCGAATCATGTAGTTGACCCCAAAACCAAAAAAGACTAAATACCATAAAATGGTACGAATTTGCACGCAACCCTCTGTAAAAAAATTCTAATAATAGTTTAAATTTGAAAAAAAATATTGTCTCGTGTTTCATTCCATCAAAAATCTCCAATTACACAGTCTAGAAATCTACTGTAAGATATCATTGTTTAAACAACAACGAAAAAAATTCTGTGTCCAATGTCAAGGAGATTGAAATGTTTCTGCAAGAATTTCTCAAGAAAAATTAAAAATAGTCAAAAAACTTAAATATTAAAACTAATTGTTGTTAGATAGGTAAAGATAAAAGTTAAGGTCCTAATTTTTTTTCTGAATTTTACTAAAGGCGAGTATTTATAGAAAAATTTTTTGTCTAAATATTCAAATTTTTCAAATACCTTTGCCCATTTTCTTGATTCAGTTCACAAAACGACAGGAAATAACGTTTGCCCTACTTTGCTCCATGCAGCTTCACAATATACTGAGCCGATTATGATCTCATTATAAATTTGTTCAAATCTGAATAGGGAAAAAAGGAAAAAAACGGGAAAATAATTATTTCAATTGTGTGTTTCTATCAACATTTCTGAATTTAAATGTCGGTGTTTAAGCAATTGAGGCTGACTATAAATTCTGTAACCATTGCATACAAATTACACTGAAACCTCCAACGTACTTAAGGTCAGAACAAACTTTCGTGAAATGTAAGATAATTTTAAAAAAGCTTTTTACTTCATTGAAATATAAACTAGAAATTTTAATTTAAAATCAATTTGAATATATAAAACGGATTTTTGGGAGGTTCTTATAGAAGCGATTTAATAACCATATATATGTGTAAAAATCATATATTCAAATTAGAGAAAATGATAAGACATATCTTAGTGTTTATTGTTTGTACAAATCTAAATTACTTTTAGCTTTGATATTTACTTGCATTTACTTACTCAGATAAATATTTGATATCATATATTTAATGATAAAAATTGTCATTCTTTGAAAATAGTTAGTCTTCTAATTAAGCGATTAAATTGCGGTAGTAAATTTTTTGGTAATTTTTACTAGAAAGGTTTCCCAGGTACCCTCCTCTGATTTCATTTATTACCTGATTTATCCATTTTTAACGACAAAAAAAACTCTCTTAGAAGGTGAAAAATACCCAAAAAAATTGGCTACTAAAATTGCATTTTTGCAGTTTTTGCAAACTTGTATATTCTCTTACGTATTGGTTTTCAAAATTTTCATGAATTTTTTGGAATACCTATACAACTAAAAACTCTTCCGAATTAGTCTTCTTCCTGATAAGAACCTACTCAGGTCATAATAAGTTTTACCTCAACAAGGCAAATCTAAGAAGTTTCATATCCAAGAACATATCAGAATAGCCTCGTACTTAGATTGGGTTTTCTACAAAAGACCGCTTTTTTCCAATCTTTCATTTCAAAGTTAGATTTGTTTAAATCGAATAAATATTTTTCAAACTCTTTTAACCTCTTCCTCTCTTCCTCTGATCGATTGATCGATTTAGCGCATCCTTAAAAGAATCCCCCATTCTAAAATTCAAATAGAAAAATTTCCAAGATGTAGCTAAGGAAATATGTTTCAACCCCAAAAATTTTTTTTCAAGAATACTATATTGGTACAATGAAAAGCTAAGGATTTTTTTTAGTGCACTGAAAATGTGAGCATGGGTACATGGGTAACAACCCTGGTAAACGGATCATCCAATACAAAGTGGCCGAGCTGTTTACAAATGCGTACAACAAGACAGCCAATATAAACAAAGCGATCAATGGTTTTAGAGTGGCTAGAATTCAACCCATCGATACGGACAAGTTTATGCCTTTTTAGAAAATACAACAATGACAGTGAAATCAGTCAAAATCCAAATATTTCAGTTCGTGATACTACAACTGAAGCAAACTACCACACCACATAACCATCATAGTCACAATACCACTATTGTTCATGAAAATTAAACCGATATTGATGTAACAATTAATACTTCTGTTCCTCCATTACCTAACTCCTGTCCTCCTGTCTGACATAGCCAATGTGCCTATTATTCCTAAAATAACAAATTTAACACGAAGAAAAAGAAAACATTATCAAATTTAACCAACACACCTGTAAAACATCAATAAGAAGAAAAACAAAAAAACAAAAATGAAAGAAAAAATAAAAAAGAAAAAATTTACTTAAAACGAAAAATTGCTACATTAATTTCGAAACCACCATCAATTAAGGAAAAAGCGGTCGTTAGAAATTTGAAAACAATGTTTGAGAAAAGTGGCGACAAGGACTATTACTATATATTCTGCACAAAAAAGATGAATCATCTCTAAAGAAGATAGATCGTGTGTAACAACTCACGAGCAGTACACAAGCGGTCAATCTACGTCTAATGATTACGTCTGTGATTATTGTGAAACATAGTCAACAATCATTAAAAATTGTATTTATTGTAGCATAACACAATTTAGTTTCTATTTCCCCCGTAGATTGATTTTAATTACCCCACACACTGTCGGGGAAATAGGAATGGCAATATTTTTTTAATTCTTTATTTTTTTTTTGTTAATATTTTAATTTAAAAAAGTTTTGGTTTCAGATTTTTGAAGTAGATAAGTAATGTTTATGTTATAACAAGAGTTGTATTTGTATTAGAGTATAATTATTATTTTGTTTTATTTATTAAGATAATTTTAAGTTAAAGGTTCTCAAATACCCCACTTTCCCTTAATCAGTTTCCTCTGTATCTCCAAGTGAACAAATCTAAAGAGCGACCCGTCTGTACCCCCCCCCCTTTCCTTAGTTTACCTTGTTTTCCTCTCAGGTTTTTCTCATCCCCCACATTAATTGTAACTAGGGATTCCTCTATTAAGTTAATATAGTTGGATATTTTTTAAAATGAAAGTGTGTTTGATATTCTATGATTCTAACTGCTTGACTTCAATTGACATTTAAATATTAATTTCGACTAGAGTTTGTTGTAATTTTAAGTCAAATTCAGATTTTTTTTTTAAATTAAGTAAAGTAACTTTCAAATCAAGTAGTAACCCGCTAAATAAAACTATTTATTTTCTTTTTAACACGCTTTTATTAACTTGACCTGTATGTATGAATGTAAAGGAATCTTTCAGCGTAATTTTCACCTACTTCTTGAAGTCTGATTTACTTGAAAATTTGCACTAGGGTCAATGGCTGATGACAATGCAATAATTTAATAACTTTGTTCCTGTGTCCTGACTAGGATCATCAGGATAAATAAAAAAAGAAAATATCTATATTCGTTTGCAGATTAAATGTACGTACAAACCACAGAATGGCGGTAAAAGTCATTCTTTTTTTCGTTCAAAATATGACCACTAAGTTTTCATATTTTGTGTTACTTGAAAAAAAAATTGGATTGAATTTATTTATTTCATCAACGTCAAGACCTAATAAATAGAAAAAATCTAATAATCAAAATTTTAAATTTTCAAACAATAACCACTTCCGTTGTTTGATTATTTAAAATTTTGTCTGTGTCGTATTTGTGTAATTAGGCTACACTTAACTTGCAGCTATTGACAATGTGTATTGTGTAGCTCAGAATAATTATTAATTAATTATTAAACTAAAAAAAAAAAAAAGATTTTTTGTCAAACAAAAGATTTAAGTACCTACTAAAAATCGAGGCTTTTGATATCGTTTTAAGACTGAAAACTAAAAAAATAAATTATAGTTTAAAAAACTAAAACAACACGCTTTAATATGAAGCTGTACTAAAAAGTAAAAAATAATTTTTATGTGTGAGTTTGTGTACCAGCAATGGAATTTGCAACAATCAAGTACGACTATTTAATTTGGAAAAAGATTTAATTAACAATTTAGTTCTTAATTAAATAATTTATTTATAGTAAAAAAGCGTGGGGTGCAATTAAATATATTTTTATAATGACTCTATATATATATATATAAATAGGAACAAAATGAAAAAAAAAAAATGAAGCGCAAGGAAAAAAATGGGAATCCTTACTGGAATCTCCTATCCCACGACTTCTTCCCCGCCAGGTGTCAGTTTCAGTTTTTCTACGGGACACGCGGGACACGACTAGCTATGCAAGCACTTGCACCGTATTGGCATCCTACCGACTCCAATCTTATTTATAAGTTATGAAAATATAGAGAATTGCACTCCACGCTTTTTTACTATAAATAAATTATTTAATTAATAACTAAATTGTTAATTAAATCTTTTTCCAAATTAAATAGTCATACTTGATTGTTGCAAATTCCATTATTGATACACAAACTCACACATAAAAATTATTTTCTACTTTTTAGTACAGCTTCATATTAAAGCGTGTTGTTTTAGTTTTTTAAACTATTATTTTAGATTAAGACTTAAGAACTTGAAGGATTCGAGACATATTTAAACCATATAAATGAGTAATATATGCAACCAATGTTTCTCATCAGTAAAAAAACAACAGCTATCACTACTCACCACTGGATGGTGCTACTGTCATCTGTCAAAATAAAAAATCAAATTTCCATATCTCTCGCCCATGAAAGAAAATAATGTGAACGTCAAATAGCCGCTACTATTGAAACCCCGATCGTTTTCACGTTTCATTACCGCCGCACGTACTTTCAAACACGCATTTATAACGCCAAACGATTCACGGAACTTGGTCATTTCAGTGAGAGGTTTCGTCAGCAACAAACAGCAACTCGGGCTCGATTTTTCCTCTTGTGTGTCTCTGTTACATTCGAAAATAATAAATAATTCACGTAGTTATTTCTCGTACATTTCGTCGTTGCATCAATTGAAAACTCAAAATGTGTGGTAAGTGAAGAAAATTTCTTAAGCTTTTTGTTTTAACCGGTAAAGCTTTCCTCAGTTCCTATATGGGAACCGGGGAAACTTAACCTGCGTTTGTTGTTGGAACAACAAATTGACACGTCAAGCAGATAACAATCGCCTTGCATATTACTTTTGCATTTACTTTTATATTATAAAATTATTAAAATTTCAATAATATACCTAGTAAGAAAAAAATTTCATACGTGTACCATATGGGTTATGTATTAAAGTTTCGTTTTGTAAAAGAAAGTTCTTTTAGCCAAGCATTTACTTTAATCTTCAAAAAGTTAATTAAATCTTCACTTAAAAAATTAATTAATTATCTCAAAACCTCTTAATTCTTTGTTCCCATATATCGGGAAGACTGGGTTTTATCTTTTTGTAATTAGATAGAGAAATATCTAGGAAATGAAATGTGTTCCGGAAAACTGCTTTCATTTCACGTTTAAATTAGTAATGAGTAACATAATTGAAAATGTAACTGCCAGAGATGTTCACCTTGGCATTACAGATTGTTGTCACTTTCATATTTACTGTTATTGATAGGCCATAGGGGAGAGAACGACAAGACAGCAAATTCCTGTTTCAAGGTTTTTTTACCATTTCAATTAATTCAACCTTTCATTCGATTGAAATTGAATATAAAAAAATAGAGAAGAAATTGCAATAAATTGTCGCTTTAATTTTTTATACGGAATAACTTGTGGTTTTGTGCAAGTTTATTGGGTTTTCCCTTCGTTAGTTGCATTGGTGCATTTCAAGTGCATTCGGGAAAAAATTACCTGATAGAAGAGACATTAACTTATTTTTAGATCCCAATGGACTTGGCTCAGGTCAACTTTTAGAAGACTAAAAAATGTCAAAGAAGAAAATATTCTTTCTGTATATTCTTTATATCTGTAGACACCTTATTTATTTGGATTTAACGAATACATATTATGGTGTGATTCAGGAGATAGCCGTGGTCATGTACCCTGAGTATACCTTATTTACATTTTAGGGTAGAGGTTCTTAATCTTATTTTCCCTACCGCCCACTTTTCAGATTAATAATTACTAAACGTCCCCCTAAAATAATATTCGGCAATCTTTTTAATCTTATTGGCCATCAAATTTGAATTTCAAACGTCGCGGACATTATTTTTGTTCAATGCTCCCAAATGCACCCGAGATTACTATCGCCCTCCTGAATAGTCCCAATCACTGTTTTAGAGTACTATTACTTAAGCCTGGAGTGTGCCACTTCTAGAGGAGAGCTTCCAATTTTTCTTAAGTATTTCAATCCAGTTGGTGGTCAGACATATCTTAAAAAGTCTTCGGCAAGGTAGCATACGACCACTGCTATTTTCTAAACACCACTTTAACTATTTTTAAAGTTAAAATACATAAATTGCCTACAGATTACGAGAGGGGGGGGGTAGTTTTTAGTATTTTAACTGTTATTATTTTTTGAAAAATAGTTTTGACTTTATGCTCTTTATCGGGCACCATATTGAATAAAATGTGATGCCACTTAGTCTATAACTAGTAAACGATTAAAACGCTTTAACGATACTTCATTTCTTGTTATGATAGATAGTTTTTAAAAATATTAGAGAACAGACAAACATTGGTTGCTTTCCATTTACACCAAAAACGAACTCTGTGTAACGCAGTGTTCGACACAGTGCTTTCCATTTATTACAATGTCGAACACGGCTTTACACTGCGCGACACTCGAACAAGCCGTGTTTGACAATGTTTCACCGTGTTTGACCAAGGATTACCAACACAAAAGACAAGAATTCTTTTCTCTGCCTATGATGGCCTATGATTATTAATTATTCAGGTTCTTCAGGTTGGTATTAAAAAAACCAAAATCAACTCACGGAGATAACTTCTGTTCCATTTAACGCTCTTACACAATGTTTGGCAGTGTTTTGCAATGTAACGCCGAGTCGCTTTGTGTTAATAAATGGAAAGCAACCATTATAAGTAAGGGGGATTCAAACATCGTCACAACTGGAAAACAGTTAAAGCTGTAATCTTGATTTTTACACATTTGGTATTACGAAAAAACAAGTAAAAATATAAAAAAAAGATATCATTTACCAAGATGGGGGTTTTTTGAAATTTCAACCCCTAGTGGGTGACAAAGATGGTTGAATATATCAAATGTTTCTTACGATCCACTTTTTCCTTGACAACCCCCCTGAATTTTTGATTTCGAGTTTTCACCGGAAATACTCGATTTAGTTTTAAAAAAAGTTATTTTTAGAAATTTGTATGTGAACAGCGACCTCATATCAAACACTTTACCCGGAATTCACCTTATATGGAATTTTGCTTTCATTTTTCATTTAGTTGTGCCGCGAAGCTTTTGAATCGGCTAGTTGGAAGGAAGCCCCAATTTATTCTATGGGTTTTAGGGGTCTTTAAATTTTTTTCGATAACGGCTCTAACGATTTTCTTTAAACTTACTATGGTTATTCGACTCTTGAAACCCTGCAACTTTTACATGAAAGTATTTCCTGGAAAAATTCAAATAAGAGAGGTTTTGGGGAGAAGGGTGGGACTTCTAGCTACTAGTTTTGAAGTTATTTGAAAATATTCCCTATTCCATCTTTTAATCTTCGTCGTTATCATACGAAAATATGAATGAAACTTCACACAAAAGTCTCACAGACATGAATAATTATGGTATGACTGTTTTTAAAAGAAGGATTATTTATTATCTACACTTTAATTAAATTGTTATCATTATATTATCATAATTTCTAATCAAAAGAGGAACCAGTACTTAACTTAGCAATGATTTTTAAATGTAGCGTTGAATATGTATTATTTATTTATTTAGAAATTTTTTTCGATACTAGGAACACATTTTTTAGATGCAAATATTTGTTGCAATCGCATTTTTACGTCACGCTATATTTGCTCGTGTGTTTTTTCAGTCTGTCTTTCTTTCGTGTGTTATAAATAAATTTAATAAAATCGACATAAAAAATTTCAAGAATTGCGGCGTAATTTTATTTTATTGGGTTATATGAAGATAAAAATTTCAAAGTAAAAACGGCTTTTACGATATAAATGTCGAGTTTTCAAAATTTAGAGTTAATAACAGGAAAAAACATGAAAAAAGTTTTTTTTTTGGTTTGTTTATATCTTAATTTTTAAATAATCGCATTTTACTAATCATAATGCTATTTTTTTCGAATGAAAATCTGATGACAGTGTAAATTTTCTTTTTCTGATCGTGAATTGGAAAAAAATTATATCAGTTTGAGTCATTTTTTATCATGTTATTAGTTTTTATGTAGAATTAAATTGCGATTAAATTTTTTATTTTTAAACGCTTTCTCTTGAATATATTATAAAGTTGTCTTATCTCATTTTTATTGAAAAAAATTGTATTAAATGCTAGCGTAATGAATTTAGACAACAGAGTACTTATCACATTAATCCAATGATAAAGAAAGGATTAAGTGGATTTGATTAACAACAATTTGATCCGTTTCATCCGTTTTAATCATCTTTTTTTTTTGCCGATGATAATGCTCTTGGTATAAGGGGATTGTTAATGAGTTCTTGAAGAATTTTTCACACCTATACTTGTTACATTGAGTGTCGTTTTTAATTAGAACGAAGTTTATGTAATAGACTTGGAGATTTGTAAAGAAAGTTTGTGAAATACTGTATCATCAAGATTTGGGTTTAACCCTCTTTAAAAGCACTTTGCTAAAGTTACTTTTTGGTAGCACCGTGCTCTATTTGTCGGTTTGTTTAAGCTCTATAACTTCAATGGGTCATAAAAATCAAGGCTTCAAAAAATTAGAAATGCACATGTCAAGCTTTTTTTATTTTTTATTTATTTTTTTTACTAAAATACTACACACTATTGAGAGTGATTTTATTAAATAGAATTTCAAGAAGTTGAAGTTTTTTCTAGTTTTTTGTTAAATATAACTTCTCAGGAGGATCTTCATAACTGCTTTTTGTGGAAGCTTTTTCAGCATCTTGGCACTTCCGAGTAGTTGATCCACTTCAAATTTTGTTTTTTTTTATTGAATTTTTAGACTGTAGCTTTGTGAGTAAAAATGTTTGGTTCAAGTAGGGTAACATCAGGAGGTTATTCATCACTTCTTGGTTAGTTGTATAATCGATAGGAAAAAAAAACTTCAGACAGGTGCTTTGCGAATAATTTCCAAGGTGTTGCTTCCTATCCTTTAGGAAATATGTGTTGAGTGGATTCGGATCTAGCTTTCACTAGTCTTCCATATTGAGTTAATAAAACTTTTTATATATTCATGGAAAGTGTTCTTCAGGGGTTTTCGTAGCTATTTTTATATATTTTTAACTTGTTCATCAGCTGATAATAATTGTTTTTATCCATTGGATTGTGGCTAGTTTACCATAATGGTTTTAATTTATTATTATTTTTTAAAGCGCATTACATAAGTCGTAACCTTTAACTTTCAGCGGCTGTAGAGATTATACTTAGGTATTTAATAATGTTTCCACTTCCAACCATGTGTATGGCGTTCAAAACCTTTAATGCCTTTGGTAGGATTTACATTAAAGCAGGGATTCTGACACTTATTGGTTTGTGAACTGTTTCGCACTTAAAACTTCAAAGAACCTGAAATATTTTTTTCGAGACCCTTAATACTTACACTCTCACTTTAGGAATCCCTGCGTTAGTGGATGGGGTGAACCCCTGGTGGTTTCCATTAAACTATAGGTAGTTAAATATCATATTATTTTCGACAAAATGCTCAAGAAAAACGTATAGTAACAGATCTGCTTTTTTTTAGTTTGATTGTTAACAAATGATTTGGCAAAGGCTCAAAGGGTTTAAGTTACGTGAATTTGCCCCCAGAAGATATTTAAACGATAGTTGGAGGATTTGTAGGAATTAATGACCTCACAGCTGTGTCTCATTATACTTTTAGGTCCGATAGCATTTTTTTATACTCAATAAAACATCGATAACCTTTTTTTAATAATATGACGGGATTGAACTTGAGCTTTAAGTATGTTTGATTGGTCTTAAAACATATGGAAAGGTAATATTATTTGATTCAGGAATCAGTAAAAACAATTCGCAGATCATGTTCCGTCATTTGAGCCGTTCAGTGCACACATCGATGAACTCCGTAAAGCAAAAAGTTGAGTAAATTGATAAAATAGACTTCTGAAATACCTACATATATTGTCTTTTATGGAAAAGCTTAAGTTGTCATTTAGAGCTGTTATTACTTATTATTAGAATTTTTTTTTTTTGGATATATAAAGTTAGGAGTCAACCAAGTGTTTTGACATGAAAATTTGTAAAAGTTGAAAAAGTGGAGTTAATCGATGTGTGCACTGAGCGGCTCATTTCTGGAAAATCTTTTAAAGCTTCTGATGAAATTGTTTGAAATGGCAATTGTTTGCTTTGCTAGCCATTTCATTGTACTTTATCAGCAGCTAACGTGATTTTTCATTTTTTTTATGAATATGGTAATGACTAAAAAGTCGTTTTTACTTTTTTGACTATATTATGGCTTACCTTTTTCATAGATTTAAAAAACTCATATTCTTATAAAAAATTTGATGAAGATTTCAAAAAGAAAATAGTTTCATGGTTAAAAATTGAAATTTTTAAAAAAATTGCTATTTTTTAAAGACCTTTCGCACTGATAGAGCTCTTAATTTTTTCCCAGGTGCTACTATCAGTCTCCAAAACATATACAAAATTTAGATCAATCGATTCACGCATTGCTGAGGAAAATGTTTTTTTATAATTTTTACATATTTTGCTTTTTCTCAAAAACTAATTGCGTTGGGGATCTGAAACTTTCAGGATTTTATTATTTCATTCATACATGCAAATCCTGTGGTTCATGATGAGTTCTCATGAAGTGAACTTTTGTAACGAAAAAATATTTCAGCTTTGGGGTTTTTAAATTTTTAGAGATTTTCAAGCTAAATTTATCAAGAGTTGATAAGCTGAGTTTGTGACACACTGGTGGTTCACACTTAGTTTTCCTCATTTTAACAAAATAATTTCTATGTGAAAAGCTTTACAACTGAACTACCTAGTATTCAGTTGTGTTTAGTTAATGAAGGATTTACATTATTGTACGCTGAAAACCACTGGTGAATCTCACTTTGTTAAAAATGGAATATTTTATCGTATAATAGTTTAGAAAAACCACCTATTGGCGTAGTGGTTAGAACAATTGCTCTCTCCGCTTTATGTGTCAAGTGGTACTGGGTTTGATCCCCGTTAAATCCTAGACTTAAGATACTAGACCTAAGATAAACTTGATCAACAGAAATTTTCTGTGTTTAGACAGTCGTGATATGACCTTAGATGTTAAAGCCACTTAAAACATCAAAAAAAAAAAATAATTAAAAAAATATATTCATGTTTCCTTTTGAGCGGGGTAAATCGGGGTTTGGACCGACCAATTTAATTTTTTATCAATGATGACACCAAGATATTTGAAAAAGTCAACCTCTTCAATTTCCTGGTTGAACATTCGAATCACAATCATCTCCATGAATCCAAATGTTAATTTCATCCAAACGAGCATTTAAGAAATTTAAAAAAACGTAACTTTAGTCTGTTACTAATAATATCAATTGATGCCAAGAAAACCATGATCTTAAAGTAATATATTCCATCTCAAGTCAAAAAATCAACCTTCAATTTCAAATTCTTTACAATTTCCGTAGATATTGCAACATTTTCCAGATAACATTTCAAAATCGTTTTGCAAGTTTTCACGGTCATTATAAATCGAAACTTTGATAACGTTAAACATAAAAATCATAGACTTAGTTATATTTTCTATATTCATAAGCCATAATAATTATAATAAGCCCCATTTACTGCTGTAATAAAAATTAATCATAGTGCATTATATCAATGGAGAAAAGGTGCGAGACTTAAAAAAAAACATAACCAGCAAACGTGCAAATCGAATCAAAGACATTGAACCATAAAGAAACTTGCAACAATCACGGAAATATTAAGCATACAATTTGCATAAACCAAGGTGTGTCGCCCTCAAAACTATTTCGAACATTTTTAACAAACAGAAAAAATAGAATTTCCAAGTTGGTGCTTTTAAATTTTGCAAAAAATTTTCTGAAATAGTTTATCAATATTATCAGTAATTTTTAACCATTTAACTTTTACGACCTCAAATTTTATCGACAACAATTAAACTATTTATAAAAACATTATTTTTAATAGGTAAAGAATTTGCGTTGTATTGATAATTTTTAAGACAAACACACGTATGGATATGTATCCGTAGGAAGTAGGTAAATGGGACTTGACTATTTAAAAAATCACTTTCTTTCAAGTTTCTTCGTTTTTTGTTTTCGAAGAGGAAAAAATGTCATCGCAAAGCAGCTAAATAAATCATTGATTTTTTGAAATTGAATTGAGCGGAACGGTTAATGCCGGCAGAGAAAGTGAAATGTTTCCATCTATTATATAATATGTATTTGTGGTGGGTACAGTGGGTATATAACATAATATTAAGGCCTGTTTGGTGACCGATTTTAAAAATAGAATTATATGTATTAGCGCATTGATTGGAATCACACTGAAATTACTTTCACTTTATCAATACAGTAATTAGGTGGGAAAACAAAAAAATTGTTATTTTCAATTTGTATCCATAGTCAAGTATGGATACCCCACAATATATAGGAAGATAGCAATTATAAAATATGTTTAATTGAATATATTATTCATTTTATTAAGGTCATAT
This sequence comes from Sisyra nigra, assembly GCA_958496155.1. NCBI lineage: Eukaryota > Metazoa > Arthropoda > Insecta > Neuroptera > Sisyridae > Sisyra > Sisyra nigra. The sequence continues at coordinate 27,159,173 of OY292315.1, forward strand.
TGTTCAGTGTAGTCCACTGGTATATGAACAACTGGTGGTTGAAAAATGAAATCTTCTATCGAGAAATAGTAGTTTAAGCTTTTGTAGTTTCTGCTACCAAATTTTATAGTTAGAAAATGCGATTAACTTTCGATACTCTGTATTTATTGGGTAGTTTATCTTACTTTAAATGCGAACGTTTTGATCGATGTTTGTAACTCAATCATGCCAGAACGGGAACCTGGATAAAATGTGGCTTGGAAATAGATTATACCCTGCAATATTATTATACATAGGTTAGATTAGACTATAAAAAACACTTCTTTTTTTGATTATATCGAAAATGTAAGAAATGACAAAACAAAGTATTGTAAAAGTTTGGAATTATATAGTTCACGACGGGAACAATATTTGGGAATGACCAATATTCGTTTTTAACAATTTCTTGATATATTTATTCCTTCAAAAGTTATTCAAAGTTATATTTAGATTGTTGTTAAATTTTTACATTTTTCTTATTTTTTGATACAACCATCAATTTTATGGAAAATGTTCATAGGACATTTTTCATAGAACATTTTAATCTCAATAAGTTATCTCCATAAAAAATTTTGGTATTTCGTAAGGACGTAAGGTATTCGCATTAAACTGATTTTTAAAATATTTGTTATTTTATTGTTTAAAATTGATTATATTACTCTATAATATTATTAGATGTTTAACCAACAAAGTATTTTTTTTACTATAATTAATGTAAATAATAATTACACACAAAAAGATTTCTATTACAATTTGGATATTTTTTCCTATATTGACTTCAGTGTACAAATCAATCTTGCACTTGCGTTCAGTAATTTTATACATACCTTTAACTTTTATAAAGTAAGCTTTAAATTTTACTGCAATACTATTGGACTACCTATCTGTAACACAGCCAACTAAGAGCCAAATTGATTTTCCATTTAAATTCTTCAACTTAAAAATATTTACAATTCAATTACAATCAGAGAAAATGTTTTTCTCTTCTCATACATTAGGAAATGGTTCAAGGAAAATTTTCTCTTTTCGAATCTAAATCGGTTGAGGCAATTTAATTATAAGGTTGAAACACAGCTCCGATTTTGATGATTTTTTGAGCAATATCTCCTAATATAGCTTATTTTTAAAATTGGTTAATATAAAACTATTTAAACTGTAACGTATGCTCTTAAGCATTTGTTGTGCAACTATTTTTTAAAAATGCTAAAATTTAAAAAATCTATACTTATTTCAGTTATTATTTTCGCTACAATGCTCATTGTAGCTTTAAATTAAATAAGAAAATTTTTTTATGAATCATTTGGGAGATATTCAACTAATAAATAGAAAATGTCAACATTTTTGATGATATTATGTTACTGCATTTTTATTCCTGGATTTTAATTGACAAGCAGGCATATTTGATGTGGACCGAATTTGACACAAAGATTCTAGAAACATTACTGAAAATGAATTCAAGTGCCTGCCAGCCGAAATCGGTTACTAAATGTGCCTGCCTGTCAACCGAAAACCGGGAGTGAAAATTTGCTTAGGGCGCGTTCAGACGGATCAACTAAACTCGCCCGATTATTTTCAATCTTGTAGACTGTATAGCAGGGTAAGCGACGCGAGAAGTGAAGCACAAGCGAGTTGAATGGGAAGCAAATTGAGCAGAATTGAAAGGGCGCGTTCAGACAGATCAACTAAACTCGTTCAACAAAAGTTTGATTCAGTTAATCTTTTGTTGAACGAGTTTAGTTGATCAGTTTTCTTTTAATTTGGGCGCGTTCAGACGGATCAACTAAACTCGCCCGACTATTTTCAATCTTGTAGACTGTAGCAGGGTAAGCGACGCGAGAAGTGAAGCACAAGCGAGTTGAATGGGAAGCAAATTGAGCAGAATTGAAAGAAAACTGATCAACAAAACTCGTTCAACAAAAGTTTGATTCAGTCAATCTTTTGTTGAACGAGTTTAGTTGATCAGTTTTCTTTCAATTTGCTTCCCTTTCAACTCGCTTGTACTTCACTTCTCGCGTCGCTTACCCTGTTACAGTCTACAAGATTGAAAATAGTCGGGCGAGTTTAGTTGATCTGTCTGAACGCGCCCTTAGTAGTCGAGTCAATGATTTTAACTTCTTAGTCCCCAGGACTAAAAAGACGATTCACGAATCGTCACGTAGCAGTAATGGAGCGATCCATTACTACTTGATGACGCCTGATGAAGATTACTTGGCAATCGAAATACGTATCTGGGCAATACGTCAAAAATACTTTGAACTTTTGTTCAAATTTATGTTTATAGTTTACTTATGTAAATTATATTGCATAAATAGGACCACAATTTATTTTACATACATATTGTATAAACAGTATTTTCGATATAGATAATAAAAAAAAAACTTTTTTTGAAGCAGTCGATTGTACTCTACGGGAAAAATGTAAAGTGTAAATGTTGTTCGGGAAATATCCATGATTCCTGAAAAAAAGCTATTAAACAAATCAAGTCTTTGACCATGATTATATGGGGAATTTTACCTCTATTAAAGCTTTTTAACAAATCGATAAATATACTAAATTAATAATGGCTGAATTTTTGATTGCAACCGGTTTCAAAGGCTATTGAACTAGATGAAACTATTCATCTGATTACCTCCATTAAATTAGGATGTCATGTATTTGGATAAGAAAACTACAGATCTTCGATCCTTAGGTTTCACTTTTAAAAGTATAAAATATCCATTAAAATTGTTGTTCCTCCAAATCTCATTGAGATTTTTCAAAAAAATTTATTTCATCCCTCGTTTATTATAGAATTGACAATAATCTTTTTTACAGGAATTTTTGCGTATTTGAACTACTTGACGCCAAAGTCGCGGCAAGAAATTCTCGAGTTGTTGGTCATGGGTCTGAAACGACTCGAATATCGAGGATATGATTCAGCCGGTTAGTCTACCTTTTGACCACCTCTATAATACCCTTTATATCTTTTTTTTCTTTCTCAGGTGTTGCCATTGATTCTGCTGACGGAAAAGATATGACTCTAATCAAAAAGAGTGGCAAAGTTAAAGCTTTGGAAGAGGAAATTTTTAGCAGTATGTATAGTTTTTTTGTATTGCCAACGAAGCTTTTTAATTATTTTTTTTTTTTTAATTTAGTGTCTGTGGAATTGGATGTAAATGCTTCGACCGAAACCCATGTTGGTATTGCTCACACTCGATGGGCCACCCATGGTGTACCTAACAATTTAAATTCGCATCCTCAACGTTCCGATGACAAACATTCATTTGTGGTTGTCCATAATGGAATCGTTACCAACTATAAAGTGGTTAAAACATTCCTCGAAACTAAAGTAAATTGTTAACAAACCAAAAAAAAAGGTTTTTTTATTGTTAATTTTTATAGGGTTACACTTTTGAAAGTGAGACAGACACGGAAATCATAGCGAAACTAATCCATCATTTCTATAAGGAACATCCAAATTACTCGTTCCGGGAATTGGTTGAACAAGTCATTCAACAATTGGTAAATGCCACTGATTATTGTTGACTATAATTGATGATTATTTGTGCGTTTGGTTTCTCCAGGAAGGTGCATTTGCGTTGTGTTTCAAATCGAAACATTTTCCTGGTGAATGTGTTGCGACGAGACGTGGTTCACCGTTGCTGGTCGGAATCAAGACGAAAACTCGCCTCGCCACCGATCACATTCCAATCTTATACGGCAAAGGTATTTTGCAGTTTTCCTACTGCGGTACAATCGCAAATATTTCAGGCACTCACAAAATGAGTCAAAGTGATTTCAATTGGACATCAGTTTTTGCTTTTAAAGAAGTCAATCGTAGCAAAATTTTGCTATTGGGTGCTAACGTATATAGAAATATTGACCGATCTATGTTTTTTAGATTAGAACTATTTTGTCTTTGTCCGTAGATTTAGATAATGTTTCTTCAAGTATTTTTATTTGATTTATACTTTGTTTTGAAGTGAAACTTCTTTTGTGGGGGGGGGTAGTTCAGTATTGCGAACTATTTAATACCTATGCGAAATTTAAGTTATTTCCGATAATGCTATAGGTAGATTTTTCTTTTTTGGACAAACTACGCAGGTTTTTAAAACAAGGCAACCCCTGGGTTACACTTTGGGATTAATTCAATAAAAGACCCATACTTCAAGTCCTTCAAGTTTCTGTTCGTAGAACATTCCCAAGATTTGAACCGTGGAGAAAATTGTTAATTATTTGAATTTTGATGGTGGATTGTGGAATATTAAATAATGTTCTATTCCTTTTCAATGTACAGTTGGATCACATTGTATCCTTGTTTTTGTTTGTAATAATATTAAGTGATTATTGAGTTACAAAAATGACATGGAGTAAATGAAAGTAAATGTTTTACATTTATTAGAAGTTAATAACAAATTTTGTTAAAAATATGCTACCTGATATAGTAACGAACGAAAAGAGAAAGCCAATGAGATCAAACAGCTAGTTGGAGAAGAGTGTAACATTATCGAATGTTCCACAGGCAAACATCGAAATTCAACAAATCTTCATCCAAATCTTTGAAAAGTTTAACAGTTTTTTTTTTTTTTTTTTTTTTAGTTTTTATGTAGGTTTTGAAAAACAGAACGACCCTTGGAAGTCATTTAGGGTAAATCCGTATCCTTTAATTACTAACCCTTAAATAAGAGGGGTGAATATTTTGCTAGGTAATTTCTCTAGAACCCTTTAACTTTCAAAAAAAAAACAAAGCAATATACAACCGAAAGAAGTTTCACTTCTAGCAAATATACACTCACGGTAATTTGAATCGAACTAAAGGCATTGAGTTATCTAACATTTTATTTTACAATCAGAGACGTAGTTACCATTTTTATGTGGGATTTTTCAACTAAAGAAGTTGTGTTGGGACGAAATGGCTCTAAAGTAAGGAAGTTCGTCTACGGAGACACTGTCTCTTCAAACAAAAATCAAACATAAAATTTTTTGTTCAGAACAAATGTGGATACTTTTATTTGTATTAATGAACTGTGATGTAAAAAATTAGCCCCTCTAAACGTTTTTGTTACGAGTGGGCACTGGTCAATAACTACGTAACTACGTTTTTGGTTAAAACTTGTGTCTAATTAATTCAATGTTTATTTTAGCGCCGCAATTTTTAAATCAAAAGCTTTTTCATTTATTTTTTTATAAGTCCTTTATTGAAAGGATTAAGTCAATAACGTTTTTTTTCATTGAAACACTGCTCCTTTCAGCTCCCGAATCCAGCTCCGGCTGCACCGATTTGTGCTAATTTTTCCATGTTTTGATTATCATTTTTTCCAGCCAAAACCAATTATTTTTGATTAAATTTTTTTTCATTTGTTCCTTTTTATATTATCTTTATGGCTGAATCGTATAGATGGAGACAGCAGCCATCAAGGTACAATATGTTTATTTAAAGAAAAAAAAAAGCTTTTTCTCGCTTTGACGCTTATTATAATCTGCTTACATTTTTTTCTGTTCTGTTCTATTTTACTAATCTCTTGTTTCTTTTAACATTGTTTCGTATTGGTGTAAAATATGAAACAAAATGGTCTCTTCCTATTTTCCTCTTTTTTCGTGGTCAAGTTAAGGTTTTCTTTTTGTTTTGATTATTATTATTTTTTTGGTTTGAAGAATTTTCACGACTTCAAAATATCAACGTTGATGGTGGCGGGCCAATACGCTACGAATTTGTCTCGGCAGCAAGTAAATAATTGTCGAGATTTATTTTTCTTTTGTGAACGATTAAATTTGTGTTATTGTAGAGCATCGGCCGCATGGCAGAGGCGATATGCCGCTGATTCCGCGGTCGGAATCGACGTCGGAATTTCAGCCCCTGGAAGGTACCGAGGTTGAGTATTTCTTCGCGTCCGATGCCAGTGCTGTGATTGAACACACAAATCGAGTTATTTATTTTGAGGTACTCAATGTTTTTAAAAATTTTTGATGGTAAAAATTGTAAAAATATAGATTGAAGTGGGGTATTTTCTGATTAAAAATGTGCTATAGCGATCTCTACGAGATCGAACACAGGCTTCTAGTGAGCACAAAACATCCAACGATATAACAGTTACGTGGATAAAAATTTTGCGGTATGTAACTGTTACGTAGTTAAACGTTTTGGGCTCACTGAGCTGTAACCTCTGGTTATAAATATGAGTCAAACATAGGCTTGTTAAAAGAAACTCATCCTTTAGATATTGTGAAACAGGACAAATAATTTAGAGTTCCTGGAGCAAAATATCAGCATTAAAAAAATAATATTCTTGAAGAAAAATTGGAATAAATTAACAAATTTTAACTGTCTTTTCATTTTTTACTCCATACCATTGAATTGCTCTTATCAAAAAAAAAAAATGCATAAAAATTTTCATCCAATTGCACTTCTTCAGCAAATTATCTGCAGGAAAACCGTCTATCATCATATTTTGAAACAATTTTTTTGACATTTTTGTCGTTTCATTGGAGTTCTCCATTTGAAAAGGACAAATTTCATACTTAATAAGTTTTTTTGTAATACATTTTACCCCTCTCCTAGATGTAATTTCACGATTTCTCACAAAGTAGGTAAAAATTCATTAGTGTGTTGTTAGTGTTGAAAAAATTGCTTATTATCTATTTTGTGTCTTTTGGCAATAACATATAAAATTCATTAAGAGTGCATTACAAAGATATAAATACATTTAATAGAAATTATCTGAATATTATCGGAATATATTTTGAAAAGAAGAAATAATTAGTGTAGCGCAAAAAGCTAAGATAGATAAAACATTTTTTTACGTAATTTTAAAAATTTTTCTACGAAAGATGAATTTTTGATGCTGATTTCTCAATTTTTGGTAAAAATACCGATTCGTCCTCGTTATCAACCATTTTAAAATCGTTCGTTGAGCCGTTTATTTATGACAACCACGATCTTGTTTGAGTAAAATGTTATAAACTTTCGTCGCAAAACGTAGTAATTTTTTTAAATTGTTCAGGACGATGATGTAGCCGCTATTAAAGGTGGAGTTCTTTCGATTCATCGTGTCAAAAAACTAATGGACGACCCTCACGCACGAGAAATTTGCACGTTGAAAATGCAACTGCAGGAAATCATGAAGGGAAATTACTCATATTTCATGCAAAAGGAAATTTTCGAGCAGCCCGAATCGGTCGTTAATACAATGCGAGGTCGTATTAATTTTGCGGATCAGGTTTGTCTTTAAATAAAAAAAAATCAATTTAAATACATAGCTTTTTTTTCTTGAAGATTGTTACTTTGGGAGGAATCAAGGATTATATCCCTGAAATTAAAAGATGTCGTCGATTGATGGTGATCGGTTGTGGAACAAGTTATCATAGTGCAGTAGCCACCAGGCAATTGCTTGAAGAGCTCACCGAACTGCCCGTGATGGTTGAATTGGCTTCCGATTTTCTTGATCGTACCACACCCGTTTTTCGGGATGATGTCTGTTTCTTCATCTCGCAATCAGGTACAAATAAATGTTTAATAACAGGTTACGTGTTAGGTAACACAAGTTTAAAACGTTGCTCCATTTTTCAAGCACAAGATGTCCCAATAGTAACAAATTATCAAATTACATTCTTTAAATTCATATAAAGTATTTATGTGATGAAAGGTACTTATATATTTTTATAAATTGCAATCATATTAAACATTTCAATAGTTTAAAGGTTACCTAAGATTAAGTAAATTTTTCTAAAGTTCTTAGTATTTAAGTTTTACTTCTTTAAAGGAAAATATTCTTGTTCTGATAAAAAAAAATACCATCTAATATTTGATGTACTGAAAAAAAATTTTAAAATTAGGTGAAACCGCCGATACTTTGATGGCTTTACGTTACTGTAAATCTCGTGGAGCTTTAATTGTGGGTATCACCAATACTGTGGGAAGTTCGATTTGTCGTGAATCACATTGCGGCGTACACATCAATGCCGGCCCTGAAATTGGAGTTGCCTCAACCAAAGCGTACACATCTCAATTTATCTCGTTGGTGATGTTTGCCTTAGTGATGAGTGAAGATCGAATTTCGCTACGTCAACGACGAACCGAAGTAAGAGAATGTTTTTGCAAAAAAAAATTTAATTATAACGTTTCCTATTTACAATATTTTTGTAAGCAACCGTTTCACCACATATGTATATTTGGTTGCCTAAACTACTACTGTCATTAAATAGCTAATCATACATACATTTTTACATTTAATATAATTTAAATTTTGTTTTAATTAGATTATCAAGGGATTACAACAAATTGAGGATCAAATTCGTGAAGTTCTTCAACTTGATAGTAAAGTACAGGAATTGGCTAAGGACTTATATCAGCAGAAATCTTTGTTGATTATGGGACGAGGATATAATTTTGCCACATGCATGGAAGGAGCCTTGGTATGAAACCTCTATTTTATAAAAAAATTGATAGTTACTAACTTTTTTTTTTCATTTTTAACATACAGAAAGTGAAAGAATTAACGTATATGCATAGTGAGGGAATTATGGCTGGTGAATTAAAACATGGACCACTCGCTTTAATTGATGACTCAATGCCGGTTATGATGATCGTGATGCGTGATCCTGTCTATATCAAGTGCATGAATGCATTACAACAAGTATATTTTTAAATTTTTTGATTAAAAAAAGCACTAAGTGTGTGTTTTTACAGGTTACTGCCCGCGAAGGTCGACCAATTTTGATTTGCGAAAAGGGCGATACGGAAACAATGAGTTTTGCGTCCCGGACTCTGGAAGTGCCCCGAACCGTGGACTGCCTGCAAGGCATTTTGACTGTGATTCCCATGCAACTCTTGTCGTTCCACATTGCTGTTTTACGCGGTTGCAACGTTGACTGTCCAAGAAATTTGGCCAAGAGTGTCACAGTCGAATAATCAATAATCCTCCTCACAAAAGCAACGATTTTTCGTAAAAATTTAGTCACGAAAAGATGTGTTCAGGAGATCTTTTAATAGTATAACCCTTAAACGTTTCTATATTCAATTTTATACGAAAAATTTAAATAATTGCTTAGATTTTCTTTTCTGATTTGTATATAAGGTGTTATCTTAAGGTATTAATCTTAGCACAAAATTTATTGAAAAAAGAGATGATTTTAGATTTATTTTCTTATTTTATAATTTTATATAGATACTATATTCCAACTGTAAAATTCGTCCATTTAATTTATACATACATTTACTTATTGTATTCCATTTGTGAAGCATTCTTTTTAAAACTGGTTGTTGGTATTTTATATATATTTTAGATTTTTTTCCCTCCTTTTTTCGATATTGTATCAAGAATAGTTTCATCAAATAAATTTTATTATAGTTAAGCTAAAAAATAGTTTTGAAAAAAGCCTTAAAATCCATCAAATAAAATCCTTTTCTCCAAAAACGTTTTTTTGTCCTGTCTTTCCATCAAATTTTCTTTTAAACCAAGCAGTTATGTCCTATTAATTTACACATATATACAGTACAGTACAGTGATTGAGTAACAAGTAAGGGTTAAATTATTAAAAACTAAAATATCTAAATTTGAAGGTGATTGACTTTCACTAAGAGAGGAATTTTTGAAATTTCCAAATTAAAAGAAGGAAAGGTTGGAAGTTTGGCATTTTTAGTTTAGCTAAATATCAATTTTTTCCAATTATAGTTATATATGCAAATATAAGGGAACTTTGTTTTTGTGGTTTCTTTATTCGTTCATTCAAGGGTTGAAACAAGTTATTTTTTAGTCCTACATATTTACCTGTGTTTATCTTTATACTTAACCTATTTCATTTGTTGAACATTATTAATGACATTTTCGAAAATTTTCCTAGTGCTTGCAGTAAGGTGATTTCGTAGTTTTTTTCTTCATAGACAGAGATTTATTTTCTTCACCCTGAACTGTGTTTACGAAATCACGGGTAGTCCGTTTGTTTTTGCATTAAATTAAATACGCGATACATATTATAATGAAATTGTATTCCCAGAACCTCTAATGCATATTTTCTGTACATTTTCTTTTCACAGATCACAGGTATGAGTTGGTTGCCTACACAAGTACGATAACATCGTGTTTATTAGATCGAAGAACATCTTAAACGCTGAATACGAAATCGTACGATATTTCATTACTTAAAATGATTCCTCGATATCATTAAAACAGTTTTTTCATCAGAATTCTTCCGAAACATGTTATTACTTTTTTATTACTAAATAAGGAAGTATTGTAATGGTACGCGACCTCACAAAATGGCGACACCTGTTTGGGATAGACGACGCCCAAACAGGCTCAAATCGCGCGAGCTTAGTACAGGGACTGCTTCTACTAGGCAGAATGCTGAACCTGGAATGAGCAGGGATGAATGAGCAGATTCAGGACTACAATAAGCCTTAGGCTGTAGTGCGAGGTAAACGAGCCCCAACCTTGCTTTCTGCTAACGGGAAAGAAAAAAAAATTGTAATGGTATTTGTAATACATGTATCATATATATGATATATATGTCATAGTCTAAGATCCGAACCTACATCGACCTTCACCGAGTTAATAATAGAATGAAACATTTTATCATAAAATTAATATATTAGATAATATATTCAAAATGGGTTGGCTAAAAAAATCCTGGACAGACTATTTTTAATTATTAAAAAAAAATTATTTTTAATAAAATATTGCAACTTCAAGATAATAGAAAAAAATTTATATCATCATAAGCGCTGTTTTATTGCGAACACGTTGATATAGGTTTGTCTGTAAAAAGTTCGGTCCTATTAGGGGTTTGCTAATTTTAAAGATTTAAAGTTTAATGCGCGTGGAAATGTGTGACAGAGAGATCCGAGGTAAGTATAGTGTATAATAATTAAGGACCCAACATCGCAGTCGCCTGTGATGCGTAAAATTTTTTTTCTATTTGTTGCAATATTTTATTAAAAATCATTTTTTTTAAATAATTAAAAATAGTCTGTCCAGATTTTTTTAGCCAACTCATTTTTAATATATTTACTAAATTCATGATAAAATATGTTTCATTCTATTATCAATTCGGTGAAGGTTGATATAGGTTTGGATCTTCTACTATTACAGTGAAGCTGTATTACCAGTGAGTATATATATTCTCACTAGTAATACAGCTTCCCTGTAACATAGGGTTAATTTTGTTAAAATTAAGTTATACTACTTTCAAAATACGACTGGTTCATAGATGTTTTAATCAACATTTATTTTTAAATATTTATAACGATATCATAACAAAAAAATTTGACTATCAAGTATTTTAATGTTACTTGGACGTTTCCTTAAATTCACATTGTTGCAAGTAATGCATATCAGATTGATCTCGAATGACCGTAGCCGCCTTTTCTGGCGTTAAATCTCTTTGACTCTGAGCTAACATTTCATAACTAAAAACAAAAACAAAAATTACTGTCAATATTTTCACATCAAAAGCTAAATATTCAAATCCTTACCCAACCATGAATTTTTTTATGGTGGCCGATCGAAGAAGTGGCGGATAATAAATACCATGAAACGTCCAATGTTGACAATCATCTTGTGCATATTTTCCCGTGGGAGCTCCATGCCATCCCATTGAATACGGGAACGAACATTGAAATATATTATCATATTTAGTAGTTAACACCTTCATTATTTGAGCTAAATTAATTTGTGCCTGTTGACTTAAATCTCCGAAACGTAGTACATGTCTTCGTGGTAAGACCATCGTTTCGAATGGCCACACGGCCCAAAACGGGACAATCACAATCCAGTCTTGATTTTCACAAACAATTCGTTCCTTCAAATTCAAAATTTTACGATGAAATTATTATATGAAATTGAATCTGTTTTTTACTTTTCTTTCAATTTCCCTTTGTACATAGTCCATCAGCATTGGTCGACCATTTTTTTCGTAGTATTCTTTTTGGGTGCGATTTTTAATTTTGGGCCCATTAGGCAAAAAGGACGATGCCCAAATTTGACAGTGGGGGTGTGGATTCGAACATCCCATTATGGCACCTTTGTTTTCAAAAATTTGAACCCAATCGTATTTGGTGCCGAGCTCTGCCATTTGATTAATCCATCTATCAACAAAGAAAATCTTCATGTATTGGTTTAGATCAAAAATTTCCAAACTTATTTGGCGAAGCGCTCTTTTTAAAAAAATAATTATTGAAGTTTACCGGGTACCTACTGCTAATATATTTAATACTAGCTGATACCCGCGACGTCGTCTGCGTAGTTTATTATGTGTAAGAACATACTTAATTTACAGAGGAAAAACATTTTAAAAATTGAAAGCAAAAATATATTAAAATAACCAGAAAGAACTTAGCGTAGAACATTTTTAACTATATACCAAAAAATTGCTCCCCCAGAATCCGCTATTGCTCCAAGTCTATAGTTATTAGTTAATCAATAATTAATTTTTCAAAACTTTATAAATTCAATCGCTACATAAGTAATCCAAAATAATCACTGTTTTTATATTTTTTTTTTTTTTTGGAGAAAATTAAAAACAAAAATTGTTACTTTAATGCTCTTTTCGGATCCGCAATTGCTCCAGGTGTATAATTAATAAGTAATTCAATTTTTAAACTATTCATGTAATAAGATCCATTGGCAGTTGATGACGTCATAGTAAAACAATACATGTACAGATAGTTAAAAATAATTAATTATTAAAAATATTGCAAAAATTCGACCACTTATTTGCGTAATGAAAAGAGCAGATAGAGAACTTAAAAAAAAACAAAATTGTAAATTAAAAATTATTTTTGGTTTTCTAGCGAGTTAAATTCTTGAGTTTGAAAATTTTTAAAAAATTTAATTATTAATCAATTAATAACTATACACTTGGAGAAATTGCCGATTCTGAGGGAGCAATTTTTTGGCATATAGTTTAAATTAAAAAAAAATGATTTCTGGTTAAAAAATATATGCAATAATAAAAAGGGGAGTGTTGAAATGTAATTTGATTATTGTAACGGTTGTAACTTAAAATGTATTTGAAATCGGTATTTACAGTTAAATATAAAAAACGCCAAAAGAGAATTTTAAAAAAGCTAGAAAAAACTGCTAAACAAATAGAAAATATAAATCTATCAATCTAATATCATTAAGTCTACACTCAAATATGAAATAATCAGTAGACAGTGGAAGGAGAAACTTTCTCGCTGCAGGAGCTCATGCGCATTAAACCGTTTGCCCCACTCTATCAAAGCGATGAAAAATGCCCGCTTAACGCGTTTTGCTTGTAAAAATCGCATTTTTTAAAACTTTAATTACTTTGGTTTTAATGAAAATATCGTGATAATTCTTTTTTTAGATATAGAAGTAAGATATAAGAAGATTAGATATAAGAAGTAAAACAAACAAAGCTTGATCGAAATCTATCCAGTCGTTTTTGAGTTAAAAGCGAACAATGAACTTTTTTCATTATTTTAATTGTTCGGGGAAGATGTCAAGGAGTATTGTACCCCAGGCGCTAGTTATACTCCCTATGTTATGTAAGGGAAGGTGAATCTTTATATGGCACAAAAAAAAATTTGCCGGCATGCATAAAAATTATTTTTTCATTAAGTATGATCTAAGGTTTGTTTTAGATGAAAATAAAATCGTACAATTGTGTAAATGTATCGGTATGATTTTATGTTGATCTAGAAAAGACTTCAAGTCAACCACGCCACTAAGTGACTTCACGTTATAATAAGGATTCACAATTTAGATTATTTAAGATATTAACTCAGTTATAATTCGGGTGATGTCCTCGACGCTCATTAAAGGAATTTGTAGATTGGATTTCGGATGGAAACACATAACACGACATGTGCCATTGGCTGGTTGCATTTGAAATAAAGGGTCGTCCGACGAGGGAGGTTTCGGTCCATCTTCTAACAACGCCGGAAAATCGTTCGTAAAGACATAAGTCGACGAATATTCAGGTGTTACCTGAAAAAATATTTATCAAGAACTTTCATTTATCGTAATATTGATACTATACAAGTCCATTGGGTCGAGTGACTCCTGGACAAAGTGGGTTGTTCGGGTCGAAGTCGGGAACGTTTTGCGATGCTGTTTTTTCCACTTGGCCACTCCAAGGGCGCAGCATACGATGTGGAGACACCAAAACCCATTCGTCCAACAGTGGATTGTAACGAATATGTTGGTGCTCTACAAAAAGAACAATGTTTATTGAAATACTATGATATTTATTACTTAAAATACCGTTAGCCACAAATATTGATGACTGACTCATTGTTTTTAGCAGTGATTGACGAATTGGTCACAAATGATACATAGATGACGTTTTAGAGGTTAAACAGTGCATGAATTATGAAATTAAATTATATTTAAATACAATGTGCGAATTATCACAGATAATTTATATTCGGATGATAACGAGTGGCATTTTCCAATGACGTTTGACATCTATTAGGAAAAATGGTTTATATCTCATAATATTTGCCTCATTTTACTTCATTATTAAGAATTTATTTATTTTTCAATTAATGAAATAATTTATTAAAATGTTGGATATTAAGTCGCTTAGATAAGAAAAGAATCGATTTCCATTAATCGGCACCTCAACATGTCTATAAACGCTATAAACTTTATTGAAATGTTGATTATTTTTTCAAATTAAAGTTTGTAACGGTTGGAACCATTGTATTATTTTACTTATTCAAATTTTTCCTTGGTATTGTTGTCATTGATAGTTATTGAAATGATTGAAATTATGCAAATCACAAGGTTATATAGTATGCAGAATATGCATAGGGGGCAAGAATATAATAGGATTAATTAATAGAAATAATAGGATGATACTTAGTTTTCATGGTTTTAATCCTTTTTTCGGTTATATCTGGTTATATCGTCAAAATTACAAATTTTTTTGAAAAAATTATTCTTATACCAGCTGACATTTAACATTTATAATATTGAAAGCAAAAATATATTAAAAATAACCGGAAAGAACTTAGCGTAGAACATTTTTAACTATATGCCAAAAAATTGCTCCCTCAGAATTTGCTATGGCTCCAAGTGTATAGTTATTAGTTAATTAATATTTAATTTTTTTTTAAATTTGTAAATTCAAAATAAAAATTGCTCTTTAATCCATAATAATCCGTTTTTTATTTTTTTTTTTCCAAAAAAATTCTTCCTTAAATGCTCTTTTCGGATCCGCAATTGCTCCAGGTGTATAGTAATTCAATTTTTAAACTATTTATGTTCATAAGATCCAACGGCAGTTGATGACGTCATAGTATAACAGGTATAACAATACATGTATAAATAGTTAAAAATAATTAAGTATTAAAAATATTACAACAATTTGATCAATTATTTGCGTAATAAAAAGAGCAGATAGAAGGCTTAAAAAACAAAAACTTCAATTAAAAATTATTTTGGATTTTATAACGATTTTTGAAATTTAAAAAAAAATATAATTATTAATTAACTATCAACTATACACCTGGAGCAATTGCGGATCCGGAAAGAGCATTTAAGGAGCAATTTAAAAAAAAAAAACTGTAGAAAAGTGACTTTTTTGTAATTTGAATTTTAATTTTTAGTTTGCAAATTTTTGAAAAGTTAATTATTAATCAATACACTTGGAGAAATTGCGAATTCTGAAAGATTCATTTTTTGGCATATAGTTGAATTTAAAAAAAATATTTCTCGCTAACTTATTACTATATATAACTTATAACTTATATATCGCTAACTCTTTCTGGTTAAAAAATATATGCAATAATAACAGGGAGTGTTGAAATGTAATTTGATTATTGTAACGGTTCTAACTTAAAAATGTATTTTGAATTTGTATTTACAGTAAAATATAACAATCCTAAAAAAGAATTTCAAAAAAAAAGCTTCAAAAAATATTTTAAAAACAGAAAAAATAGAAAATAAAAAATATTTTATTTATTCTTATATCTCGCTTAGCTGCATGAGGTCGTACCGCGTACGCTCAAATCTGAAATAATCATTACGCAGTGGAAGAAGAAACATTCTATCATGCGCATAACACCGTTTGCCCTACTCTATCAAAGCAACGAAAAACAACGCAAGCATACGCGTTTTGCTTGTAAAAATTGCAATTTTTACTTTCTTTTACTACTATATAGATAGTAAAAGAAGTATTGTAATCGGGTCGAATTTTTGAATTCGAGCTTTCACCGGAAATACATGTTTTGAGGTCCCCTGAGTCCAAAAAAGTGGTTTTTAAAAAAATGTCT
This sequence comes from Sisyra nigra, assembly GCA_958496155.1. NCBI lineage: Eukaryota > Metazoa > Arthropoda > Insecta > Neuroptera > Sisyridae > Sisyra > Sisyra nigra. The sequence goes on from OY292315.1 coordinate 27,175,410, forward strand.
GTGTGTGTGTGTCTGTGTGTGACAGCCATATCATATCGAAAGCTTTATCCAAATTTCACTAAACTTGGAATCTGGCCTCCATATTATATCTAGTTGTGCCTCGAAGCTTTTGGTTGAAATCGGTTAACCGAAAGCTCTACTTTACTCTTAGCGTTTTTGAGATTTTTCAATTTTTTTCGAAAACAGCTCTAACGATTTTCTTTAAACTTTCTATAGTTCTTAGACTCATTAGTGGCTACAACTTTTATTTGAAACTTTTTCCTGAGAAAATTCGAATAAGAGCGGTTCTGGGGTGAAGGTTGAGAATTCGTATATTCATATAGCCTTATAGGTTGTATGCATATAGTTCTGTTTATATGTATTGTTACAAAGTGCTTATATTTCTTTTAACTAACAGCGAGTATTTTCATTAATGAAAGTAAAAGAAAGTAGTGTGACGCCTCGCAACAGATATTTAAAACTTTAATTACTTTGTTTTTAATGAAGATATCGTGATAATTCTTTATTTAGATAAGGATCAAGTATATATAAGTAGTAAAACAAACATAAAAATTGATCAAAATCTAACCAGTAGTTTTTGAGTTAAAAGCGAACATTGGAAAACAGCTATCATTTTATTTATATACATAGATAGATAGATAAATTAAAGACCATAAAATTCTCTACAAAAGTTGTCTTAACCAATTTTTTGATAACACGTTTTGATGCCTCGTAACCTATTGCTGTTAAAAATAGGGACATACTTTATGAGTCTGTGGATGGTCAGCTATTTTTTATTTTAAAAATTTCCGTTTTTTCTAAAATATTTGCTAACTCATTCAGTTAAAATGGCTGAGACTAAGAATGAAAAAAAATTATGTCAGTAAAGAATCCAAGCATAAATTCTGTGAATTCAATCGATAATTAAACAAAAGCCGGTTGGCCCTTCGGGTACGTAATAAATGTCATAAATGTTGTCATACTATCTTAAAATAGTAAAATACCATAGAAAATATTTTATCAATGAATTTCATTACACAATTCAAAGATTCTAACTTTCATTGTAATATAAAGAAAGACACAATCTATAATAGGGTACATGACAATTTTTTTTAATCTGGTTATTATTGTTCATATGCACCCACAACAGCCCAAAAGTGCAATATTTTTGAAAAAATGAAGTTAATTTCCTAAAATTTTCCATTTTCCTATTTACAATTTTATGTTCGCGCCAAAACGCCGATAAATGACATGGCGGCTTCTGTGACGTCAGTGGTCAGTGCCGTCAGTGCATGGTAAATATAGCCACATGCTCTCTGTCATATGTCACAACAAGTTTGATAAGTTGGGTAGCTTTTATTGACTTTTCTCGTAAAAAAATGGATTCAAAATTTTATAAGTGGTGCATGGTGCCTCAATAAGAGAGTACTTCAATTAAAACACCCAAGAAGTTGTTCATACACGTCCCAAAAGATAAAAGAATTAGAAAAAAGTGGTTACAACTTGCAAGGAGGGACCTTGGAGCCGTATCTACGAAATCTTCTTGTTATTTTTGTGAAGATCTCTTTGATGTAAGTTTTTATGTCGTTTCTTACATTTTTAAGATATTTAAGATATGTTTAGTCATCATTGATTAAACATTTATGTTAGTACATTGAAAATTAACGTATAGTTTAAGGTTAGTTTAAAGTATTTGCATTGGCAGTTTTTATTTGTGTATTTTACTTTATTAAGCACACTTTATTTTCACAGTTGCCAAATGATATGGAAAATTATATGGAATATCACATAACAGGGTCGGTATCAAAAGTGATCACGAAAAAAGGGTGCATTCCAACAAAATTTGAATGCCAACCACCAGACAGACGAAAACGAACATCGAACACTACAGAACGATCATATATTATTAAAAAGCGTAGACTGATGGTAATCGATGAAAATTTAAAGGAATTAGATAAATTAACGACGGAACACATTGATCAAGATATAGTAAATGAAAATTTACCAAGTGGAAGTTCAGGTATGTGTTTAATGCTAATGTGACAATAATTTAAAGAAAAATACGACAGAAAGATTAAACGACCGTACTTGATGTTAATGCAAGAAAAATAAAGTGTTTTCATATTTTTCAGATTTGTATTCATGAAAATCTACAGGATACAAACAAAACAGCTGATAAATCTGAACAAGTATATATGACATACAAATTTAGAAGTAAATTTGTGATTTGGAAAAAGCGTCACCGATACTTGTTTAGTTGAATCGTACGATTTTTTAAAAGTTTTGAGAGGTATGTGAGTGTTAGCAGACAGAGGTTTAAACATGTGGAACAGTATTTACATACAGCTGGAATTCAATTAGTTCAACCACCAAGTGTCCCAACTGGAGGAAAGCTTACGAAGACCGAAGCAAAAGCAACAAAACAAATCGCTAGCCTCAGGATCCATATTGAAAGATTATGACATATAAGAGAATTTTCTTCGTTAAGAGCTTATGCTTGTATAAACAGCAATTTAATTAAAGTTATTGATGATACTTTTGTAATAGCATGTGGTTTAATTAATATGCAGGATAATATTATTAAATAAAACAATAAAATTGTATTTTTATTTTATTTATTAATCCTCTATACTTTTGTATAACAAAGGATAAATATTAACCTTCCAAAATTCAACTAAAGTTGAAATTAAATTTTTAACCCCTCTGGTTTTGACGGTAAGCTAGGACAACCTTTAGATAAATTTTTCGTTGTTATGCACTTTAAACTTGTACCAATATTGGCTAGCTTAGATTTCTTCCAGTAGCATTCCACAGAAGTGCATTATGGCTCCTCACTTCTTCGATGTAGCCACAGCATGTTTACAATCACCTTGTGAGGCAATGCAATTTTGGCATTGGACCGAGATGATTTTTTCTTTATCCACAATTAATGTCACCGCATATAACTTAGCATGAACTTTATGCTCAAATTTTACACCGTACCGAGCAAATTTTACCCTCACGCTTCAGTTGCACGTAACTAACAGCATCTATACCATAGGAAGGTCGCAAAGATCTAAAATTAGAATAATAGAATTTATAAAGACAACGTTTCAACAATTTCCAAGCTATTCAATATTGAGAGGTTAGATTTCAGTATGTTTGGAATTTTAAAAACTTTTCCATAAAATGTTAACTTTCTTTTTACAAAGCAAAACTTTTAAATAAAATAACAAACGAGTGCACCCCGAATGCCATTTTGGAGTAACAAAAATGCTATGTACTTACTTGGAAGTTTTAACATTCCGAAATTCTGCCGAGCAGAAATCGCTGTTGGATCCGAGAAATATTCGCAGCATCAAAACATCAATTTTGGGAATGTTTGAACTACTTGCTTTTATAAAACCAGGCTTCATTTTTTGGTAATAATATGAATTTTAGTAGTAATAATATTAATTTCAACGAATCTTACTGAACACAAAATAAAAGCGCGAAGGACTGATGGTTTCAGGCATGGGAGGGACACTCAGTGTTAAACTGCGGTAGCTCGTGGGGGTATTAGTACGGCGCGTTGTTCTCAGAGGCGCTAGTGTCGTTTTTTTTAACTAGCCGCGCGCGATTTGAATTTTGATTTTATTTATTTTCTTATTTATTTATTTTTTATAATGAAAATAAAAATAATTAATTCGTTTATTATAGTATAAATATTTTATTTAGAAAACAATATATACATTTTACATAGAAAATACCCACAAATTAACAACTGCGACAACAAAATATTATTATTAAATAAATTATTACTTTATTCGAATTTTGCTGTAGCTGTTATCATTCAGGGATCTATTTTGAGTTTAGGGATGAAAATAACGTCTCCATTTCTTGCATATTCCTGGTTTTCACAAAATCTGGGATTCTGAAATCAATCAAAAAAAATCAATTATTCTAGTTCTTATCCATAGTTAATAAACAAGTAATTAAATATCTGTTAAACAAGAACTTTTGACTATTTATAAAATCAATCTAAGAATAATAATTAAGTAAAACAAGGCATGAATAAGATTAAGACATTTACTTTAAAAATTAGCTACTTACTTTATTTAGCCATTTCTATTGAGCTTCGTTTTCATGGCATGCATGAATTTTTCACCAGAAAAATGATGACCGACATATTTCATAAACTTCTTGCAACTTTCTTTGGGTTTTATTATAGTTTTTCACAGTATTTCAGCCATTAAATAGTCATAAAATTACAAATTTATTACAAAAACGCAGATTCGGAAAAAACGTGTTAAATAAACGTCAAAGTAATTTGGGCTGTTAGTACCACGCGTTGTTTTTAGAGGCGCTAGTGTCGGTCTATTTTATCATCACAGCGCAAGTCCGTAATGCTGAAATGCATTTTGGACATTGCCCCGCCATCTCTGTTCAACGCGCCGTACTAAAACTCAGGGGTACCGCTCGTCTCGTAAAAGTGTCACCCCCATGGTTTCAGGTTTGCGGCTGTCAGTGGTTCGGTCGTTTCAATTGACACAGACCTCTGACGTCACGAGCTCTGATTTGCGTTTAGTATCACGTGACAAATGTTTGAATTTTAAGACATTTATTTTATTAATTTAAATAATAAAACTTTCAATATTACTTCAATAAGCGTGATTTTCTTAATCCTTACACAAAAATCTACCATCTAAATAACAAATTTTGTTAGTTCTTTCTTACTGTCATGTACCCTATTTGGAAATGTAATTTTAGCTTTATTCAAATACGTAACATGATGAAATTACATTTCAGATGAGTTACAAATATAAATTTTAATAAATATTAATTGTTGAAAAATACTTTATTTTTCAAATTCTCTTTGCATTGGCACAATTTTTTTTCTTTTACCAATAATTAGGAAGCATAACATTAAATATAATATATATTTTAATATAAAAAAGTGTTAGAGAGATCAAAATTATCCAGCCCATGATTTTTAATCAGTTTAAATATTATACGAGAGCTAAGTTATAAGAGTTTAATTTTCAATTTCATTAGTTCCTCATCCATGTTATACTCAGAGTCAAATAAGATTCATAAAAATAAATTTTACAATCTAAAAGCTTGTTAAGTTGTTATATAGTAGGTACTTTGATTACTTCATTAAATATATTTGTTACATGTAAATAGTAAAGTTTGGAACATTGCAGAACTTAGAATTGGACGGCGTATGCAATCAAAGGAAAAAATGTAGACAACATCCAGTTGTTTAAAGTGACTAGTTTAAAGACATAAAACATTTTACATGCAATTTTGCTTAAAAATTCTTTTAGTGTCTTGAAGTAAATGACCATTTAATGGTGTTTTTTTTTTTAATCTTGAACGAAGTATGATGTTTGCCGATCGATGACACGCTCTTTCAAATATTCAGACGAGAAAATTTGTCGGAGATATTGAAGCGAATCTCAAATAACTGTTCGAGGCATTTGCGGTCGAAGGACATTACGTCGTCGTGATGCACGTTGATGTAACCACAACCAACGATTCAAAATCGGAAGCTTACTCAAGTTGATATACATTCGAGTTATCACGGTTGTATCATGAAGTTCAAAGAAAATCTGATCCAAAGATTTTCCTTTCGTTTCTGGCACGAAGAGAAATGTTAAAATCGCTAATATGGCACAAATGAACGTACAAAAGACGAATGAAATGTAGGTGACTTCAAAATCTGAAAGAAAAAAAATTAGTCGGTGATTTGATGAGATTTTATCTTAAATACCGTAGTAAGTGAAACTATAAATTGAGCAGACGATATCAATGATCCACATGGCTGAAATTGCCTCAGACAAACAACGTCCTCGAAAGGCTGTCGGGAAAATTTCACTTCCCAACAACCAGATTATTGTAAACGGCCCTAAAGCATGTGCGCCTTCATACACTAACAAAGCAATCACAGCTGCAACATTTATCGTTTCCTCAGTCGTAAAATCGACATTTAATTCCTCACTGGCCACCAAAGATACTGGTGTCGGTAGCAAAGGAAATGGAGGTGGTGACTGATCAATTGCGACCACATCTTGGTTTGAGCTCAACGCCATATTCGTGTCGTAACTTACAGCAAAAATACCACTCGAGTCAGCCATTATTATCTTTGGACAATTTTCGTTAGTCAATAGATTAAAACCACTATCACCATTCGGTGATAAGACCGCCAGAGCTCCAATACTTAACATCATTATTACCAAACTCATTATTAAAGTGTGCCGACGTCCAAGTTTTTCAACGATTAACACTGAAATCGTCGTACAGAACAACTAAAACATAAAACAAATCATTTATAGACAACCCAACATACATTGATGTACTACTAGCAATCGCTTAGCAATCAAAATTCAACCAACTCATTACATTTTTAACTTTAAATATTATTGATCAACTTTTGCGAAAAAATCTACTCTTATAAACATTGGCCTAGTTCAAAGGTTGCCAAACGTTTTTTGATCTAATGCCCTCTTTTCAAAAAGAATATTATTTACCGTTTTCTATATAAAAATGGTCGGACTTTTTTTTCTTAAGAACCATTAAATTTGAATGTAAACTTAATTTTTATCATTGTTTTTAATTGATTATTTTAAATATTTCTCAGAAATATAAACCACGAATAAGTGTTTTCTTCATTTATTAATAAAACAAATTCTTACCCTGACAGAACTAATCGTTAACGAGGCAAAATGAGCCGCGTCCTGCACTGGAATTCCCAATTTCATAAACAAAGACGGTGCATACATCAACACCGAAAATCGTCCACTCAACTGTTGCATTGCTATCAACCCCATCAATACAATACTCGACTCGGCAATGGTAATCTGAGTGATTTTGGGCAACTTACGCCAAAATCGACTCGTGCACTTCCGTACTGGTGTGAACGATGGAAGAAATAGTTTCGTGAGTGAAAGATTTAAGATCAACAAAAAAATATTGGCACCTAGATGAAAAATAAAAGTATTATTTTTTTTTGTTTCGCTTGCTTGTTGTGGACGTACAAATTACGATTCGCCATGCGAACTCGGTATTTTTGCATAGGTAACCAGTGTAGAGGGAAATCAGGACTCCCAAGGAGATGCCCAGTTGGTGGAGGGACACGCAGCATCCTCTCCAGCACGGCTCGGAAATTTCTGCCATATAAACACAATGAGAAATGGCCGACAAAGTGCATCCAAAACCAAGGAACAGCCGACCCATATAAATAAATGCCACCCACGGTGAAACTCCCACCAACAGTGTTCCGATTAGGATAATAATTCCAGAAAGTAGCATAGATAAGCGACGACCACACATATCAATGATTGAAGCTAGAATTAAACAAGAATTAAAACTAAATTAAATCAAAGACATGCTGTTTTTGCAGTGCAAAGATTTGATAAATGCTACTGTTCTTCGAAAATCTATCTTTCTTTATTTATACTAAATACGATGAAATATATAAAACGTACAGTGTGATGTCAGTATAGACACAGTGCAACACACTGTTATTCAAATTGCACCGAGTCTATAATGAAATTAAACTGTATCACACCCCGTGGTACTCCAGTACATAATTTTACATATTCACACAGTAGATTTAGACTCCCATGCACCAACTAGATAGGAATCTTTGATCTAACATCAACATTTTCTTGAAAACCAATCGAAAACTCAGAAGATTCTATCGTTTAAAAATCTATAAGGATCTATCATCAAATCTTGTGACCACAAAAACAACCAAATCCCGGTTAATTTACCAGCGCCCAAAGAAAAAATTCCACCGGCTACCCAAACGAACAGAAGCAGTACTTGGTAGCTACATTCGATTTGATACAATTCGGCATAGATTTTCAAGAAGCTCACTATTATCGCCATGTCGTAGCCAAAGATAAAGCCAGCGATAAATGTAACGAGAGCCGAAATCCAAACGACTCGCAGTCGTTGCATTGACTGCTGTGGCGATCCAGAGCACTCATCACTCAGGACTTTCATCGTTATTTCTTTCTTCGAAGCCGTCACCTCATTGCTTCCAGACAACAGAATTGCCGTGTCCTCGTCGTCAGACATTGCTATGCTACAACGAAGAGCACATACTTTACTATTAACAAGACTTAAAAGGTTGCCAGCTCTTACAATTTAGTTGACAGCTTTTTTTTTTTCTTTCAACTATCACTCGATAGACGTTAAATACCCTTAAAACTAAAATAGTTGGTTTAAATTTCGATTTTGGATCTGAAAAATCAGATCACATACTTATTGGTGTGAAAATTTGGCGAAAAACACAAGGATATTTGTTTTATTTTTTTTTTTTTTTTCAAATAAATCAATAATCCGATTGAATCCGAATCCGACTGTCATATACAAAGTTATTGTTAGAATAGTTTCGACAAGAATAACATCTACAGCGACAATAGGAATAAAGTCAACCGTCGACGTAGTGCCACGCTCTACCTGGTGATGATTTCCAAAACTAAAATTCAACGTTGTTAAATATCCATTTGTCAGTGTAGTTTTGAACGTATCATATCGCAATGGCAGAAGTGGTCAACGAAGTGATTAACAACGCCAGCGAAAACCTCACAGAAAATGTGTCGAACTCAACCAAGGTTCTTACGACTCCCGAGGGAATGGCCGTGGCCTACTCCAGCCTCATCGTGATGGCGATATTGCCGATTTTTTTCGGCGCCTATCGTTCAGTGAGACACCATACGGAACAAAAGGTGACTGTTGTGACACGCACACAAACCATGATGTGGCCTTTACAATCCAAAAACATTTCCCCATTTGCTTTTTTTAGCTATCGGGAGAAAAACCCGATGTCGTTACCAAAAAAGATGCTGCGATGTTCCCGATTATCGCTTCGTGTGCCCTCTTCGGCCTCTACATTTTCTTCCAAATATTCTCCAAAGAATATATCAATCTTTTACTGACTGGTTATTTCTTCTTTTTAGGCGTCCTAGCTTTGACGCATCTAATGAGGTAATTTATCAACTAAAGACGGCAGAGTTTACTCCTTAAGAACAACATTTTTATAAAAGGGCTAACATTATTTAACCTAGAAATAACTGAAATACCCGGTGTTGTCCTATTGAAATTTATTGAATACATGGGATTTATATTTGAACCGGTGTCAAAACTTAACATTCAGACTTACTCTATAAGACGTTTCACTTATCAAGTGAGGCGACAATTGTCACTCGACGACAAATTTCGTTCTCTCGCTTCAAACGACAATTATCTTTGCATAATATAAAACAAAGTCGCTCCCGCTGTCTGTTCACTTAGATCTTTTAAAGTACAAAACAGATTTTAATGCAGTTTTCAGCAATTGATAGAATGATTCAAGATGAAGGATTGTAGGTATAAAACATGCATAATATAGTAGAGAAAAGTCGGGAAATTCAAATATTTGTAATGTGATGTCATAAGAAACATATTTTTGTGCACTTACATTGTAAACGCTGGCTAAACCTTACGAGATAGATCAAACTAATATGCGGCGAAATTGTCTATCTTAAAAAAATTGATAAAAAAGTCCGCGACGGTATATTTCCCAGGATTACCCACAGGAACCATTTTTATCTTTTACACATTAAAAAAAATATTGGTTATTTACCAAGCTATTTTAAACAATACAGTATTATCCCTTATTCAATTAAATGCATTAGATACGTTGTGTATTTCATGTAGATCAAAATTATTCTCTACAGTATATCATAAAAATGAATATCTTAAAAGATCTCAGAGAGAAGTGGCTGTTTCATTGATAACTTCTTCTTATATATGTAAAAATATCATGTATATCCTTTTCTAGGACAAAACTCGAAAAATTCTTCACCAAGGAGCTCAATTGTGATACTTAGTTAACGGGGCAGAGAATTATATAGATTATTTCTTATGCCGGAATAATCGACGGTTCCCATGGTTAGGTGTCAGTTTTTCGAATCACAATTTTTCGAAAAATTAATAATAAATAATTTTAGGGACTGAAATATTAAGGATAAATTTAGTTTTATTTGCCAGATTACACAAAACAAAATAAAAAAAACCTTAAATAAGTAATTGAATAAAACCTTTTATTTAGTAAATAAAATTTAACCAGTGGTTCTCAAAATGTTGGATCCATCAAATGATATAATATATGTCAGATACTATTTAAAATAAAAAAGTTGGGTCCCATAGTTTGAGAACGACTATTTGAAAATATTTGTTCATTTAATGTTCATTTCATTACAACATCTTGAAATAGAAGATGTTTTATCGTTCGTTTTATCTTGTAGGGCTTTCTAAATAAAAACTTATTTTATTTTAATAAATACGTTACCTATTCTTGATTCTATGACTTTTAACGGATTTTTTAATTGTTGTCGTCTCTGCGAAAAGTAGTAAAATATTGTTGACCGTTGGCTGTCGTGCGCATACCGAATCTTATTACAGAGCTTAAAATCAACTGTTTTGACAAATCTAATATTTTGTGCCTTTCATCAAACAAATTAGGTTTTTTTAAAATAAAATTTTTATTAATTATTAAAAAAAAAAAACAAAATTTTTGTTAATCGAATTCTTAAAATACAAACATTTTTATTTACTTACTTCAAAGAAAATAAAAATTTATTTTCATACCAATTTCCATACGAAAATAAATAATTACTTTACTTCAAATAATTAAAATATTGCGTTTAAATACAGCCGATAAGAATTTTCAAAAAATTTAGTGAATTGGGGACATATGGCCCATGCAATATGATAGGTGAGGTCACCCTCCATCTCAGTGTGTAGTTTAATCAAAATCGTTAGATCCATTTTTGAGGAATTTTAATTTAAGTGTTTTGACCTATAAGTGAAGGGTTCGGGCTTAATCTAGAACGAATTAAACCCCCAGATACAAAATTTGAGCATTAAGTGCTACACAATTGTTATTTCAAAAACGATAAGAGATACAGAGTTGATTAAATTACCAAACAATTTCTATTTCAAGATGTTGTAATGAAATGAACATTAAATGAATTTTCAAATAGCCGTTCTCAAACTATGGGACCCAACTTTTTTATTTTAAATAGTATCTGACATATATTATATCATTTGATGGATCCAACATTTTGAGAACCACTGGTTGAATTTTATTTACTAAATAAAAGGTTTTATTCAATTACTTATTTAAGGTTTTTTAATTTTGTTTTGTGTAATCTGGCAAATAAAACTAAATTTATTCTTATTATTTCAGTCCCTAAAATTATTTATTATTAATTTTTCGAAAAATTGTTCTTTCAAAAAATTGTGCATTCGAAAAATTGTGTTTTGAAAAATTGTGATTCGAAAAACTGGTCGGACACCGGTTCCCATAGAATAGCATAACAATGGAAACCAACAGAAACCGTGCATTTAAAAGAATTTTCGTTTAAGTTCGTGAAATAAGTAGCATTTTAACCCATTTTCCACAAGAAAAAAATCTACAAGGTTTAAACTAATTAAATTGACAATTTTTACTTGAAAATTAATATGAATTTCAATTTAACACTCGATAAAATTAATAATGAAATTTTGAATAAAAATTTAAATTTCTTTATGGTTCATTGTCGAAGATACTAATTAGAAATGAACGTATTAAAATAATATAATAAATATCAATCAATTAAATTTAGATACTCTCAGCAAAGCGAGCGGGTATCAGCTAGTTTTAAATAATACCACACGGAAATAAGCATCGTCGTCTGCACAATTGTCGTGAAGCGACAGTTAACACAATAGGAGTTTTAATTGTTGTCTCACTTCATAAGTGATATATCTTACAGAAGAGGGCCGATTATCTTCCTCTAAATAGATGTGAGATCTTAAATAAAATAAAAATGATCAATAACCAATACTGGGTTGTAATATAAGATAAACATGAAGAAAAACAACGTATTTTATTAACACTTTATTTCACTACCCATGCAATTTTTGTACCACTCTCTCTATATGAAATTCTTAAGGGGTAAACTTTAAATATATTTCAAATAAAACTTGATTATCAATGACTTTCAGCCCGTTGGTCAGTTCATTAGTACCAGCGGCCATTCCCAACATTCCATACCACATACATTTTAAGCAAGGAGAAGGCGATTCGACGGAAGTTTTGATTAATTATAAGTTTTCCTCGCATGATCTCGTCTGCTTAGCGTGCTGCACCCTAATCGGCGTATGGTACTTAATGAAGAAGCACTGGATCGCTAATAATCTGTTCGGAATTGCATTCGCAATTAACGGCATTGAAGTCCTGCATTTAAACAACGTCATTACCGGCTGCATATTACTATCAGGACTTTTCATCTACGATATTTTCTGGGTTTTTGGCACCAACGTCATGGTTACAGTTGCTAAGTCATTCGAGGCTCCAATCAAATGTATGTTTAATAGTTTGGGATTCCACTGCCAACCCACATTAGCAACCACTTTTATGTACCATCTAGTTAAGAAAAAAATAAGCTTCAATTTGAGATATAATTAATTAAAAAAAAAACGTATTAAGTTAAGTTCTAGTTGTGCCGCGAAGTTTTTGGTTGAAATTCGTTGATAGGAAATCCCACTTTATTATTTGAGGTTTTTCAATTTTTTTTTTCGAGAACGGTTTCAACGATTTTCTTTAAACTTGCTATTAGAGATGCAACGAATAGTAATTTAGCCGAATACCGAATATTCGGCCATTTTATTTATGAGTAAATAAAATGCATGCGTATAATGCGTCTTCGTATCCGAGACGCATTATTTTTTATTAAAAGAAAAATTTATCGGCAACCAAAATCGATTTTTATTTACAAAGTATTTCCTCCCTAATTGATTTTCAATTTTAATTTATAATTTTAAAAAAATATAATTTCGAATTTAACATTTATTTTGTTATGGTTAAGTATTCGACCAAATAGTACACAATATTCGACAGAATACCGAATATTTAATAATGCAGCCGAATATGCCAAAAACCGAATAATCGTTGCATCTCTACTTGCTATAGTAACTAGACTTATCAAAATCTATAACTTTTTTTTAAAATCTTTACTGGAGAAATTCAAATAAAGGGCCCTGGGGAAAAGATGGTGGGAGTTCGTATATACGTAGAAACTGTATAAATATAGTTTTATGTTCCGTTTAACAGCGAATTTCATGTAAAAGAAAGTTCTGTGACGCGTCGCAACAGATTTTGCTTATTATTACGTATAAAGTTAACAGAATAGTACTTCTTTACGTCTGGTTGTCAAGAAGTTGTGACCAAGTGAGAAATGGCTTTTCAAGTTTCTTACACATATCTTTGCTACATATCCTACTACATAATTTATTTAAAAACAAAATTAACGACGTTTTCCAAAAAGAAAAAAAAAGTATCTTATTTTTTATTAAAAATGTGACCATTTTTGAGTAATACCTTTAATTTTGAATAAGAACTCGATGAACCTAGAAATCTTGCAGTGGGATCTTCATACTGTAAATAAAACATCAACAATCCTCCATTTTACTAATATTGATATAATTTTTAGTGGTCTTCCCACAGGACTTGTTGACTGATGGTCTAAACGCGACAAATTTTGCAATGTTAGGCTTAGGCGATATTGTGATTCCTGGCATATTTATCGCGTTACTATTACGCTTCGACTACAGTTTGAATCGGAATTCAAACACATATTTCTATGCTACATTTATAGCATACTTTGTAGGATTGATGGCTACGATATTTGTAATGTTAGTGTTCAAACACGCACAACCGGCGTTACTCTATTTAGTGCCAGCTTGTATTGCGACGCCACTGGCACTAGCTCTCATCAAAGGGGACATCAAAGCAATGTTTTCGTAAGCAAAAGATAGTTTAATATTCAAATAAAAATTAATGTTTTAAACATTTTAGTTATGAAGATCATCCATCGACCGAACAGCCGACGAGTGAAGAAACAGTCACCAAATCTGATACAAAAAAATCGAAATAGAGTATTAAAACAAGCTATTTCTTATTCTATAATTCAATGCACAGTAATTTAATCAAAAAAAAACCAAGAATAAACATTTATGATATATTAATTTGTTCCTTGAATTTTTTTTAATTTTGCTATGTTAAATTTTTTAAACTATATGTTATAGTAAAAAAAAAGTTCAACAAAAAGATTTTTATATAATTTTGTTATGTATTTTCTTTAAAGAATAATAATTTAAAAAACATGTCCAGTAAGAGGAATTGATTGGTTTGATTTGAACCTTAAAGGTGTTTTTTTTTTCAACTGATATTTATTTGGGGTTCTGTATCCCACTTGTTTTCTCTTCTTTTCTCTCTCATCCATTGCGAACTTTATAGTATTTGAAGAATATTTTATTTATAACTCACTGCGATATGGAGGTAAATTTAAAATACTCAAAGCGCCTAACTAATCATACTCGTGCCCAGAAAAGTTATATTATTTAATAATTTTGCTATTTTCGTAGTTTCGTTCATTCCTTTTCAATTGTTTTATAATAATTTTTCCCACCCAATCAGAGCGCGCATTAAAATTATTTTATGGGGAATAATTTTTTAAACTATATCTCGGTTACGAATATTAAGAGAGGATTAGTTTCAATTGATTATCCTGAAAATTTCAGGACTTTTATAAAATAATATATAAATAGGTTTAATTATATTGGGAACAACCGTAAATAAACACCATCGTATTTTTTATTAAATATATTTTTATTGTTTAATAACAAAATCTTAAGATATTTATGAAAATTATTCTTTAGCAATCAATGTTTTTGTGGTGATAATCGGCATGTTTTGAATTCCAGTCTTGGAAATGACCTGCACTTGAAAATTGGGAAGATTACCCAAGAAACGCTTTTGGATTTCCCTGACGCATGTTTCGAGAAGTGCATATGCTTGTGGTACGTCCATATCGTATCGATGGTGTCGATCTAAGATGGAGTTACAAAAGAATCCTCCGTAGCCGTAGGCGTAATATGGAACCTTGACGAGTGCTGCTAAATAATCCATGAAATATAGCTCGGGTCCCGTATGCTTATCGTAGCCTCCGATCAATAGATTCACATGATATTGATTCTATTTAAATAAAGCAAAAAAAAATTTAAGGTATCTCAGCATTTAAAGATGGTTCTTATTTACTCACATTAATCAACATATATTTCGTATTCTATTTACTACCTCCCTTCAGAATTCAAGTATCTGCGTGTGTATGTACATATATCGCCTCGGTATGGAGGTCTTATTTTTTTTTTAAATAATTAATGAGCCCCTTAATAGCTACCATTGGTTATAGGGGCACGAGTAAGATTAGCGTGGCGCTTTAAGTATTTGAAATCGCCTTACATTATGATTTTGTTTAACCATAAAGTAAGACCAATAGATGCTAAATGTGGCAATTATCCCAAAATCTAAATTTCAAGAGAAATCGATAAATTTTGACGTCAGCATGAGGCTTAAGCAAGTCATTTGCAAAATTCAAGGTATAAGTAATTATGAGAACTTACATGGTCTAATTTGAACAACTTAATATTTTTTATTTGCGAACACGTTTTCAATATTAAATTTCCATTTATTTTGCAATTCAAAAGACACATATTTTATAAACATCATAAAAACACCATAAAATTAATGAAATTCTAACAATTGTGATTCGAGCTTGGACTCAAGTAATATAGAAAATATAATTGGCAAAATAAACAATCCTTATATACCACGTATTTTATAGATGACTAGATTTTAAAAATATTCTATAAATTTAAAATGGTCTAATAGGGAACTGTATTTATAAAGATTTTCAACGAAAACTTAAAGCTCATAGATTTCATAGGAATAACTACAAATCGTATTTGCAGCATAATTGTTATGTTTAAACATTTAATTTTGTGTAAGGCTTCGCGGTGTTAGGAAATGCACATTCAGTTAAATAATTAAAATCGGGTTAACGAACAGTGACTACAATTTCTTTCAAAACCCCCGCCAGAGGGACCCCCTGGACCTCTATCGCATTTGTATTAGGAAATTGTTGAATGAATTTATATAAGTTAATAACTTAAAATACATGACAGTTCCCATAGTTACGTCTTAATTGACAGATTTATCAAAATCATTTCCCATAAGAAAAACGCGACTTTAATCCGGTTTTTATCGAAAACAAAGCGAAAACTCGCAAATCACCACTCTTCATTTTCGTTTTCTTTTGACTTGTTTTATCAGAAACCGTCGTCAATTCATGGCGCCACGCTAACCTTTCTTTCCCCGTTATAGGAAATATGCAGTAGAATAGACAAAGCTTAGATTTTTTCATGGGTGTAAATATAAACTAAAGTTATAGACCATAATAACCAGGTTAAAAATTAATATAATTCTTACTCGACTACGCAAGGCATCAGCAAGATTTTTACGAGTAAACGTCGCCGCTGCCTTTGGACTTAACTCATATCCATTTCGCATTTTATACAATTGCATATTTTTAGAAATGTACTCGGAAAACTGAACTGTATCACCAGATTCTCCAGCCACAGCAAGCACCAGCTGTTCACTGATCTTATGCAATTTAATTTCATCTAAAAAATTAACCAAGTCATTTATAACCATCGCCATGACTAGCTTCTTGAAGAACTTACCGTCTTTCATAACGACAATGCTCCGTGCATTTGTCATATCGGCCGCCAACAACACGAAATCTTTAAACTGGATACCAATTAAACACTCCATCGCTCCGGTTAATTATTTATTTTTAATTGTAAAATAGAAAATTGAAAGAACGTTCGTTGACAAACAAAATTGTCTACTCACTATGCCGCACTAGGATGAAGCTGGCTACAAGTAAACATATTGTCGATGTTGTCGATGAAAGAAACTTATATTAAAAGTCAAAGTAAAAACGAGACAGAAAATATCCATGAAACTATCTACATGATATTTTTAGTGAGGTTACAAACCAAAAATTTCGCTTGTCATCCTTTTCGAAGTTTGCGATTCACTGTCGTTTTGGTTTCCATTATTTGATTCTCAGAAGAAAATTTGTATTATTTTTGTACTAATTATCGATTGATTAGTAACAAAATGGCATCAGAACGTTATAGTTTTTCACTAACAACATTTAGGTAAGAAATTTTAACAATTGCTAGACAAAAAATAATTTTTGAAAATGTCGGCTTTATGGAGAGGTTATTATGATACAAACAAATTTATTTTTCAAGTCCTTCTGGAAAATTGGTTCAGATCGAATATGCCTTAGCTGCCGTTGCTGCGGGCGCTCCTTCCGTTGGAATCAAAGGTATAATAGCTGAAGTGTGATTAAAGGAAATTTTTTTATTAACTTTTCTTATAGCTTCCAATGGAGTTGTCGTAGCGACCGAGAATAAGCACAAGTCGATTTTATATGATGAACATAGTGTCCATAAAGTCGAGATGGTTACTGATCATATCGGTATGGTATATTCCGGTATGGGACCCGACTATCGACTCTTAGTTAAGCAAGCCCGTAAAATGGCCCAGTCTTACTATCTCATGTATCATGAGCCGATTCCAACTGCACAATTGGTACAACGGGTTGCAATGGTTATGCAAGAATATACTCAGTCGGGAGGTGTGAGACCTTTTGGGGTTTCACTTTTGATTTGTGGATGGGACAATGGAAAACCGTACCTGTTCCAATGTGATCCTTCAGGCGCCTATTTTGCCTGGAAAGCGACAGCTATGGGAAAAAATTTCATTAATGGAAAAACATTTTTAGAAAAACGGTAAATATAACTAACAATACTCTTAAAGTTTCCCTTGTGGATAGTAGTTATGTTAGTGTATGATTGGTTGGTAATTGGAAAACTTTCCAACTTTTTTATTTATAGATACAGCGAGGATCTGGAGCTGGACGATGCCGTCCATACGGCAATTTTGACGTTAAAAGAGGGATTTGAGGGTCAAATGACGGCTGATAACATCGAAGTCGGCATTTGCGATGCAAATGGATTCAAACGTTTAGAGCCTTCACACGTTAAAGACTATTTGGCTAATATTCCTTAGGCTATCTTTAACTTTTAATTTTTGTATGTTATTATGGGGGAAAAAAACTACATTTAAGATTCCGAAAATAATTTATTTTTTTTTTCTATGTTATTCCTTCAAATCCCTTAAATACAAAAATAATAGTAGTGAATATTTTGAATTGTTAATAACCCGGTAGTCCGGTAGTTAATCTATAAGGAAATGTTGATCTATTAAAATTTTAACTGAAAGTTTTAATTTGGTCATCATTTTTTTATAGAAATAATATTAAGTGACTAATATTCCAAGTTTTACGACTGAAATATTAAAAATATTTTCATTAATTTTCGAAATCCTTTTTTTTTAACCATAGACTTAGTTTACTAAATTTGAACTAGAATGAGCGTTGAACTAGTTTTGAGTTTCACTTGGTTGACCACCCTGTTTATGTGACAGTCTGCCAAAACTCAAAAATATTTCAATTACCGAGAAAAACTATGCCTCAAGAACTTGATTTTCAAACTTAAAACTGTATTTTATCAAAAAATAATTAGAAAATGCCGACTGTAATTATCTTAGACGTCTCACTATCGATGATTCAACCTGTTATCGTCCCCGATGCCAATGAAACCGACAAAGACTACGTTTGCTTAAATCGGCACAATTTAGCAGTCCACGGCATTAACGTTTTCCTCGACTTCTTGGCAAGCCATGCCAAACTTGAATTCGTCTCTTTGGTAAGAAACTGTATATTATTCTCGATTATTCCATTTTCCAAAAAATATCGGTAAACTATTGTTGGTAGCAATTGCGGCTAATGTCATGTTTGTGAATATTATTGGTTAATGTTCCAATGGCACATTTACGAAAAATCCTTATTTAATTTAATTCATATGCAAATTATTATAATTGATGAATAGTTAATGTCAATGTAAATCAATTTTCCGTTTTGTATATACAAAGTATTAGCGGCTTAATTTGGTGAGGTTAGGTTTTGTACGTGTGCTGTGAAAAAATGAGTTCCCTCGCAATAAAACAAAGCCAAACGCTTCCGTTGAACATTTCGACATCATTAGTATCAGTCGAATGTGTCGGAACCGTATTTCTGCATTATCTTCGTGAAAGTGGAATCTTCGATGGACATGTGATCAATTTGAATGAAGACGAGATCGAGGAAGTTAGCGAATCAACCGTCTTCGAGGATGATATCGACTATCTTCGAAGTCTCGATCCGAAAGATTGGAAAAACCAAGACCACTATGCTGTCTTGGGTTTGAAAAATTTGCGATTCCACGCGACAGACGATGATATAAAACGTGCATACAGACAGAAGGTGCTCAAGCATCATCCTGACAAACGGAAGGCTCAAGGAGAAGATGTTCGAACCGAAGATGATTATTTTACTTGTATTACAAAAGCATATGAAATGCTTGGAGTCCCTAATAAACGTAGATCATTCGATTCGATCGATCCAACCTTTGATGATTCCCTTCCGACTTCTGAAGAAATCAAAAAGGACTTCTTTAAAACCTTCAATCAAGCATTCGACTTAAACTCAAGATGGTCCGAAAAGAAAAAGGTTCCCAAACTTGGCGACGAGACCACATCTCGAGAGGACGTTGAAAAATTTTACTCCTTCTGGTACGATTTTGAATCATGGCGAGAATTTTCATATCTAGACGAAGAAGAAAAAGAAAAAGGCCAAGATCGAGAAGAGAGACGTTGGATCGAAAAACAAAACAAAGCAGCTCGTGCTAAAAGAAAAAAATCTGAAATGACCCGAATTCGAAACTTGGTCGACTTGGCGTACAACGCCGATCCTCGAATCGCCAAATTCAAACTCGAAGATAAAGAACGAAAACTGGCCGTGAAACAAGCGAAACGAGACGCGATTCAAGCTCGAAAAGATGAAGAAGAGCGAGCAGCACGTGAAGCTCTTCTCCTTAAAGAAAAAGCTGAGGACGAAGAAAGGGCTAGGAATGAGCTTAAAAAACAGGAGCGAGAAATTCAGAAGAAAGCTTTGAAAAAAGAGCGAAAAGCTCTTCGAGATTTTTGTAAATCGAATAATTATTTCAGCGAAAATGCTAATGATAACGTTACCAATATGACGATCGTCGAGAAGTTATGTGAAATGTTCAATCAGATGGAACTTGAAAATTTTAACAAAGAACTTCAAGAGGGTGGTCGGGAAGCTTTCTTGAAAGCCAAGGAAGATTTGGAAAAGAAGCTGGAAGAGGAACGTAGAGCGATGATGCAGCAATCAAAGACTGCATCAGTCGTTGAAAATAAGGATCCAGTTCAAAGTGAAAGTCCTAAATGGACGACTGAACGAGTTCAGCTTTTAATTAAAGCCGTTAATATTTTCCCAGCAGGAACCAATCAGCGATGGGACGTCGTAGCTAGTTTTATCAATCAACACTGTGACTGTACCAACATTTTCACTGCTAAAGATGTTCTGGCCAAAGCCAAAGACATGCAAAAAACCGATTTTTCACGAAATAATCTCAAATCCGATTTAAATAACCAAGCTTTTAATAATTTCGAGAAGAATCATAAAGCGTCCCGTATTGATGATGTGACCATAACTGAGAAATCTGATGAGCCGGTTACCAATGGACAAGCAAAGTCCGAGGCTCAACACGGAGATGGGAAAAAGGAAAAGGCAGAAGCGACCCCGTGGACACCTGACGAACAAAAGCTTCTGGAGCAGGCATTGAAAACGTTTCCTGTAACGACCGATGAACGATGGGATCGCATCGCCGAATGCATACCAACACGAAATAAAAAAGAATGTATGCGTCGATACAAGGAACTGGTCAACTTAATTAAAGCCAAGAAAGCGGCCCAGGCCGTCGTTAATCCGAAAGCTCAATAACCCATAGTAAACTCACATCATAACGATAGTACAAGTTGTTCTAAATAAGTCTTGACGGTGAAAATTTTAGGTATTTCAAAGGAAAATTTTTCTCTTAACTTAATTTTTTGAGTTTTCTCGTAGGAAAAATGCTAAAAAATTGTGTAAATATTAAAGTTTTTCAAATACCTACGAACCTCCATCAAAATGATTTTCACCAAAAAGATTGTCGTTAAAGTCAATTTTTTAAAAAAAATTTCATGTTTTATCACCGCGCTAGACTACGTTCCAACTACTTAAAGCATCCTCTTTCCCGATTGGAAATTTTATAAAATTTGTGTATTTTCCAAGGAAAAGAACAAAACATTACATTATATATTAATTGTTACAAGCAATTTGAATAAATTAATTTTTTCTGATGTTTTTTTTTTTAATGTAACCTAAAAAACAAGGCATACTACAATACATTACAAGAAATAGGAAAGTATATTACAGCTTCGTTCCATTAAAGTGCTCGCAAAATAGAGTTTCTTTTGATACGAAATTCGTTTAAGATGAATAATACTCATGTTCCCATCAGTTTCATATACATCAGTGGTCGGGGAACTTTTTTTACCATTACCCCAAAATAATTTTACATAAGTCGATATTACCCCTTTATTTTGAAAATGAGACAATCAATGTAATTTTTTCTTATTTTTACAAATTTTGCTTTTTCTTAAAAGTGTTAGGGATCTGAAACTTTCAGGATGTTATTATTTTATTAATACCTACAAACCCTACAAATATCATTTAAATATTTTCCGAGAGCAAATTCACCATACTTATACCTCTAGGGTCTTTAAACATTATTTATTGAATTAATTGACACGAATAAAATTCTCATATTGGAACAAACAAAAATTGGGGTTTTTTGACATAAGAACAATTTGAATAGTCTTCGGCCATATTAACATGCTTATAAAATAGCCATGGCAAGAAAATTCCTTATTACCCCCAAAAACTTCATTTTTACCCCATTTGGGGTAATTTACCCCGGTTCTCCGACTACTGCTATACATTGATCTTCACTTTGTTCGTTTCTATAAAAAAAAGTTAGTTTACGTTCAAATATAAGCTCTGAAGTTGGTTTGTGTTACAAATTTTTAGATGGTCTATTCGTCCCTATATGAGATAATCTGTGGCTTTACCCGAGACTATGAAGGTATCAAATCGAAATTGGTTCGTCTCGAAGAGTTCGATAAATCATGCATCGAAACTGCCTTACTGGGTGTGAATCAATTAGTTTTGGGTGAATGGGGAAACAACACTCCTTGTCAGGTATCTTTTTAAACATGAAAATCAGAAGGAATAAGTTCCACAAGTTCATTTTCAGATATTATTAGTAACCGATGGAAAAATTGGTACCGGACCGTTGTCTTTAAAACATTCATTAGCGACTCTTAACCAACGAGACCCCGTCTCAAATCCTTTCCCTCTTCCGTTTACGTTTCCAGGAAAATTAACCACCGCATTCATTACATCCCCAGATGATCCAGCTGTGTTAAATAGTAAGAGAGAGAATATTCAGTTTTGTCTTACTAATTTATGAAAATCGGGTTTTAGATCGAGGATTATTTCAACGATTAACCGACATGGCAGGACCTGATGGTGCTCTATATATCCCTGATGGCCCCTTATCGTTACAAAGCGTTACAGCAATGTTCCAAAAGATCGCTGAAGACTGTTACTCATCGTTCCATGGAACGATCTCTTGTGGAACCTTGAAATCTAAAGTTCATATATCACCAACTCCAATGGTAAGAGTTATAAAAATACTAAGGGTGCTCTGTGATTCTTTGTATGAACGTTAAGATTTCGTATAATTTATTTTTGGCTTTTTTACTCATACATATGAGAACTAGTGTCATTTTTATAACCAAAGCCGATATTTATATAAATATATCAAAATTTTTCAAACTTATTTAATCTAGCGCTTTTTCAAAGAAAAAAATGCTCAGTGCCCCCAGGGACCCAAAACAGTGATCGGTAACCTTTTAAATCTCATCAAATTATTTTGAATAACAAATATCGTGGATGAAATTCTTTTGAATCGTTTCAGCGCCCCCATGGTGCCGATATCATTCATCTTGGAGATAACTACCATAGATAATTTTTTAAATAAATGTTCAAGATTGTATTTTTCTTTTCAGCCATATACCTTAACGACAGATTTCACGATAAACCGCTTTACGGTTTCGAATGATATTAAAGTGTGTGGTTTCGTGTCAGTCGCCGATATTGGTTCACCAATGGCCATAAGTCGACACCTCGTTTTACCACTGCCCACCCATCCAATTATGCCGGTGATAAAATCAGAAATGGACGCCGGTTCTGAGGGTGAAGAAACCACCAGTGATGATGGGAAAATTCCCTCGTTTTGTGTCCTGCTTCATGGGGCATTGAAAGTTGAAAATATGGCGGCACTCGTAAAACTCAATGAGAACTGGTTTGGGTTTTTATACTCGTGGGCTGACACGAAGAAAAAGTCGAATTTGATGTTGACGATTTTGAGTCCGGGAGCCGACTGTGTGCCGTGGTTAGGCAACTTAAATAACTTGACAGTGTTAGATGAGACACAATTGTCGGAAAATGTTGCAATGTTTCCGGTAAAACCGGTCGATAAGAAAAGTTATTCGCAAAATTGTGTCGTTTGGATTAAACAATCGGGACTACAGTCAGACATTCAAAAAATTTTAAGACACGCAAGAAAATTACCCGAAAAAACTCAACAGTTTTACAAGGTTTTTATGTTTTTATATTTTATTGAAAATTATCTACTCTTGGGGTTGTTACAGGAATTAAATCGACTTCGTCGAGCTGCCATTTCGCTCGGTTTTATGGAACTTTTGGACGGTTTAGCGGTTATTTTTGAACGTGAATGCACTCTGTTACCATCAAATGTACACCCAGATGCAACGATCCAACTATCGCATGCTACAGCAGAGCTACGGAAACCACAAAATCGAGACATTAAAATAAATATCGTTCCTTTACACACAAAATTTTCAGGCATTTCCCAACCATAAACGTCTTTATTTCTCTCAAGCTTGATATAATATAAGATTTAAAAAAATAAGATTTTTTGTATAATTAATTATGTACATTATATGTATATTTTTTATATGTTCTGATCCAAAGCTAATTCAGCTATTCGATAGATAGCTTCGGACATTTCCTCGATTGTATATGGATTGTCAACCGGTGGCACGTGTAGAAAAATCGTTTTTCCACAATTGATTGATAACGATTTGAAAAATATATATTCACATAAGTATCTATAACAAATAAACAATTAATCAGTCGACCCTATTTCGTAGAACTTGTCACTTAACGAGTGAGATGAAAATTCAAATATTCTGTACACTGATTCACGTTTCCTTTTGGTATTTTCTAGCATATTGTAAATCGGTACTTATAATTTAAAACGATAAATTTACGAGATTTTTCGTAGAGTAGCAATTTTCATATCACTTGGTGATACCTTATGGAATAGGCTCTAAAATTGTCTAATCCTAGTTTACTTTCAGTAAGAATAAATCCCTGCTTGTATATATTCTAGAAAGAATAACACGTAGTATTATCATTTAATCGCTATCTTACGATAAACCTAATTATAATATTTATAGAATATTTCTGAATAAGGGTCATGTTGGACAGGAAACATAACAAGTTAAATAAGAGACAATGCAAAGTGCCAAAAGTTCCAATGAAGGAGTCAGGAGTTTCTGATTTTTTACCTTCCTGCGTCACTGGAAACAGTAAGTTTCACTTTTTGGCTGTCTGCATTAAATCTTTCACGAATTTGGCACACATTCAATTTGCATTTGATACTTTTAGGAGTCTCCTTGTTAGAAGAAACGTGGTCATACTGCAAACAACAACGTCTTTTGGCATCTAATTGATTGTACCCCGTACAATGTGCCTTTGATTCAATAACAATGGTTTCTGCTAGATGAGAAACACCCACATGAATGACCAACTAAAAACAAAACTATTATTAATCGTTAAAACTAAGCTTAAACTCAAAGCTTACAACTGGATTATGCTCTTTCCATAGTTGCGGTACTAACGTATCTACTTTTTCGTATTCAACCGGAATTTCTTTCGTTACAATATCACAAAGTTTACATTTGCGACCGTCTAGAAGTTTGACTGCTTCCCAACTAGGATTTGATGTATAATTTCGAAATAAACCAAACCCGGTTATAACAATCTTCGACTCCATTGTTGCAAAACAATAAGAGAGTTAATTATGCAATATTCGAATGATTTTAAGAACAGCTTCAATCATGTGATAAATATCTTAATTACACGTTTTTTATTTGACTTAAATTATCTAATTTATTCAAAGTTATCGTGTTATTCAAATAAAAAAACCCAAAACACCAGATGGTAATTTTTGAAGGTTATTCTTAAAAAGTAAGTTTCCTACTTATAATATGTAAAAAATAATTTCATATTAATTAAATAATTATTTATGCAGTGATCTTAATTTTTTTTGTTAATTAAGTTAATTATTTTTAATTTTCCTTGACATTTTATTAATATTTTTTAGGGTTTTTATTTTTTACTTGAATTTAACTTTGGAAGTTCTAAGTTGGAAGCGTTGGTTTTTGTTTCGCTAACTCACCGCTTGGAAGCGCCCAACTCCATCTTTTACGTTTTGTTGGTTTAAAGCCGAAGATAACTTAGTAAATATTTTCGAGTTTTACACATAAAAAAATGGCAGAACAGGTAAAAATTTAGTTAAAAATCCAAGATAAATACTTATATTTTAATTTTACATGTTAAAAGATTACTTCGTTTAAGTTATTTACGTTTAAAAAGTGAATTTTTCCAGCACCACGTGTCGTGGCTTATGGCGGATTTCATATAACCTGCCTTTTATTTAATTTTATTTATTTAGCTTTTTTGGGTATTTAAATAAATATGTTTGCAGAATGAACGCTCATTCCAACGTCAACCGACAATTTTCTTGAACCGCAAAAAGGGTTTGAGTGGTAAACGTAAGTCGTTACGTTACCAACGGGATGTCGGTCTAGGATTTAAGACTCCACGAGAGGTAGGTTTTCTGGACATTTATCTTATACTGTTTGTTTTTGTGTATTTAGACT
This sequence comes from Sisyra nigra, assembly GCA_958496155.1. NCBI lineage: Eukaryota > Metazoa > Arthropoda > Insecta > Neuroptera > Sisyridae > Sisyra > Sisyra nigra. Next base: position 27,201,343 of record OY292315.1, read on the forward strand.
GAGCGCGCGTTCCAAAAACAAGCCCATGTCAATTTAGTTCGCAAAGTCGGAGCCAAAAAGCGGTGCCGAATGAGCCGTGATGTCGGTCTCGGCTTTAAAACGCCTCGAGAGGTTTGTGATGATCAAAACAATAAGTGGGAAAACTGCTAAAAGCATTGGTCTGATACTCTGGTGGTGGTCTCAATGTATATGCATTTTCATTATTCAAATCAACAAAATGGGCTTTCCTCTCTTCTCGGCACAATGGGATAACTTATATTTATTTCCATGTCCAAAACTAACATAATTTCTCTAAAATCTCATACTATTATTTAAGTCTTCAGTCTAACACATATATTATAAATATTAATTTACTCTTAACGGTGGTTATATGGTTTTCTGTATTATCTTGAGGTATGTTTCAGATAAAAAAAAAAACGGTACAATTGCAATTCTTTATCAAGAAATTCCATAATTGTAAATTCTGCAGAATCCCTATCGTAACAGTACAGTTTTATTTTCATCTGGAATAGACTAGGCGTTAATCTTTAGTTATTATAGATACGTATAATAGTCAGAACCTTGTCTTATTCTAGTTATTGTATCTATTTCTTATTGCGTCATAGGCTTAACTATCGTAGCTTATTAGCTTTTTGGGATTTTCAAAATTTCATTTTCCATTTTTTTAAATTGAAACTTGTATTAATAGGCTATTGAGGGAACCTACATCGACAAGAAATGTCCATTCACCGGCAATGTTTCAATCCGAGGTCGAATTCTCACCGGAGTCGTCCAAAAGATGAAGATGTTACGTACAATCGTCATTCGTCGCGATTTCCTTCACTACATTCGCAAATATAATCGTTTTGAGAAGAGACATCGCAACATGTCAGTTCACTTATCGCCTTGCTTCAGGTAAGAATATTTAAAAAAAATGTTTAAAATAAATATAAATATATTTCTGGTTGTTACAGAGATGTCGAGATTGGAGATGTCGTGACAATTGGTGAGTGCCGGCCATTATCGAAGACAGTACGATTCAACGTTCTTAAAGTGACGAAAGGAACTCGAGCGAAGAAGAACTTTAAGAAATTTTGAATGGAGTTATTAACATATTAAATAATAAAACAAAACAATTTATAATTATTGTGTTTCTATTATCGCAATATCCGGGTAAAACTACCGGTCCATGAATCCATCCAAATTCATGACTGCCACTTAGAAAATGTAAGACGCAAATCCTTTGAATTCCTGTCCTTTTTACAAACAACCGAAGAAAAAAAAATAGAAATCTTAAAGATCTGAATTTTCTTATGAAGAAGAAGACTTATTGTTAGATTCAAGACTCAAATAATATAAATTCATAGTTACAGGCGTAACATTTTTATTTTGTATTAAACAAAAAAAAAAAATGTTAATCTAATGTAAGATCATCTTTACTTTGTTATAAAAAAAAATAGATACAAGAAAAACAATTTTGCTGAAAAGAAGACATGCAAATGTAGGAAGACTTGAACGTGGAAATATAAAAAAAACGTGTCAAGCAGACCATTACATAAAAAATATTTAAAAGTACAATTACAGCCAAAAAAATTCTTATTTTACTATGAAAATAGTTTGTACCCTCTTTCATTTCCATCACTAAGTTTTCTTTAATCCATATTAATATTATTATCATCCAATTACATCATTATTTGTATTAGAATCGTTAATTTAACTTGATACTGATTTACTATCGAAAAACTACGTGATGGGGGAACTGTTGATAAAAAACCACACTAAAATCACAATCGAAAAAAGATCGGAAAACTACCTAGAAGATAGTTTTGAAAAACTACACGGAGGGTTATTTTAGAAAAGTTACGTAGGAATCCCTTTCGAAAAAAATGAAACCACACGAGGGTTATTATTGAAAGAAGCTTTAAAACACAGAAGGTTGTATCATAATTGAGAAAAGATCGAAAAACTACGTTAGGATCTACATTAAAAATAGAAAATCTATATGGGTGCACTAGAAAAATAATTTTGTTGGAGTCGCTTTTGAAAAAAAATTATCGGAAAATACGTAGTTATCATTGAAAATTTACGTTGGGATCACTATTGAAAAAAGTATCAGAAATCTACGTGCAGGGATCAATCAATATTAAATAATCACTATTAAAAGCTAAGTGGAAATCACTTTCGAAGAAAATGAAGAAATTTTAAGTGGGTTAAACTTTTGAAACTGGCTTTAAAATACAAGAGGGTGGATCATATTTGAGAAAAGATCGGAATAACTACGTCAGAATCTTCATTAAAAACAAAAGAAATCTACGTGGGGTCACTTGTAAAAAATTACGCTGGAATTACTATATATTGAAAACAGGATCAGAAAAACACTTTTAAATACGAGAAAGAGAATCACCATGAAAAAATCAGAAAACTCCGCCACTAGAAAAAAAAAATACTTTTAACGCTGGGGTCGCTTTCGAAAAAAAAAATTAGAAATATGTAAAAGTTACATTTAAAAAATTATTGGAAAATTACGTTGGAATTACTATTGAAAAAAGATCGCAAAGCTAGGTGGACGGTCACTGTCAAAAAGCTACGTGGTAGTAACTTTTGAAAAAAATTAAGGATCTATATGAGGGTCATTATTAACCGGCTTTAAAGACCATTATTGACCCAGACAACTCGAGGATGAGGAAAACGATGTTAAACAATATGGTTAAATGATATTCGTAGATTAAATGGAAATTGTGTTAATAGCATAGAAAAGCTCAAAATAGAAAAATTAATAAAAGTTTTGGAGAGGCCTATATGTTCAAGAGTGGACAAAAACGACTAGTAAAGAAGAAGTGCCAACGAAATGAACTATGGGAACATATCGACCATTAATTTTAAATTGTAATTAATTTAAATGGCTTACGTAATCAATTAATGATCTGATAATTGGTTCATGTATTGTTATCCAAGCCCAGATCCTATAAGTACAAGGATTGGCTTTGAATTTTTCTTCCGGACCCTCTATATATTTAGTATTTAAATAAAATACAATTTACAGTGATAGGACGCAGCTTTTAAATACAATTAGTGATATAATTAGTGAAAGTGTCAGTAGCCAAAACAAAAAGTCTTGTAATTTCCAAAGAACCAACGCGCTGCAAACTCGTCGTTGATAATCAAATAATAGAACAAGTCCTCGAGTTCAATTACCTTGGAGTGGAAATTACAAGTGATAGGCAAACTGCGAAAGAGGTAAGGAAACAAACAACAAAGGCTGCTTTTGTTTCGGGTTGCCTCCGCAATATCATCTGGTGTAACCGGCACATGAATATTGAATCAAAAGTAAAAATATATAAGATCTGTGTCCGGTCCATTATGACGTACGCTACCGAGACAAGATTAGACAGCAGAAGAACCAAATGCATGTTGCGAACAGCAGAGATGCGTATTCTGCGATGCATTACAGGTACCAGCCTTCGAGACCGCATTCGAAGCGAACTAATTCGACAAAAAAGTGAGGTACAAGATGTAATAAAATGGTCACGCCAACGTAGAAGAGGCTGGAATGAGCATGTCCAGCGAATGACGGCAGACAGGCTACCGAAAATGGTTAGGACGCCAAATTGAATACCACACGATCAACACGACCCATCGGAAGACCACCCAAGAGATGGAAGGATAGTTGGACCTCCACTTCCCAGGAAAATTTAAAAACAGGCATAAAGCCTACTTTAAGAAGAAGAAGAAGAAGAAGAAGAAGAAGAAGAAGAAGAAGAAGAAGAAGATATAATTAAATAATTTCTGGTGTGCGATTGTTAGTGGACAATTGCCGAACACAAACGACAAGTGAATTAGATATTATAATGTAGCCTATATAGCATCTACCTTTAAATAATTGTAAGTGAAAATAGATTAAAAAAAATACAATATCAATATATTTATATTTATTATAAAATATATTTATATATATATGCGAATATATATATTGTATAATCGCATATATATATGCAAAAAACGATCACTGACTTATCACGAGATCTCTGAAACTATAGGTCCGATCGACTTGAAATTCAACATAGCTACTCCTCTTACCATGTAGACGGGTACTAAGAACGGATTTTACTCAAATCCTATCCAAAATAAAATTTTCATCTACCCATCATTACAAAATTTACTATCTTTTTATGTCAACATAACTGTAATGACTTTCTTTTATTTTGCTAAGACGGTTTCTATTAATTAATCATTTCAATTTCGCTATGTCCAGCGAAGCGGGTGGGGATCAGCTAGTTATATTATATAATATATAATAATAATATTATTTATTTATATTATATAATTTTATATACATATATATTCATAGTAACTACATCTATTAAAAACGTGCGAAGAGCAACAATGACAACAATGACTAATGCCAAAAAGCGAATGCGTGTGCGCCGAGTAAAACGCATATAGAATTAGAATAGAACAATTGAGAGAGAAGATAGTACTATCCGATTTATTAAACGTTATTTTTAATTATTTAAATAATTTATCCTTTATTGTTGAAAGCAATTTGCTTTAAATTTCGAAAAAATCTTTGTTAATTTTGGTGCTGATGTGAGGCCTCTTCAGGTGCGGGACCCGATTGGGTCCAATCGCCTTAAATCCGTGCCTGTTGTCACGGAGAACACGCGAATGTGCAAAATTACTTTTGTGAAGAAGTTAGTAATTAAAAGTAGGTATACTAAAAATTATAACTTAGATATCATAATTCTCGTCGCAAAAACGGGATGTTATTCAATGCTGTTACGAATTATAGTCTGCAAAAACAGCAGATAAACGTCATTTTTATTCGCTGGTTTAAAATGATGTAGTATAGACAACCCATTGTACAAATATGATGACGGCTAAAGATATGTAAAATTCTTTAATGATAAAAGCTTGGAAATGTTAAAGCTTTGGTTCTACAAATGAAAAAAAGAATGAAAAATATTGCTTGCATTTTACAAGAATTTTCACCGAGTTTTGATTACAATTTATTTATAAATTATTCGGTGACATTTCAAAATATATAGGATAAAGGAAGGCATTGCATGAATATGATATGAATAGAAATCATAAGAGATATTTTTGATATTGATCAACAAAGATTTTTTTTTTTTTTAGCAGTCCTGGGGCAGTCTGGCCTTTAACCTGTCCTTTATGACTGCTAAAAAAAAAAAAAATAAAATAAATAAATTTATCGTGAACAATGAACAAATAAACTAGTGTTGATAGTGCAAAAGTGAAAAGTGACTATAAAGGACGAAAAATCCTGTGTATAGCTACGAGCTGATCCGGGAAAAAAAACACTTTTAAAAAAAAAAAAAAAAAAAAACAAAGATTAATTCTTGTTACGTATTTACATTAACTACACATTGAATTTTCATCGTAAATATTGACGTAAAAATACTCAAGGCCGAAATATTAATAAAATAGTATGTGTATCTTAAAACGTATTCGTCTTATTTCAAAAATAAATTCTATCCCATTATGGCAAGCCCGATTTATACGATAAAACTCAATAAGTTTGCCTCAAAAATCAACCAGCAAAGATTAAAGTTCATCCAAATGGCCACAGAGACATTGCATTTGGTCCGCCATGAAAAACTTATGAATCGCAAATGACGTATAAGTTTAAGCAGCTGTTCCCTGAAAACTTCGCGATGACGATGATGACTTTTCGAACGTTGGCGTTTTCACCGAAAATCAAAAAAAAAAAAATGAAAATGATTTTCCTCACGTTCAACGCTCCGCTCATTCAACGACTTGTCGCTTCGACTTGATGCATTTCAGGCGTTCCCGATTGTTGGACATTGGATTTTTATTTTTTTGGCGACGAGCCGAAAATTTATAAACGTAACCCACAGTGGCATATTTAAGAGCGTCTCGTCTACTTTCGCTCGTCTTTCTCGATCGCGAAACAACGTGCTAGCGTCGTCACGTGAAAAAAAAACAACACATTTTCCATCGAAAAATTTTTTTTTTCAATCATCTCAACAATTCCACTCAACATGAGTTAAATGTAAGTCTTACCAAACTCACAAATCAATTGTGCTATCACTTCTCGATGAAAAGAAAATAAATTGGAAACCATACAATTTTCTTTTCAATTTTTTTCAATAAAACGAAACAAGAAATAGACTCTCACTTACTTTTCCATCATTTGGTCTTTGTTGGTTAATAATTACCTTCTCACAATCAAATCTAATGAATGTCATCTTTTTTTATAGGATACTTAACATGGGAAAGGAAGACGAAGAAACCAAGTAATTTCCACTGACCAGGGAATAAATTGAAGGAGAAAAAAACATGTAATTATTCGTAATGTAATATGGAACTGAAGGGGGCGTAAATTAAACGGTGTTTCTCCTATGCTCTATGATAGATTGATCGAGAAAAGAGTATGGCTGGAAGTGTCGGATGTGACGGAGGTGCTGCAAGTTCTCCGAGGGGAAAGTTTAGTTTACGCCGTCTGGGAACTTCATTACGACGAACCATGAGCTTTAAATTAGACCGCAAAAAGACACGAAATCGCTCACATTCGGATATTGGAGTGTACAATCGAGAACTAGGTAGGTTCTTAATGTGCCTAATTTGTTTTATTTTCGTCGATAACGCTTTGAGTAACGATAATTTCTTGGAAAATTGACGTCAAACGTAATTGATTAAAGAAAACCTTGCACTCTTTACAGTCCAAGTTTTTGTTTGATTATCAAATTTTATCACCTTTTTTGTCGATAGTAGATGGTTATCATTATTGGTTACTGTGTTACAGATTCAGATTTACATGGAGCCAAATTTGAGCATTTCGAGGGGTCGTTGCGAACTTTACCCGATCAATTGGTCCGGCAACTGCATACGCTGTCTTGTCCTGCAGTCGTCACCATTAAAGTCACGTGAGTCAAAAAATTTTCTAAAAAAATTTATTCATATTCAATATGCATGTTGCATCAACTAATGGTTAAACATTTTTTTTTCTCCGTTCTACGGGTCTCAGGATATTTCTTCCCTTTATCACCACGACCAATATGGTCTATTGTGATGTGACCCTCTGTGTTAGCTAAGGAAGCATCAGGCTTTTAAAGAAGGCCAGCACCTGCCTAGGAGTTGTCATTGCTATCTCGCCAGGCGTCATGTCCGTCTTTCCGAGAAATTGTTAAGCGTGATTTTGTTTATGAAAAATTTCAAATTTATGTAAACTTAGTTAAAGTTAAGAATGATATTTCTGTCTATGCAGAAAGAAACTATAAAATTGACTGCTCACGAATTCGACTCACTTCGTCTGTTTGAATTCTTAATGATTTCTTTCAATTGTCAACCAAAGTTCTTAATTAATATTTGTTCAAATTTTTCAATGCTTTTGCTTTATTTCTACTTATAAAACAGTACAATAGAGTTGAAAATCAAGTTAAATTATTAAGATATCGCGAAATAACCACGCAGTTAGAGCGCCATTAAACAAACTATACAAAAAAAAATGAAGCTAAGTAGTTTAAAAATCAAGTCTAGGAATGAATAGCTCTTATACAAACAAAAAGCACAGAGGTGGGCTTTGACCTTCATGTAATATTCTTTTTCGGAAACTAGTTTCAAATAAAAGCTCACAACAGAATACATTTCTTGTTATCAATATATTACCAACAGTTAACTTGTCGAAAATTAACTTTTAAAAAAACGTTGTCTCAAAGTTACTTTTCTTAAAGTAGGCTTTGAAAGTTTCCAACCAATATACATAAGTTGTTAGAAATCTTACAATTTTTATTGGTTAAAAACATATCGTAGACTACTTGATCAACGTACGTACTCAAAATTGTCAGAGCTTATCAAAAATTGTACTTAAACGAGTGGTTATGTTATACTTTTGTTTAATTAATAATCAAAAAGTTTACGGTTTAATATATTGGAAAGCTGAGCTTTTAAAACTTTATCTTTTTTATAGTAGTGGAGAAGTCGGTAATTCTTAGATATTACTCTAAAACCATCGTTCTACTCCACCCGGCCAACACATATGACTTTTCAAGTCTGATTTTTGGATAAAAACCTCAAAAAATTCACAGGGAAGCGTTTTTCAAAGGTCTGTAATCAGTCGGTATCTATCTAAATTTTGGTGATGAAATTCTCTGAAACTTTTTTGTTGTTTACGATGAGGTATTCTTATAGTTTTTGATTGCCTTTTGTATTAACCTTTTTTTTTATATTTAATAACTAGCTGATATCCGCTCGTTTTGCTGAGCAAAGCTAAATCAAGTTGAGAAATACAAACCTTAATAGCAAAATATAAAAAAAAATCCTTTCAGCTATTTTGGCATCAAAAGATAATAGTTAGGTATTCTTCATGAATCGTATATTTTCTAGAGTAACAAATATCTTAGTATAAGAGTTGGGTTTCATAATTGGTTCATTAAAATCCTTGAAACTATTTTTTAGAAAATTGAAAAACAGTAGGTAATTGAAATAACAAAGCAGCGCGAGACCCACTAAAATAATCAAAAATTATATTTAAGGTATTTGACGAAGGATTTTATAAGATATTCTCTAATTTTCCAAAAAATAATTTTATAAAATTTTTCTATTGCATCTACCTAATTTTATAAAAATTTATATCAAATGTTCAAATAATCGAAGCATTCGACCAAGCTTCAATGTCATGTTTAATCCAATTTAAGGGATTCAATTATTTTTTAACCATGACATTTTTGATTTTGCTTTTGATCGCTATTTTTCTCACCAACTATAAAACATTAAAAAAAGCATTGGTTTGGATGAAAATAAATTTTTTTCTGATATTATTATTGGGAGGGATTATTTAAGGATTTCAATTAAGTTTTCCAAAAAAATATTAAAGCTTTTTCTACAAGATCTTTGTTTGTTTTATTTGGTGTCTTCTTATTTAGTATCCTTTTTATTAATTAATTTATACTCGCTAAGTACTAATTTGAATAAAAGTTCAAACTTTTTTTTTTTTGGACGGGTTGTCCAGATATCTACGTATTAAATCGATTAACAGACAATCTTCATCAGTCGTCATTGTCGAATTTTGAATAGGCCCATTCTCTCAGTTTAGCACCTTTCCCTTTCTCTTAAAAATTTCTTCGAGTGCATCTAATTTGTTTGGGCGGTGAACATCATTCAAAAGCTTAGCTTCCGCGAATGCCCTATTTCTATTGCATGTTCTGCTAGATAAGACCTTTCTACTCTCGCGTTTATTTTACCACTATCGCTCTTTTGCGTGAAAAGTTTCCTGACCGTGTGATTTTTCGAAGAGGCGATCACAATTGGCCCCCGAGATCTTATGATTCAATACCTTTAGACTCATTTCTTTAGGGCTACGTGAAAGGTAAGGTTTACTTATACCATTTTCCCGCAATCTATTCAATACCTCAAACTTGGATAAAAAAATCGAGGACATCTGCGAATTGGTGCTGGACATTTTTATGAAAAGAATTTGGTCCTGCAAACGTAGCCTAGACGGCAATTTTGCTTTGTTTTTAATTATTAATGGCACATCATCCTCTTTACAATGAAATAAAGATCCGATTATTTTTCTTAAGAAATACTTAAAAATGGTTAGAGTTATCCTTCAGTAATCATGGATTTTTCAGAGTACTAAATTGGTATATCTTTCAGGCCTTAAATCCGTAGTAGGTATAGGTTAGATTTCATAGTCAGATCATAAAAACTCAAAAAAAAACTTTTCTAAGAAGAGGTATTAGATATCTCGCAGACTTTGTATAGGTTTTTAAGGATTAAAACATTTGTGTTCCATTAAAACCTGAAACCCATTCATATCATTTATCATTAAAATCGGTTCTACTGTTTAAGTAGAATAGATAAGAAGTCATCCTACAGGAACCGTACAGTTTTTTGCATAGATACATAAATCATTCAACTTGTTATCTGAAAATTTGGGATATATTTGACCTTTATATTTGACTTTTTGACTTTTTGACTTTTTGACTTTTTGACTTTTTGATTATTTTAATTTTTATTAAACATTAACTTGAACAGTTTTCAAAGAAAATGGCTGGGATTTTCATTGCTACGGGCGAATCCCAATAAAAGCCCAAGTTTTTTTTGAGGGTTTTTGGATTCGACGGTCGCTAATGAATGACCATGTTAGTTTATGAGATCTAAAATAAACCAAAAAAAAAATCTTATTTTGTGTTAATTTTTTGTGTAGCATTCAATATAGGTAGGTAGGTACTATTTTCCGTGAAATTTTCCGATTTTTAATAGTTATTCTGCTATTCGGGGTGGAAACGAATCCAACAAATCAGAGATCATTTAAATCAGTTTAGTCGTTCTTGAGTAACAAATGGTGAAACTTACTCGACTTTGTTTTATGTATAGGTATAGATTAGAAAATTTTAATGTTCAATATTTTGGGAGCTGGGCCTTAATACTTTTTATTTGTCTATTTTGATAGTGGCATACTTAGTATATAAATAGCGTATAAGGTACAAAGATTTTTACATATTGGTTTTCTAAATTCGATCACTATGAAGGCTACAAATTTTATGGTTACAAATCTACAGAAATTCATAAAGAAGTGTTTCGACGTCTCAAAGTAGAACTGAGCTTAAATTTTTTTGGGAAAATTTTATTATAAGTATGAACAAAATGATAGATGACTAGTACTTATAGCATAGTGTGTAAACGCTTATTGAGAAAATGCAATCTGAAAGCCATGAAATTTATGAAAACAAAGATGGCTATCAAATAATTAAGTAGCTAACAATTAACAGAAAATCTTATTGTTTGGAAAAAATTTGGTGCCCCTCTTCGAGTGGCACCTGCGACAACATATCCTTCCCCCTTACCCACCCATCGCTTCACTCCACTATTTTGATACCTCGAAAACTATAAATATGAATTGAAATGGCCTTGACATCTGTTGTTTGTTTGTCAACAAACAAACGAAGTTCGCGACCTCTAACCTAAAAACGTGGAAAATTGATAAGAACACTGACCATCCAATTTTTTTCGTATATTTCTTGTATGGGAAATAAAAAAAAGAGGAAGTTTTCTAGTTTTAGGGTATAAATAAGACGATGGGTGGTTTGGTCGTTAAAAGCCACCCCATTTATAATCAATAATACGACAAACGTTTCGTCCCTCAATAGGGTTGGCTTTATTATACGCAAGCGAAAAACCTAACGTTGCATAAGAAAATTTATTAAAAGCCTTAAACAAATTATTTATAAATCGATTATTAAATTAAATTATTGATTAAAGTGCAAGTTGCATCCGTTGATGTGAGGTTAAGAAATTGGTTTAAGAGCTTTTTGAAGCTTTTAAGTTAAACATCCTATCAGTAAAAAAGTTATTTGTTTATAAAAAAAAAGTATCATAATTAGATTTAAGGGATATCCATAAATAAAAATTGTTCCAAAGTCCATCGAGAACGAAACAGGGTTTTGGTGAGAGGCGACGCAGTTATGGAAATGCGCGATGACGCTTTGCGTTGCCGCCCCACGCCACCCTTAATTTTCCCGATCTTCTCTTGTCAAATCGTCTCTCAGTTGTTTTCTCCGTATTGACTTGCACACAGCACCCTCGATCATCTTTTGTTATGAACGGCAGTCCAAAAAAATCAGAACCAGAAAAAATAAAGTCCCCAAACGAGTGATCGACTAAGGGATGAAGTGAACACAGGGTTGAAGAGGGCGCAAAATATGTTGTTATCCAAAAGATGCACCCCCGCTTTTGCCACCCCTCGACGCTTGCTACGCTAATCTAACAAAATTCTCAATAATAAATCTCAGAGAATTTTTTGTGTGTGTGTGAAAACAATTTTTTTTGGTGTGTTTGTGTGAAGCTTTCAGTAACTCAACGCTTTAACTTTTTTTTGCAGGTGAGCTTTTCGCTTCCTTTTTTTTGTATTTTACTGATTGTTGTATAAAAATTTTTTTTTGTTGAAAATTTTTGATGCATGCTTTTTCGTTTGAATATTGATTGTGTTGGAAGCTTTGACGCTTCAAAATGTTCTAGTGGCATCTTTGCCTACGCAAAGCTTTTTCCTTTGGATGCAACCGAAAAAACAGCTGCATTTAATTGCAGTCAAGTGCAAGTTTAACTCAATTATGAGAATATCAGCTGGAAATAATGGAAATAAAAAAAAATTCTTCTAAATTCTAGCGTAAAGTGTTTTTAATGTTATAATTTATAACTTCTTTGAATATTTATTCAACGATAAAAATGTGGCTCTTAGACAGTGTAAGTTTATTTATTTAGACTCTAACATATCGAAAGACAATTTAACCGTATAAATTCATAGAAATTCATTTTTACCATATATATTCATCATAAAGTAGTTACTTATAAACACCTATTGTTCTTAGTCTTGCAAAAATTTCCTTAAAAATCAATTTAAGTATAAATCAATGACAGCCAACGTTTGTTTTTCTTGCATTCGTTTTGTGGTTTTATGTAGCCACAATTTTTGTGAGTTTCTTTTGATTTGATTTTGTAAGTCAATTTGACCTCTCAAATTAATTAGCTAAAAAGTTTCAGGTTAATTTTTGGGATGTTATCATTCATTTTTTCACTTGATTTTTACATAAATTTGATTTGAAATCAAGTCAAAATCAAGTGAAATAATTAACATCTTAATATCAAATCAAGTCAAGCATTGACTTTATACTAGTTATTTCATTCACAAATCAAAATATCAAGATTTTATGCACCTTTAGTTAGTCTTTAGTGTAAGACCCCCTTTTGACTTTTGATATTATGTGAATTTTTTAAATATTCTTTGTGTATTCCTGCTTTAATTATAAGTTTTATTTTAAAAAGTTTGATTCTTGATATGTTCACGAAAGTGAGTTTAAATGGGCTTCGAATTCAATTGTTTTTAACAGTTGATTTCGTTTTTATTTCATTAAAAAGCTGAAAAGTCTTTTTACTGAGATATTTATTGATCGAGTGTTTGTTGTTACAAAATGAAGTTTAAGAAGACACTTTATCTGAAAATTGCTGCATTCAACCGACTCAACCAAAGAATTTCTAGGAAACCAATCTCTAGTATTTTTACACTTATAGTAGAATTACTTCAATGAATAAATCATTAAAATTGTTTGTATTGTTGAAGAACTGCAGGAGAGGAAATGCAAAACAAAATCAATCAATCTTATTTCTTGTATATATTTGTTTGTAATTCAATCGTTGAGAGACTGAATCATACGAGAATAAATATATAGAAAATTAAAGTTATTTGCTTGGTTTGAACGAATAAAAATTCTCTAACTCTTAAGCTGTTGATATTTTTAACCTAAAAATTTTCACAAAAATACTATAGCAGTTATAACTGGAATTCGGACTTGAAGAAATTCTTGTAGTTTTCAAAAAAAAAAAAAAAAAAAAAATGGGGTGTCAGCTCTGATGTGCCACTAGAACTTTTTCTCTTAAAACGATTGCCTTAGAAGGTGTATAAAACGTAAAAGGGGTAAATTAACTTAAAATAAGGAGTTATCATAAACAATTTTTTTATGTAGGCATGCCTATAATAGAAATAGTTCTAGTATTGATCATATTATGAGAACCAAAGATAAAAACCAGCCTTGATAGGTTTGCCTATGTGCACTATAATTTGTACTCTACATCTACAAACACAAAATAGGAAAAATCCTATTAATAGAATTGAGTTAGATATGCTATTATATAAGAAAGACAACGATGATGGAAATGTAATGGTTTGCAATTCGATAGGAATTTACAACGTGACTTGATTTCAAAGCTCATTGACTTGATAATTAAGCTATTTAATTTCAATTCGGCTTAAAATTAAAGTCAAATATTAACATTCTAATATCAAGTTAAGTCAAGCATTGAATTTGGAAATTATTTCAATTCAAAGTTACACTTTTAAGCTCAATTCATTGCATAAAATAACCAGTGACTTAATTTGATAAGTCTCTCTACTTAGAGTACCTAACTATATTTTTAGAAAAAATTAAAATGTTTTCATACTTTCCAAAATTTGAAGGAATTTCGAAATGTCATATTTTTCTTGTTGTCCATATCGTGTGCTGACCTACTTTAGTTATCAATGCATCGCTTAAAATCGAAAATTAAATAGACTATGTTTCCATATAAAAATCATTGAGTAAACTCAAAAAATGAAGACATTTCTTAGTTTAACAGAAAACATAAAGATAATGACAATGATAGTTCAAGCTTAGCACAATGCAATTCTTCAAACATTGAAGGAAAATTAAGACACTTTCTAGAACTCTTCTAAATATAAAATAGTTATCGTTTCACATTTTTAGTTGTTCCTTTCAAGTGACTCTAGTTATAAATTAAGGATTCATCAAGTCAATTAGTTGGACACTTTTTTAAATGAACTATGCTTGACATTTTGATTTGTAAATGAAAGAATACGAGTCAAATTTTGAAGTTTGCAAGTCAACTCTAAGTCAACTGTTAAATCTTTACATCAAATGCATCGCTTAGAAGTCAAATATCCGTCGCAAAATACATACTGCTTAAGCTTTTAATGCTTTTAACTTATTGAACAAAAATCCTTGCTCAAACTCAAAAAATCAAGGATTTTTAACCCTTAGAGTGCCAACGAGCGCCATCGCGCTCGTGTACGAACTACCCTAAAGTGACACGAGCGCGATAGCGCTCGCAAAATTTGTTGTTGTTTAGCACGCTGTAGGAGAGGTATTTTTTATCTTTCTAAGTGTTATATATAGTTCAAATCATAATATTATTAGTAATTACAATATAAAAAGGATTTTTTTTAATTTTATTACTATTGTCCAAGATTTAATAAATTACATCAAACACGAAGATTTCGTTGGCATTTTTAAGCATATACGAATAAAAATCATTGGCACTAAAACGGTGAAGTAACAATAAATAGGCCATATTTGATATTGCCAAGCAAATTATAGTTCAACTTTGGCACAACTCAGTTTTTAACAAATTGAAGAAAACTTTTTAGTGATTTTGTTTGTCTAGACTTTAGATAAATGCAGTTTTACTATAAGACAGTATAACAATTTTGGCAGAAAATCGAATATTATAAATACAGTGTCAGGCATTAAATATAACTGAAATTTTTTTTTAATGACTTATTGTACACTATTTTTATAAAATTATAAATAACAGACATTGAACAGACCATCTTCCGATCGAAAGCTTCATTTTTAAAGCTTTATAAGCTTTATAAGGTTGACAAAGAATAAACTCTACTAACAACCACCAGATACGAACCATAAATTTTCCGCCCTCTATTTTTGTTGTAAAAATAAAGTAAAAATTTAAGTTTTCGTATGACTTTCTCCATATCTGTATCTTTTAGAGTTCTGACCCTTTCCATTTCTCCAAAACGTTACACTACTTTCTTCAATTTAATAAATACTTTTGTCCAATTTCCCATAAGAATATGTTTCTTATTGCTGTTAATTAACATGTCTAAGAAAAAAATTAATTGCAAAAAGTTCCAAAATCCCATGTAATTTAAATGGCAAATGGATCGCCCTTGGGGTAAGGTGATAATAGGTTTGGTAATTTTTTAGGGTCCCATAAAATAAAAGTTGATAGGGTCTTTTTTTGGGTTATTTAAGGTCGCATCAAGTACTATGGTCATTAGCGCCCGTCGAATCCGAAATCTCATGAAAAAAATCTTGAGCTTTTACTGCGATTTGAGTCCAGGACCACTGGCGTAAGGGGCAACTATCTAGTAAACCACGCCACTAAGTGACCTAGAGGTGTCTTTTATATGAATACATCAAAAAGGCTTCAGATAATTGCTTTTGTTCGAATGTGTAATGTAGAATAAAACCAACAACTGAAATCAAGTGATACTCGTCGAGCTTTGAATCAAGTTTTCAGCTTTCAAACCACTAAGTTAACCATCAGTATTGAGTTTAATAGAATTAAAAATCTCTCATAAACCAATGCACGTAGTTATCTAATAGTTTATTACAATTTGAACCTTTCGATGATTACAAATGTACTAATTTTAATAATAAATAATAATTACTTAATTAAAATTGCTTATAATAGAAACGTAGCTTTAATAACCTAAAAGCTCCAAAATGTTAATTATGAACACCTGTTTATACTCTAAAAAATCCAAATTTGGTATCAGGCTTAACATCTTCTTCGACTCATTTTGACAACGTAAAACTTTTTTTATGTAATATATTCATAAATCAGATATTAATACAATACTTATCTTTAACAAAATTAATTACGATTCTTAAACTTAGAATATAGTTTCTTGTCTACCACGATTATGTAGATTCGGATGTAAAATGTAGGTCCAACGTTGACCGTTATAGTTATTTGTTTTCGGTGAATCCGCCAGATTTATAGGATGGTTTCGTTTGAACTTTGCATATCTTTTTGCCTTTTAAATTTTTGTGAAAGTAGGATTTCTTAGTCTTTCCCTGTACGTTTTACTTGCTTTATTTCAGTGTTTGCAGTCTCTTAGTAGAATGGTATTTCGCATATAGTTGGGTGTGCCAATCATTGCTCTGACTATATATAATTGTATAGTATAGTAGTATATAGATAATTTGTTAGTTTTTGGCAGAATCTCATAGCTGCACTCCTTATACGTTTTATAATCGCTTTGTACAGGATTAACTTTGTATCTAGTTTAAGTTTGGATTTTTTATCTATGAGCTAGTATAACTATTTATACACGATATTAATTTGTTCTTTTTTAACTAACCATCATCTATAGGTAGAGACCAAGGTATCTACCAGAATCAGAATCGGTGGAATTGCCTTGTTATTTATCCTGATGGTTGGGAATGTGATTTTTCTGAGGGTGAAATTTATTTGCATATAATTTTAATTATTTAATTTTATTCCCCATTTATTGCACCAATCAACTAATACATTCATATGATCCTGTAATCGGTGGTAAACAACCCGTGTATTATTGCTCTTACAAAGTAAAGTTGTGTCGTCTGCAAATGTTGGCGTTGCAATATTGTCATTAGTTGGATGGTTATCTACTTGTAAAAACTAAGTATAGAATTGGACCCAGCATACTTCCCTGGGGTACTCCTGCTTTGATAGGTTAACAAGAGCTGAATTCTTTGGCGATTTGAACTTGGAACGTTCTATCGTGGTATAGTTGGTTAATATTTTGTGGTATTGGATTGGCAATAGATGAATAAATTTTGTGTAGTAAAGCGTTCTGATTGACTTTATCGAAAGCTTGGGTTACGTCAAGAAATATTCCTGACAGAGCAATTTGTTTTCTAGAGCGTTTTGGTTTTGTTAACGAATTTGTGCACTTGCTCTTTGGTATTATGATTTAATCGAAACCCATATTGGTGTTGATGGATAAGTTTTATTTAGTTCAGCTATGTCTACATTTAAGTGTTCTATTAACAGTTTTTGGAGATTTTGATAGGATTGGTAATAGGCTGATGGGTCTATATGAGTTGAGTTTCCTTCCCTGGTTTGGGAATTAGGATAATTTTGGTTTGTTTTCAGGAAAAAGGATAGTAGTTTAAAAGAATTATTGGAATTAAAATATTATTGTAACGTTTTTACGGGTTCAAGGATTTGTGTTTAATGACTACGAATTTATTTTTAACAATTGTTTATTTATTTATCTTACACTATTGTCATTTACAAACTACACGTTAACAATGAGTTAGTTTTTACAGTCACTTATTTACTAATTTTCACTATTTATCTAAGCACTGATCACTTTTCACTGTTTACACTTTAACACTGTTGAAGATTTATTTGAGTTCTGAATACCTCGCTCAAACGAATCTCCTTTTATACTAGTTTGTTCAGTTTCGAGAATTTTCTCTTCTTTCAATCACTTGCTAGAATTTTCAATTATTTTGTACAATTCTTATCGGTAGGTGGTCTCGAAGACGAAGTTTTTGGAGAGAGAACCTTCTCGAAGTTCCAGGAATTAACATAACGTTCCTTCTCATCCTTTAAAACAATGCTTCTCTTTTCGCTGGTGATTGGTTAATCCCACCCAAGCTGACAGAAGGTGAAACCTCTCCCAATTATAAAAATGGCGTCACATTTTTAGACTTGTGACATTATGTATAGTAGGGACTTCGATGACCACTCAAAGCAGATCTGAGTTTAATTATGTGCACTTATGTTGTCAATTCCTGGTGATTTTTTAATATTAAATTTATCAATATTGTTGGTGATTTGAGTACTTACCTAATCGTAAATTTATTATTATACATAAATTTTATTAAGAGGTCCTTGCACTACATCAGGAGCTAATATTGGTGAGTTGTTGGTGAATGTGCGCTCCAAATAGTCGGCAAATTCTTCACTTTTTTCTTTGTCATCTGTTTATTTCTGGTCAATTTCCAAATAAAATTTCCTATATTTCATTTTGGATTTTGTTGGGTACTTTTTTGAGTTGATTCGCCATGATGTTTAATGTATTTTTAGCGGCTGTGGATCTAAATTTTTCCCATTTTTGTTTCTCTTGTCTTTTTGTTGTCAATAATTCAAGCATGTTTGGCATAGGTACGTTTTGTTTTTGATTTATTCTGGGAGGTTTGATGAAAACTATTGAGATTTTCATACTCACTTTTAGGGTTGATTGCAAACATTTCAAGGAATTGTAAATACCTTCTTTAGTTTAATTTAAAACGGAATTTTAATCTAGAATTTGTTCTTTTGTTGCATTTTAAAAGAAATACATTTTGATTTGAAGTTAGAAATGCATTGAGTTTGATATAACAAGGTATTTGTTCATTATCAAAATCATGCAAGAAAAGTCATCAATTAACTTGTAACATATAACATTTTTGTAACATTCCTCTAAATTAAGGGAACACCACTTTTGATATGCCGTAAACTTATGAATGATTAAGCCATTATATTATGCCATTATTTTATGTTTAGAGAGCGGCTCATAAAATTTATGTTCGTATAGAAAAGATCGGTAGATCCTCCGTTGGTCGACTATTAATTCGGTGTATTTAAGTCAAATATCAAAGGGTATGCCGAGAAAATATGCTTCATTTCCTTGTCCGTATATCGCATCGTACAAACCGGGAATGTCGTGGGCGGATTAATATATTACAATACGTACACTGTATTTAAATATATATAGGTATCAGGAAGAGCTGATTCAACTTGTTTATATTATTATTTTAACGATAGTAAAATGTTTTTGACTCGATCTTCCTATCTTTAATGAGGTCATCGTTTTACGTTGAATATTCATGCTTTTTAGATTCGTTTGTCAAAGACTATACCTACCTACCTACATATTTGCCCTTTTCATGGTTTTAAGCTTGATTTAAGGTTGTTAAGTAATTATATATATACTTAGTCAGGATACCAAAAAACACATAGGTAGTCCAAGAATTTTTAATGACAAAACTTTTGAACTTATAATATAAAAATTTGTACACATTTTATGGTAAACATTAAACTGTATTTTAACATTTTTTTGTCTGTTAAAAAAATTTGGGCTGTTTGGTAAATAATGTAGTTTTTTATATTTTTCAAAGCGAATTCATTTATATTAACAACAAAATTTCCTATACATCCTAGTGGGACATCGTGTTTCTTCAGTTCTTCGCTTCTAAAAACCAAAGCTAGAGCGTGACATTTTTAAGCTTACTTAAAGTTGGCAAAAAGTCATCTAACAATATGGTCAGTATATGATTGATTAATTTTTGTTGTTAATATAAACAAATTCATTTTGAAACATATGAAAAAAACGATATTAATTATCGAACAACCCAATAATTTTGTAAGCTCTTAAAGCTGCTCTCGAAGAAGGTATATATATATGTATATATATATACATATATCTTGCGGTGACCACGATATCTCTGATCTGGATCATTTAAAATGAAAAAACGAAAAATGATTTCGATAAAGCAATTTATAATCTTGTAATTATTTAAATTGATTGCAAATAAATAAGCAAAATACAATTTTAACAACATGGCGGCTTCTAAAAAAAATAATTTTTGATATAAATTTTGACTCTTAAACAAAGTCTGGTGAGTTACACCATTTATTAATCAAGAACGACTGAACCGATTTAAATGCTCTCTGATTTGTTGGATTCGTCTCCACCTTGAATAGCAGAATAACTATTAAAAATCGGAAAAATTTACGGAAAAAAACTATACAGAAAATTAACATAATGCACAAACTGAGGTCCCTAGTTGTTTCAACGAGTGAGAGATCTAAAAGCTTTTTCCTTGGCCACCAAGTCATAGCCACCACTAGCACCACTAGAGATCGCTTAAACCAAATTGAATAAATTTACAATGCATTCGTAACCAAGGAAACAAACAAACGCCATAGCAATGAATACAATGAATATATCAACCATTTTCTTTGAAAATTTTTCAAGTACCTAAATGTTTACATTTTAATAAAAATTATAATAATCAAAAATTCAGTGAAATATACCCCCCATTTAAGATAAGAAGTATAATGATTTATGTACCTATCCAAAAAACTGTACGGTTCCTGTAGAATGACTACTTATCTATTCTACTTAAACAGTACCTAGAACTAATTTTAATAATATTTAATATGAAACGTTTTCAGGTTTTAAAGTATCTAACATAAATGTTTTTATCCTTAAAAACCTATCAAGTCTGCGTGATAGCTAACACCTCTTCCTAGAAAAGTAGTTTTAATAATTCTGATGATCCAAATATGAAATAATTATGAAAATATAAACTAATTTTGTACATTGGTAAATCCACGATTCCTAAAGGATCACTACTAACATGTTTGTCAAAATAGCAATAGGTAATGCTTTTTTATACTTTGCTATGAAGTTTTCTGTTATTCAGCTTGTTTTACGGGTGAGTATAAATTAATTAATAAAAACAATAAATGAGAAGACACCAACTAAAAGAAACAAAGATGTTACGAGGAAAAAAACCTTCAATTTTTTTTTCGTCTTTTTTGCGTCTTATTGTCCGATGCGTCTTATCGTCCGGCAAATACGGTAATTAATTTAGTAATTTAGTTTAGCTGTGCTTAGCTAAACTAAATCCGCCCTAAGCGGGCGGATATCAGCGAGTTGTTTATAAAAAGACATGTATTTATCAGTGAGGAAAACCTTCGATTAATTACTAAAATATCTGCTGCAAGGCAGATTTTCTTTTGAATGTAAATGAAACTAGCTATTGGTTAAAAGAACTATAAGCACTTTATAACTATATAAACAGATGTACCTAAATGTATGTATACAGCCTCTATGCATATAAGAACTCCAAGCTTTAACCCAATAACCGTCCTTATTTGAACTTCCTTTTGTAGGCATTAATGCGTTCAAGAACTGCAGCAAATTTAAAAAAATCATTGGAGCCGTTTTTGAAAAACTTGAAAAAGCTCAAAACCCCATAAAATAAAGCGAACCTTCCGGTTAACCGATTTAAACCAAAAGCTTCGCGATACAACAAGATACAATGCAAAAGCAAAATTCCAAGTTTGACGAAATTTGGATAAGGTTATCGATTTTTTTGGATTTAGAGGATCCCAAAATGTGTATTTCCGGCGAATACTTGAATTCTAAAATTCAACTCGATTACAATACTTCTTTTAATAGATACTAGAAAGTAATAAAAGAACGTTAAAATATACTTAAAAAGCTTGTAATAAAATTTCAGACTGATCGGTTCAGCCGTTCCTGATAAATCTTGGTCACCGATTTGAATACAGTTTTGAGAAAAACGTGTTTCAAGTTTCAAAAGCACTTTACATAGAATGAAAACTGTCCTTCAAATGTGCGTGTTCCTATGAAAATAATCACCGGATTAACTTGAAATTTCTAGTTGTGTATGTATTTAATTATTAACTATATTAACAATATAATATGTATTACAAAAATGATATTTAAAACATCGGTTTTTTGAAAATTTTAACTGTATACTTTATACCCTTAAAACGGTAAAGTAACTTAGTGAAAACTTTTTGAAAATTTTACAGTTTATAAATTGAATAATGAAGAACATTTTGGCAACGTTTGAAGATGATCTTGTGGTAAATTATCTAGGAAAATATATTAGATAATTAAATTCGACGTTTAATTTTTTTCAGGATTTAACATTGACCTTTTTATATTTATTTAAACTAGAAACTATAGCAAATCATTATTTGAGTTATTATGATTACAAGGTTTAATGGTCTTATTATCTACTGCAACGTCATTTTGATACCTTCTTAACAACTATAAGTGGGTTATTCATCATATACAAAAGCTCAAAGTAATGTCGATGTTATCCTTAAGACATGCAAAACTAAATGAGAATGGAAAAGACCACAGGAATTTTCTTTGTTACATAACCTAATAATTCAAAATTCACATAATTTACGGTAGATTGATTTTTCTTAGTTTAGGTAAAAAACAATCAAATCACAATTTTTGTTTATTGCTTTTAAAAAGTTATACAACAATAAACTTATTATATTTCACAAATACAATCCACAAAAATTCACAAAACAAGTTACGAATTTAAGCAAAAATAAATGTAAAAATTTACAAACCGAAAAATCCAAATTGTTAATTTTGCCATGCGTTCGTCATCAGTGGATCAAATTGAAGTGTCTTCGAGAACAATTTCGCGCTGATTCACTGATGAATCAGCACTGGTGAATCAGCGCAAAATTTCGCCCTGATTCACTGATAGCGCAAAATTGATCTCGAAGACACTTCAATTTGATCCACTGATGACGAACGCATGGCAAAATTAACAATTTGGATTTTTCGGTTTGTAAATTTTTACATTTATTTTTGCTTAAATTCATAACTTGTTTTGTGAATTTTTGTGGATTGTATTTGTGAAATATAATAATTAAGTTCAAAGTCAGGGAAATTTAAAATTTTTTTTTTTTAACAATAAACTTATTCTTACTAATATGTCTTTGTTTGAGGACATTTAATATTTCCTGTTTGATTTTGGCGTTACTGGTTTTGAGAAGTAATATTTACTTGAGGCATAAAAATCCAGCACCATCCCAATCTATTGCTTTTACAAAGCTTTCATGAAACCAAGTTTTTTATGGGAAGGTGATAAAAATATTCATCGGATGATGCTAATGGAGCACTGTTATTTTTTCTGTTCTAAAGTAATAGATTTTCATTTAGGATTCTTTTTCTTAAAATATTTTTTTCTGTCCTTATTATCCAATTTATAAATAACTAATTTATAAGTAACAACTTTCAAATCTCAAATTTTCCATATGTATTCGTCATATTGAATCTTTTCTAAGAGGAGTTTCAAATTTTTATAGGATTCTTAATCAAAATATCGTTTGTAAAGTTGTTGAATTAATATTGTAAAATTTCTTCGGTGAGTGTTAAAGAAATTTTACCCTAAGTATAACAGAACTTGTCAGGACCATTTTTACATTTTCTTGGTATTTTTTTTACGAATCACAGCACTAAACAAATATGCAACAGAGTTCTTCCACTGAAAAACAAAACAATTAGAATTGAAAAAAGTAAGTAGGTATAAAGGATCATTATAGAGTCTTACTGGTAATAGCAGTAATAGAAAAACTAGACCTTTTTAAATTAAAATAAATACGATTTTATGTGGGTATATAATAAAAAACTATCAGGACTTTGCAATAGAGTGGTTTAGCTAGTTTCTCAAATGTACATGAACGAAGTCACGGGTAGCCACTAATATTTTTATGTATTCAATACTATTGAAATTATGTTTGATTAAAGTAGGTACACAATGAAATAGTTAAGTTCAAAATTAAACATACATACATCGATGCTACATATAGTATGCTCATAAATTGTTATCATTAATTATTATAAAATTAGTAGCATATACAAAGAATAGTGGTTTGATAAGGAAAACGGTCTTCTTTAATAACACTTTGACATTTAGCTGGTACGTTTTCGGGACATCGCGTTTTTCCTTTCACAAAACCATAACTATTATTAACGTATATAAATTAATCGGAAAATTTTTCGATCAGAAAAGTATTCACACGCGATTCGAGTTTTAATTACGCGCATTAAATGTCAATGAAAAGCCTCTCGTTCTTTCAAAGTCCTTGATCACAAAGAAAAATCCATTGAACACTGATATTTTTTCCGTGGCAAACTTTATTTTCATCGTGAAAAAATTTGAATTCAAAAGAGCAAATTTATTATTCAAGCTCGGTTCTATATCAAGTAGTAATAAGGAGAGGGTTTATTTTTTTTTTGTTTAATATGATTTTTTCATCGAACAAGTCACGTTATTCGTAAAGATTAAAAAACAAGAGAGGGCTGAGAATGCAAACAAAGCTCTTTTTTCTCCTCGTTGAAATATAAAAAAAACATTTTCATAGTAAACCGCGGCGTTTTAAATGCAAAATTTGCATTTTTGAATTAAAATCAAAATTATAGGTTGCTTCTAAAAAAGAAAATTTATTTCATAATTTCTTTGGATGTAAAATATGAGAGATTTGCATTTATCTAATTAACATTTTGATTTACTGCTCGAGCTGCAACGAGGAGTCTTAATTAGTTTAAGTTTTTCTCTCTCGTTTTTCTGTTTTTTTTGTCATCCAAGTGTTGATTAACGCTCATTTCTACTCGTTTGTTGAAATTTGCTTATTTGAATTTTTTTTTTATGGTTTTTATTTTTTCCAGAACACCATCTGGTGTGGTCACTCAGGTGGAAGGTTCACTCGAAAACGTCGCTAATGTGTCGGACACCGTGAAGTACCATCGTCACTCGCCACCCGATCCCGCGCTCCTTCATGGGTAAGTGTTTGCTTTTCATGGAATTCTATGCTTTAAATCATGGAAACTATTAAATAATTCTCGTGTTCCTTCGTGAGGGAATTTGAAAACTTCTTTTTACAATAATAACATTCTACGCTACTAACTTTTTTCAGTAGGCTATGATTTTCATGGTATTCTATACTAAAAAACAATGAAAAACCTCGGGTATTTCATGTAGCAAACTGTGAACTTTTGCAAGGTCTTCTGAAACAAAAATAAAAAAAATCAAGCCTAAGAAGCAAGCTATGAAATTATAGGAACTTTATAAAAACAAATGAAAGTCTTTAACTATTTCTTGTATATCATAATAAACTATGTAGGATGCTATGCTTGCATTGATTTTTTTTTGATAGGCTATAATTTTCATAGCATTCTACGCTTAAGATCAATAAAAAATTTTAACTATTTCAAGTAACAAGCCAAAAATTCCTTTTGAAAAAAAAATCTGCAGACAGTCACATCAACCACAAACAGGTGGTCCAAAACAGAACCCTTAGACTCATAACAGGATGCCCCTGGTATGTCAAAGGCTCCAGCCATAAACGACCTTGCATTAGGGCAACCAGCAGACAAAGAACTAAGGAGACTGGAGAGGAAATGGAATGTTGATTTACTAGAATAAACAACTAACAAAATAAAACAAAGTTGGGTAAATCACTGAATTGTACCCGGTACAAGCTTCACATTAATTAGACTTATAGTTTACCACAACAGAGCCATAAGAACTGTAGAAATAGTCACCAAGTGACAAAAAATTAAAAAAACTGCGTTGTTTACTTTCTTTTACTACTATATACTAAAGGAAGTATTGCAAGTGGATTTCGATTTTTCACCGAAAATACACGTTTTGAGGTTCCCTGAATCCGAAAAAGTTGTTTTTAGAAACATGTCTATGTGCGAGTGTGACAGCGATATCATATCGAAAATTTTATTCTAATTTCATCAAATTAGAATTTTTTGCTTCATATTACATCTAGTTGCGCCGCGAAGCTTTTGGTTGAAATCGGTTTACAGGAAACCACACTTTATTCTATGAGTTTTTGGGATCTTTAATTTTTTTTCGAAAACGGCTCTAACAATTTTCCTTAAACTTGTTATAGTTCTTAGACTTATTAATGCTATTACTTTTATTTGAATCTTTTTCCTAAGAAAATTCAATTAAAATAATATAACTATTTTATAAGTGTAAAAACCTCGACTTATTGAAAAAAATGCATAATAGGTCATAGGCTATGATTCTATCTATATTTTGTTAGACATAGGATACTATCTATGATGACTATCTCATAAGCGTGATTACGTAAAAGTCATATCAATCTATTATATCAATTTAATGCATTAATGCAGGTATCTGATTTAAATTTTGCTGAATTGAAAACAAAATAAGTCTTCATGATATTGAATATGTAACAATATATATAGATATATAGATAAATGACATTGTTTTTTTTATATTTCAAAACACATGTCTAGCCACTGAGTTGGCTATAGAAACATTTTTCTAATCTAATTATTTGATCAACTCAATTGTTTCATTAGGAAAATTGCAGGAAAAAAATATCTTTCAAGAAACCTCTGTTTTAATTTCCATGGCCAACTAGCTGATATAATTAAATAGACATTCTTTTGTTTTAAGATAATTTAATTTAATATCTCGATAAATATTAATTTTAGAGAAAATTTTATAAGAATATAAATGAAAGAAAATTTTATTCGCTATAAAAATATTTTTGCGATAATTATGTAGAAGTTGTCGTTTGGAAGATATCTCGAAAAGTAGAAAAGACAGCTAATTTTAGATTTTGTAATGGTTTAAGTAAGCTCTGGCTTCGTATTTTCATAGCTTACTTTCAGAGTACTTATGGAAATTATTACTTTTTTCAAATGAACTTTAAGAGCAAATAACTTCAAAAATATTGGTTTTTATAGAAAATTTAAAAAGAAAATAATAGTAGGCAATTTGATTTTCTTTACAAATATTTTATAGAAACATCACTTTTGCCATGACAGTGGGCTGTGTTCAAATATTTTCAAAAACTCTTCTTTTTTTTCTGTAAAATGATTAGCTGTTTGTGTAGATAAAATATAAAGAAAATTTGTTTCACTTGAATCGGCCATGGTTAAATTTCCATAGCCAACTACGTATTTAGATGAAAGAACATTTTTCCATTATTCTTCGTTAATATCTCCAAAACCATTAGACTTAGAGAGAAAATCATTAAACAAAGTTAAAGAAAATTTAGATTTCTTTAAAAAACGTTCTGGATAAAAATTACGTATAAGTTATCGTTTAGGAGATATAATGAAAAAGAGAAAATTTCAACATTAAAACCATGATCTCAGAAGGCTATGCCTTTTTCCAGAGCCAATTTCGAAAGTGTGCAAATTTATTATTTTCTTCTTAAAATAAACTTTAAGGGCTCATATCTTAAAAACTATAAGTTCTAGAAAAAAATGTAAAATTACAAAAATTGTAGAAAATTTGATTTTCTATTTAATTCTGCTTCTTAAATTATCGTTTAAGCTACCATTTGAAAGATTAAAGTTATTTTTTTTGTTTCACTTGAATCAGCCATGAGCCGGTTTCCATAGCCAACCACTTGTTGAAAGAATATTTTTTTTTATTTTTCCTGGTTGATATTTCAGAAACGATTAAACTTATAAAAAAAATCAAAACACAAAAATAAAAAAAAAATTTAATTATCTGTAAAAAAAATTTCTTGCTAACAATTACTTGTAAGTTATCTTTTATGATAACTTCTAAGTTAACTTCTAACGTTGAAATATAAATGTATATATTTCAACGTTAACTATGATATGATGAGGCTCTGCCTAGACATATCCATAGCCATATTTAATCCATAGCTTATCTCCCACATTAAAGCTCTTATTTTTGTTCTTAAAATTAACCTTTAAGGGTTATATCTCAAAAATTATAGGTCGTAGACAAAAATTTACAAGAATAAAAGTTGAAGAAAAATAAATTCTATTTCTAATACCGTCTCTAAAAATATTGTATGATATTGAAAGGTATTTGAGGGATATAAGCAAAAAAAATTTTTTTTTATAAGTTGAATCATTTAATTTGGGATATACTAATATTTCTTTGAAAGATTGCCAAAACATCTAGCAATGTTTGAGACATATGATATCTGTTCATAAAGTTTAAATCAATTGTTTTATAATTTGTCTGAAGTAAGGCTATAATTAGCAGAACACTTTGGATATTTGAAAAGAATGCTTTTAAAGGATCATTTGATCAAAACAAAGTTTTTAACGTAAGTATATTCAAAATTTTGTGGAGATTTTTGCTCTTAATATTAAAAACTTTCGTGGCAGTGACTTTTTAAATATAAGCAATTTTTAATTTACAAATAGCTTTGAAGACATTCAACTGTAAAAGAAAACAATTAGAAATTCACTTGTTTAAAACATAATTCAATCAACGCCAACTTTTAAACAAAAAAGAATCTATAAATAGACCACACTGTAATTAATTTATACCCCAATGCAATTTTCACGGTTAGAATAATTTTCAATTGCATTCGAGTATTAAAAAAAATGTTGTTGAAACTTCCTGATAATATCAATTAGAAACAACTGATAAGAGAGCAAACGTAATTCATGAGATCGATAATAACTGCATACAATGCACAATTTCTCAAGTGCTTGTTCGATGTCCATATTATAATAGACTATAGCGCATATAATGCAACCGCAAAAGTTAATTGTGATTGAAAACTTGGAAACGCGGCGGCGATTTTCGTTTTCGTGTGTCTTGAGAGAGCTGCAATCGAGGAAAGATGAGACCGAAAATGGTGGAGAAAGGACCAAATTTAGGGCGTAAGTCACCAAAAAAATAAATTTATTTCTTCGAATTGAATTAATTATTTAAATGGAACATTTCTCAACCCTTTCTCATTTAATTCTCAAGGGTGTTACGTTTCATTGAAACATGGAATTAGGTTACTGAGTTTTCCTGCGGCGCGAAAATTGCATATGAATTGTCTGTGTTACAAACGAATGTGCCTCATTCGATTTAGACTCGAAAAGAGAAACTTTTCCTTAAACCATCTCTTAATGTATGAGAAGAGGAAAGTTTTTTCTCTGATTGTAATTGAAGTGTAATTTCAAGTTAAAGAATTTAAATGAAAAATCAATTAAGGGAAAAATTTGGCTCTAAGTTAGCTGTGTTAGGTCATCCCATAGTATTGCAGTAAAATCCAAAGCTTGCTTTGTAAAAATTAAAGGTTGTATAAAATGATTGACCAAGTGCGAGATTGATTGGTACACTGAAGTACTAGTCTATCGATTACAATTTTTGTAATTATAATAAATACGTAAGTTGTTGGTTAAAAATCTAATAATTGAAGTAATATACTTAGTCAATTTTAAACAATAACATCGAATATTAACTAACGAATATTAAAAAAAATCAGTTTAGTGTTAATAACCTACGACCTGTACGAAATATCAAAAACTTTTATGAAAATATTTATAGAAAATAAAATGTTCTATAAATAATGTCCTATGGAATTTTCCCATAAAGTAAATACTTGTGTCAAAAAATTGGAGATATGTAAAAAATCATTAATCCAAAAGCTTGAATAACTTTCGAAGGAATAAATATATATTGTAATGTTTTTGCTAATTTATTTTAACGGGTTCTTGGATTTGTGTTTAAATGGCAAATATTTATTTGAAACAAATGTTAATTTATTTATTTTACACTATTAACACTCGTTAACAATGCTTTATCTCACTGTTACATTAGTCAATTGTTCACTAATTGTCACTGACTGTTTATATTTCACTATATGCACTATTTTTTTAGCACTGCATTGTTCACAATTTATTTAACACTCGCGATTCACTATTTATGTAACACTGACGATTTATTAACAACTTTATCAACGATTTATTTATAACTCGATATGTTTATCACTGCCTATTCATGATTTATTTATAACTTAAACTTACTGAGCTTGTTCCCGCTTATATAGAAATTTAGGCGTTATTCTCGAACTTTCCAACCTAACTTATTCGATTACTAAAACGTTCGATTTTATTGTTTTACGATGTGTCCTTTTCCCATTCATCAAGAATTCCACGGAGAAATTTCTAATGTATTATATAATTTCTAATTTCTTTTTTTTTTTTATTTTCAACAGCATGTTTTTTTTTAAATTTCTGTAGGTCTTAAATCTTCATTTTTAACCTTATATCTAGGTATTCGACGGGGACCGAACCCAGTACCACTGACGCATGTTGCGGAGAGAGTAATATTCTAACCGTTGCGCCATAAAGTAGTCCCAAGAGCATTTCAATGAAATTAAAAAAAGTCTAGTAGGTACGGGATACTAAAAAACAACTTAGTCACAACCACAATAGTCTTCTTTAATGACATAAGTAGGCTATGAACAAATTTCATAATCCATTTGTTTTGAATGTTACTAAATAATTAGTTTTATTTTCTAAGTGGATGATTTTCTTTGAGGCGTTATATCTAAAAATCGCTTGATTTAAGAAATAATTGTAAAAAAAATAGGTTATTGTTTCGTGTTTAAAAAATTTCTCTTGAAAAAATTTCGTAGAAGCTCTAATTAATGGTATATTAACAAAATCAAGCTTTAGGTGAAATCAATCAAGAAAGCTATTTTGAAAAGGGTTTGCTAATTAAAAAACAACGCTAAACAATTTTTAGTTTAACAATTAAAGATTGTGTTTTTTTTTCTGAATCTACCCTTAATAGGTTCATGGAATCTAAACAAAGAGTAAGAAGTTGGAGATGAAAACTATTTATAGATATAGACGATGCGAGTGCATGATTCGTTCAACCTCTTTGAAACGTTGAAAATTTGTTTGACGGAAATAAAATAACAATAATTTACATTGTCAAGAGCATAACTTATTTCGTCTATGTGAAGAACAAAGTCGATGAAAAATTCAAATATGAAAATCACGTTGTTTCACACTTTGTTTCAACCTAAAAAAAAAAATTTTAATTTCGCTGACTTTGAACTTAATTATTATATTTCACAAATACAATTCACAAAAATTCACAAAACAAGTTATGAATTTAAGCAAAAATAAATGTAAAAATTCACAAACCGAAAAATCCAAATTGTTAATTTTGTATCTTCAGATACGTATTTCAAACGCCATGCGTTCGTCATCTGTGGATCAAATTGAAGTGTCTTCGAGAACAATTTCGTGCTGATTCACCAGTGAATCACAATTTGGATTTTTCGGTTTGTAAATTTTTACATTTATTTTTGCTTAAATTCATAACTTGTTTTGTGAATTTTTGTGAATTGTATTTCTCAAAAAAAAAAACTTGAGTTCAAGGCTTTGATCAAATCAAGGCTTTCCTGCTATTAGTTCTTAAATAGAAAATATTTTTACTGTAGCCTAAAAATATTTTGTTTTTCATTATTTTTAGACTTAGAATAAATTTCTTTTGTCAGGTCGCGTAAAATGTTAAATTATTAATTGAAATCAGAACAGAACGAAGAAAGTTAATTTTTCAATTTCACTTCTTCGATTTTAATTTCTTTTCAGTTCGAGGTTAACAAACCGAAGACATAGAAACAAATTTTATGCATTTATGCACATTTTAATACAAGGAAATACTTGAAATAATTTCTTATCAATTCGATTAATTAATGGCAAAATCAATGTTTACATTGATAAGAAATTTCTTTATTTTTCAAGTCTTATCCATGGTCTTGACTTTCGTTGAACGTGAAATCATAAATTCATATCTAAATACACTATGAAAAAATTTTCTTGTTTCCTAATGTAATCATCAATTAAAGTTAAATAGTCATAATTAAAAATACGAAGGAAAAACTCAGGAAGTCGCCAATCATTGAAATGCGTTTTTCTATCCGTATTATGCATATTTCTCATCTGACCGTTAAATTAAATTATTTTTACTAGAAACAAAAAAATTTCTCTGTTCACCGAGCGCACAACAAAACATAAACATATTATGTATTCATCGATATTGAAGATTATCTTTTTACAATCATTTTTTCTAAGACATCAAAATAATGACTTTATTAGGAGCGTTTATAGTTTTGAAGATATCTCGTAATATAACGTCGTTTTAATGCATTATGTATCGTATTATGAATTTCCTTGGACTGAAAACAAGATAAACTTTCAAGATATTGATTATGTAAAGTTGGATAGATAGACGACATGTTTTTTATCTTTCTATTTATATGTCTAGCCATTGAAATAGCTAGAAAAATGTTGTTCTAATTTATTAATTTGATTGAGACAATTTTTTTCATTAAGAAAATTGTAGAATAGTTTTATTTAGGAAAATAAATTTTAACTTTAATTTTCTATGCGTATTAGTTTAAATAGAAATAGCTTGATTGAAAACCTTGATATCACAATAAATATTAAATTTTGAGAGAAATATTTCAAATAAAAATGAGAGTAAATTTAATTTTCTTTAAAAAATGTATTTACAAAATTCACGTAGGACGTATAGTTTCGAAGATATAACAAAATATTTGCCGCGAGGCGTCACAATACTTTCTTTTATGAAAGTCGCTTCGCTGTGAGTTAAAAGAACTAATAGTACTATTAGAAGATCCGAACCTACATCGAACTTCCCCGACTTGATAATAGAATGAAACATATCTTATCATGAACTTAGTATATTTGAAAATATATTAAAAATGGGTTGTCTAAAAAATCCTGAACAGAATATTTTTAATTATTTATAATAATAATGATTTATTAAAATATTGCAATATTAAGATATTAGCAAAAAAAAAACAGGCGACTGTGATGTTGGTTCCTTTATTATTACACAGTATATTAACCTCGGATCTCTCTATCACAAATTTTCACACGCATTAAAATTTAAATCTTTAAAATTCGCAAACCCCTTTTAGGACCAAACTTTTTGCAGACAAACCTATATCAACGTGTTCGCAATAAAACAGCGATTATGATTATATAAAAAATTTTTATTATCTTGATGTTGCAATATTTTACTAAGAATCATTTTTTTTAAATAATTAAAATAGTCTGTCTAAGATTTTCTTGGAACCCATTTTTAATATATTTTCTAATATACTAAATTTTTGATAAAATATGTTTCATTCTATTATCAACTCGGTGAAAGTCGATGTAGGTTCGGATCTTAGACAATACTGTTTAAACAAAACTACATGCATACAGCCTCTATGTATAAACAAACTCGAACCCTTAACCACAGAACCCTCCTTATTTGAATTTTCTTAGAAAAAGATTTATCTAAATGTAAATTGTAAACATTTATGTGTCTAAGAACTCTAGCAAGTTTAAAGAAAATCGTTGGAGCCGTTTTCAAAAAAATTTTAAAAAGCTTAAAAACCCATAGAATAAAGTGGAGCTTACGGTCCACCGATTTCAACCAAAAGCTTCGCGGCACATCTAGATGTAATTCCAGGCACAATTTCAAGTTTCTAAAAATTATTTTTTTGGACTTAGGGGACCTTAAAACATGTTTTTCCGGTGAAAGCTCTAAATCGAAAATTCGACCCGATTACAATACATACTTCTTTTACTATAATAAACGTACTAGTAAAAGATTTGAAAATTAAAAATTCGTACCAATTTTAACGTTTATTGTGTCATAAGTTGGCTTCGGCTATTACAGATCTTTTTTTAAGGTAACTTAGAAAGTTATTCTTAATTTGTTTATATACTTTAAAAATTTATATCTCAAAAACTGTTGGCTAATAAAAATTTTGTAAGAACTAAAATTGTAGGAAATTAAATTTTCTTCAAAATTTTTTTAGAAATGCACATTGTAAGTCTGTGTATTAGGAAGATACGTTCCAAACATTATTAATATTAAGTTAATTTGATTTCACACCTTAAAATCTCGTTAAATTTTGGTTTTAAAGAAAAATGTTTTAAACTAAAATTATAGAAAATTTAATTTACTATAAAAAATGTCTCAAGCCAAAATTAAGTTGAAGCTATCATTCTGGAGAAATTGCTAAAATAAATAATTATACCTAGTTTAACGTTGACCCATTTAAGTAGGCTTCGGTTAGATATTTTCCTGAGTAACTAAGAAAGTAATTCTAATTTTTTTAGATGAACTTTACAGTCTTAGATATAGATACTTCAAAAATTATTGGTTTGAAGAAAATTTTGTAGGAAGAAAAATTCTAGAAAACTGAATTTTCTTCAAAAAATTTTTAGTCAAAAACAACCTGTCTTTTTATTAGTGAATATAAACAAAAAAAAATCTTTAACCTTTAATTAATTAATTAATTTTTGTTTTTTTAGATGTTTTTAGTACGCCATGATACAATTTTCATAGATATAGTAGATTGTAGTAGAAGTTATCAAAAAATATTCTTGTGGTGCTAAAATCAATTTCAAAGGCTATAACTCAAAAACGATTAGCTTTTAATAAAATTTTTAAACACGAAAGTTATAGAAAAAAAAAAATTATCATTAAAAAATGTTTTATATTAAAACATCATAAGGCCCTTTATTAGGGAGATATAATTTTATTTTTTAGAATATAAGTTCGTTTGCTCTTAAACCTTGATATTTAAATATACTTTAAATATTATTATTATTATAATTATTTAATAATATTATTAATACATTATTTATTATTATTATTAATATATATGTATACTTTAAGTATTAGTTTTATAGAAACATTTTCTAAACAAAAATTAAAGCAAGTTTAATTTTCTATCAAAATTTTCTTTTGTAAAAATTACTTAGAAGCTATCGTTTTGGAGGTATGACACAAAATAAAAAAATCATACTCATTTAAATGTAAATAACAATTTTAGCAGGCTTTGTTTAGAAATTTTCATGGCTAACTAAGAAAAGTTACTGTTAAAAAAAATAACTTTTAAAGATACGTTTAAAAGAATATTTCAAAACCTATTAATTTCAGAGAAAAATTTATAAGAATAAAAGTTATAAAAAATTGCATTTTCTTTAAAACAGGAACAAACAAATCCCTTAGTTAGGTAGAAAATTAATATTTCTAAAAAAAACAGTAAAAAATAGTGATAATAGGTATTTTAGCTTAAAAGATATGATAAAAATAATAAATTAGTACGATTTTAAAGATTTCGATCGACTTTGATTAGTTTTCCAGAGCCATTTAAGACTTGACAAAGGTTTTTCAATTGCTTTTTTTTAGCTTTCAAGTTTTATATCTTAAAAAGTATTGCTTTAATCGAAAAATTAAGAACGTAAAATTTCTTTTGGATCACTTTTTCTATCTGAAAATCGAGTTTGATCGCAGCTTTGGAATTTTTAAACTATTTTCACGCTGTGAATGATGCAATTTAAATGCGGTATTCTTAGAATCTGAATCTCTGTCACTGACCTATTTTTTTTTTCATTTAAATGCGGTGTTTTTGACCAAGTATTAATAATTATTTCCCGTAAAATGATCGATCGAGGGGAAAATCCCAGATCAGTTGAAAAAAAAATGATAATGAAGCGGTTGGTTGGTTGATGCAGAGGATATCCGTCGTGTTGCTGAGAATACGAAATTCGAGGTGCGTATTAAAAGGCAAACGTAAGTTGATTGAAAGAGAGAAAGACAACGTCGGTCAGCGGTCGTGAAAATATGGCTGCGTGTGAACTTCCGATTGTCGCGGGCCACATTTTGATGAAAATAATGATTGGAGTCGCGCTTGTGTTGGTGTGGAACACAACGCAAGGTAGAAGGAGTTCCCCTTACTTTTTCGACGACGAGACGTTGCTTGGCAACAACGCAACCAGAGAGCCATCGTCGAAGCGCTCGACGAGCGAGCGGGCAGTCGACATGCTAACGTCGCGGCGTCGAGACCCACAACCAAACACCATCCGCTAACCAGCGACGAGGTTTCTCGTCCATCCAAATTCCGAGCGGCCCCTCAAAGTCCGCTCACCCAAAACCCATTATTCTGACCCCCAGTTCATTCAACTCTCATCCCGATTGCATCTTGGCAACGCACTTTTCCTGTGTGCACCCGCCGCAAAACTTACCCAATTTCTCATGTACTTAATCAAATACGACCAAAATATTCAAAGCGACCGTAAACCGTTAGATCTGTGATAGTGCAACGTGTCTTTATATCAAATACATGGAAGAATATTTTTTTATATCTATAACGTATCTAATGAGTGAAGTGCATCAAGAAACCAACAAATTGATGTGTTCTTATATCAAAATCAGTGGCATTGAAGCTTGATTGGGTTTTGTGTATGAGTGATACTGCAATGTTGTGCTTTGTCCAAGGACTGGATGGCGCGGGCCAGGAAAAACGCATCGTTAAACGAAACGGGTCGAAAATTTTTCGAAAGTCCAGGTCTGCACATTTCTTTTACTCGTAATAAACATACCAAAAAGTAGGTTGTTTAAGACAACAACGATAATTAATTTTTTAACAACTTGGCTATTGTCTTATGGATTTTTTCCCTGAAAAAAATCAGTCATGAAAACTAAGAAATCTATTTTCGACTTTCCAAAACAAACCTCAATCAATGATCTAAAGAATGAGAGAAAATTTTTTCAAGTTTCATGGACCGTGACCGACATTTTCTCTCTTCAGTTAATCATAACAATATATCACTTACATAATTTATTTATTTCGGAAGTTTTAACTTCTCATCGATATATGGCCTTATAGTTTGATGACTAATCTTCATCCTTTTAGGAGAGCCCTTCTTTTTTAAGTTTGGTCCTTTTACAAGAAAAACCCTTCTACATGACTTCCGCTATTCGAAATTAAGGTCAAACATCTTGGAAATCAAGACAAGTATTGAACCTCTAATAAATTTTGATGATAAGAAACATTTTTTTCTTTACTTATAAAAGGGAAAATTGTTAAACTTTTCTGATAGATTTTTTTATAATTGTTAGAATTTTTATAATAAATTCAATCATGAAAAATAATTTTAAATATATATCAGAAAACGACAGTTTTTGGTGGTGTTTATCCAACATCATCACAAGTAAATAATATATATGTATATAGAAATATTATAAGGCTACGTTCCACAACAGGTTTACAACAATTGCACTTATAACAGTTGTTTTTTTTTTTGTACCCATTCCATTAATTTTGAAGATTTTTAAGAAGAAATTTAGATATTTAAGCGACGATAATTGCTCTAACCCATTTCTTAAGAAAGTTTTTTAAGGGTTGAAAATAGTTTTTAGAATTAATAAAAAAGAAAAAAGATTTTTTTTTGTTTAAATTTTGATAAAACAATAACGTGACCACACGTTATGTCACACGTTTTCTATAAATTTTGAGGAGAAAACTTCGTTTTTTCTTGGTTTAAGCCAAGCGATTGGTAACTAAGATGCTTAATAGTTAGTATTTGAAGCTCAAACCAAAGAAAAAGTGACACACCGTGTGGTCACACCTCTTATATGTTGAGA
Organism: Sisyra nigra; assembly: GCA_958496155.1. NCBI lineage: Eukaryota > Metazoa > Arthropoda > Insecta > Neuroptera > Sisyridae > Sisyra > Sisyra nigra. The sequence continues at coordinate 27,238,497 of OY292315.1, forward strand.
AGTTGAAAAAGTTTTTTCTTATTAATACAACTACAGCCTAAATAAAGGAGAAAATACAATTTTTCTCATGAATTTCAACAAAACAATGGCGTGACTACACGGTGTGTCACACATAAATTTTTAATTAACGATTTATTTGTTTTTTTAAATTATATCGAAAATGTTGTTGGAAATGACGAAAAAAGAATAATTTAGAAGTTTGAGCTCGTCCATTTTCCATTTAAATAACACGGGAAAAAAATTTTTATGTACTTTGGAATTTTTTTTTTATTGAGTTTTTTTTACGGTCGCCCTAACATCCAGGGTCATTGACGACCTCTATTACAACTGACTTTGGAATTTTAAAGCTTCCGCCACGACCAATATTTTGGAATGACCAAAATATATTCCCAAATAATGCATTATTTTAGAACAAAGATTTCTTTAAAAAAGTTTATATTGACGTAACCCTAAAAGATAGATTCATGCTACCACCGATTTTTTTTATAACTTTTTAAGAGGAACGATGTTGCTATACATGATTTTTGTGTAACTTTAACCATTTACGCAGGGCAGACAACGAACGCTCTCAAAAGAAAACGCTTTTTCTAGTTTTTGCAACTCCTAGTTTTACCATCGATGCTCTGCTCCTATTGGTCGTAGCGTGATGTTATATAGCCTAAAGCCTACCTCGAAAGAATTTTTCAATTCAGACTAGTAGTTCCTGAGATTAGCGCGTTTAACCAAACAAACAAAATCTTCAGCTTTATATACACAATATTATCGTAATATAGATAGATATTACTTCAATTATTACAATTTTAAACTATAATTATTTATGAATTCAAACAATTAATAAGTGTAAAGAAATCAAGTTAAGAGCAGAATTACAATTCAAATAAACTTAAAAAAAAATCGAGAAAATTCCAAAGAAAAATTTTCTTCATAAAACTTGCATTTAAATAATATTCAAATTTTATAGTCGAAATCTTAAAAATAAATTGTATCACAAACGAAACATAATTTTTATTACCAACGAGCAATTAAATTTTACAAGTTTGTATTTAACAATAAAACACGCACACAGAGAGATGAAAAAAATTAAATTTAGTATTGAGTTTATTACTGTAGTTTTTTTTTTTCGTTTTCGATCGCCCCCCAATTGATTTATGGGTGAATTATATGCCAATTTTAATTACTGCGAGCGAGGCGTAAAACACCTTTTTGGCGGTTTGATTTCATGTGAAACACGTAAAAAGTAAATACGTAAACGATTTTTATGTAAAAATGTTTAAATTTTAAATTTAATCGTTGAATGACTTTAATACTCTAAAAAAAATTTGTTTGGGTGGATTTAATTGGTTAATCTGATCATACCAAAATTGAGAGATTTAAGTTTTGATGTAGTAGAATCAAAGTTTATTAAACAAGTTTCGCTCAAAAATTGTATTAGTTGATAGTTTTGAAACACAATCGAACGGAGTCAAGGAGTTTAAAGATTACTTCTTGGTATTTTTTCTTTACAAAAAGTTAGAAACGGAAAATAACTAACTAAGCTTAACATTTCTTAGGTTTCTTTTTTTGTTGATTTAAATGACTTGACAAAGGCTAAACTAATTGTATTAAGTAAAAAATCAAAATATTGCAACCGTTTTATATCTGAAAATTTTTAAAACTGCAAAATTTTCAAGAAAAGCCTTAAACAAATACACAGCTTTAACCGTTTGAGGAAATTTAATGAGGACTTATTAACATTAGCTAATAACCATTAAATTTCTTTACCTTTTTCTTTTTCTTTGTTTTTCTTTCAATTTAGGTTTCTTATTATGAATAATATTGAAATTTCATGTGTAAAATACAATAAAACGTAAAACAGTTGTAATGGAGGTCGTCAATGACCCTGGATGTTAGGGCGACCTATTTCTATAAAGTTCTAAATAAAAGGATGTTTTAGAGCTATTTCTTGGAATGAACTCGATAAAAAGAAAATCTCCAAAATCTCCAAATGAAGATGTTTTTTAAATTTGCGTATAGATTCCTAATTGTAAATAAATATTTTAAAAGTTGATGATTTAGGATTTGGGAGCAATATTGAAAAATTTAAAATCTATTTTTGACTGATTTTTGATTTAGAGAGTGATCTCTACGAACGTTTCAATATGAACGAGGCCTACACAGGACAAGGGTTCTAGACTGACTTGGGGTAACTTTTTTTCCGATTGCAATTAAATAATAGCATAGAATCTGAAAAAGCCAAATAAAGAAAAAAAAGCAAGAAAAGTATGTTTTTCCTAACAAAGGTTACAATGATCAATTCACACTTTTCTTTTTGTTTTTGTTTGATAAACAGTACATAAAAAGCTGGACAAGAGCCAAACTATTACGAATGTGGAAAAATTTAGAAATTATTTTTAGTAGAAAAAATATTAATCTTTAAGTTTTATATGATAATTTTTTTTCCTTTTAATACTATCTATAGTTTCTTAGATGTACAAATTTTGAATCGTTTTTTTTTCAACCCTCAAATAAACGTACTGAGAAACTACAAAGGAAGATGTTTTTTTTTAGTTTGCGTACAGATTCATAATTTTAGAATAAATTTCAAAAAGCTGATGATATAGGTGCAAGATTCCAAACCAGTAAATCTTTTTGTGACTAATTTGTGTTTAAATTTAAGTCAAACAGCTTAAAAGTCAAGTCCAAAAATGAATATCTTTGAATTTTTTAATTTGAAAGGGGTTTTCAAAGAACTTGGATTCTAGACTGACTCGGGGTAAACTATTATTTGAAAATTGTATTTAAATAATGGCTTAAACCCTAAAAAAGCGGGACTAAGGATTATTTTGATATTATCACGATAAATAGTAGGTACATAAAAAGCTCGATAAAAGCCAAACTAAGTATTAAGATTGGGGAAAATTTTAAAGCTATTTTTTGTAGATAACATTTAAATCTTTAATTATTATTTGAACATTTTTTCTTCTTAAAGCAATAGTTTTCGAGTTATGAAAATTTTTAATAAGTAATTGTTTTCGATCCTCAAACAAACGTATTGAGAAACTACAAAGAAGGATATTTTTTTTTTAAATTTACGCATTATATAAACTTATCATTTCGAAATTTGAATTTTAGAAAGTTGGTGATTCAGGAGCACGATTCAAAACCTGTTTATCTTTTTTTTAAATTGATTTTTGATCTAATTTTAAGTCAAATTTATGTCAAATAGCTGAAAGTGAGTGTAGTACTTAGGTCAAGTCAAAAAGTGAATTTCTAAGAATTTTTCAATTTAAATGGGGCCCTCAATGAACAAGTACCTTAGACTTACTTAAGGAAAACTTTATTTTCTTTGAGGAAACAAAACTAAAAAAAGCTTTTTTTTTCTTAATAAAGGTTACTATGATCAATTCACACTTTTATTTTTGTATTTGATAAACAGTATAGATACATAAAAAACTCAATAAAAGCTAAACTACTAAAATTGGGGAAAAATATAAGAGACCCTTTTTGTAGACAAAATAATTACCTTTTATTTTAATAAGACTTAACATTTTTTCTTCTAAATACTATAATTTTCGAGATATAAGTAACAATGTTTAATAATTTTTTTTTATTCTCAACTAAACGTATAAGTATAGGTACATATTGAGAAATTGCAAGGTATTCTCTTTTGCGTATAGATTCATAATTTAAAAGTTAAGTTTTAATACATTTTTTGTAGTCAAAATAATTATCTTTAATTTTTATCAGAAACGGTTTTCTTAAAAAAGCGAGGTATAACCTTAAAAATCAAACTTTAGCTTCAGACATTAGCTTATAGACATCACAGCAATTGAGTAATTTTTTAGTCCCACTCATAAGATTTTCAGAAACTCTTAAAAGGTCAAACACCGTAAAAAGGATTTTAAAAAAATCTTTGTGTTAAATCACTAAAAAAATTTCAAATTTCAAAACGAAGCAAATATAATAACAAGGTTAATGTTTTACAAGAATTGAATTTTATCGTAAACTTTTCTTATTATCTACTACCATTTTCATTTATATTAAATTCTCTTGATGTCGAAATTTTTTTTTTACTCAATAATTGAAATAATAACTTTCATGTTTCGATTATTAAACATTTCTTTTTTTTTACTTCCACTGTATTGATTTGGATCTTGGTTTTATCAATTTGAAGTCAATTTGTTTCGAGGCGAGGCTCTGCGTTGCATATTGTCGTGGGTAACTAATTCGGTAATAACCGGTCAAACCGGTACTTGCGAGAATTATTTTTCTTATAAATACGATTGATCTAAATGTTAATTTTTTTCAAGTATTCACTAAACGTATCATTACATCGCCTCAGATGAATGTAATTATCATTTTAACGACACATAGAGCGATTCAAAAGTCTTCGACTACATATATGGTTTGAGGAAATGCATATATGTATATATTTTTATGTGGGACTGACTTTCAACAGTTGTCGATAATTAATCGAAACGACATATGCAGTTTTGAAAAGGTCGATGCACTTGCGACATGCAACTTACAACTGCATTAATTAAGTTGTTTTGTTGAACTATCGATTTTCTGATTGTTTCGCGTAACTTTTTACTGACTCACTTTCGTTCGAAAAATTCAACTTGGAGTCATTTTCATGGCGCAAACAATTGTTCCACGCCGTTAATATTACCATGTGTAAATATGTATTTAAATATTGCCATTTTTACGACCCACAAAAGTGAAATTGACTCTAACGGCTAACTATAAACAATTTAAATTCATATCGAATTAAATGTCAAGACCATACCTTTCATTTAAAAGAATTCATTTGACGAGCAAAGACCGAAATTCAATTTTATGAAATTAAATATTTCTAAATTGTCTGTAGTAATTTTTTTCAATACAGGACAAAGTTAACAAAAAATTGAATGAAAAACATTAATTTTTGTTAGACGAAAGGGACGTGAAATACGACCTCGAACACGTCGCTATATTTTTGCGTCAGTTTTTCCCTTGGAAAGTTCAAACAATTTAACATTTTATTGGTCTCTCGAGGATTTTCATGTTTATCGAAGCCCGGCTTATATCAAATAATATCCATATATCTAAAAAAATAACGAGTTAAAATTTATTAAAATAATTATTGTTTGTAGCCAAACTTTTTCCAACTCACGAAAAATCCACAACAATTTTCGTGATACACGCTTCATGACACAGTCATTATTTTAAACCCTTGTTTAACTGTGTTTTCTTGAAAACTTCCTTTCACCGCCCAGTTTTTTGTCTATCGTTAATACTCATAAAAATTAGAATAAAGTTCCCGGTTTTTCGTTCACTTATATATATGTAATTCTCATTAAAATGATTGACATTTACGGTTTGAATGTAATTTTTTTAAATTGGTCGTTCTAATTATGTCGTTTCGATCGGTTTGTATCGTTATGTTTTCGTTCAATTAAACCTAATTGCTTTTAAATTGATTGGAGAGTTTGACAAACTTGTAACATTAGTATCTTCTAAACTATTAATTAATAAGAAAAAATGTTTTGATAAAAAATGTAGCCAATAAAATTTTCTACAAAAAATGTTTTTTGATAAAAATGCCTAGAGGTTGTTTTTTAGAAGATATTAAAAAAATATATTATTTTTCAACGATTTCCCCGATAACAGATAGCTATGACCAAATTAATGTTAAATTTTTTTGAATCTCAGTAGGCCATGAGAATTGCCATAGTCCTCATTGTTTTATCTTAAATATGGGCCAACTTGGAAGTTTAATATCTCAAAAACTATTGAGTTTTGAAAAAATTTGTGAAGGCAAAAATTAAAATTTATTAAATTTTCTATAACAAACATCCAATACAAAAATAATATAGAGATTATACTTTAGAAGATATTTCTAAAAACTCTATTTTCCAACAGTTGATTTTGACTGGGCTAAGAAACCTTATTTAAAAAAATAAAAGGCAAATAAAATTTTGCTGATGATTTCAGTAAACGATGATAATTTCCATACTCTACATACAAAGATTGGCAAATCATTTGTTTTATTTCCAATATAGATGACCAACTTTGAAGCATAATATCTCAAAAACTATTGAGTTTTAGGAGGAATTTGTTAGAACCAAAATTAAAGCTTATAATTTTTTTTATAAATATGTTCCATAAAAAATAGCCGAGAGGTTATATTTTAGGAGATACCTTATTTTTAAAAAGTATATTTTTCAACGATTTCCTTGATTTCGGATGGCTATGACCAAATTATCCAAATCTACTGTTAAAAATCTCCTTTTATTTTATAGTTTCTAGTTTTTATAGTTTCATCAACAATACAGATGATTAGCTTTGAAGCTTGATATCTGATAAACTATTAGGTTTTGAGAAAATTTGTAAAAATCAAAATTAAAGCTTATTAAACTTTCTATAAAAATGTTTTTTTTTTTTCAAAAATAACATAAAAGGTTTCTTTTGGCAGTTATCGGCAAAAATTAAATTACTGACTAAATCCGTGATTGCAGTAGGCTATGACAAATTTTTATGGCACACTTAAAATAAAAATTAATTAATATTTCAAAAGGATTGGTTAAATTTAAAGCATTATATCTCGAAAACTAACAATTCTAGAGAAACTTTCTAAGTACAAAAAATGTAGATCATAAATTTTTCCTAATAAAAAGTTTAGTCCAAAAAGTACGTAGAGGGGTTAGTTTAAGAGATATAACATATAGCATATAGCATGATTTTAGTCCAATTTTAAAGTTCTATATCTGGAAAAACAAGAAACGTTTTGATTACATTATTCAAAAGCATCTTTTTAACATTGACATCTTCAAGATTCTAATTATTATTTTACAGAAAAATTTCCAAAAATAAATTTTCCGGTAAAAAGCTTAGAAACCTACATTTAGATGATAAACTAATAAATAAACTTCTATTACACAAAGCCACGATAAAAATGTATTACTTTAACATTGAATTGATTTTTTTTTCAAATTTTCTGATGCAATACATTGAGCCGTCAAACTACCAAACTAGCCATAAAATTTTTTTCGTAAAAACGTTTATTTTATTTTTTCAAATTTCTCAACAACATTTTTATGTCGTTTCAAGTGAAAAATCCAAAATTATGCCATCGTAAATGAAATTTTCTGCAACATTTCCCGTTCCGAATGTCTCATGAAGTTTTCTTGTAATTTTCAACGATAATTTTCCGGTTTTTGAAAGCATAAAACCATGAAAATTACTTTTGGAAAACGAATGAAATTGGTTTAGCAGAAGAAAATGATATTTTTATAAATAAGTGAACCTTTGTTAATGAAGATATTTTTTGTTGGTGATACCAAAATCCACACATATGAAATCAATGCAAGTTTCGACCTTGTTTTTAACACAACGAACGACCGACCACCAACTGCAATTTGAGAGCTCAATGTAAATGTTACCGCCAATGAAAAAGACCTTTGTGAAACCGTGACAAAAACGAAAACCTCACAATTATCTACCAGATAATTTCGTCACTCGAGTCCAGTGTGCAAATAGACAGATAAATTTTCCATATAGTTTTCCAACAAGAGTTTACATAACATAATTTCCATTTAAACCCGCAATAGTTTTCACAAGCAACTCGACACGTTCATGTTTCTGTTTACGATTATCTCCGACTTTCACGTGTTGCTACCGTTTATGTTATATCGTAGATTTTTCTGCCGGAAAATTTCAATGCAGGTAAATATTTTAATCATTAGACACGTTCTGTTTGCATTAATGATATTGTTTCGCTTAAAAAATTTGCCAGAAATACGTTTTTCAAAATTTATTTATTGGTGTTCTCTTCCTTTCACGTTCATTACACCCGAAGTTGTAATCGATTTTTCTCGTTGTGTTATATTTTGTTATATTTAGTTAATGTTGCTTTTAAAAATCAGTGTTTCAATATTTGATTTATGATTCTTCTATCAAATTTAAGCTTTTACGATACTATACAAAAATGTAAGCTTTGTACTTCCCAAGCCAATACAAACTACAAAGAGATAGACATTATCGCGCCGACAAAATCGCAAACTTTATTTTTGACAAACAAATTGAGACAAAGCTGACCGTGTAAATCTAGCCAGGGGCAACTAAAATTGATTAAATCACTTTAATTTCAGTTATTGACTCCTAAAGTTGCTTTTTTTAAACAAGCAAATCTTATATTCGGATAGTTAGCTGTGAAATTTTAATCAAAACCTTCTTAAATCCTAGAAAATGGTTGAAACTAGTGATTTTTTTTATTTTTCGTTATATCTCCCAGAGAGAAGACTGAGAGAGCCAGATCGCATAAATACACTTGCTGCCATCTACTCCGAGTAAAGGTGTTTGGAACTATTCCTTAGTCAGTTTGTGTTCCTTTCTCCACCGGTCTACACTCGGAACGTCTAAAGTCATAGAGAAGGTTCTCTCTGTCGAAACATATTCGGAACGCTTTTTTTCTCTCTCATGAGCAGTCGTAAGTTATCGTTATTTCAGTTGAGAATTATAGCTCTACTTATTTTGCGATAGCTTACGACTTATCTATGCTCATGAGAGAGAAAAAAAGCGTTCCGAATATGTTTCGACAGAGAGAACCTTCTCTATGGCTTTAGACGTTCCGAGTGTAGACCGGTGGAGAAAGGAACACAAACTGACTAAGGAATAGTTTCAAACACCTTTACTCGGAGTAGATGGCAGCAAGTGTATTCATGCAATCTGGCTCTCTCAGTCTTCTCTCTGTATCTCCCAAACAATATCATAATAGACCACCTATTGGTGCAGTGTTTAGAGCAGTAGTTCTCCCCGCTTCATGCGTCAAGTGGTAAGGGTTCGACTCCCAATGAACCCTAGACTTAAGATCCTAGACCTAAGATTAAAATTGACCAACAGAAATTCTCTGTGTTTAGACAGTCGTGATATGAGCTTAGATGTTAAAGCGACTTAAAACACCAAAAAAAAAAAAATAAATATAATATCTAAGTAATTAATTGTTAATTTTTATTTAAAACTTATTTTAGTAGGCTATGAAAATATTCATAGCCAAAACAAATGAACAAGTTTGAAGCTTGATATTTCAAAAAATATTGGCTTTAGAGAAAATTTATCACAACAAAAAGTAAAGAGGGTAACATTTTCTATCAAAAATGACCTTCGTTAAAATTAATGTTTTAATATTTCATATATTAATATGTAAAACAAAAAATATTTTTTTTACCAATTTTAACCTTTTGCTATGATTTAAGAAGAGTCAAGTATGCGAATATAATATAAAAATTGCTTATTTTAATAAATAAACTTTAAATGTTAATAACTCAAAAACTAATTGGTCTTAATAAAAATTTTATAAGAATAAAAATTGAAGAAAATATATTATCTTTTAAGAAACGTTTAGTGCAAAAATGGCGTAGATGCGTTTATTTAGCGATTTTAACCGATTTCTGTAGGCTATTTCCACAGCCAACTTTTTTGTAAAGTATCCCTCTGATTTTTCATTCATTTTTTAAAGGATTCCAACTAAGAAGAGTACGACATTACCATAAAAATTTTTGTAATAATAAAATGTGGTAGATAATTAAATTTCTTTTAAAATTGGTTCTAAAAAAAAATGTCCTTAGAACCTTCGTTTCATGCATTTAACAAAAATATACTTTGTTTTCATCTCCCCCCGAAGATCTTCAGTATTAATGATATTAACTTTTTCCAAGTAGGCATTGGTTTTTAGCCTTCTACGATCAAAGAATTCTATTTTTGTTGTTTTCTCACAAATAACAGCTTTGAGAGCTTGCTTTACACTGAACTTTTTTTATGAAAAATTTAACAAGCTTCAAATTTTATTGCAAAATCAATAGTTTTCAGGTTATTAGTGTTAAAAGATAAATTTTTTGGATTGGATATTAAATGAAAGCCTTCTTTAATAATTGCAGCACTTTAATCGTGAAATTATTTTTTGGTTTTATCTCTGAAACGACTGCGTTGATGGAATTTTCATAATATCCTCTTTAATATTAAGTCTGACAAAATTTGCTCTGAGATTAATATTTTTTTGAGATATCACTCCAAAGTAGAACTAAGAAAATAGTTGAATAATTTATTTACATTATATGATAATTCAACTAGAGCTTACGTGAAAGCATTAGTAAAAAAATTAACTCTTCGAAAAAAGTGGCTATAAAAATCTAGTCAAAGCCAACTGAAATCCCTTAAATCTCTAAAATTCTTATATTTTTTATGATATCTCCTAAACAAACACACTTACGCCATTTTTGCACATGACATTTTGGAAAGATAACTAAAATTTCTTCAACTTTTGTTTTCATAAATTTTTCTTAAAAACCAACAATTTCCTAGTTATGAGCATTTGAAGTTTTAGAAGGTCTTGGAATCAATTCATTTAAAGCCATTTTAATTTCTGAAGTTTTTATCTACATTTTTCAAACGGAAACTCTTATGGTGTCTTATATGGGCTTTCCATAAATCATGTGTTGCATATTTTTAATATCTTTTACATCTCCCCCCCCTATGAAAGGTGCCATGTTTAAAAGTCTATATATAAACAGAATTCATAAAATTTAAATGAATTAAAAACATTTATTTACTGCCGTACAAGTATGGGACGGCAAATATTATCCAATACGCTACAATTTGTGTGGTTATTATTAAAAATGAATTATAATAATATTTTCGTTGTGACTCAAAGTTGTATCGTCCTTTCTTGTTTGTAGCCTCACCTAATATAAAAAAATCTCCACCTTCTCCATTCTCCTCCCCTTTCCACAAAAAATTGTGATGTGGTTATTAAATAAAATTAAATTTTTCGACAGTTGAAAACCCCAATTATATTACATTGTGAAAAGCACAATTTTCTCATAGTCCTACTGAAATCAAATTATAGCCTTGTCGAGAAACTGAAAAAAATTACCTTTTTTTATTTAACCCAGATGTTCTTTTCTTGTGCTTATTGGAAAACCTTTAATTTTCCAACTGGCTATGATATAATATTATCAATATACTAACACACAGGTGACCTTCCGATCTTCCAATCGATTGACATTCACTCTAATAGACACATACACACATCATTCTAGAAAAGGCTGTTTTGCGACATGAATCTATAAGTCTCTTTTTATGCCTTTTGAATTATTGATAAACCAAAGGGAAAAACCGTTTGCTTCATGAGAAAAAAATTATAATAATTACAAGTTAACAAGCAAAGAAATAATCATAGGTGAAGGCAACAGCTCGATTTATAAGAAGAAAACAAATATTTAATGAGATGGCAGGGAGAAATTAATCCATCAAAACTTCTAGAGATTTCTCGATAATCTGAATAGCAAAATAGTCAGTGGGGAAACCTTAGAACAAGAAGCTCACAAAGCCAAAGTGGGTTACACGTAAATCGGTATTAAAAAATTAACCTTAAAAAAATCGGTAATGATCCAATTTGCTTGTTAAAATCTTGAGTCGTGTTTATAGGAAATTATACAAACATTAATCTCAATGAACCGGCGAAAAATTGCTCTTCTTGGAAATTATAATTATCTCATTATTTGTGAGTGCCCTTGAAATTATTTTTTAATTTTTATCAACGAACTGTAACACGAAAATTTATTATTCTATCTAAGGTTGTCAAAGATTTCAGAAACATCTTCCATTTGATAATTTCAAGCCTAACCAATCGTGAGTTTTATTAAATGTTTTTTTTTAACCAACAGCGAGTTTCATGTAAAAGAAAGTTCTGTGAGGCGTTGCAGCAGTAATTTTAGATTGCATAGGTACTTAGTAAAAAATATAAACTTTGTTTAAAACTTGTAATATTAACGGAAAATTAAAGAAAAACTCATGAAATCCATCAAAAACCCTATGAAATATAAAAATACCAACAGACATTTTAACAATTTTTGCATAAGGGCAGGAAGAATATGCGTATAGTTCTGGTCAAAATTAGTCTTTAGATATTCGATATAAATATTTTCAACTCCAAACTCGAAAAAAATATCTTTTAGAATAAAAAAAAACTTCGTTTGAGTTATCGTTCACACTCAATTAAAACCGAAGAGAATACAAAAGCAAAAATGTAAATCTTTCATCAAACCATCTAACAAATATAAATTTTAAGCTTGAAATTGCATGATCTGGAAAATTAATCACACGATTTTTCCTCGTGGCACGATTTTCAAGCACTCAACAACATAAAACATTTTAATTCGTGCCGTAAACGATTCAAGTTTTTCTCTTTCAAAAAATATGCAATAAAAATAAAAGAATGAAAGATAGTCATTAATCACTTACAGGATCGATTATCACAAAACACTTGGTACGTGTTAACATTGTAAAAAAATGTTATTAATCCCGGAAATTATTCCTGTAATTATTTTGGAAATTTAATCGTTGATGGATAGATTATAAACGTTGATAATCCGTTAATTGCATGTACAAGTATAATGATTTAAGTTTTTCCACTGTATTAGTTTCTGTTTATTATGCAAATTTATCTCGTTTTAATATTGCATATATATGTGTAGAGAGCATATGGTTGATGTGGATATAGTTTAAGTTAAATATAAGCAAGAGAAACAAATAAATTGACATAGATTGCATAAATATCCATATCCCTTTCCTCCATGTCGCCATTGCAAATTACAAATAAATAACTGTATGTGGCTCGATATAAATAAATGACTGAAAGACAGAGAGAATCAATTTCAATTACCTTTATGTAATGAACTCGATAAATTATGAGTGTTCCTAATTAGCTTTTAATATGCACAACTTATTTTATAATCGATTTAATTAATTGAGATTTTTTAATGTGTTAAGAAATTGTGTATTAAGAAGTTTGAGATCACTGGTTTTGAGATTCTTGAATAATTTGATAACTGTTCTCTCCTATGACTTTAAAGTATGTATGTATAATGCAAAAAATACTAGGAATTTCAATTATTTATTGTTATAGTTACTGTTTTGGAAAAACGCAAAAAGTTAACGGCTTTTTACTAAAGATTTTCACAACCAATTACAGTGGATGATCGGTCAACAAATATAATCTGTTTCAAGACTATGTTCGTTATCCGAATTGTTCGTTAATCGATTATCGATTTACCGTAGTTGTTTTTGTGAAATCGATTATCCAATTATGTGTTCGTTGTCTGAACACAAACATTGTTCATGAAAGTGTTCGTTGTCCGATTTGTTCGCAGTTCGAACTGTTCGTTATAACCGATCACCCACTGTATATCTATTGCTAAATAAAAGTATACTTACAAATTTTCCCTTCGTAAGACACATTCTTTAACACTTCAATCACAGCTTTTTCCAGTTTGTACTAGGTACTACCTAGTAGTTTGCACTAGGTAAAAGCTCGACACTGACCCTTCTTTTTCATCTATTATAGTTTCACAATGCAAGAAGCTCAGAAAGCAATTTAAATCTGGTATTGGTGCCAATAATTGCATTTTACTTATGTCTACATCGACGAAATATTGGAGAGTACAGAGTGCATTTTGCATAATCTTTCACTTAAATATTCTGTGGTGCATATAAAAATAATTCGATGAAATGTACTTATGTACGCACATAACTTCCGAACGACTGCACCAAATTGAATAATATATTTTTTTTTGTGTTCGTTATTGCCAGAACTAGGTTTAGGTACGTGAAAGAAACTTTTTTGTTTACCATCGGGCAAGTCAGAAAATCGGATATCATTTTTGTATGAAATCCTAATGCCATGTTCACTGTATCAAAAAAAAAGTAGTTTTAAGAAAAATGCGTTTAAAGTTCCAGATATGGTTAAATACCGTGGCCATATAATGGTATAGTTTAATCAGTGATTCTCAACCGCGGCAGCACTTTTCTTTCACAAATCTTAGAGACGCTAACATTATTAAAGTTGATATTATGGTCAGTGTGTCGCCAAGTTTTGAAATTTTAAAAGTGTACCGCAACAAAAAAAATGTTGAAAATCACTTGTTTAAATATTTAATTTTTTTATTTGGCGATTTCTGTTCCAAAAATAACTAAAACTTTGAAAAATCCTCTTAAAGACATAAATATTCTTACAGATTTAAGATTAAAAAATATGAAAGTAAAAAAAAATCGATTTTTTCAAATTTTTAGACTAGAATATCCCTTTAATTAATTGCTGAATTTCGGTAGGTGTGGTTGTCCTTCTCATGTGCTTTCCATATCCTGTTCTTCGGGCAGTGAATTTAAATTACTTTTGTTAATACAATCTCGAAAACCGTTTGGAATAGAGTTAGCTACACTGTAAAAAAAACCGGTGTAAGTCCAAGCGGTGTACGGTGTTAAAATTTCCGGTGTTAAATTTAACACCGAAACCGGTGTGACAGTAACACCATTATCGGTATATTATATTTTTAATAATTTTTTAACATACACCGATATGGAGTAACTTTACTCCGCTGTAACACCGGTTTAACATATTAACATAATTTAACACCGAATTTTTAACACCGCAAAAGAGCATTGTATTACACCGGTGTTAATTCACCGGTGTTGCACAGCGGTGTTAAAACGAGTCCATTTTAGCACCGCTTTTTACAGTGTATAAATTTAAGTGAATTACTTTTCTTTAATGTCAAATCGATCTTCTAAGTGCAAACACAATTCCTTTCAACATTTCGTGGGCTATCTCGGGATCAATTCCTTAGGTACATAAGAACCAAATCCGAAATACATTTTTGTTGAGTTTGAAAATATCAATTGTAGATCAGAAAATGACTTAAGTATTTCCAATGTTTGATTTTTGAGGGTTTTTATCTGAAAATGTTGGACTAATACAAGATTGTATACCTAAAACTTTTAAAAGTTAAGGAAATTTTTAATTAGATGTTCAGTCAAAACGTTGAAAGAACTGTCTTCTAGTCCTTTTTATATAAGTACAATAAGGCTGTTTTGCAAAAAAAAATTATTAGATATCATTTTATTATTGCCCTAATTTTCTAAGCAACAAAACACAATTAATTGATTTTCTATGCATTTTCTTAAATTTTAAACAATTTTCTCAGTTTAGGATAACATTTTTTCAAACATTCGAAAATGGGTGTTAAATATGTTTATTTTTTTACTATTTATTGTTTCGTCTAGTGGGAAGAAAACATTTTTTGTGCTTCAATTTCAATACAATAAAAGAATACAATTCATATTTCTAGCACGAAATCCATCTAATTAATGTTTACCTCATCTAACAACAAACGCTATGATTTACTTAATTCGATGCGATCACGATAATATTTTTAGATGTTGACACAGTTCTAATTCTTTACCCCTTTGTGAAATTTGAATATTTCTCATCGCCGCAATAACTTCATCCAAGTTCTCTATGAAATTCTCTATGAAATTGTTCATGCTCTGATACAATATCCACATTCTCTCCCACGCACCACACAGATAAATGTCAATCATTTTACATATGAAAACCTTGCAACTAATTGCAGAGAGAAAATCTTAAGTTACCATTATTCTTAAGCAAACCATTTATTGTCAGTTCAATTTGGCACTGTTTTTCATTTGGCTCGAATCCAAAAGTGCGATTTTTATGTTCTTACCCAAGTATTTTTCAATTCCATACAAATTTTATCGGAGACAAGTTATTGAATGTATTGATTGGATAAAACTTTGCTTTTATTTCGTCCAATTTCTCAAAAGAAAATCTGAATTATTAAGAGTCAAAACTTTCAATGATTAAAGTTCATGCTCTGATTACCAACGTTTGGTATTAGAGCCATCTTACGAATATTAGTCGATGAGAACATAGATTGATCTCTCGTCGTCACGCAACAACTTAATTTATAATATCCTAAATGCGAGCCGTGAAAATTAGAACGTTAACGACGGAAATTTTCGAATTAGGCTTAATTGAAGAGATGGACGGTCTTCAAATCGTCATTACGGAGTCGTAATTTTTTTCACGAGACCATCAATTAGCCTGATAACTCACGTTTAATTAACAAACAAATCAAGTTTCAAAGAGAAATTGTTTATTGATTATTAATTATTGGGCAATAATCGAAAATTTTTGTTGTTTATAGATAAAGTAAAACTAAATTGTTGGTAGTTTAATTTATTTTTAGTGTTTACAAACGTTAGGTACTTAAATTAAAACCTTTTTCTATCTTATTATCTCTGGTTGATTTAAAAAAAAGGATCTTCTGCCGACAATTTCAAGCCCACTGACTTATAATTTATAATTTAACGAACCTTTATTAAGTTTCAAACAAATTTTGTAGACAATTTCTGTTTTCGATTGTCGAATATATCGCACACTAACGTTGAATTTTCGTTATTTTATAGATCGACTGGCACGTTTGGAGGGAGCGCGGGATGTGGAAATAGCGGCTCAGGCATTGCAAAGTCAGCGCCCGCCACCCCGTTGGGGCTGGTTGAGTGTGGGGTTGGCGTAGGATCTTCTTCGGCGGCGGCCAGCCCCAATCCCCCCGCAACGCCTGGCACGATCACCAAAAGCCCCAGCCACCATCTTTTCATCAAACAGGACAACAAGTAAGTTTCGAAAATCCAACTTATTTTCATACCCCCCAATGGCAAATTCATCCCCTAAAGAACGAAAAAAAATAAGGCTCTCAGAAAAACAACGTATAGTCGTTATGTAGATTTGGCTTACCTCACAAATTTGTTTTTGACATTCATACGTACGGCCCATAAATCAGTGTTGACGTTATAAATCTCGAAAAATGATTTATTTATAGAGCGTCTGTTACGAGTATATCAATGCGAGGCATCGCATCTTTCAAATCATGCAATTGCAAGTAAAGCAAAATATTTTGAAAGTGAGAATAAAACATATTGGAAGGACTTCAAATCGAGAAAATTATTCTAAAAATTTATATCTAGTAGTCTATAACTAGAACTATGTTCGTAGGTAAAAAAAAAATCAAACTTAATTGATTGGTTGAAACTATCCTGTACTACCTGATGATACCTGAAGAATCATCATTTTGCAATCGAATTACGTCAATGGAGTGGTGCAGTTAATGCCAATGGCTTACTTCGGGTGAAATATGTATATCAGATAAAACCCATAACCATAATATTAATTTTCGAAAAATACTCTCGAAATTTGAATAGTCTCAAATTTTGATACACGCTTTCCGAATTTTTCATTTTTTAATTTAAAACTTTAATATGTGTCAAACTTCAGTTTTTAATTTTTTTTTTAAAGTCTTTTAAGCAGACCCCTCCTGATTGTTGATGACCCAATAAACTTTTTTGTTGTTGTTTTGCAATATAGTAGAGCCCGGGCAAGACGAATATGTCAATCATCATTGGAAAATATTAAGGAAAACTTTGAAATTTAAACAATTTCTAAATAAATTTTTGATAACAAAGAAGTGCCTATTATCTGTTATGCCCGACCCCCCCCCAGATAAAACGGATATAATAATATTTAATATAATATAAGGCAATAGATGTTTTACTCTTCGCAATCATCAAAGTAGTAAATTCCTACCCCTGAAGTAGAGTTCTCGTGTGTCCACCTTTTGCATTGGTTGCACTCTATCCAATCTTCGATAGGCGGTTCAATATATAATTCTGAACACACTAAACATAAACAACTTGTCCTATCCTTTCGATTTGTATTGCTAGACATCTTTATTATTTTATGTTTACTTGAACCGACCCAATTGGATATATTAGTCATTTTTATAAGAGCAGCTTTACTGAGGCCTGCTAACTCTATATTTGTATTTTTATAGCTATCCGTTTTGCCCATATCCGTCTTGCTCAAAGCACTAACATTTGAAAATTGTCGCCTACTGTAAAGTTTATCCCGACGAATGAAAAGTTACAAACACAAATTAAACTTCAAAAAACACGCAATCGACTAAACATAGTCTTTTCGTTAACACTTAATACATAATACATAAAATCATAATGTAAACCTTGCCAAAAATCGTAACAAAACAGTAAAAAACGTTTATTTTTATTTTTACAAAAAATGGTAGCAATTATTGTTTTGATTGAACTGTTATAGCGCTGCTGAGTCGCTATCTTACCAAACTGAGCTCGTCCAGTAGAACCATCTATTGTAGGTTTTTAATAAAATTAAGTATTCGTCTTACCCACACTATACATCTTGCCCGGGCTTCTCCTACTCACATAAAAGCTTTTATGTCGCTTTTAGATAACAATTTAGAGCTAATCAAGCAGTTCATGATTTCAACTGTGTTTATTGGTTGATTGGGGTCTGTAATGTTTTTCATTAGTTCAACTTATGATGTTCAATGACCATTTTGATGCACGTAAGGAACACAAAACAAGCGATCTTAAAAATAGTTTTCTCTTGCAACCCCTTTAGTTCCCACAAATTTCCACATATTTAATTACAACAATGTAACAAAACTCAATTTTTTTGATGCAAAAGTAACTTAAGAAGAAATATTGTTGAAGCAATTTCCGAAAGGAAAATTGGGTCATTTTTTATGAGGAAACGACACATGTTTATAAAGACCAATAGATACTTATATAAAATTAAGAAATTTGGCTTAGAAATGCATTTCACTTTCATTGGCTTCGTTTGTGTGTTGGTGTTTCTAAAACGTGAGAGATTCGGCTACCAGTTCAAGGTTTCAACATTTTGAAAATGAAAGACAATCAATCAATTTGTCCCAATTTTGAAAGTAAGAGGCGGAATAAACCAACACTTAATATGAAGTATGGGTACATTTAAGTGATACAGGATAAAAGTTTGGACTGAGAAATGGAACGTTTTTCTCGATTATGTCTACTGGTCGAGAATTTTCCATTGAGGAAAAGTTGATTCGATATCAAGGCTGAAACTGAAGCCGTAACAATTTTTTGATGAATTGCAGGTCTAAATCTTTAAATTTGATTTAGCATGTCTTAAAAATATATGTAAATATGTGACATACTTTTTAAGAGATAAAAAAAAATTTGTGTTAGTATAGTTTTATGAAACCACAATGCAAGTGAAACTTTTTTTTGGATTGTAGGAGTTTAACTGAAATTTTTTGATAAATTTTAATTTCAATCTGCGTAGGAGTTATATCTACTTATATAAATAAAATGATAGATGTTTATCGTTGTATGGTAATAACTAAAAAACTATACTGGATAGATTTCAATTAAATTTTTTTTGTTTTTTTTTTGTTAAAAATACTCTTATCACGATATTTTCATTTAATACAAAGTTATTCAAGTTTTCAGAAATTACAATTTTTACAACCACTACGCGTTGACTTGGGTTACTTACTAATAATGAAGATAAAAGCACGCAATTTTGAATTTACACAGTCCGCTTTTTAAACTTATATTAAGAGTGTTGTATTCATTTTTATAAATATTTACCAATTATACGAATTTCGTTAAATTTTGAGCTCTAAAAATGTTCTACGCTTACGTGAACGAAGTCGCGGTACAGTTGGTGATAAATACAATCATTCATATGATAGACGCATGGTAAAAACTGAGAACAATTTCTACATATTAATTATTTAAATCATTGAATTGTTTTTAACTTTAAAGAGAAACCTTGTCGACTTACCCTGCCTGCCGATCAAAATCCGAAGTATCGGGTACACGAAGTACCCCGAGCCGAAACCTCGAAGTCTGCCAAGCGCCTTTCACTTTACCCCTACTCCGCGGCTGACTGTAATGCGACATGCGATAGGTTGACGAAAAATCTTGACGAATAAAAAGTGTTACTTAAAAAATAGTAGGTTCTCGTTAGAAGAGAAAATTCGTTTGGTTATTCAGATCTACGAAAATCGTTTGTCGGTTACTGACTATAATCT
The DNA here is from genome assembly GCA_958496155.1 of Sisyra nigra. NCBI lineage: Eukaryota > Metazoa > Arthropoda > Insecta > Neuroptera > Sisyridae > Sisyra > Sisyra nigra. The sequence continues at coordinate 27,258,260 of OY292315.1, forward strand.
TATTATTTAAATTGTATTTAAAAACTTTTACCAACCATTAACAGTTTAAAGCTTGAATTTCAATAAATTTTACATCAAGACTACAAATTGTAATAACATATTATTGATATGCTTTCAAAGCAAATATTATGAGTGGCTGGTAAATTTACCTTGACAATGACTTTGTAATTACGTTCATTAACAAACACAAAAAACGCATCAACAACAATTTCAATTGCAAAAAGTGCAATTTCATTAACAAATAATTGTTTCGAAATCTTCAGACAAAAATTAAAACCAAAAAATTGATTAGATTTCATAGAAATATTTAAGTCACGTAACTCGTTTACTAATTATTTGGTAATTATTGTTGTTATATCATTTAGGTAGATTTGATATCTTGTATTTTAATTGATATAATCAGATATAAATTAAAAGATTGTGTTACGAGCGTGAATCATAATTTTGGGAATGGCAATGACATTATCGTGAAATGTGTGAAATTAATTATTTGATAAAGTTTTAGAACTCTCTATGACTCAGTTATTGTCGTCATACTTAGTTCGTTTTCTTTTCGAAGTGCCCCTATTTTTTGCTTCTAATGCAAATGTGTATAAACATGATGATACTTTATTCTTAAAATACCAACAAACTTTAACTTCAAAATCATAAGTTTTGAAACATTTCATTAAAAGTTGGTGAAAAAGCTTATAACAACCTTTATTTTGAAGAGTATAAAAATATTAAATACATTGGAATTTTAGGAAACTTTTTTCGACATTTTTCGGTTATAATGACCAACCGTGAATCTATTTGCATTATAAAAGTTCAATTTGGAGTCGAAAATTTTGTAACGAAACTCAAGGGACAAAAATGCTTTTTCGTATTAAACGAATTTTGTTCTTAGCGAGAAAGATTAAATAATCATTTAAAGAATTTTTCATGAGATCTTTAGATTGTCTTATAGTCATAGAAAGATTGAAAAACGGATAATAATGTGGAAATTGTTTTCTGAATAAATCAATGTACTTTATATAAAAAAGTGTATTTCAAATCAGAGGTGAAAATCCTTTTTTTATTTATTTTTTTTTTTTTGGGTGTTTTAAGTTGCTTTAACATTTATGGTCATATCACGACTGTCTACACACAGAAAATTTCTGTAGGTTATAAAAATATAAGATCTTAAATCTAAGGATTCGACGGGCATCGAACCCAGTACCACTGACGCATGTAGTGGAGAGAGCAAACTGCTCTAACCACTGCACCACTAAATGGACTGTGGAAAATTATTATAAAAAAACAAATAACAAGAAAACTGATTATAAATTAATTGATGACCAAAATTAAACGACTAGATTGAAAAACTTTATTTTATATCGTAATCAATACTCAAGACATTGATTTGCATCATTGATGTACCGCACAAAGTAAAATTTTATAAAAAAATTCAAATCTACTAAAGATTTACTAAATCTCGGGAGGTTCATACTAAACTAGGACCAGGAGACAGTTTTCAAGATGTTTGCATCCTTTTGCTTATTGGCATGTATTCTACATAGAATCGTAAAGGGATGGTACAAGACTTTTTTTTTAAACTACTTAATTAATTTTTTTTTTGCTTTATTTAAGGTCGCATCAACTACTATGGTTATTAACGACCGTCGAATCTGAAAACCCAGAAAAAATCTTGGGCTTTCATTGGGATTCGAACCCAGGACCACTGGCGTATAAGGCAAATATCTAGTCCACCACGCCACTAAGTGACCTTACTTAATTATTTTATTTAACTTTGTGACGACGCTTTGCCCCGAATTATGGCTACTTTTTTAACCTGACTGAAAAGTTACTTTTGATTTCTTATCATTTTTAGTGTAACCAAAAGCCAAATTCACGCCCATGACAAAATGTTTTTTCTATGTTCGGATTTTTAACAAAACTACTATTAGTTCTCTTAACCACAAAAGGATTTCCGAAAATCTTATTCCAACGACAGTATTTCAAAAAATTTTCACATAATTTCATTGACGTGAAGCTCTTTCATATGATAAATAATAAGAAAAATTGTTTTTGTTGACCTTTAAAACCTATGACATTTCGTTATAATATTCCGTAATCGAATATGACTTAACTCTTGGGAATGAATTATACCTACTAAAGCTAAAAGCCTCGAAATTTAGTAATCATATAAATAAGTAAGTTAATTTGTATTAAAGGGTTAAACTATTTCAATTACAAAGAAAAAATAATTTAATGATGTGGCTATGATAAAAATGCTCCTTGAACATAGTATATTTTGAGAGGATAAAGGTTAATATTAGTGGCAATTGGAAGAACAGGAACTGGATTCGTAAACCTGCTGATAAGAATAATATTTTAAAAACCATTGTGTGGTTTTATGAAACCACGACGATGTATGTGAACCTTTTTTTCTGATTGTAGGCATTTAACCAAACATTTTAGGAAAATTATTCGATTTAGGGTATTAAAATCGCGTTTTTAATCGAAACTACCGACGATCGGATGTTGATCAGATTAAGGATTAGACACGCGGCCTTCTCTCATCGACACATCTTAGAAAAGACAACCCCAAAAAAGTGCCCAAAGTGTGAAAGTGAACTGACAGTGACACATTCAATCAGTGAGTGCCCCTTTTTAATTACACCAATCAACCCCACTGACCTAAATAAGCCCCTCAACAAAAAGACAATGGATCTCGAGAGCATTAAGAGCTCATTGAGCCTACTGGGTGTCCTGGAAGATATATAAGCTAACCTAGTCACCACAAACAGTTGTCGCTAAGGACAAAAATGTTGACGCGAAATTAAAGAACCACTGAAAAAAAAATCGAAACTTAATTATTTGAAAAAGCGAATGGTAATGGGAGATGAGTAGCAGACAAGATATCTAACTATAAATTTTAATTTCAATCTGCATATTACAATACTGCGTATAAGAGTTATAATAAATACAATCATTCAAATGATAGACGCATGTAAAAAACTGAGAACAGTATTTATAGCCATTTTAAATTATTGAATCATTTTGAACTTCAAAGAAAAACCCTGTCGACTTACCCCGTCTGCCAAGCGAAACCGGAGACAACGAAGTATCTCGAGCCGAATTCAAATAGTGGTATACTTTTCACTACAAAATAGTGAATAGTCACTATTTGTAGTCGAAAGTCACTATTTCGATTTAAGAGAGCAGATTCTAGAAACATTACAGAAAATGAATTCGAGTGCCTGATGCCACTCCAAATCGGTTGCTAAAGACGTTTGTTTGTCAATCGAAAACCGAGAATAAATATTTGCTTAAAAGTCGAATCAATGAAAATTGTTAAGTTCTAAGTCCTCTGGGACAGCTCCTATATAATTTGCGCAAATCTTCTAAAATAGCTCATCTATAAAATTTATTATTATAAATATTGGCCTTAACGCCGTTGTTTTATAGATATTACACAACAACTTCAATAATATCATATACCTATTGCGCATTAACTTTTTAAAAAATGCTGAAATTCGAAAGACTTATATATCTCCGTCACTATTTAAGCTAGACTGTTCATTTTAGCTTTAAATTGTAGATAATCAACTCTTATTTAAATTATTCGAGTGTATGAATAATTTTTATGTAAAACTAACCATTTAATAGATATTCAATTAATGAATAAAAAAGTCAGCGTTGCTGATGATTTTATGCTATTGCATTTTTATTCATAGTTTTTATTGGCTAGGTTAGCACTTTTGTGGCATGCAAGCAAATTTGATGTTGCTCAAATTTCACAAACAGATCCTAGAAACATTATTGAAACGCAATTTTAATGCCTAACATTCGAAATCAGTTGTTAAAAGTGCCTGCCTTAATAAAGACGAGAAAAATTTGCTGTTTAGTTGATTTAGCACAAGTTTAATGCTTACAATGAAATATGGGTGTTGGCATATCGTATGAAAAAATTAAACTATTGTTATTTTATTATCTAATCAATTTTTTAATTTAAAAAAAAAGAGATATTGCTCAAAAAAACATCACAATCGGAACTGTCCCTGAGGACTAAAAAATTAAAACCCTCAGTGATTCGACTATTAAGTATATTTTTACTCCCGGTTTTCGAAGGATCTGCAGGCACCTTTAGCAACCGATTTGGAGTGGCAGACACTCGAATTCATTTTCTATGTGTGAAATTTGATCCACCTCGCTTGCTTGACAATTGCAATCCAGGAATAAAAATGCAGTAGCACAAAATTATTAATTTTTTTTTAACCTCTTTCTCTACTTATTAGTTAAATATCTCCTAAATGGTTGATTCTGCATACAAAATATTCTTATATAATTGAATCAAGAGTATTTTTTAAAAAATTAAAGCTAAAATAGTATTATTGCTTAAATAATGACTGAGATAGATACGGGTCTTTCAAATTTCAGGATTTTTTAAAGAAGTTATTGTACAATTTTACATGATATTGTTAAATGTTTTGTGCTTTATCTCGTAAGACCTAAACAATGAAACAATGGCACTAAACCAATTTTTATAATAATCCATTTTAAAGAGTGAGTTACTTTAGGAGATATTGCGCAAAAATCATCAAAATCGGAGCTGTCCCTGAGGACTTAGAAATTAAAACCTTCATTGAAAGCATATTTTTATTTCCGGTTTTCGATTGACAAGCAAGGATCTTTAGCAACCGATTTCGAGAAGTAGGCACTCGAATTCATTTTCTATAATATTCAGCTACCTTACAATAGATAAATATAGCGTTAAAAATACCACTTTTAATGTTTTAACTAGCAATCGCAACTGTTTTGAATAAAACAGGTACGCGATTTAATATTGTACACCAACAATATTAAATGCTCAAGCCACAATACCAGCACTATCATCTAACTACCCCACCGATTGTGTCCGTATTAACAAATCTCGAACCGCCTTGGACAGTCTCGCTATAACAGATTGGCACCTGTCATAACAATGGATTCCCAGTCATATTGTTATCTTGGTAAATAAAAAAGCTGACATCCTCGCTAAGTATGGCACCTCTCTAAATCAACCACCAACCCTTATGTCCCTAACATCAGCTCAGAGCTACATCGCTAGCTCTATCAACTGGCAATCCTATACAGTGAAGCCAGATCGTGGGATTTCTTTACCCCCACTTAGCAGCACAAACGTCATAAATTGAGGAGAAAAATGTCCCTTCCATATGACACGGATATGACATGGATAGGTAAAACAACACCCATACAACGGTTTGTAAGTGTGTGTTACCTATCCGTGCATATCCGTGTCATATGAAAGGAACATTTTTCTCCTCAATTTATGACGTATGTCCTGCTAAGTGGGGATAAAAAAATCCCACGATCTGGCTTCACTGATCCTATAGCGCTCAAAAAAAATTAAGCACGATCCCACAACTTCTCCCCCTTCAGGTGTCAGTAGTGTGACCAAATCGTGGGTTTTTTTTATCCCCTCTTAGTAGCACAAACGTCGACAAATTTAGGAGAATAATGTCCCTTCGACATACATGATAATATTCCCCACATGACACGGAGAAGTAAATTATGGGTAAAACTACACCCTTACAACGCTTTGTAAGTGTGTGTGTGTGCGTATCCGTGTCATCTGGAAGGAGCAATATTGTCGGCGTTTGTGCTACTAAGAGGAGGTAAAGAAATCCTACGATTTGGCTACACTGGGTGTCAGTCGCAGTTTTCTGAACTACCGCGGGACACGACTGCCTAGGCAAACACTTGCACCGTATTGGCATTCTACCTGACTCCAATCTGCTCCTGCTGCAATGGAGAACTATGAACGCCATGTATCTTGGCATCTATCTTCCACTTGCAGACGTGTGGTATGTAAACAAAAACAATCAAAACCAATTATTCTCAAACCTCTACTGGACGACGCGGCACCGAATGACAGAAATGTCAAGAGTGGGTGTTGGATAAAAAGAGGAAGAAGAATATTGTACACCAGGAAAACTATATTCTGTAATTTTAGCCACATCAAGGTCAGCCCGACTAAAGCTCTCTAGCTCTCGAGTTAATACTATACAGCTTTTTGACTGTACCTATGTTTTTTGAATTTCTACAAGTTCATATTTGTTAAAATCAAAAAGACAATCCTTCAAGAAAAGCTAACTACTTATATTTGTACAAAAAACAAAATGTTAATGAACTTTATGACCATATAAAAATACTTTCAGTTAATTAAATATTTATGATCAAACCGTAATTATTTTGGAATTAAGCAAACGATATTTTTAAAAACAATTTTTATTATGAAGAAAAGTGAAGTGCACACTTAATTGTGCAAAAACCGAGTTGGAATTGTGTTGATGTTGCGTTGATCGCAATGGTAAACATGTTTGCAGAATATAAATATTTATAATGAATGTTCAACTTCATATTGTATGATATTATATGTAATTTAATAGCCACATGACCGGTTATGCGACGACGTCACTGTCCATTCGTGTGGCGAGAAATTTGCAGACGCGAACTACGACTGCTTCGCACTATCTAAGTATAATACATGCCGTTTGTATTTTCGTTTTGTGTTTGAAAATTTTTGAGTTGAGGCGCGGACGCGTTTTATCATCGACCTGATATCGTTCGAGTTTCGATAACGTGAATTTTGATATCTATAGGTTTTTTTTATTTTATTTCAAAGAGCATATACCAGTCGTGTATTACAATAATGTGAAATGTTTGAATAAGTTTGCCTTGTAGAGATAAAAGGCGCTGTTTGCGAGTCGCAGTGGCCAACTTTCCATTGAAACTAGTTGTGAACGCAGCAACGTAGTTGTAAAAATATAAAACTCGCGAGTTAATTATGTGTCACTTGTCGGTTTTCATTTAATCGGCTTTCGGAGAAAATAGGCTAAACTTGACGTGATTTGGAGAAAGAAAAAATGCAAGACGTCGCCGAGCAGCGGCCAGTGGCGGTTCGACACGCGTCAATGCGGCCCCAAATCGGGGATGTGAACCCGAAAAATTCGGGAAGTGTCAACGATTTGACGCTGATCGCGGACGTGACCGCGGACAGCAGTCCAAAACGACGCAACAGCACCGGTACCCTACCGCGTTTCAACCTTCAGGAACTCGATGAAAATTTTACCGATGAAAGTGACGAAGTTTCAAGTGAAAACGATGAAGAAGTCGATGATAGCCTATCGTAAGTTTAAAAAAAATAAACACTTAAATGATAACAAAGTAATAATTTTGCATTAAAACGATAAATCTTATCAAAAAGTCATCTAAGTCTAAACTCTTAAAAACATTATCATACAACGTGAAATTAAAATGTAGACATTTCAAGATGTTTCGTTTAACTCGATTCTATAAAAAGACGGGATGTAAATAGGCGGCAAATACATACTGGAAATGAATCGTAAATACATCGAGAGATATTTTGGGTCTCCAAAATATTTGACTAAGATAACGTAATAAAGATAACTCCGTTTCCTTTTGGAATTACATGGTCGTAGTTGAAAAGTAAATATTATTAAAACTACATAAGTTTTTTCCCTCACAATAAATTGTGATTTTGGTTTAGATTTTTGATAGTTAGATAAACGTCAATTTGGGGTTACTATATGTTAATGAATCAATTAATGATATTGATAAACTTATCTTCAAATATATTAAACTAATACGTCCTAATTATCAAGTATTAAAAAAATTAAATGTCTAATAACTTTCAACACTAAATGTCTACAATACAATATGTATATGAATGTAGATGTGTAGACAACCGACATTACGTAGATGTGTCACTTATATAGCCACTGACTGAAAAATTTTAAAACGTGCAAACATTAACCATATAAATTATAAACATTCATACAACCCACTTGATGGCCCAGTGGTTAGAGCAACTGCTCTCTCTGCTACGTGCGCCAGTGGTTCTGGGTTCGATCCCCATCGATTCCTTAGATATAAGATGACAAATTAAGATTCAAGACCTACAAAATATTTCTGTGTGTAAGACAGTCGTGATATGACCATAGTTGTTAAAGCGACTATAAACACCCAAAAAAAAAAAACATTCAAACGATTCAAATAAAATGTTTTTAAATTTAATAAATTCAGAATTTAAGTTTTTCAGTTTTGGTAACCTCGGAATTATTTTTTTTAGACAAAAACTGCGATTGTAGCACTTTTTGGGTTCACTGGTTGGCTTCATTTAAGCTTCTTAAGAATATTTGATTTTCCAATTTATATGTATTTTATGCGGCTGAACTTAAGTCTTCCAATAAAGGGCGTAAATTGGAGGGGGAGAAGCACACTAAGTTAAAGTCCATAATAAATTATATACATAATTTAATTTACTATTTCTGGTGCATACAAAACTTTTACAGCAAGTTCAAACAATTCATTATCAGCAGCTCTTTGAAGAATTGTGACTTCTTTGGAGTTAGTTGCAGCGAGTTTCCCATTAACTTTAAAACGATAGGGAATTTTTGACTGAAATTTTCACACAATATTTTTAAGACAGGTACATTACTTTTGAAAAATCAGATAATAAAAAAATCGATTTTTAAAGCCTTTACATTGCTCTAGTACCCTAAGTATAATAATAAAAACAGGCTAATCGTTCTCCTATATTTTATGTCCTATATCGAAAACTTTGACTAGAGGGTATTTTAGGGAACAAATTTTTAGGGCTTTTCCTGATCTTTAACTTTGCAAATGGGGCCTTAAAATTATAAAAAACTCAATACTTATTAAAAAAAATTTGATTTTTAAAGATGTATTGGAAATTTTTCTAGCTAATTGTTCTTTATTACGATGTTTATAATTATTGGTCTTTGAGACCATTACACTTTCAAAGAAAGTATGCTTTTGTATTGAAGGCAAATCACAAAAATAATAAATGACAAGAAAAAATATGTATAATATATTATATAATTATAAAATATTAATCTGCGTTGAAGTCTGAAGAAAATCAATTTTATTTTCGATAAAAGCTAAAGCCTATGCTCTAAAAAAATCAATTTTTAAGAAGTTTCCACCCAATGTTTGTATCCTCAATCCGTCCCTGCACATTGTGTGTGTACCTATGTTGGGGTACACTGCAATTCTTTAGTAGGGTAATTACTAGTGTCTCTAAATGGTAGATTCAGAAATAAGACGCGTTTTAGTTAGTCATCCAGCTTCTTTAAGTATTTTTAACTTATCTGGTTTTTTATCAGTTTTTATGATGGAAAAAGTAAAAATTTCCTATTGTTTGATTGACACTTGCCATTTAATTGATCCTTTTAGATTTTGGACAAAAAACTATGACCCAAAGCAAAGTTCTTAAAATAATTTAAAGTTTCAACCAAAGTCACATTGACCTTAAAAGTGTAAGGACTTCTCTGTAATCGTTTTTATTCTTTCTTATCATAATTCGTGATTTTTGATGACCACTTAAAAATTATCGTTTAATGGCTTTGACTTTATGCTAATTATAACCAATGCATTGCTTAGCCACCATTAAAACCTTTTCAAATTGAATCTACTTAAAAATATTCTCATCATAGCACCCATTGAAAATTTTGGTAAAAAGCTAATCATAAACTACCTCATCAAAACTGCACAATCATCAATGAAAAACGATTCAAAAATTAATTTTGTGCATAAGCACAAAGAAACATAAAAATTAACAACACTTTTTGTATTATAAAGAATAATCACTCGTTTTAAATCAAAGTTTAACGGATAAACTCAATTAATCCATATTTTTATAATTAAATGTTATTATTAAAAAAATTATCACTTATTTGTAGTTTGATATGGATTTTACCTTATCATGAACAAATGTTCATGTGTACTATGTAATTATCGTTCATACCTATAAAATATTGAATCAATTATTGTGCTAATCAATAAAATAATTTTATAATTGATAAAGTTCAAGTCTTTTTTCTGTTAAATTGATTTCTTGTGTTAATTAAAATATTAAAAGCTATAGATAATGACCTTTTTTGAAATTGCACGATTATTAATGTCGTTGTAAATTTTTAAAATTATTTGATAATTTTATGTTATAATGGGCAATAATTTAAAGGAAATTATAATGTAAATATTTTGAAACGACGTATGATGGGTTCAATATAATTTTAATTGGAGCAACTATCGTTCTTAATCGGTCAACAAATTTAACACACATTTTTCGTTGATAATACACTAAAAAAACGAACTTTACATTATCACAGATCAACCTTTTAACCTTTTACTCTTATTTTATCGTCAATAAACAAATGGACTTGAGATAATCACACAGTTCGTGAGGAATGTTTTTCAGTACGTGAGATGATCTGGAATGAGCCTTGTTTGATTCGTTATTAGGTTGGTGTGTAATTCGCCGTTTTTTTCATCAGTGAAAATTGGCATTTCATTCACTTTGTTCTTAGAAATATAATCTTCAAATCACATTCATAATCATTAAATCTTTAATAATACATACTAGAATTGTAACGAGCTTTTCGATGAAGGAACCAACGTGTTTTCGAATTTCAAATCTGGTGATAGAATATTTCAAGATTTGAAGACAAAAACTCCAATGTTATCGAAGATTGTTCGTCATATCAAGAAGCTCTGAAAAGTGTTCATTTTACAATATAAATGAGCTTTTCTACGAAAACACAACTCACAAATGATTTACGTGTTTTTGTTTATAAGCCAAATCAAGTTCTAAAAACTATGAAGGAGGACGAAAATATGGGAACTTGAATGTTGCCGAAGAAATTAACGTTGATCAATCGTTGATTATTTCAAAAAGCTCGAAAATGTGATCGTTTTGTAATAACAGCTATTTTTTGTACAAAAAACTATTAGTGAGTGAATAACGTGTTTATTTAAATCTGGTTTGAGAACCATGGAAAAAGACTAAACAACTTGAGAGTTGCTGAAATCCTTAACGTTGACCAATCCATGAGCGTTACTTATCTCTAAAAGCTCAGAAAAGTGTTTTCTTTTCATGATCTCAACGATTTTTTTGACGAAGAAAACATTTAGGTACTTATTCAAAATCTGGCGGCCAGACAATCAAATTTTGAGAACCATAGAAGAAGACGAAACAACACGAATATTGTTGAATACCTTAACGTTGACTTATCTTTAATTGTTAGATATCTCAAAGAAGTGTTAATATCACGATCTTAAAAAGCTTTTCGGCGAAAGAACAACTAGGGAATTATTAATGGTTTTTCGGTCTTGTGATGGGATCAAGTTCTGAGGACAAAAACTCGAATTTAACGTTGTCCAATCAAAAATTGTTCCTTTTCTCCAAAAAGTTCTCATTTCTCGATCTTAACGAACTTTTTTACGAAGAAACAACTAACGAATAATTACTATGTTTAATAGGAAAATTCAAATTTTTAGAACCATGGTAAAATGAAACACCTAGAAGACGCCTAAAAAAAGTAATCACTTCAAGATCATTTACCAACTCAAAAAGCTCACGATTAATATCACAAACTCAACGAATTTTGAGGGCGAAATAACTAGACAAAGACTTGACCAATTTTATAATCGTTTATAATCTCAAAAAAATAAAAAAATGTTCATTTCACGAATATTTTTGGGAACCATAGGAAATAACTCGAAAGGTATCAAAGTTATAATCACTGAAAGCACTGAAAGATCGTTCATTACTTCAAAGAACTTAAAAAACGCTCATTTTGCTCTCAACGAGTTTTAACGTTGTTCAATTTACGTTTGTTCGTTACTTATCTTAAAAAGCTCGGAAAAGTTCATTTCCAAGCTATTTTTCAGAACGTGATCGATTCCACGATTTTAACGAGCTTTTTGAAAAAAAGACTAATTAGCCAATGTTTTACGTGAAAACTTTAATATTGACTTATGCAAAAGCTCAGAAAAGTGTTAAAATTGATTGACTAATTTCCTTACAACAATAACTGACAATCTCGTTAAACATTTTTACTATTTTTCTCAAATGAAACTATTTTAAAAGAAATGGCGGATAATTATACACCAACTTACTCGATTAGATTTTGAGGAAGAAATTGTAAATAATTTATGTTTGTTTTACAGAGAGAACTCTAAGTCGTTGTCGAGCCTGTCGTCGACAATGACGGGTCAGGGACGAACTCCCGAGCCGCCCAGTCCGAAAACCCACAAGGAAAAGAAGACCAAAGTGAAACTGATTGGCGCCTCAAAAGCACGCCAGAAAAAGTTTCACAGACATTTCAGTCAAGTCGACCCATCAGAACTTGTTCTAAACTGTATGTTGTTTAACAACCCAAAAATGTCAATCATATCTATACCTAACTCATTTCCTTTTTTTCTAGATTATTCCTGTGCTCTGGTCGCTGATATCTTACTGCAAGGCCACTTGTATATTACTAAAAATTATTTTGCTTTTTATTCGAACGTTTTTGGTTATGTTACTAAGGTATTTTTTTAAGATGGAAATTGGAGTGGACATTTCATAATTCATGTTTTTTAGCTTTTAATTCCGACTGTGTCTGTGTTGAGAGTGAGCAAGGAAAAGACGGCGAGAATCATTCCGAATGCTGTTGGAATCACAACAGTCGACGAAAAGCACGTCTTCGGATCGTTGCTATCAAGGGAATCTACGTACAATTTTATGTTGACCGTCTGGAATGCCGCTACCTTACCAGAACCGGAGGCTGTTATTATTCCAGCCATTGTTCATAAAGTATTAATTCAAAATAGTTGGTAAATCGAGAATTAAAATATTTCTTGTAGGACATTCCAAGTGAATTGGATGTCTCGGAGTGTAGTGCCGAGGAGGTTGATGATGATGACGACTCGTCGTCACATAGTGACCGAAGTTCACCGCCTCTTGGTATCGCGACGCGACGCCGAATTTTACCTGAAGACGTCGTCGATCTCGGAACCATCAGAGAAAAAGAAACTATATTACTTGAACGTAAGTTATTGCATATACTAGTGACCAAATCATGATCCGAAAAAAATAGGATATACCTACCAAAGAAGGGTTTAAGAGAAGAATAATTTCATAGTTATTGTGCAACATAATAATTTGAACTCTTTTATAAACCAAGAAATTTTTTTAAATATCATATGGGATAGAAACGGGATATTTAGGATTCCAGAAAGACTTTTTTGGGATTCTATAGAAATCTTGTTTTTATGGGACGTTTGATCACCATACTTAACCAATCTTTAAAAAGCCTAACAACTTATCGTTTTTAGCTCCCAAATCATTACACTTAACAAAAACGATTCACGAAATGACGCCGTTACTAAAGAAAAGCTCAACGCCCGATGATTTCCAAAGTCGAGTCAAATCGGTGTATTTCACTCTACTGAATTTGCCACGACAAAGTAAACTGTTATTGGCAAGCACGTTTTTGTTGGTTCTTTTATTCTCGTCGGCAGCATTCCTTCTGTATCGAATCGGTGCGATACAACAACGATATTCACCATCGTATCAAGTAAGAGACTGAAAGAAATATTTTAGGCCGTAAAATATTTAATTTTTGTGTTTTTCGCAGGAAAATCTCGCAGTTCTATCAAAGAACGACAACGTGTATAATGAGATTTTAAAATGGCAAGCGCAGTTACATACGAAATCATCGAATGAAATTCACACGTTTCTGCGGACAAATTTGGATCAAATAGCGAAGGTTTGTGACTTTTTAATTATACATCTTGCAAGTTAAAAACTGAAAAAATAAGTGTGACACACCGTGTGGTCACGGTATTGCTTTGTCGAATTTTAGTAATAAACATTTATTTTAATCTTTATTTAGTAGTAAGGTGAGCATAACTGACTCCAGTAGCACAACATCTTTTGACCCCCCCCACTCTTTTATTTTAAATAACGAAAAAGTTAATTTATACCCAATTTCACCGAAAATTTTGTTTGTTTTGGAAACGATTTTGAACCCGTCTACAAATAGTACTTGGAGTAGGTATAACTTGCACCTTCTACCCTTTGTCTATGCCATATAATCAGGGAATAAAATACCTTCATATTTCACATTATTGAGAAGTGTAACATTGTGTGTCACGCTTTTTTCTTGATTTTGTACTTCAAATTTTAATTTTTAACATCCAAGGCAGAGGCTATCAAACTCATTCAGCCTAGTTTTCCATTTTCAGAAAAAAAAATATCTGCTGCAAGGCGTCACAGTACTTTCTTTTACTTTCATTTATGAAACTCGCTGATGATTAAAAGAACTATAAGCAGTTTATAACTATAGGTACATGTAAACAGAATTATATGCACACAACCTATATATGTCTAGAATACGAATTCCCAACCTTCACTCCAGAACCATCCTTATTCGAATTTTTCCAGGAAAATGTTTCAAATAAAAGTTGTAGGCATCAATGAGTCTAAGAACTATAGAAAGTTTAAAGAAAATCGTTGGAGCGGTTTTCGAAAAAAAATTGAAAACGCTCAAAACTCCAAGAATAAAGTGGAAGCTAAAATAAGCTTTTGGTTAACCGATTTCAACCAAAAGCTTCGCGGCACAACTAGGTATAATATGGAAGTCAATTTCCAAGTTTGGTGAAATTCGGATAAAGTTTTTAACACACACAGACATGTTTTTAAAAACCACTTTTTTGGACTCTGGGGACCTCAAACAGTTCCGGTGAAAGCTCGAATTTGAAAATTCGACCCGATTACAATACTTTTTTTACTATATAAGCCAGTCAAAATCAACAATAAATTAACAAAACATGTTTTATTTCTCATTTTTTAGTATGTTGTTTGGACCCATTAAGACTATGTATCCTCAAGCTTACAACTCTCAAAAAGTTGATACTCGTTGATCCAACGAGCAGAACTTGTAAATATGTTTTGTAGGTAATTTAATTAGCTTTCAATTAAGTGCAGAGTGGGGTCTGTAAGCCTCGTAGTTCTATCAAAATCTTAAAAAAACATAAAAGGTAAAGTCGCATTTTCCCATAAATGTATCTAAACTCGTTTTTGTTGCATGAAGTGATTTTTAATAATGTATGACCTCGGCTGGACTCATCCGCATTGCGGAATGAGTCGGCAAGCTCCTGCCCCGCAGAGCTCCTAAAACTCCTCTTTTGTAAATACAAGAAGGGGTGCAGACAGGTGGCTGCGCTTGCCTGAAAGCAGGGCTTAGATGTCCTGCGATGTGTGATACCTGCTTTGGGGAAATGTGCCAAACTACAATGAAGAGGACGACGATGACGAGCCTCAAGAAAACCATGGCAACCCACCAATACTGCAAGGACCCACCAAAAAGCGATTTTACCTTATATGGGCTGTCTAAGATTGTGAGAGAACTACTAGGTTTACAAGCCCCGCTTTGCTCTTAATTTAAAGCTAATTAAATTGGATACAAATTATATACAATACGTTTAGCTCTTAGGATCAATGGTTTCGACGCAACGTCGATTCAAAAAAGGTCTAAAACTAAAATTTTTAATTTTTGAAAAAAACTGGTCTATTTTCAAAGCGCTATAACTCGGTAGCCTATTAACATGCATAACTTCGGTTGGGATTTATTTATAACAAATTTGATGTTCTTCAAAAACGTACAGAATAACTTTTGAAGAAAAATACATGGATTAGGAGATACCGAGCAGAATCTGAAACAAGTTCATATTTTTCACGGTTTGTCCTCTATAAAAATTTTTCCACAAATTTTTGGGAGTTGCAAACTTGAGAATACATAACCCTCATGTACATTTATTTATTATATGTACATTTATTATACTTAAGCATGTCCAGATTATTACTTGACTTGTTGAATCATTAGTAACGATGTTGATGCATAGGCAATCCACTATGCACCAATGCATTAACATGATTATAAAATTATCTGAAAACACTGAGAAAACGAATTTTCCTTGAAATGAGACCAAGCTAGATCAATTTATCACCCTTATGCTAGTGATTACACGTGACTTCTTTCACGTTATATTAAAAGAAAATTAGTAAACATAAGATAACTTATAATATATTTTATAATTCTATTAATTAGGACAGCGGATGATTTTTACTTGAAATATTGGATTCCAAGTTATTAATACAAAAGGAAATAAATGCTACTCTTTTATACAATAAAATTCTCAATAATACGTGTAAACTAATCCATTTTTGTTATTGTTCCAGATTCGACAATCTTTAGAAGCGTTATCTTTGCTGATCGCACCGATCGAAGACGAGAATCTCACGGACAAAGAACAGCCGGTGTTAAACAGTTAGCATAACGTGCTAAACGGATGGCACATGCCATTAGCTTTATTGTGCTCAATTAGGCGTTATTCCTTCTTTTCCTAAATGATTCACACGGGATTCGCGCATAGACTATCTGTGATGGCTATCTCGTTACAAATTCAATGTAAACCAATTACCTAGTCATTTAATAACAAAATATTAGGTGTTAGCAGGGACAATATGCATGAACTTTTGAGATACGATCGTTGTTTTTTAGATGCCATTACTTTCAAGTCAATGCAATTGATGTTATTTTTTCAACAAGAAATAAATAGTTTCTTAAAGTATTTAAAAAAAAATAACCAAACTGCGATAGATCACGTAGTATGAATACCTCAACAAATGGCTTTAAAGAAAACGAAGTGAAGAATAATTCAATTAAATCCTTCAATCGGCTCCGGTTGAAGACCTCCGATTGGGGGGTTACAATTTACAATGATGATTTTAATAATAATTACCTAAATTAGCGTTTAGAAATCATCTTGTTGTAAGCTTAATAAGCTGTTTTAATTATTCAAATCACTTAGAATTTCAATTTGTATATATGATATATATTTAATATGAATTTAAAAGGGATGATTTAATAATAATATTAATAATAATAATGATAAAACGATCCATTTAATGCACAAAGATATAAACTAATGCCTCGGAATGAGTTATAGACCAAGACTGCGTTAAATATTTTATTTAAATGGACATTTACGGACGAATCAAACGTCCAACGTCTCTAAATATTAACAAAATATAAAAAATATGATGAAACCAATATTGGGTTCATTGAAAATACGGTACCTGAATATGTAAATGATTTAAACAAATATCCATTTCACAAGTATATAATAACAAATATACAGATCTTTGGGTGAAGTTGTGAAGCTTGAAGCCTTTTTCATTGTGCAGCATTTGTATTAATGATATCGATATTAAGGAAACATTGATGGGAAAGGCTTTTGTAGCTGTGTTATGAAAAACTGCATTCAGTGCAAAAGTAAACGTTGGAGAAAACCTCTATTAAAAAAATAAATCATCAAATCTTACAATTAGTCGAATTTTATTGGAGACGAACAAATAACAGATTTTCTTTATGATAAAGAAAATTTTACAAAAGTTGGAAAAAATTGTATGCTTGAAGATCTTACGATCTTCGGTAAGGGGGACTCATAAAGATGTCTTAAAGTTTTATGATCTAATACCAGAAATAGCTAGCTTAAAGATAACGTACAGGTCTCAGCTTATATCGTTACCAGATTTTTTTAAATTCAACAAGAAAATATTAACTTAACACTTAAAGAAAAAAAATCATTCTCATTTTCTTAGATATTGCTTATGAGCCATTTAATGCTTCCTTCTTGAACTTACAGAGCTTTTTTTAAGTTAAATATAACTTAAAAGTCATAGAAAATTCTCTTATAAGCCGAGCCATTTTTAAAGCTCTACAAGAAGATATCATTTAGCCAATATTTAATATTAGGTTTTTTTTGCAACAAAATTTTGAGCTCTTACGTAGTTGGACGTTTTGTGCTCGCTGCAATGTTTAAGGCTACGTTCCACTAATGCAGTAACATAGTTAGAAACTCGTTTAAGCAACGATAGTGTGTTGATTACATTACTTTCACTTAAGATCATCCAAACCTTTTCAAGAGATGAATGAACGTAGCTTAAACGCTTCAAAGCTTTTGTAATGGAAGAAAATTACGCCAACAATCGTTGTAAAACTTTATAAGGGGTAAGTTACCCCAGTTGCTTTATACGCCAGTGGTCCTGGCACGGAGTATATATATCAGGAGTTCGAACGACGTAGGCTATTTCACGATATTTATGTACGTAAATATGAAACTCAACTATAGTACACTTTTTTATCACTGTGGCGCTAAGATTCAGAGGCACCGAAACCGAACACCAAGGAACCCAACGAGGAACCGTTATTATGATTGTTATTACTACGATTATTACGTATAGAAAAATACATTTAAATATCGGCCGGCGGAATGTGAGAAACATAAAAAAGAACTGATAAAAAAAATCATAAGTAATTTTTTAATAATGCGTGGGTATTTTCTTTGTAAAGTGCTTTAATAAAAAATACTGCAGAAAAAAATCTAAATTATTTTAATTTTATATACAGTAATAGTTGGTATTTAATTTTTTTACAAATTTTCCTGTAGAATTCTGGAGTAACAATAAAGAAATAATTGTATTTGTTTACCGCCACTAACAGAGATAATATTTCCCGCGCTGCTGTTTAAACACGAGTGAACACGAGTATCAACGAGTATCTTCTGAATCGTAGCGCGCTCTGGCGAACAAAGGCTCAGAATGCGACCATTATTTTAACATTACGTTCGGACTCCTGTATCTATATTCCGAGGGTCCTGGGTTCGAGTCCCAATAAAAGCCTAAGATTTTTTTCTGGGTTTTCGGATTCGATGGTCGCTAATGACCATAGTAGTTGATGCGACCTTAAATAAACAAAAAAAAAAGTTTTCAATTTTTTAAATTTATTTGTTCCAATATGAGAATTTTATTTTGTGTATATATACATATGTGTATATTTCATACTTACTGCTTTCTTACAACTTTTTTTTTTTCGTGTCAATTAATTCAATAAATAAAGTATAAAGACTCTAGGGGTATAAGTATGGTGAAATTGCCCCCGGAAAATATTTAAACGTTACTTGGAGGGTTTGTAGGCATTAATGAAATAATAAGATCCTGAAAGTTTCAGATCCCTAACGCAAATGGTTTTTAAGAAAAAGCAAAATTTGTAAAAATAAAAATAAATAGATTGTTCGTCTTTTTTTCAAAATAAGGGGGTATTATCGACTTATGCAAAATTATTTTGAGGTAATGGTAAAAAAAGTACCCCGACCACTGTTTTAAAGCTTTGAAGCTCTCTTAGTGATTTTGGTCTCTTTTGGAAAATGAAATCCTGAGCCATGGTCGGCCTTGGTTAAGACATCATAAAAGTGAACTTATCAATTCATGTAATTCCCATAAAAACAGTTTTCAGGCGTTAATACGTAACGTATCCAAGCATTTCAGAGTTTTAAAAATATATTTCTAAATTATAATTTTGAAGTGTCATTTCAAGTCCATCACTATCTCGCCTTAACTCATTGAATAGTTATGTTAACAAAGTTCAACCCGTCTCAGTTCAACTCATTGAATGTATTTCCTCAACTTTTTATTCTTTTAAAATCGAAAAATACAATGAAGTTAATAAAAGTTTGACATTTATATAAAAGATAAAATCAGGTTTTATCAATTTTTAACCGTTTAATCAAATTTTATAAGAAAAATTTGATGAAGTTAATTTTTTTCATTGTAAAAATCGCTTGTCTTTTGTTGATCTCATTGTTTGGAAATTAGTTTTTCGTTAACGTCAGTCATGTGCGTATGTGTGTCCCATATTAATGGACTTTGGTTGATTTATTCGTGGCATTTTTCTAATTAATTGATTGCATTATTTAATTTAAATTTCTACGATTTTTGATATTGATTTTTGAGTTTTTTTTGGTTTTTATAATATTTTATCGACATTTCGTGTTAGAAATGTTAAAAATTTCTTGTTAAGTTGTGAACTTTTACAAACGACTACCCGTGGCGCTAGTGACTGGAGCCCGTGCTTGAAAGATGGAACAATTTTTCCAAGAAGTTTTCAGAAAAAAGGTTTAAAAAATT
Organism: Sisyra nigra; assembly: GCA_958496155.1. NCBI lineage: Eukaryota > Metazoa > Arthropoda > Insecta > Neuroptera > Sisyridae > Sisyra > Sisyra nigra. The sequence continues at coordinate 27,278,124 of OY292315.1, forward strand.
TACTTTTCTTTTATAAATTAAAGACTTGAAGTTTTCATGTGAAAAATCTAGTTATATATTAAATCTGGCTTTACATCTGATTTAAACTTAAACCAGATTTTTTCATTTATGTTAATATTAATAGATATTTTCTTCAACGATTTATTATTGCATTGACAGTTATTTAATTTATTTTCTTTGGAAAAAAAAACGAAAATGCAGTCTTAAAATAGAACCAAAATGTAAAAATAAATGATGCGATCCACGATTACAACATTGATCACGTCATACTTATTTTTTCGACAAAATTACTAATAGAAAAAATCAATTGCAAACTGGATTTGTTGAACTTAGTGACGTACATATAGTCAATGGCCAATCATTCGAAAATATACATTAAAAAAAACATTACATTCTAATAAATAAGTATGCCAAATTGCAAAATTGCCAAAAATTAAAAAAAATGATTACAAATGTTTAAAATACTCACTTAATAATAATGGTTGGTGTTTAGATGTTGGAAGTCTTACACACTTATTATTAAAATACATATTTTAACATAAATGGCGCGGAAAATTTAGAAATCCAAGTCTTCGTTTTTGTCTATGAACTGTAGATAAGGATGTATATCTCTTTATATTATCTCGGTAATACAGAGTACTTCTTAAATGCTCTGAACATATTGTTAACAGCGCCAACTAGGTCAGCACCGAGATATATATCCTTCCTACACCCTTCATGATTTTATTGTAGAATTTCCAAAATTAAATAACCATTCGAATCATGAAATCATTATCATTAATATGGTGCTTTAGTAATCAAAAAATATACAAACCCCATTTGTATAAATTAATGGCTCAATCGGTACAAAACGTAAGGTCGACTCCGAACTACCCTCAGACTAAAAAGAATTTAGCTTACAAGTCAATTTTAAAGAGGTTAATTTGTGATGAGACCAAACCTAGAAATTTCAGTTTAAAAATCATGTTATGATTTTGCTCTTAGAGTTTTTTGTTAAGTAAGTGAAAAGCTGCTAAATTTTTAGTGCATTTTTTTTGGAGATAGGTTGCCTATCTTGGGTCCATTAATTACATTTTTGTTGTCTAATATAGAGTTAATGTTCCTACTGACAATATGAAAAAAAATATTTAAAATCAAAAACATGTTATAAGCGAGAGCATTAATAGTTTTTAATTAAAATGCAATGCAATAAAACATCCTTTTTTCCAAACAATTCCTAATAGTCATCCGAAAAAACTCGTAACAAATTTGCGCCCAGTTCGGCATAAAGATATCTTTAAGAGATCATAAGGATAACAGTTTTATGATCTGACATTCGAAACAAGATATAATTTTTACTAACAGTTAAAAATTTAACAAGTTTCAATCAAATAATAAACTTAGATTAGCATTAAAAAGGTATCTTTTTGATGACATAAAGACATCTTAAAAAACTTATCCCGTAGTTATCCTTAAGATATCTTTAAAATGACTTCTTCAGAAAATTGACAAAATCTGACCATTTATGTCGAACGGGATTTAATTTCGTCACAAAGGCTTTAATTTACATTTCGCCTAAAATACTTAATGCAAATTACTAACTAAATGGTAGACATTCCCGAAGAAAACTTGATTTTGTTTGGTTTTAGGTCGTTTTTAGACGATTTAATCTAATAGAAGTAGCTGTGATACTAATATTTTAATTTGTTCGAAAATAAGCTCTCGTTTAAGTTAATTTAGAAAGGAAAAAAACATAATTTTTAAGTAGACAAGTTTATTGTTTAGGTTTACTTTATAAACTATTTGATTTGTATAATGATTGTTATCAGATTATTTAATTTTTTTTTTCTTTTTCTGTTGTTATATGGAAATATTTTAACACATTGTGAAACATATCTTAAAAAATGGTTGAGAGCGTGCTCAGAAGATTTGTGTGGGGACAAATTGAGAAGAAAATTTTTTGGTTTTGTTCAATGAGTGTGTAACGACTATAAAAATGTGTATGGTTTGAAAAATATTCAAAGAAAAATATTGGTTTTATTTATTGTAATCCTCGCCTGTCGATTCCTTGTTCCATTCATTCCAAGTATGGGATTGCAATCCCGCATTGTTTTGAATCCCGCGGGATTTTTGCTGGATTGACGCCAATCCAGGGGGATTCCGCATAAGTTGAAGTTTTTTTATGGAATTCAGAACAAAACTCCCGCCATTGCCTTTAGTGAATTAATAGTTAAGGGGGAGGGAGGGAGTCTACGAAGTGTGACATTGTGTGACAAGGGGGTAGGAGGGGTCCAAAATTTCGTGATGTTACATTTCAAAATCTATTTTAATCTATGTGTTAAGTAAAACACGAACTTTGAACTATTAACAAAAAACTCAAAAACTTTTGGAACACTATCTGTAAAAACATAAGGTTCAAATTGTTTTGTCGGCCACTCGCAACTACACTGAGAAAAAAATTCTCTTCTGACTACTGAATTTCATTTACGCCACAAAATGATTTGATCGATTTGATAGTTCATTTCCGATCAAATATTTAATATTTAGATTTAATTGTCCGAAGAGAATTTTTTTCTCGGTGTAGTGTTCCGCGCCGATACTCTTACCCTTTGATAAATGCTGCATCGTGCCTAGCGATGATATTGTTTTTATTTCATTTGACAATTGACTTTTAAGATGATTAAGTTTGCTCTTTAATTAAGAGCATTTTTTGTTTATTTCTTGAAATGTTTGACTTGATTTTAATTTTATTAAAAAACCATTAAAATTGAAATAAAACAAAATTTGGAGCTGCTGTTTTAATTCAATAATTCTTTGTATATGTAAAATTGTAAAATATGTGACGTCACACTAAGGAGGGGTGGGTCCCTCAAATGTGACCAGCTGTGACAAGGACGGGGGAGGGGGTAAAAAAGTCATTAAATTCGTGTGACGTAATTTATGGATGGCCCCTCTCCTGAGTGTACAATAAGTTCAAAAATGCTCAAATTTTATACTTCAAATAAGGATTTATGTAAGTATATGGTTATTATTTTATGTAACTTTTATATTGCTGATTGATTAAAGCAATTTGAGTTTAATCTAAGTTAAGGTTGTTTGCTCGTACGTTTCTTGCTTTTGACCGTTGGGTACTCGTACATCGAATCATAGTTAATTTACTTATAAAAACCTTTTTTTTTAATGTATAAGTACCCTGAATAAGCTCACATTTTCTAACCCCCACGATACACCCTTTTTTTTTACTTTTTACAGTACCTATTCATAGAAAAAATTAGTTTATTTCCAAGAACTTTAAAATTACCTAAGTGAGTTAAAGGTGGCAAATTCGAAAGAATTTCCATCATTTGGTACTTGCGAATTCGCAAGCTGTTGCGGGGTCCCGTAGAGCCCAAAATTATGCTGGATTCCACTTTGCTGTATTGCAATCCTTAATTCAAAGTGAATTATGTAAACAAGCATTGGAACTTGACATTTTTATCCAATAGGAATGCTTGATAAAAACAACACATTTAAATTGATGAAAGGATTAAAGGTTGCAATAATTTATCAGAAAAAAGACTTAATTTGACTACGAACAAATTTATTTGGCATTCAATAATATAATCAATGTTCCGTTAACAATACTTATAATAAAGTGTTAACAAACTGAAATCTTCGATTTACATTTCGTTTTTGTTTAGTTTCTCTCTCGTTACATGCGATTAAATCACAATCAAGAAGAAAAAAAACACAGTACAAACGACATAGATAATAACAATTAAAAATTAATGAATTCACTAAGTATTAAGTAGAGATGATAGTGTTTTATCATTCAACTGATAAAAAAAACAAATATTTTTCTCAGACTGAGACTTGAATGGGTTAAAATTTGTAAAATTTTATTGTCGTCGCAACCGAAATCATCGACTAGTCAAGATTTGCAATACCGGTCGTCAAATGCAAGAAATTTGAAAGAAGCAAGCAATAAATTAAAACTGCACTAGTGAAGATAGATTTTATTTAAATCTACTAAATTAAAAAGACGTGGTTTTAATAATTTAACAATGTGCCAATCGCAGAAAGGCCACTTTTTGACATTTTTTTTTTTATGTACAATTTTCCTAATGCGCGCGTGAAACAAATCGGGGTTCAAAATTTACGTTTAACATTGATTTTCTCACTCACTATATAACACAATTTTATATAAATATTGAGTTTAAAACAAGGCTAGAAACATGGTTTGTTATTCCGTGTTTGGGTGGGTGGGATTTTATTTGCTTGCTTCAATTTTGCGACAAATTTCGTTGGTGAACTCGCTGCATTTGGCTTTGCCGCCCAAATCGCCGGTCAGTAATTTTGCTTCTTTGATTGTGTCGAAACAGGCGCGTTCGATTTTATGGGCCTGGTCGTTCAGACCCATGTATCGCAGCATCATGACGGCCGAGAGCAAAAGGGCGGTGGGATTTGCCTTGTCTTGTCCGGCAATATCAGGTGCAGTTCCGTGAACCTAAACAAAAAAATAGAAAAGTCAGTCAATGTAAGAATATCAAAGTGTCATTTGAAGCCTTTAAAGTATTCATTATTCTTCACCCCCTCCCCTCTACTCGTCAATTGGTTTTCGTATTACTACCTACTTTAAGAAAGACTTATCTGCACATTAGTGAAATGAAATTATAATTTGTTTTTCTAAATCTACATCCATTTCAAAAAATTCAGGCCTCTTCCGTTATACATGTCATTTGTTAAGTGATAAGACAATTATCACTTTACGACAATTCGCGTGAATTTCTCGTACAATTGTGAATTCACACTACGTGAAAATAGAAAAATTCGTTTGAATAAAAATCATTTTTAGTTGATAATGGATTAAACTGATGATAACGTGAACTAAGTCGCGGATGTCTAAATTTTTTGCCCTATTTGTAAAATAGTCTAAAAAACTTACGGATTCAAACAAGGCTCCGTTCAATCCAATGTTGCCTGATGGAGTCAAACCAAGACCTCCGACCAAACCAGCGCACATATCCGATAAGATATCACCATAAAGATTAGGCATGACAAGTACATCGTACTTTGATGGATCTTGCACCATATTGAGACACACTGTATCTAAATATTTCTCTTCAAACTTGATATCGGGGTACTTTTTGGCAGCTTCGCGGCAACATCTCAAGAACAATCCGTCCGACATTCTCCTACAATCAAAACCCCATTAACTTCCAATTGCAACATTTTCATTAAAGTCCTTACATGATGTTAGCTTTATGGACGGCAGTGACTTTTTTACGGCCATTATCTCGTGTGTACTGAAACGCAAACTCAGCCACTCTTCGAGACGCTTCTTCAGTGATTAGTTTAATACTTTGGACGACTCCATCGACGATTTCGTGTTCAATTCCCGAATACTCACCCTCGGTGTTTTCACGAATCGTGATTACATCTACATCATCGTATAACGTTTTATACCTATGAAATTGATATGGATTTAAAAATAAAATTTCCTGGATATTAACAGAGATGTAAATACCCTTCTAAACTACGGCACGGCCTTACATTGGCGTATAGATTGAATTCTTTACGTAACGCCAAATTCAGTGACCTGTGTCCTTTTCCGACTGGAGTCATCAATGGCCCTTTCAAACCTACCTTGTTTCGATTGACCGAATCGATAGCCGCTTGTGGAATTCCAAATTTACCATCAGGGCCCTAAATGTACCAAATAAGATTATGTTTAAAAATTTTATGCTAAAATCTTTACCATAACAGGAGCGACATCAACGCTTTCCCATTCAATAGGAACTTGAGCTGCAGCGAAGATCTTCTGAACAGCAGCTGAAATTTCCGGTCCAATCCCATCTCCAGGTATCAAAGTACATTTTTTCACCCCGCTACTATACAAACGGGTTCCTGCAGGAGTAGCAGCGGCCTAAAATAGAAGACTCGATGCATTTAAACTGATCACATGACTGTTTTGTAATTTGTTTCATTCTTAATTGGAAATGATTATATAACATAACCTAGAACGTTATCGATCGAAAACTAGTCGAAAATAAAGTCAAATGTAAATATACATACGGTGTCCGATTTGATGGGTGTTTCTCGTTTAAAGAACTTATCAATCAAGTCGCGAAGACTTGAATAGTTGCGACGGTTCAGTCCTCGATGGTATTTGGAAAGATTTGTCGTCATCTTGGGCTTAAATTTGTTGAGGGTTCGTTGGGTTTGACGGTGTTTAGGGGCTGGGTGGCTGCGTTTTTCGGGGTGCATGCAAATTGGGTAAAATTAATTGATGGCACTTACAAATTTGCGGATGAATCGAGCAGCCATTGGGAGAATCGTTGAGTTTTTCGCCGAGATGGATTTTGAACTGGCTGTGGACCAGTTTTTGAGTTGGTGAAAAACGCGACAGGAGATGAAGAGATCGGCTTTGACGAGCGAGTGGCTGGGAAGACGACTAGACAGCAAGCGCCATTTCGGACACCCAGTGAATCGCTCGGCAAACACATGCGACCACGTGCTCTGCGCTCGACCGCAATATTCAAACCTCTTATTGAGAATACGTTTTTTAATCAGCTTAATTAAGAATTTTGGACCATATCAAAGTCTAAGAATCGTAATTTTTATTATTTTTAAAGAAAATGAAATTTTTATCAAAGAATATATTTATTCAAAAGCCTATTATTCTTGTCCTAGTAAGATAGATATATAGATATTATTTACTTTCTGACAACTAATGCTCAAGATACTATACCTTTTAATTCTTTATCCCCATGGACCACATACCCCCTTCTTCCTCAAAATAACGAAAAAAAATATCTATGTTAAGGAAAAAGTCGAAAAAGTACAACCATTGATTTCAATATTCCTATTACTTATTTGTTAAAATAATTTGTAATAGATTCAATTCTATATTATTGTTCCAAATAATATTGATGAACAAGTGAACGTCCAATCTATACTAATATATAAAATTGAAGAGTTTGTTTGTTTGATTGTTTGGTTAAACGGGCTAATCTCAGGAACTACTGGTTCGAATTGAAAAATTCTTTTAATGTTGGATAGCCTAATTGTCGGGGGAGGCTTTAGGCTATATAACATTAGCTACTACTAATAGGAGCAGAGCATCGATGGAAAATGTTGCTAAATTAAGGAAAAAAAATTTCCTTTTGAGAGCGTTCGTGGCCTGCTCTGCGTAAACGGTTAAAGTTACGTAAAAATCATGTGCAGCAAAATTGTTCCTCTTAAAAAGTTCTACAAAAAAGTCCGCGACGACATATGTCTATCTTTTACGGTTAGCCCGCTATAACCTTTTTAATGGTTGTTAAGGTTGTTTTAAAAATAATTCATTATTTGCAAAATTGTTTTTAGAAACATATTATTAGTTCTTACCCAAATAAATATGATTTTTAATAAAATTTGTTGTGATAATAAATGACAATTTGAGTCATTTAATAGAATACTTTTTAATACGGGAATATGTTTCATTTACCGAGGAAATTGAAAAATGGGTTGGAGAAAAAAATTATGCATAAACTCTATTTTTAGTTGAAAATGAATTTTTGTGATATTGAAGTATGATAAATATGCGAATCATTATCTATAACACGTTTTATTTCGGAAAAATTTCTCATTTCATCGGGAAAATAGAGAAAAACTGGTTCAAAGAAAAATCATGCTAAAACTACACATTTTTATCAGATTACAATGTATTTATAGTAATAACTTATAAGGTCCTCAAGGCAAAATCATATTTTTTTTTCATACAGTCCACTTTTTATCCAGGAAAAATGTATGTTCCCGTAGGATAGATACGTTTTTGTTTTTCACAGAACAAAAGATTACCATAATTTCTTGCAATGTGGTGGTTTAAGAGTCAGTGAATTATATGGGCTACTTTTTATATTAGAATATTGTACGGTTCCCGTAGGATAGGCTAAAAATAGTATCCTTCAGGAACTGAGTATTTCAAAGAAGTTTTCTGAAAGTTCATGAATAAGAGTTTTAACGAATTTTCCTCAGGAAGGCTTGATCTCATTTTTATTCAGGAAAAATATTCTACTCCCGTGGGATAGATATGTTTTTGTTTTTCACAGAGTAAAAGATAGACATGATTTTTTGCAATATGATAATTGAAGGATCAGATAATATGCCAGAATAATGCACGGTGCTCAAAGGATAGCATGATAATTGTATCCTGCAGGAACCGTGTGTTGAAAAAAAGTTTGTGAAATAGATCTTTAAAGTTCGTAAAATAGCGTTTTAACACATTTTCTCTTTAGGATTAAAATGAAAATTACAATTTTTACTTGAAGAAATGATTTTTTATTTAACATCCAAAAAATAATAATGAAACTTTTTGAAACGTTAAAATTTCTTTCATTATTAATTTTTGAATACATATTTAGAATTTAGCGTGTTAAATTACATTAAAAAAATCAACAATTACATATTCAACTTTTCTTTTGAAGACTCCCCACTCTTTAAAATTTGTTAGGCTTGCTAAGTGAGCGCTTGCGCTTTCTCTTCTCAATATGTGTGTACTTCTAACTTTTTTTAGTAGTCAGTACTGAGTTGATTCATTGAACATTCGACATTCACGCATTCAGCTCCTTTCAATATATTATAACAGATACAGAAGTACAAGTTTAAAATATATTATTTGTTATAACGGTTACAGGCGTTGCAATAATCAAATAACATTTCAATTTTTTTTACGTTACTACTCTTTGTTTAAGTTTCATATATTCTTTTTTCTTCGTTATATTTTAAGTTTACATACGTAAATTTTATCAATAAAACACCCCAGTAGTTGAAAAATGCAGCGTTCCTTTATTATTCCCGTTCCCGTGACATTTTTTACTATAGTTCTACTCTTACTGATCATAGTGTGATGTACCTAAGATAGTTCATGTTATACTCTTTTAACGTAGAAAAAAAAGTCTTCAAATTAATCAATAAATATTGCCCATTACAGACATACAATGTTTTTCTTGGCTTCGTCCGCGTGGTTATAAATTAGCATTATAGGTATCAAATTTTATCTCTTCAATGGTTCTTAAGTGATTTGTGGATAAAACAAAAAAAGTTTCAACTCCTTTAGAATTGTGCCATAGGTTCCCCACTTTTAACCCTCTCTCACTCTTATGTGACGCAGACGGAGTTGCGCGGGTCAGCTATAGTCTTTACATATTATAAAACAAAGTCGCTATCCTCGACTGTCCTCCCGCTGTCTGTTCCCTTAGATCTTTTAAACTACAAGACGGATTTTAATGCAGTTTTCAAAAATTGATAGAGGAATTGCTTCAAGAGGAAGGTTTGCAGTTATAAAACATGCAGATTATAGTAAAAAAAAGTCGGGAAATTCTAAGACTTGTAATGTAATGTCATAACAAGCATATTTTTGTGCACTTACATTGCAAACGCTGGCTAAACCTTACGAGATAGATCAAACTAATATGTATCTTAACAATATTAATAAAAAAGTCCGCAACAGTATATGGTTATCTCCTAAGGATAGCCCACAGGAACCATTTTTATTTTTTACATATTAGATAAAAATTATTGGGTATTTACCAAGCTATTTTAAACAGTATTATTCTTTATTCCATTAAATACTTTAGATACGTTGTGCATTACATGTAGATCATAATTGCCCCATACATCATATAAAAATTAATATCTTCAAAGATATCAGAGATTTAAAAACTGGACAGAACGGCTGGCTATTTTGTACGGCAAACGTAGCGGCTGTTTTATTGATATCTTCTTATATATGTAAAAATATTATGTTGGTTCTTTTCTAGGACAAAACTCGAAAAATTCTACAACAAACGGGCTCAAATTTTATAGTTAACGGGGTAGAGATAATGATATAGATTTCTTCTTATGTCGGAATAGTCGATGGTTCTCATAGGATAGCATATAACAATTGAATCCTACAGGAACCGTGTATTTAAAAAATGTTTTGTTAAAGTCCGTGAAATAGGATTTTAATCCATCTTCCTCAAGAAAAAAATCTCTTCAAAGTTTAAATTAAATAATCGACAAATTTTACTGGAAAATAATTATTAATTTCAATTTAACACCTGATAAAGTTAATAATGAAATTTTTTTAAATATTTGAATTTTTTTATTGTTTATTGTCAAAGATACCAATTAGAAATAAACGTATTAAAATAATATAATGAATTTTTAAATAATTATTAACAATTTTACTTAACGAAACGAATTTTAATGAAGTTTTGTTAAAGATACCTGAGTGCTCAGATCTTAACATATTAAATTCCATTTTTTCTAAAAAAGGTTCGGTTCCTGTAGGATAGCTCCTAATCTTTTCTACTAAAATAGCTAAACGGTTTTAAATGACATTTGGTATGAAAGATTTTCAAATTTTCTTAAAGGACCTTTTTATACTTAAAATAGTATAGAACCTGTGAGATAGCTATATAATATCTCTTCCTAGAAAAGTATATACTATATAGTCTAAGATCCAAACCTACCTCGACCTTCACCGAAATGATAATAGAATGAAAGCTATTTTATCATGAATTTAGTATATTTAGAAATATATTAAACATGGGTTGGCTAAAAAAATCCGGAGCAGACTATTTTTAATTATTTAAAAAAAAATATTTTTAATAAAATATTGCAACATCAAAATAATAGAAAAAAAAATTATATCACCATAAGCGCTGTTTTATTGCGAACACGTTGATATAGGTTTGTCTGCAAAAAAATCGCGAATTTCAAAGATTTAAATTTTAATGCGCGTGGAAATGTGTGACAGAAAGATCCGAGGTAAGTATACAGTGTAATAATAAAGAACACAACATCGCAGTCGCCTGTGATGTGTAAACTTTTTTCTATATGTTGCAATACTTTATTAAAAATCATTTTTTAAAAAAGTTATTAAAAATAGTTTGCCCCGGATTTTTGTAGCTAACTCATGTTTAATATATTTCCTTATATACTAAATTCATGGTAAAATAGGTTTCTTTCTATTATCATCTCGGTGAAGGTCGAGGTAGGTTCGGATCTTCTACTAATAATAGTTTTAAGGATTTTGATAAACTTACTTTGGATCCAAAGTTTAGAAGTATCTATCATCTTTTTCTGTCAAAATAGATTAATTTTTATATTTCGCTATGGAGGTAAGAAATCTATTAATCAATCAATTAAATTTAGATACTCTCAGCAAAGCGAGCGGGTATCAGCTAGTATCCTTTATATAAGGCAGTTAAAGTGTGTGTCGCATGGATACCATGCATTCAATTATCATTGTTAAATTTCAATATAATTTTTAAATTCAATAAATATTCAATTTCCATGTCAATTAAAATTTTTTTTTTTTTTTTTTTTTAAAGTGTTTTTTTTCCCGGATCAGCTCGTAGCTATACACAGGATTTTTCGTCCTATATAGTCACTTTTCACTTTTGCACTATCAACACTAGTTTATTTGTTCATTGTTCACGATAATTTATTTATTTTATTTTATTTTTTTTTTTTCACCATTCCACCATTCATAATATCTAGAACAGCAGTCAATTCTGTTGACTGTCGGGTTTTACTAGTATTACATAATCTTCCAAAAACGATTACTTTTTATGATGTTGTTCTTGGTGTGCTTATTATTGTTTTTGAATGTGATTGGAGATTTCGATAGATAAAGGGTATAGCCGTTTAACCATATTCCAGCGGGCACACGGGTTTTTTTGATCGGACGTTTATTTTGTTCTTATCCAAATATACCCCTAGGTGGGGGTAGTACGTATACTTGATATTAAACCGCTACCCTTTCTATTATCGGAGTTAGAGGGATTGCAATCCTTAACTTAATTTTTTTTTCTCCGAAACTAATAAAGATATCTCAAAAATTTTTTCAGAAAAAGATGTATTAATAACAATATTTTTTTCGTGCTTCAGTAAAAATATTTTAGTGGTAAAAAAAATTATTGAAATATTTAAGGGGCTGTTTTTATACCTCCCTCTTAGTTAACACCCACCAAAAAAATATTTTTCATGTATCTATTAAGTAATTACTTACCACAAAAATTTCCGGAAAATCGGTTTGATGGAACATACTTTTAAAAAATATAATCCGCACTAATGTTTGGGTAGCGATCGTTAATTTTATTAAGACAGACAACAAATTCAAAAAAAATTATAGTTTTTTTTTTTAATTCTTTTAAAAGTTTTGTAAAATAAGAATCAAACTACACAAAATGTTTAAAAAAATATACATCCTTTCAATTAATTAATCGTTATCACTGTCACTTTCAATCGATGTAACAATAGCAGTTTGATCGAATATATTAGTTAATATTTCTGTAGGCCTAATAATTTTAAATTTGTATCTTGCATTTGATAAATAGTAAATAGCTGCAGCTACATGTGAGCAACATCCAACTGTTCTGTTACCATTGGGACAGTGGCAGAAGTACCTGAGAAGAACAGCAAAAACTTATAAATATTGCTTAATTTGTCATTCAACAAAGGAACGTGTTGTTATTTCTAAAGAAGCTCGCTTTCAAGCCTTTACTAGCCTTAAAATTTATATTCCGAAAGGTGCTGTTCTTCTCAGGTACTTCTGCCACTGTCCCAATGGTAACAGAACAGTTAGATGTTGCTCACATGTAGCTGCAGCTATTTACTATTTATCAAATGCAAGATACAAATCTAAAATTATATATATATGTATAATATCAAGTATACGTACTACCCCCACCTAGAGGTATATTTGGATAAGAACAAAATAAACGTCCGATCAAAAAAACCCGTGGGCCCGCTGGCTTATGGTTAAACGGCTATACCCTTTCCACTAATGGTGTTTGTGGATTAATCGAAGATTCTTAGTGTGTTTGCCTTCAATTTACAGGCTGAGTTTCAAAATTTGAAAAAAAAAATAGCGAGCTTTTCAAAAAAATCAATGCTCTCTAAGGACTATCCAGGAATCACGTAACGCGTTTTCTGAACTTTTCAAACCCCTCTCCTCCCCTATGTAACGCCATTTACAATGCCTAGTACTATATCTTTTAAGTTTTAACTTAAAATCATCCGTACAAGACATAAAAGTATACCCCCCCTGTTAGAGTGGCTTACGTGGTTCATAGATGGCCCCTTAATAAATTTATGAAATCGAGAAAGAATGTGAACGCTAATTAAAATTATAAAATTATCAAAATTTTAAAAATATCTTTGAAAATAATTTTGTCGAATATTGGTAGTGAAATTCACAATGTAATCAGAATAGGATATTTGGAAAAAAACTTTTTCCTTTAGACACCAAACATTAGCACTCATTCTAAGATAATGGTTTAGATTTACAATTAGATAATTTTTATTTATTTTTTATTCGATAATTTCATATTACTAGCGTAACTTAAAAAAATATAACAATGAAAACAACGCAAATAATAAAAATTTAAAAAGAAAACAATTGAAATTCAAAAATCCGAAATAAAATTAACTATACATACATACTAGGATGTGGTAGCTTTCAAAAAAGGTACAGTAAACTTTTCATCTCGAAAAAATACATGTTTTATATGAATACGTTCAAATGTAAATACTTTTTAAATTCTTAACTTTTTAATTCTTAATTTAAACACTACTAATTTTAATTGTTTTTTATTCATTTATTTGTACCTCTCTCATGCAAGAAAAGAGTGGTAAATAAACGTTATTTTTCATGTAGTGATAGTTGATAAGACTATAGGGGACTAGCCTAGACTAGACTAGACTAGACTACTAGGGGATTCTGCGATTTTCCTAGACACCAAAATTAGAGAACGGATCCTTATAGAACTTGCTAAAATAAAATGAAGATAAGTAGTAACTTTTTCCGAGTTTTCACTTAGTTTTCGAGAAAAATTGGATTTTAGTAGCACAGCTTTAATGTTGTGTCTTAATATGGGAGATACATTTTGTGAATGCGGCAATTTTTGGGACTACTAAGTTTTGACAGTTACTCGCAACTATCTTAGAACTGGCGCCCCTGGCAAGGAGAGCCCTCAAAATAAAAAGAAAGCCATCCCAACATATTTTTCAAGAGAAAACAGCAAGTAAGGTGTGACCATCACGTTGTTTTTTTTTAAACTAAATTGACGTTGTGGATACAACTTTTAAAATTCGATATCTCGAAAACCAAGAGAAAACTCGAGAAATTGTATTCTTTATTTTCGATTTATTTTACCGAAATCTATATGAATCCGTCGTCAAATCTTGGCGCCCGGGAAACATACTTGTCGATAAGACAATCCTAGAATAGTGAACGGTTCTGTGGGATAAATAATATTTGCTAGCATACCACTACGCAATTAATTTTATAGAAATGTTGTTAAAGATACCTCAAATCTTAAGATAACACATTCTACTCAAATGGATAAATAAATGGTTTTATATGTCATTTTTTGAAAGGGTCTCAAGTCTTAAAGGAACACAAATACCTATAGGTATTTTATATAATAATATTCATAAAAACGTATAGAACCTATGAAATAGCTTTTGTTTCTCCCTGGAAAAATGGTTTAGCGGATTTTAATTAACTTTCTATGAATCAAACGTCTAGATATAGCTATTTATCTTTTTCTGCCAAAATAGCTGAATTTCTTACTTTCGGGTAAACGCTTCTATTATTCAATCAGATTTATTTAGATACGCTCAGCGAAGCGGGCGGGGATCAGCGAGTTTTTTTTAAAGAAAAATTTAAGTTCTACCTCCTTTCTTTGTTTATTTCTATTAAATAGTTGAGTAGAAGCTAAAGGTAGCTAACCACCTACCATTAGCACTAAGGAAGGAAAACAAACCAATTTATAGGAAATGGTATTTTTTAATGAAAAACCTTACTTTTAATATCTTAAAATAATCATTAATTATATTTTGATTCGAAAGAACGGAATAAAAATTTCCCTTTTTAAATCTTTCTCGTCGATCATCTTTTCGTTTTCCATCAAATAAATGCATCTATTTATAAATGGCCTCAACAAGAAAATTACAAGATGCATTCTGTGTTCTCTCACCATCCTTCATACAAATATAAGAATTGCATTGTCTCAACAAATTCTAACACTTCTATTTACATTTTCATTCGCTGATATTCCCACATATATAATAATTAACCACTTGAATATTTCCATATTATACACCCGAACAATAAAAACATAGTGCACCTCACGTGCATATATAGCACAATCTAAACAATACTTCAAGTATCGTGTCGTATTTATGTAAAAGTAACGAATCATTTTTAAAACATATACACTAAAACAAGAACGTGTTTTTCAAATTGAATTCTATTGTTCTAATGCATTTATTGCACTCGATTTTTTTCGTTCTTTAATGGCTCTTATTCCACAACTTTACATGCTAGGCTTTTAATATTTCCAAACGGATTTTATACCCACCTACGGGAAAATAATGGACGTCACACGTATGAGTACAAATATAAACACGGTGTAAATCTTTTGCGAGCTTTTTGTATTATCTACGCGATTATAAGCCTCGAATGAGCGACTTTAATGAAAAATTAACGATCATAACATAGAGGGATGTATGAGGTGAAGTTTCGATTGTGAATGGCATAGGACAGTGGTTTTCAACCTTAGGGTCTCTAAGCCCATAGGTGAGAAAGTTCACGGTTATATACTATTATTCAATTATATTCTTAGATTTGTAGGGTAAATCTACCTTTAATTATCTGATAATTATCTTTGGGTACCATATTATAGCTACTTTATGTCTTTTGTAACACAAATTTTTTGTAGTTTTATCTTAAAAGATGTCCATGTTAAAATGGTTAGAAACCACTGGTATAGAGACGAAAAAAAGTAAGCCGGTTTGTTTGGTGAGTGATTATCTTAAAGATAAACACAATATAAGATTGAGCTTTCAATAAATGCTAAGTTTTATCGTCTTTGGTTAGGCGGTTTCGGTTTCGGCTTCAGTTTCGACCGACAAGCTTTGAGCTTTTGATGTTGTCGTCACTGTATACCACTATACTATATATATATGACAGAGCGAGAGTTGAGAACGATGTTTGTTCTATCAAATGACTAGCGGCTTGTTTATCTTTCGAAAAGTTTATAATCGAGACGACGGCTGTATTATTTCGAAATATTCGCTTTAATCTTTTCAATTTTATAAAGCTGTTTTCATTTATATACTTGGTATCTGGATGTTTGTGTTGTGTACAATAAAAATATTTTCTAGAGTGAAACTTGCCAAGCGGTGTAAGTTTTTTCGTACAGAAAAATTGAGTGATTAATTAATACATTTATTGATCGATTCAATATCAATTTTTTAACATACCTACTTATATTAAACAATTTTTTGTTAGCTAGGAAACTTAATAAAATTTTCTCCTGTCCTATGCAAGATTAATTCTTGCTGTTAATAACTTTCTCGTAATATGTTAATTTTTTAACAATTTTTCATTCTTAGTTTATCAAAAATTGTTCTTTTTAAGACTATTCTGTAGTTTCCTTTCTTTTTTTGATAATTTTTAGAGACATTTGAGCCTATTTTGTAAAACATGTCACTTGTCAAGTAGGACGACAATTGTCACTTGACCACAAATCTCGTGAATTTCTCGTTTCAAACGACAGTTAACAATTCACAATATTTTAAAAAATTAGAATTACTGATGCGAAAAAAAAACAAGTTTGACATACCAGGCACAATACCTAACCCGGATGATACGTAAAGAGCTATTTTTCCAACGCCTGTACAAAAAGGGGACCTCAAAACATGTATTACCGGTGAAAACTCTAATTCGAAAATTCGACCCGACTACAATACTTCCTTTACTATGTAACGCTAAAAGAAAGTAAAAAAGCTTAAGGTTTCAGGCCAACATGACAACAATATGAAAAATATTTTTTTTAGCAGTTTTGTTGGAAAATATTAGTCATTTTTAATTATTGTTGTCGAATTTTCGAATTAGAGTTTTCACCGGTAATACATGTTTTGAGGTCCCCTGAATCCAAAAAAGTGGTTTTTAGATATCTGTATGTGTGTGTTTGTTTGTTTTTTTAGTGTTTTTTTATTTATTTATTTTTTTAATCTGGCCGTCCAACTGGCCAAAAATGGCACCTCATCAGACCTCATAGGACCTGAACAATTTTGTAGAATCACAAAAAGTAGAATCAAAAACGCTTTTCTGGCTTGGAAGACACAAAACTAAGGCCTCGCACTGGAAGAATACTCCAGGGCATAGATAAGCTAAGAAATTCATAAAGTACTCCAAGAAGAGAACTCATCACATATTATCACTCGGCAAAAGGGACGTAAGGCTCCTAACAAGCCTCTATACGGGCCACTGTACCCTGAATTACCATCTTCACAAGATTGGTAAAGCCGACACTAACGTGTCGTTTCTGCTGGAAACCGGAAGAAACGGCGGAGCACATTTTGTGCTCATGCGGGGCAGCTTTCAAAAGAAGACTGCAGCATCTCGGAAAGACGGACATGACGTCTAGCGAGATAGCAACGGCAGCCCTTAGGCAGGTGCTGGTTTTCTAGAGAAAGCCTGGAGCTCCCCTAGTAACACAGAGGGCCATATCATAATAGACCTCCTTGGCCGCAGTGATAAAAGGAAGGAATATGCTGGGACCCGTAAAAGGGAAAATACAATTTTTGATCTCTGATATCTTTGAAACGGTTGATCTGAAAAATGTTGTTCTAAGTACTTTTTTTGCAGAGCGTGTAATTTCCTTTAAATTCCTACTTTCAGATTCTTTTATCTAAAAAAAATTTTGTACTTTTTTTTGCATACCTTTTAAATATGTATTTAATTGCGGCTCGCGAAATATGTCAAATTTTAAAAAATGGCTTGGACTATTAAGAAGCTTGGCAACCCCTGGTATATTGAATCAAAAATTGAGCTCAACTAATGTAGAATTTTTCGAGTTTTTGTCCTAAATAAGGACCAACATAGCATTTTTTTTATTTATAAGAAAAATATTTCAATAAAACAGCCACTACGTACGTCGTACAATATCAAGTCGCTCTGCCAACGCTTTTTAAATCTGTGATATCTTCTAAGATATTCATTTTTATGATATGCTGTAATGGGAAATTTTGATCTACATGAAATGCACAACGTATCTAATTTATTTAATTGGTTAAAAATTATACGATATTGTTTTAAAGAGCTTGGTATACAACCAATAACTTTTTTGTAATATGTAAAAGATAAAAATGGTTCCTGTGGGTTATCCTTAAGAGATAGACATATAACGTCGCGGACTTTTTTATCAATTTTTTATGATACACCATTTCGCTGCTTATTAGTTTGATCTATCTCGTAAGGTTTAGCTAGCGTTTGCAATTTAAGTGCACAAAAATATGTTTGTTATGACATCACATTACAAATCTTTGAATTTCCTGACTTTTCTCTACTATATTATGTATGTTTTATACCTACAATCTTTCATCTCGAATCACTCTATCAATTGCTGAAAACTGCATTAAAATACGTTTTGTAGCTTAAAAAATCTAAGGGAACAGACAGCGGGAGCGACTTTGTTTCATACTATATAAAGGTGTTGTTAATACTTCTGTCTTCTGTAGGTACAGAATAGCGATAAGTATATGGTAAGAACATCTATCAACTACATTTTAGAAGCATAATTGTTTCTATTACAAGAAAAAATAAACAAAATTTAATTAATACTAACCAATTTAAACGTCCTCACTGTTAACCCTGTTCACTATGCATAATACTAAATGCATACCAATACCAGTTTTAGTAGGCACCATTTTTCTTATGGTATCTAACAAAAGATCGGTTTATTAATTGAATAAGAATTTCGAAATACTTAAAATGTTATAATAATTTTTTTAATAATCTGATTAAATTTTTCGAAGCGATTTTTGGCTTAAAAAATTTCGATGTAAAGCACACGACCGTAATTTATAGCATGATATGCAAATAAAAAAATAATCATTTAAAAATGATTAAAAGTCGACTTGATATTCCGTCAGTGTCATTATTTACAACACAATATAGTTACAAGGGTCGTTGTGCCACCCTCTCACAAGGTACACAATGGGGGCTGCGATATGGCCGGGAGAGGCATCATATACTACCCAGGAAAATAATATTTTGTATATTTGTTAAGAGTCGAGCGTTTCGTTTCGTCTATGGGTGCATTCATTAATTGAATCTACCTTCGTTATTGTCAATGACAATGTCAGTCACGCTAAGGCTGAGGCGAATTCCTCCCCAACGGGTTCGTCTTCGTTATTGGAAAACGAGGCATATGCCGGGTTTTATATGTAACCTATGTATTATGGGAAAATTGTGTGACGAGGTAAGGCCTCAATAACGGGAGTGGAAAGAATGGGGAAATGTTTGCTTCGAAGTGAGTGCTCTTTCATCAACACTTGGAGTGTCCACGAAAAGTAATTTACATTTTGCTGCGACACTTCGCTATATCTAAAGAGGCTTCGTTCAAGGATGTATACGATACACTTTCCATGTGGTAACCAAGCATAATGTATACTTTCCTACTTATAATGTTAAATAAAACGGAACATTCAATAAATTTAGTAAAATAAAAATCGGGAAAATTTTCATCTCTTATAAGTATGGATTTTTAATTAATCAATGCGACTATTTTAGTCTATTAAACGAACTGAAATTATCGAGGTGAATATTACAATTGATATATAATTTATTGTAAATGTTCAAGTGGCTTTAATTTCAATCTCATTCTCTTCCCTATCGCTAGAACCGAGGTTCTATGTCCTACGGGACCTGGCAAGCCTAGAGGCTTACTGTCCGCTTTGGCTTCACTCTTTCTCTCTCTACATCGTTCTCTTCCACTTTAGTAATATCAGACAACGTATTATCCAGGGATGAGCCGGGTGATTTTACTTTAAATCTCAATATTTCATCCCTCAATGATTAATTGCGCCTTGATTATTTATAGTTTAATTGTGGTAGGAAGCAATGCGAGCAAGGAAAGTGTTTGACCCTGTTTTAATTTTTTTTCATCACTCGAATGTCCATTTGATGACGAGGGGTTGGATGTGGCGAGGACACGATGCGATGTATCCAAGTGTGGTGCACTTAGACTCGAGTGGCAGATACAAAAGAATATATAAAGTGATGTTGAAGCATCATATCTTTTGCACACATCCAACCTTATCCTGTCATTTCCTTCATCATCGGGACAATCGTATGGTGATCAAACATAATATCTTGTACTTAGCCATGATTACATTGTGTTCGTTTCTTTTTTCGTTCTCTTTTCGTCTCACTCGAAACCATTTACGCTCGTCACTCGCATATATAAATCAAAGCGAAACGTACCTAAAAGCAAGATGTTCATGATGAAGATGAACTTTTTCGATTCAACACATTATCGTTGAAATCATAAGATAATGAAAATGGAGAGACGAACTTACCGTTTAATGGATCTCATCTGTGTCCATTAACAGAGGGTTTCAATTTCAGTCGCTTTTTTCTGGTAGGCTTTTTGGGTCAGTTTTCAAAAGTTCAAAAGTTTGTGTAGGCTTTTTTTAAAAATGTATTTTACAAATTACCTTTTAATAAGGGAAGAGTGTTTTTATTATTATTTTGGAAAACTTTTCGGTTTTTCATAGTTTGCATCCCAGTTATATAAATAAAATGATATCCTTGTTGTGTGCATTTGTTGCAAAACTAATAAGTATACCCATTTTGATTTTTAAAAAAATTTATTCCTTAAACACGTGGTTTCTATATAATAAGTAAAATAAAGTTGTCATTTATTAGTAATAAGTAAATAGTAGGTATATCTTTAATATAAAATACTATTTATTTTGCTTTTACCCTCTCACCAAGTAAAAGAAAGGATATTTTTCAAAACTTTAAACTTTGGAATTATTTACTTGGAAACTAAGTCTTTATGAAATTTGTAAAAAAAAAAAACTAGTACAGTCGGGACACCCCCATCAGTAACAATGTTGTTTACACTATTAATTCAATTACGCAATTATACTTTTCTTGTTTATAAAAATGAAAATTGAAATTTTCTTATTAAAAATATTTATACAAAGTACTAATTTCGTATTTGAATTTGAATCATAAAATTTAATTTATAGAATAAAAGGTCAATTAGTGGCATGCTGGACTAGATAGTTGCCTTATACGCCAGTGTTTCTGGGTTCGAATCCCAATGAAAGCCTTAGATTTTTTTTCTGGGTTTTCGGATTCGACGGTCGCTAATGACCATAGTAGTTGATGCGACTTTAAATAAATTTAAAAAAAAAATAAAAATATAGAATAAACTTAGATTGTTACAAACCTTTTAATAAAGTAAAGTCGATAGACGTACCGCTTAGTAGTTATTTGAACCATTTTTCTTGTTCTCTCTTTATCTTCTTATTTCCCCTTTTCACTCGGCACACATCATTTCACCTATCACTGTTGTCAAATGGTCAATTGAGCATAAGGAGTTAGGAAGAAAATGAGTGAGAAGTTAGAATTAAGGAGAAAGAACAAAGCAAATGTGAAAAATTAGAAAGTAAGATAACAGAAAAGTATTGATAACCAATTACTGAAACCATCTGACCAATTATGACATCTAAATTTAGCTTGGTTTCAGATCAATTTATTTTAGAGATAGCCAACTATTTACAATCTCTATGTAAAAATTTGTTATTATTATTTTGTTAAACTTATTGGCTGTGGGAATGCAAGAGATACGAGTAAGACGTTGAATGGAAGTGAAAATTTCCGCTCATTTGCTAGAACGCGATCCCATTTCCGATATCTCGCTTTCTCTCCATTGAACACAACATTTACTTAAATATGTCGGATTCTAATGTTCTGGAAGATGTCATTATTTAGTATCCAACTCTCTCATTGTGTGAAAATATAAATATACCATATTTCAACTGTGGTTCTATGATTTTTAAGCAAAAGAAAAACATTTGTGGAGATAGTTGAGAACGTTGAGAGAGTTTCTAATTGGTCAATACAATGTTGTACAATGTAGTGGTTGCATTGGAATTAATTCGGTCGTGAAAATGTCCATACCTTACTTTTCCTGTCGGCGTAACCGCTTATTGTTAATGTATCTATTGTGTATACCATTTTCCATTGAAATCTCTTGTATTTCGATTAAATGAAATTAAAATTACGAAGCGTTTGAGTGACTTGACTATGTGCACCGCATACACCCGCAGACAAACACAGACATTCAGAGGATACATCTAGTAATTTTGATTAAATTGCTGCAGCTATCTATCCACCGCACAATATAATGACGAACCTTATTTTTTCATACAAGTCTATAAGCTGATTTGCATACAGCTCACATTCAACCCCTTTAGTCGCGCTGATTTTTACATGCGGCAATCCACTGCTCGCCCTTCATAGAGGGGGGAACACGCCTTTGCTGCTTCTCGACTCTCTCTGATTTCATGCATGTATGAGGTTGGTCGAGCGACCGACGCTCACCCACCGAGCTTTTTATACAAAAAAAAAATCCCCGTACTCAACCCCAACACGCTATCACATGATTGCAAAGTCACAATAAGGATCTGTCAATTGTGATGGAAGCTGCCGTGTTTGAATGTGAGCGCGAAAACGCCGCCAACCAACCAACACGGTATAAAAATCTGTATCACTGACAATCATGAGCGTACCGAGAGGGGCTTCCCTTCCCAATTTATTTATTTAATTAGTGATTCTAATCTTAAATAATATCCTACTTGAAAATTATTTTGGGTGATAGAAGAGCCATAATTGATTATTGGTGTCTAGAACAAAATACTTATTATTCGTAATAGGACGCAATTTGTGTTTTACAATAGTATTTTCTTAAAAATTTTGATCGAAAGAAATTGTTACATTTTTTAATAGCCTATAAAATCACAAAAATTGACATAATTGACATAAATTGATCTATCCATATTGAGTTTCCAAATAAAAACAGCTTCTGCGTCATTTCTACATACATTTTCGATGCTCTTAAGTAATGTTTAATTATTGAAATAGCATTTGTCAACAATTCGTAATTATTTCCTTAAGGGGGTAGATGTAGTCATAGGCGTAAAAAAAAATTTTTTTTTCTCTTGCCCTATTACTCAATTGGTTCAACTCATGTAAATTTTAAAAAAACTTTTCTAAGTGTCAAACGTGCGTGAAGATGTCGATAACTCTTGATCGTATAGTATCGATGGTCGCATCGTTGAAACGGACGGGCTTTTAAAGATATCTAAAATTTGATCGTATTTTGTGACGTCATTGGAGATCTTCTCTTGCCCTATTACTCAATTGGTTCAACTCATGTAAATTTTAAAAAAATTTTCTAAGTGTCAAATGTGCGTGAAGATCTCGATAACTATCGATCGTATAGTATCGATGGTCGCATCGTTGAAACGGACGGATCTCATGCCCTATTACTCAATTGGTTCAACTCATGTAAATTTTAAAAAAATTTTCTAAGTGTCAAACGTGCGTGAAGATCTCGATTACTATCGATCGTATAATATCGATGGTCGCATCGTTGAAACGGACGGTTCTCATGCCCTATTACTCAATTGGTTCAACTCATGTAAATTTTAAAAAAAATTTTCTAAGTGTCAAACGTGCGTGAAGATCTCGATAACTATCGATCGTATAGTATCGATGGTCGCATCGTTGAAACGGACGAGATTTTAAAGATCGCTAAAATTTAATTCTTTTTGTGACGTCATTGGAGATCTTCTCTTGCCCTATTACTCAATTGGTTCAACTCATGTAAATTTTAAAAAAATTTTCTAAGTGTCAAACGTGCGTGAAGATCTCGATAACTATCGATCGTATAGTATCGATGGTCGCATCGTTGAAACGGACGGTTCTCCTGCCCTATTACTCAATTGGTTCAACTCATGTAAATTTTAAAAAAAATTTCTAAGTGTCAAACGTGCGTGAAGATCTCGATAACTATCGATCGTATAGTATCGATGGTCGCATCGTTGAAACGGACGAGATTTTAAAGATCGCTAAAATTTAATTCTTTTTGTGACGTCATTGGAGATCTTCTCTTGCCCTATTACTCAATTGGTTCAACTCATGTAAATTTTAAAAAAATTTTCTAAGTGTCAAACGTGCGTGAAGATCTCGATAACTATCGATCGTATAGTATCGATGGTCGCATCGTTGAAACGGACGGTTCTCCTGCCCTATTACTCAATTGGTTCAACTCATGTAAATTTTAAAAAAAATTTCTAAGTGTCAAACGTGCGTGAAGATCTCGATAACTATCGATCGTATAGTATCGATGGTCGCATCGTTGAAACGGACGGTTCTCCTGCCCTATTACTCAATTGGTTCAACTCATGTAAATTTTAAAAAAATTTTCTAAGTGTCAAACGTGCGTGAAGATCTCGATTACTATCGATCGTATAATATCGATGGTCGCATCGTTGAAACGGACGGTTCTCATGCCCTATTACTCAATTGGTTCAACTCATGTAAATTTTAAAAAAAATTTTCTAAGTGTCAAACGTGCGTGAAGATCTCGATAACTATCGATCGTATAGTATCGATGGTCGCATCGTTGAAACGGACGAGATTTTAAAGATCGCTAAAATTTAATTCTTTTTGTGACGTCATTGGAGATCTTCTCTTGCCCTATTACTCAATTGGTTCAACTCATGTAAATTTTAAAAAAAATTTCTAAGTGTCAAACGTGCGTGAAGATCTCGATAACTATCGATCGTATAGTATCGATGGTCGCATCGTTGAAACGGACGGATCTCATGCCCTATTACTCAATTGGTTCAACTCATGTAAATTTTAAAAAAATTTTCTAAGTGTCAAACGTGCGTGAAGATCTCGATTACTATCGATCGTATAATATCGATGGTCGCATCGTTGAAACGGACGGTTCTCATGCCCTATTACTCAATTGGTTCAACTCATGTAAATTTTAAAAAAAATTTTCTAAGTGTCAAACGTGCGTGAAGATCTCGATAACTATCGATCGTATAGTATCGATGGTCGCATCGTTGAAACGGACGAGATTTTAAAGATCGCTAAAATTTAATTCTTTTTGTGACGTCATTGGAGATCTTCTCTTGCCCTATTACTCAATTGGTTCAACTCATGTAAATTTTAAAAAAATTTTCTAAGTGTCAAACGTGCGTGAAGATCTCGATAACTATCGATCGTATAGTATCGATGGTCGCATCGTTGAAACGGACGGTTCTCCTGCCCTATTACTCAATTGGTTCAACTCATGTAAATTTTAAAAAAATTTTCTAAGTGTCAAACGTGCGTGAAGATCTCGATTACTATCGATCGTATAATATCGATGGTCGCATCGTTGAAACGGACGGTTCTCATGCCCTATTACTCAATTGGTTCAACTCATGTAAATTTTAAAAAAAATTTTCTAAGTGTCAAACGTGCGTGAAGATCTCGATAACTATCGATCGTATAGTATCGATGGTCGCATCGTTGAAACGGACGAGATTTTAAAGATCGCTAAAATTTAATTCTTTTTGTGACGTCATTGGAGATCTTCTCTTGCCCTATTACTCAATTGGTTCAACTCATGTAAATTTTAAAAAAATTTTCTAAGTGTCAAACGTGCGTGAAGATCTCGATAACTATCGATCGTATAGTATCGATGGTCGCATCGTTGAAACGGACGGTTCTCATGCCCTATTACTCAATTGGTTCAACTCATGTAAATTTTAAAAAAAATTTTCTAAGTGTCAAACGTGCGTGAAGATCTCGATAACTATCGATCGTATAGTATCGATGGTCGCATCGTTGAAACGGACGAGATTTTAAAGATCGCTAAAATTTAATTCTTTTTGTGACGTCATTGGAGATCTTCTCTTGCCCTATTACTCAATTGGTTCAACTCATGTAAATTTTAAAAAAATTTTCTAAGTGTCAAACGTGCGTGAAGATCTCGATAACTATCGATCGTATAGTATCGATGGTCGCATCGTTGAAACGGACGGTTCTCCTGCCCTATTACTCAATTGGTTCAACTCATGTAAATTTTAAAAAAAATTTCTAAGTGTCAAACGTGCGTGAAGATCTCGATAACTATCGATCGTATAGTATCGATGGTCGCATCGTTGAAACGGACGGTTCTCCTGCCCTATTACTCAATTGGTTCAACTCATGTAAATTTTAAAAAAATTTGCTAAGTGTCAAACGTGCGTGAAGATCTCGATTACTATCGATCGTATAATATCGATGGTCGCATCGTTGAAACGGACGGTTCTCCTGCCCTATTACTCAATTGGTTCAACTCATGTAAATTTTAAAAAAATTTTCTAAGTGTCAAACGTGCGTGAAGATCTCGATAACTATCGATCGTATAGTATCGATGGTCGCATCGTTGAAACGGACGGTTCTCCTGCCCTATTACTCAATTGGTTCAACTCATGTAAATTTTAAAAAAATTTTCTATGTGTCAAACGTGCGTGAAGATCTCGATAACTATCGATCGTATAGTATCGATGGTCGCATCGTTGAAACGGACGGTTCTCCTGCCCTATTACTCAATTGGTTCAACTCATGTAAATTTTAAAAAAAATTTCTAAGTGTCAAACGTGCGTGAAGATCTCGATTACTATCGATCGTATAATATCGATGGTCGCATCGTTGAAACGGACGGTTCTCATGCCCTATTACTCAATTGGTTCAACTCATGTAAATTTTAAAAAAAATTTTCTAAGTGTCAAACGTGCGTGAAGATCTCGATAACTATCGATCGTATAGTATCGATGGTCGCATCGTTGAAACGGACGAGATTTTAAAGATCGCTAAAATTTAATTCTTTTTGTGACGTCATTGGAGATCTTCTCTTGCCCTATTACTCAATTGGTTCAACTCATGTAAATTTTAAAAAAATTTTCTAAGTGTCAAACGTGCGTGAAGATCTCGATTACTATCGATCGTATAATATCGATGGTCGCAACGTTGAAACGGACGGTTCTCATGCCCTATTACTCAATTGGTTCAACTCATGTAAATTTTAAAAAAAATTTTCTAAGTGTCAAACGTGCGTGAAGATCTCGATAACTATCGATCGTATAGTATCGATGGTCGCATCGTTGAAACGGACGGTTCTCCTGCCCTATTACTCAATTGGTTCAACTCATGTAAATTTTAAAAAAATTTTCTAAGTGTCAAACGTGCGTGAAGATCTCGATAACTATCGATCGTATAGTATCGATGGTCGCATCGTTGAAACGGACGGTTCTCCTGCCCTATTACTCAATTGGTTCAACTCATGTAAATTTTAAAAAAAATTTCTAAGTGCCAAACGTGCGTGAAGATCTCGATAACTATCGATCGTATAGTATCGATGGTCGCATCGTTGAAACGGACGGTTCTCCTGCCCTATTACTCAATTGGTTCAACTCATGTAAATTTTAAAAAAATTTTCTAAGTGTCAAACGTGCGTGAAGATCTCGATAACTATCGATCGTATAGTATCGATGGTCGCATCGTTGAAACGGACGGTTCTCCTGCCCTATTACTCAATTGGTTCAACTCATGTAAATTTTAAAAAAATTTTCTATGTGTCAAACGTGCGTGAAGATCTCGATAACTATCGATCGTATAGTATCGATGGTCGCATCGTTGAAACGGACGGTTCTCCTGCCCTATTACTCAATTGGTTCAACTCATGTAAATTTTAAAAAAAATTTCTAAGTGTCAAACGTGCGTGAAGATCTCGATTACTATCGATCGTATAATATCGATGGTCGCATCGTTGAAACGGACGGTTCTCATGCCCTATTACTCAATTGGTTCAACTCATGTAAATTTTAAAAAAAATTTTCTAAGTGTCAAACGTGCGTGAAGATCTCGATAACTATCGATCGTATAGTATCGATGGTCGCATCGTTGAAACGGACGAGATTTTAAAGATCGCTAAAATTTAATTCTTTTTGTGACGTCATTGGAGATCTTCTCTTGCCCTATTACTCAATTGGTTCAACTCATGTAAATTTTAAAAAAATTTTCTAAGTGTCAAACGTGCGTGAAGATCTCGATTACTATCGATCGTATAATATCGATGGTCGCAACGTTGAAACGGACGGTTCTCATGCCCTATTACTCAATTGGTTCAACTCATGTAAATTTTAAAAAAAATTTTCTAAGTGTCAAACGTGCGTGAAGATCTCGATAACTATCGATCGTATAGTATCGATGGTCGCATCGTTGAAACGGACGGTTCTCCTGCCCTATTACTCAATTGGTTCAACTCATGTAAATTTTAAAAAAATTTTCTAAGTGTCAAACGTGCGTGAAGATCTCGATTACTATCGATCGTATAGTATCGATGGTCGCATCGTTGAAACGGACGGTTCTCCTGCCCTATTACTCAATTGGTTCAACTCATGTAAATTTTAAAAAAATTTTCTAAGTGTCAAACGTGCGTGAAGATCTCGATTACTATCGATCGTATAGTATCGATGGTCGCATCGTTGAAACGGACGGTTCTCCTGCCCTATTACTCAATTGGTTCAACTCATGTAAATTTTAAAAAAAATTTCTAAGTGTCAAACGTGCGTCAAGATCTCGATAACTATCGATCGTATAGTATCGATGGTCGCATCGTTGAAACGGACGGTTCTCCTGCCCTATTACTCAATTGGTTCAACTCATGTAAATTTTAAAAAAATTTTCTAAGTGTCAAACGTGCGTGAAGATCTCGATAACTATCGATCGTATAGTATCGATGGTCGCATCGTTGAAACGGACGGTTCTCCTGCCCTATTACTCAATTGGTTCAACTCATGTAAATTTTAAAAAAATTTTCTATGTGTCAAACGTGCGTGAAGATCTCGATAACTATCGATCGTATAGTATCGATGGTCGCATCGTTGAAACGGACGGTTCTCCTGCCCTATTACTCAATTGGTTCAACTCATGTAAATTTAAAAAAAAATTTCTAAGTGTCAAACGTGCGTGAAGATCTCGATTACTATCGATCGTATAATATCGATGGTCGCATCGTTGAAACGGACGGTTCTCATGCCCTATTACTCAATTGGTTCAACTCATGTAAATTTTAAAAAAAATTTTCTAAGTGTCAAACGTGCGTGAAGATCTCGATAACTATCGATCGTATAGTATCGATGGTCGCATCGTTGAAACGGACGAGATTTTAAAGATCGCTAAAATTTAATTCTTTTTGTGACGTCATTGGAGATCTTCTCTTGCCCTATTACTCAATTGGTTCAACTCATGTAAATTTTAAAAAAATTTTCTAAGTGTCAAACGTGCGTGAAGATCTCGATTACTATCGATCGTATAATATCGATGGTCGCAACGTTGAAACGGACGGTTCTCATGCCCTATTACTCAATTGGTTCAACTCATGTAAATTTTAAAAAAAATTTTCTAAGTGTCAAACGTGCGTGAAGATCTCGATAACTATCGATCGTATAGTATCGATGGTCGCATCGTTGAAACGGACGAGATTTTAAAGATCGCTAAAATTTAATTCTTTTTGTGACGTCATTGGAGATCTTCTCTTGCCCTATTACTCAATTGGTTCAACTCATGTAAATTTTAAAAAAATTTTCTAAGTGTCAAACGTGCGTGAAGATCTCGATTACTATCGATCGTATAATATCGATGGTCGCAACGTTGAAACGGACGGTTCTCATGCCCTATTACTCAATTGGTTCAACTCATGTAAATTTTAAAAAAATTTTCTAAGTGTCAAACGTGCGTGAAGATCTCGATTACTATCGATCGTATAATATCGATGGTCGCATCGTTGAAACGGACGGTTCTCATGCCCTATTACTCAATTGGTTCAACTCATGTAAATTTTAAAAAAAATTTTCTAAGTGTCAAACGTGCGTGAAGATCTCGATTACTATCGATCGTATAGTATCGATGGTCGCATCGTTGAAACGGACGGTTCTCCTGCCCTATTACTCAATTGGTTCAACTCATGTAAATTTTAAAAAAATTTTCTAAGTGTCAAACGTGCGTGAAGATCTCGATAACTATCGATCGTATAGTATCGATGGTCGCATCGTTGAAACGGACGAGATTTTAAAGATCGCTAAAATTTAATTCTTTTTGTGACGTCATTGGAGATCTTCTCTTGCCCTATTACTCAATTGGTTCAACTCATGTAAATTTTAAAAAAATTTTCTAAGTGTCAAACGTGCGTGAAGATCTCGATTACTATCGATCGTATAATATCGATGGTCGCAACGTTGAAACGGACGGTTCTCATGCCCTATTACTCAATTGGTTCAACTCATGTAAATTTTAAAAAAAATTTTCTAAGTGTCAAACGTGCGTGAAGATCTCGATTACTATCGATCGTATAGTATCGATGGTCGCATCGTTGAAACGGACGGTTCTCCTGCCCTATTACTCAATTGGTTCAACTCATGTAAATTTTAAAAAAATTTTCTAAGTGTCAAACGTGCGTGAAGATCTCGATTACTATCGATCGTATAGTATCGATGGTCGCATCGTTGAAACGGACGGTTCTCCTGCCCTATTACTCAATTGGTTCAACTCATGTAAATTTTAAAAAAAATTTCTAAGTGTCAAACGTGCGTCAAGATCTCGATAACTATCGATCGTATAGTATCGATGGTCGCATCGTTGAAACGGACGGTTCTCCTGCCCTATTACTCAATTGGTTCAACTCATGTAAATTTTAAAAAAAATTTCTAAGTGTCAAACGTGCGTGAAGATCTCGATAACTATCGATCGTATAGTATCGATGGTCGCATCGTTGAAACGGACGGTTCTCCTGCCCTATTACTCAATTGGTTCAACTCATGTAAATTTTAAAAAAAATTTCTAAGTGTCAAACGTGCGTGAAGATCTCGATTACTATCGATCGTATAATATCGATGGTCGCATCGTTGAAACGGACGGTTCTCATGCCCTATTACTCAATTGGTTCAACTCATGTAAATTTTAAAAAAAATTTTCTAAGTGTCAAACGTGCGTGAAGATCTCGATAACTATCGATCGTATAGTATCGATGGTCGCATCGTTGAAACGGACGAGATTTTAAAGATCGCTAAAATTTAATTCTTTTTGTGACGTCATTGGAGATCTTCTCTTGCCCTATTACTCAATTGGTTCAACTCATGTAAATTTTAAAAAAATTTTCTAAGTGTCAAACGTGCGTGAAGATCTCGATAACTATCGATCGTATAGTATCGATGGTCGCATCGTTGAAACGGACGGTTCTCCTGCCCTATTACTCAATTGGTTCAACTCATGTAAATTTTAAAAAAAATTTCTAAGTGTCAAACGTGCGTGAAGATCTCGATAACTATCGATCGTATAGTATCGATGGTCGCATCGTTGAAACGGACGGATCTCATGCCCTATTACTCAATTGGTTCAACTCATGTAAATTTTAAAAAAATTTTCTAAGTGTCAAACGTGCGTGAAGATCTCGATTACTATCGATCGTATAATATCGATGGTCGCATCGTTGAAACGGACGGTTCTCATGCCCTATTACTCAATTGGTTCAACTCATGTAAATTTTAAAAAAAATTTTCTAAGTGTCAAACGTGCGTGAAGATCTCGATAACTATCGATCGTATAGTATCGATGGTCGCATCGTTGAAACGGACGAGATTTTAAAGATCGCTAAAATTTAATTCTTTTTGTGACGTCATTGGAGATCTTCTCTTGCCCTATTACTCAATTGGTTCAACTCATGTAAATTTTAAAAAAATTTTCTAAGTGTCAAACGTGCGTGAAGATCTCGATAACTATCGATCGTATAGTATCGATGGTCGCATCGTTGAAACGGACGGTTCTCCTGCCCTATTACTCAATTGGTTCAACTCATGTAAATTTTAAAAAAATTTTCTAAGTGTCAAACGTGCGTGAAGATCTCGATTACTATCGATCGTATAATATCGATGGTCGCATCGTTGAAACGGACGGTTCTCATGCCCTATTACTCAATTGGTTCAACTCATGTAAATTTTAAAAAAAATTTTCTAAGTGTCAAACGTGCGTGAAGATCTCGATAACTATCGATCGTATAGTATCGATGGTCGCATCGTTGAAACGGACGGTTCTCATGCCCTATTACTCAATTGGTTCAACTCATGTAAATTTTAAAAAAAATTTTCTAAGTGTCAAACGTGCGTGAAGATCTCGATAACTATCGATCGTATAGTATCGATGGTCGCATCGTTGAAACGGACGAGATTTTAAAGATCGCTAAAATTTAATTCTTTTTGTGACGTCATTGGAGATCTTCTCTTGCCCTATTACTCAATTGGTTCAACTCATGTAAATTTTAAAAAAATTTTCTAAGTGTCAAACGTGCGTGAAGATCTCGATAACTATCGATCGTATAGTATCGATGGTCGCATCGTTGAAACGGACGGTTCTCCTGCCCTATTACTCAATTGGTTCAACTCATGTAAATTTTAAAAAAAATTTCTAAGTGTCAAACGTGCGTGAAGATCTCGATAACTATCGATCGTATAGTATCGATGGTCGCATCGTTGAAACGGACGGTTCTCCTGCCCTATTACTCAATTGGTTCAACTCATGTAAATTTTAAAAAAATTTGCTAAGTGTCAAACGTGCGTGAAGATCTCGATAACTATCGATCGTATAGTATCGATGGTCGCATCGTTGAAACGGACGGTTCTCCTGCCCTATTACTCAATTGGTTCAACTCATGTAAATTTTAAAAAAATTTTCTAAGTGTCAAACGTGCGTGAAGATCTCGATAACTATCGATCGTATAGTATCGATGGTCGCATCGTTGAAACGGACGGTTCTCCTGCCCTATTACTCAATTGGTTCAACTCATGTAAATTTTAAAAAAATTTTCTAAGTGTCAAACGTGCGTGAAGATCTCGATAACTATCGATCGTATAGTATCGATGGTCGCATCGTTGAAACGGACGGTTCTCCTGCCCTATTACTCAATTGGTTCAACTCATGTAAATTTTAAAAAAATTTTCTATGTGTCAAACGTGCGTGAAGATCTCGATAACTATCGATCGTATAGTATCGATGGTCGCATCGTTGAAACGGACGGTTCTCCTGCCCTATTACTCAATTGGTTCAACTCATGTAAATTTTAAAAAAATTTGCTAAGTGTCAAACGTGCGTGAAGATCTCGATAACTATCGATCGTATAGTATCGATGGTCGCATCGTTGAAACGGACGGTTCTCCTGCCCTATTACTCAATTGGTTCAACTGATGTAAATTTTAAAAAAATTTTCTAAGTGTCAAACGTGCGTGAAGATCTCGATAACTATCGATCGTATAGTATCGATGGTCGCATCGTTGAAACGGACGGTTCTCCTGCCCTATTACTCAATTGGTTCAACTCATGTAAATTTTAAAAAAATTTTCTAAGTGTCAAACGTGCGTGAAGATCTCGATAACTATCGATCGTATAGTATCGATGGTCGCATCGTTGAAACGGACGGTTCTCCTGCCCTATTACTCAATTGGTTCAACTCATGTAAATTTTAAAAAAATTTTCTATGTGTCAAACGTGCGTGAAGATCTCGATAACTATCGATCGTATAGTATCGATGGTCGCATCGTTGAAACGGACGGTTCTCCTGCCCTATTACTCAATTGGTTCAACTCATGTAAATTTTAAAAAAAATTTCTAAGTGTCAAACGTGCGTGAAGATCTCGATTACTATCGATCGTATAATATCGATGGTCGCATCGTTGAAACGGACGGTTCTCATGCCCTATTACTCAATTGGTTCAACTCATGTAAATTTTAAAAAAAATTTTCTAAGTGTCAAACGTGCGTGAAGATCTCGATAACTATCGATCGTATAGTATCGATGGTCGCATCGTTGAAACGGACGAGATTTTAAAGATCGCTAAAATTTAATTCTTTTTGTGACGTCATTGGAGATCTTCTCTTGCCCTATTACTCAATTGGTTCAACTCATGTAAATTTTAAAAAAATTTTCTAAGTGTCAAACGTGCGTGAAGATCTCGATTACTATCGATCGTATAATATCGATGGTCGCAACGTTGAAACGGACGGTTCTCATGCCCTATTACTCAATTGGTTCAACTCATGTAAATTTTAAAAAAAATTTTCTAAGTGTCAAACGTGCGTGAAGATCTCGATAACTATCGATCGTATAGTATCGATGGTCGCATCGTTGAAACGGACGGTTCTCCTGCCCTATTACTCAATTGGTTCAACTCATGTAAATTTTAAAAAAATT
The DNA here is from genome assembly GCA_958496155.1 of Sisyra nigra. Classification (NCBI taxonomy): domain Eukaryota; kingdom Metazoa; phylum Arthropoda; class Insecta; order Neuroptera; family Sisyridae; genus Sisyra; species Sisyra nigra. The sequence continues at coordinate 27,312,272 of OY292315.1, forward strand.
TTCTAAGTGTCAAACGTGCGTGAAGATCTCGATAACTATCGATCGTATAGTATCGATGGTCGCATCGTTGAAACGGACGGTTCTCCTGCCCTATTACTCAATTGGTTCAACTCATGTAAATTTTAAAAAAAATTTCTAAGTGCCAAACGTGCGTGAAGATCTCGATAACTATCGATCGTATAGTATCGATGGTCGCATCGTTGAAACGGACGGTTCTCCTGCCCTATTACTCAATTGGTTCAACTCATGTAAATTTTAAAAAAATTTTCTAAGTGTCAAACGTGCGTGAAGATCTCGATAACTATCGATCGTATAGTATCGATGGTCGCATCGTTGAAACGGACGGTTCTCCTGCCCTATTACTCAATTGGTTCAACTCATGTAAATTTTAAAAAAATTTTCTATGTGTCAAACGTGCGTGAAGATCTCGATAACTATCGATCGTATAGTATCGATGGTCGCATCGTTGAAACGGACGGTTCTCCTGCCCTATTACTCAATTGGTTCAACTCATGTAAATTTTAAAAAAAATTTCTAAGTGTCAAACGTGCGTGAAGATCTCGATTACTATCGATCGTATAATATCGATGGTCGCATCGTTGAAACGGACGGTTCTCATGCCCTATTACTCAATTGGTTCAACTCATGTAAATTTTAAAAAAATTTTCTAAGTGTCAAACGTGCGTGAAGATCTCGATTACTATCGATCGTATAATATCGATGGTCGCAACGTTGAAACGGACGGTTCTCATGCCCTATTACTCAATTGGTTCAACTCATGTAAATTTTAAAAAAAATTTTCTAAGTGTCAAACGTGCGTGAAGATCTCGATAACTATCGATCGTATAGTATCGATGGTCGCATCGTTGAAACGGACGGTTCTCCTGCCCTATTACTCAATTGGTTCAACTCATGTAAATTTTAAAAAAATTTTCTAAGTGTCAAACGTGCGTGAAGATCTCGATAACTATCGATCGTATAGTATCGATGGTCGCATCGTTGAAACGGACGGTTCTCCTGCCCTATTACTCAATTGGTTCAACTCATGTAAATTTTAAAAAAAATTTCTAAGTGCCAAACGTGCGTGAAGATCTCGATAACTATCGATCGTATAGTATCGATGGTCGCATCGTTGAACCGGACGGTTCTCCTGCCCTATTACTCAATTGGTTCAACTCATGTAAATTTTAAAAAAATTTTCTAAGTGTCAAACGTGCGTGAAGATCTCGATAACTATCGATCGTATAGTATCGATGGTCGCATCGTTGAAACGGACGGTTCTCCTGCCCTATTACTCAATTGGTTCAACTCATGTAAATTTTAAAAAAATTTTCTATGTGTCAAACGTGCGTGAAGATCTCGATAACTATCGATCGTATAGTATCGATGGTCGCATCGTTGAAACGGACGGTTCTCCTGCCCTATTACTCAATTGGTTCAACTCATGTAAATTTTAAAAAAAATTTCTAAGTGTCAAACGTGCGTGAAGATCTCGATTACTATCGATCGTATAATATCGATGGTCGCATCGTTGAAACGGACGGTTCTCATGCCCTATTACTCAATTGGTTCAACTCATGTAAATTTTAAAAAAAATTTTCTAAGTGTCAAACGTGCGTGAAGATCTCGATAACTATCGATCGTATAGTATCGATGGTCGCATCGTTGAAACGGACGAGATTTTAAAGATCGCTAAAATTTAATTCTTTTTGTGACGTCATTGGAGATCTTCTCTTGCCCTATTACTCAATTGGTTCAACTCATGTAAATTTTAAAAAAATTTTCTAAGTGTCAAACGTGCGTGAAGATCTCGATTACTATCGATCGTATAATATCGATGGTCGCAACGTTGAAACGGACGGTTCTCATGCCCTATTACTCAATTGGTTCAACTCATGTAAATTTTAAAAAAAATTTTCTAAGTGTCAAACGTGCGTGAAGATCTCGATAACTATCGATCGTATAGTATCGATGGTCGCATCGTTGAAACGGACGAGATTTTAAAGATCGCTAAAATTTAATTCTTTTTGTGACGTCATTGGAGATCTTCTCTTGCCCTATTACTCAATTGGTTCAACTCATGTAAATTTTAAAAAAATTTTCTAAGTGTCAAACGTGCGTGAAGATCTCGATAACTATCGATCGTATAGTATCGATGGTCGCATCGTTGAAACGGACGAGATTTTAAAGATCGCTAAAATTTAATTCTTTTTGTGACGTCATTGGAGATCTTCTCTTGCCCTATTACTCAATTGGTTCAACTCATGTAAATTTTAAAAAAATTTTCTAAGTGTCAAACGTGCGTGAAGATCTCGATAACTATCGATCGTATAGTATCGATGGTCGCATCGTTGAAACGGACGAGATTTTAAAGATCGCTAAAATTTAATTCTTTTTGTGACGTCATTGGAGATCTTCTCTTGCCCTATTACTCAATTGGTTCAACTCATGTAAATTTTAAAAAAATTTTCTATGTGTCAAACGTGCGTGAAGATCTCGATAACTATCGATCGTATAGTATCGATGGTCGCATCGTTGAAACGGACGGTTCTCCTGCCCTATTACTCAATTGGTTCAACTCATGTAAATTTTAAAAAAAATTTCTAAGTGTCAAACGTGCGTGAAGATCTCGATTACTATCGATCGTATAATATCGATGGTCGCATCGTTGAAACGGACGGTTCTCATGCCCTATTACTCAATTGGTTCAACTCATGTAAATTTTAAAAAAAATTTTCTAAGTGTCAAACGTGCGTGAAGATCTCGATAACTATCGATCGTATAGTATCGATGGTCGCATCGTTGAAACGGACGAGATTTTAAAGATCGCTAAAATTTAATTCTTTTTGTGACGTCATTGGAGATCTTCTCTTGCCCTATTACTCAATTGGTTCAACTCATGTAAATTTTAAAAAAATTTTCTAAGTGTCAAACGTGCGTGAAGATCTCGATTACTATCGATCGTATAATATCGATGGTCGCAACGTTGAAACGGACGGTTCTCATGCCCTATTACTCAATTGGTTCAACTCATGTAAATTTTAAAAAAAATTTTCTAAGTGTCAAACGTGCGTGAAGATCTCGATAACTATCGATCGTATAGTATCGATGGTCGCATCGTTGAAACGGACGGTTCTCCTGCCCTATTACTCAATTGGTTCAACTCATGTAAATTTTAAAAAAATTTTCTAAGTGTCAAACGTGCGTGAAGATCTCGATAACTATCGATCGTATAGTATCGATGGTCGCATCGTTGAAACGGACGGTTCTCCTGCCCTATTACTCAATTGGTTCAACTCATGTAAATTTTAAAAAAAATTTCTAAGTGCCAAACGTGCGTGAAGATCTCGATAACTATCGATCGTATAGTATCGATGGTCGCATCGTTGAAACGGACGGTTCTCCTGCCCTATTACTCAATTGGTTCAACTCATGTAAATTTTAAAAAAATTTTCTAAGTGTCAAACGTGCGTGAAGATCTCGATAACTATCGATCGTATAGTATCGATGGTCGCATCGTTGAAACGGACGGTTCTCCTGCCCTATTACTCAATTGGTTCAACTCATGTAAATTTTAAAAAAATTTTCTATGTGTCAAACGTGCGTGAAGATCTCGATAACTATCGATCGTATAGTATCGATGGTCGCATCGTTGAAACGGACGGTTCTCCTGCCCTATTACTCAATTGGTTCAACTCATGTAAATTTTAAAAAAAATTTCTAAGTGTCAAACGTGCGTGAAGATCTCGATTACTATCGATCGTATAATATCGATGGTCGCATCGTTGAAACGGACGGTTCTCATGCCCTATTACTCAATTGGTTCAACTCATGTAAATTTTAAAAAAATTTTCTAAGTGTCAAACGTGCGTGAAGATCTCGATTACTATCGATCGTATAATATCGATGGTCGCAACGTTGAAACGGACGGTTCTCATGCCCTATTACTCAATTGGTTCAACTCATGTAAATTTTAAAAAAAATTTTCTAAGTGTCAAACGTGCGTGAAGATCTCGATAACTATCGATCGTATAGTATCGATGGTCGCATCGTTGAAACGGACGGTTCTCCTGCCCTATTACTCAATTGGTTCAACTCATGTAAATTTTAAAAAAATTTTCTAAGTGTCAAACGTGCGTGAAGATCTCGATAACTATCGATCGTATAGTATCGATGGTCGCATCGTTGAAACGGACGGTTCTCCTGCCCTATTACTCAATTGGTTCAACTCATGTAAATTTTAAAAAAAATTTCTAAGTGCCAAACGTGCGTGAAGATCTCGATAACTATCGATCGTATAGTATCGATGGTCGCATCGTTGAACCGGACGGTTCTCCTGCCCTATTACTCAATTGGTTCAACTCATGTAAATTTTAAAAAAATTTTCTAAGTGTCAAACGTGCGTGAAGATCTCGATAACTATCGATCGTATAGTATCGATGGTCGCATCGTTGAAACGGACGGTTCTCCTGCCCTATTACTCAATTGGTTCAACTCATGTAAATTTTAAAAAAATTTTCTATGTGTCAAACGTGCGTGAAGATCTCGATAACTATCGATCGTATAGTATCGATGGTCGCATCGTTGAAACGGACGGTTCTCCTGCCCTATTACTCAATTGGTTCAACTCATGTAAATTTTAAAAAAAATTTCTAAGTGTCAAACGTGCGTGAAGATCTCGATTACTATCGATCGTATAATATCGATGGTCGCATCGTTGAAACGGACGGTTCTCATGCCCTATTACTCAATTGGTTCAACTCATGTAAATTTTAAAAAAAATTTTCTAAGTGTCAAACGTGCGTGAAGATCTCGATAACTATCGATCGTATAGTATCGATGGTCGCATCGTTGAAACGGACGAGATTTTAAAGATCGCTAAAATTTAATTCTTTTTGTGACGTCATTGGAGATCTTCTCTTGCCCTATTACTCAATTGGTTCAACTCATGTAAATTTTAAAAAAATTTTCTAAGTGTCAAACGTGCGTGAAGATCTCGATTACTATCGATCGTATAATATCGATGGTCGCAACGTTGAAACGGACGGTTCTCATGCCCTATTACTCAATTGGTTCAACTCATGTAAATTTTAAAAAAAATTTTCTAAGTGTCAAACGTGCGTGAAGATCTCGATAACTATCGATCGTATAGTATCGATGGTCGCATCGTTGAAACGGACGAGATTTTAAAGATCGCTAAAATTTAATTCTTTTTGTGACGTCATTGGAGATCTTCTCTTGCCCTATTACTCAATTGGTTCAACTCATGTAAATTTTAAAAAAATTTTCTAAGTGTCAAACGTGCGTGAAGATCTCGATAACTATCGATCGTATAGTATCGATGGTCGCATCGTTGAAACGGACGAGATTTTAAAGATCGCTAAAATTTAATTCTTTTTGTGACGTCATTGGAGATCTTCTCTTGCCCTATTACTCAATTGGTTCAACTCATGTAAATTTTAAAAAAATTTTCTAAGTGTCAAACGTGCGTGAAGATCTCGATAACTATCGATCGTATAGTATCGATGGTCGCATCGTTGAAACGGACGAGATTTTAAAGATCGCTAAAATTTAATTCTTTTTGTGACGTCATTGGAGATCTTCTCTTGCCCTATTACTCAATTGGTTCAACTCATGTAAATTTTAAAAAAATTTTCTAAGTGTCAAACGTGCGTGAAGATCTCGATTACTATCGATCGTATAATATCGATGGTCGCATCGTTGAAACGGACGGTTCTCCTGCCCTATTACTCAATTGGTTCAACTCATGTAAATTTTAAAAAAATTTTCTAAGTTTCAAACGTGCGTGAAGATCTCGATTACTATCGATCGTATAGTATCGATGGTCGCATCGTTGAAACGGACGGTTCTCCTGCCCTATTACTCAATTGGTTCAACTCATGTAAATTTTAAAAAAATTTTCTAAGTGTCAAACGTGCGTGAAGATCTCGATAACTATCGATCGTATAGTATCGATGGTCGCATCGTTGAAACGGACGGTTCTCCTGCCCTATTACTCAATTGGTTCAACTCATGTAAATTTTAAAAAAAATTTCTAAGTGCCAAACGTGCGTGAAGATCTCGATAACTATCGATCGTATAGTATCGATGGTCGCATCGTTGAACCGGACGGTTCTCCTGCCCTATTACTCAATTGGTTCAACTCATGTAAATTTTAAAAAAATTTTCTAAGTGTCAAACGTGCGTGAAGATCTCGATAACTATCGATCGTATAGTATCGATGGTCGCATCGTTGAAACGGACGGTTCTCCTGCCCTATTACTCAATTGGTTCAACTCATGTAAATTTTAAAAAAATTTTCTATGTGTCAAACGTGCGTGAAGATCTCGATAACTATCGATCGTATAGTATCGATGGTCGCATCGTTGAAACGGACGGTTCTCCTGCCCTATTACTCAATTGGTTCAACTCATGTAAATTTTAAAAAAAATTTCTAAGTGTCAAACGTGCGTGAAGATCTCGATTACTATCGATCGTATAATATCGATGGTCGCATCGTTGAAACGGACGGTTCTCATGCCCTATTACTCAATTGGTTCAACTCATGTAAATTTTAAAAAAAATTTTCTAAGTGTCAAACGTGCGTGAAGATCTCGATAACTATCGATCGTATAGTATCGATGGTCGCATCGTTGAAACGGACGAGATTTTAAAGATCGCTAAAATTTAATTCTTTTTGTGACGTCATTGGAGATCTTCTCTTGCCCTATTACTCAATTGGTTCAACTCATGTAAATTTTAAAAAAATTTTCTAAGTGTCAAACGTGCGTGAAGATCTCGATTACTATCGATCGTATAATATCGATGGTCGCAACGTTGAAACGGACGGTTCTCATGCCCTATTACTCAATTGGTTCAACTCATGTAAATTTTAAAAAAAATTTTCTAAGTGTCAAACGTGCGTGAAGATCTCGATAACTATCGATCGTATAGTATCGATGGTCGCATCGTTGAAACGGACGAGATTTTAAAGATCGCTAAAATTTAATTCTTTTTGTGACGTCATTGGAGATCTTCTCTTGCCCTATTACTCAATTGGTTCAACTCATGTAAATTTTAAAAAAATTTTCTAAGTGTCAAACGTGCGTGAAGATCTCGATAACTATCGATCGTATAGTATCGATGGTCGCATCGTTGAAACGGACGAGATTTTAAAGATCGCTAAAATTTAATTCTTTTTGTGACGTCATTGGAGATCTTCTCTTGCCCTATTACTCAATTGGTTCAACTCATGTAAATTTTAAAAAAATTTTCTAAGTGTCAAACGTGCGTGAAGATCTCGATAACTATCGATCGTATAGTATCGATGGTCGCATCGTTGAAACGGACGAGATTTTAAAGATCGCTAAAATTTAATTCTTTTTGTGACGTCATTGGAGATCTTCTCTTGCCCTATTACTCAATTGGTTCAACTCATGTAAATTTTAAAAAAATTTTCTAAGTGTCAAACGTGCGTGAAGATCTCGATTACTATCGATCGTATAATATCGATGGTCGCATCGTTGAAACGGACGGTTCTCCTGCCCTATTACTCAATTGGTTCAACTCATGTAAATTTTAAAAAAATTTTCTAAGTTTCAAACGTGCGTGAAGATCTCGATTACTATCGATCGTATAGTATCGATGGTCGCATCGTTGAAACGGACGGTTCTCCTGCCCTATTACTCAATTGGTTCAACTCATGTAAATTTTAAAAAAATTTTCTAAGTGTCAAACGTGCGTGAAGATCTCGATTACTATCGATCGTATAGTATCGATGGTCGCATCGTTGAAACGGACGGTTCTCCTGCCCTATTACTCAATTGGTTCAACTCATGTAAATTTTAAAAAAAATTTCTAAGTGTCAAACGTGCGTCAAGATCTCGATAACTATCGATCGTATAGTATCGATGGTCGCATCGTTGAAACGGACGGTTCTCCTGCCCTATTACTCAATTGGTTCAACTCATGTAAATTTTAAAAAAATTTTCTAAGTGTCAAACGTGCGTGAAGATCTCGATTACTATCGATCGTATAGTATCGATGGTCGCATCGTTGAAACGGACGGTTCTCCTGCCCTATTACTCAATTGGTTCAACTCATGTAAATTTTAAAAAAATTTTCTAAGTGTCAAACGTGCGTGAAGATCTCGATTACTATCGATCGTATAGTATCGATGGTCGCATCGTTGAAACGGACGGTTCTCCTGCCCTATTACTCAATTGGTTCAACTCATGTAAATTTTAAAAAAAATTTCTAAGTGTCAAACGTGCGTGAAGATCTCGATAACTATCGATCGTATAGTATCGATGGTCGCATCGTTGAAACGGACGGTTCTCCTGCCCTATTACTCAATTGGTTCAACTCATGTAAATTTTAAAAAAATTTTCTAAGTGTCAAACGTGCGTGAAGATCTCGATAACTATCGATCGTATAGTATCGATGGTCGCATCGTTGAAACGGACGGTTCTCCTGCCCTATTACTCAATTGGTTCAACTCATGTAAATTTTAAAAAAATTTTCTATGTGTCAAACGTGCGTGAAGATCTCGATAACTATCGATCGTATAGTATCGATGGTCGCATCGTTGAAACGGACGGTTCTCCTGCCCTATTACTCAATTGGTTCAACTCATGTAAATTTTAAAAAAAATTTCTAAGTGTCAAACGTGCGTGAAGATCTCGATTACTATCGATCGTATAATATCGATGGTCGCATCGTTGAAACGGACGGTTCTCATGCCCTATTACTCAATTGGTTCAACTCATGTAAATTTTAAAAAAAATTTTCTAAGTGTCAAACGTGCGTGAAGATCTCGATAACTATCGATCGTATAGTATCGATGGTCGCATCGTTGAAACGGACGAGATTTTAAAGATCGCTAAAATTTAATTCTTTTTGTGACGTCATTGGAGATCTTCTCTTGCCCTATTACTCAATTGGTTCAACTCATGTAAATTTTAAAAAAATTTTCTAAGTGTCAAACGTGCGTGAAGATCTCGATTACTATCGATCGTATAATATCGATGGTCGCAACGTTGAAACGGACGGTTCTCATGCCCTATTACTCAATTGGTTCAACTCATGTAAATTTTAAAAAAAATTTTCTAAGTGTCAAACGTGCGTGAAGATCTCGATAACTATCGATCGTATAGTATCGATGGTCGCATCGTTGAAACGGACGAGATTTTAAAGATCGCTAAAATTTAATTCTTTTTGTGACGTCATTGGAGATCTTCTCTTGCCCTATTACTCAATTGGTTCAACTCATGTAAATTTTAAAAAAATTTTCTAAGTGTCAAACGTGCGTGAAGATCTCGATTACTATCGATCGTATAATATCGATGGTCGCAACGTTGAAACGGACGGTTCTCATGCCCTATTACTCAATTGGTTCAACTCATGTAAATTTTAAAAAAAATTTTCTAAGTGTCAAACGTGCGTGAAGATCTCGATAACTATCGATCGTATAGTATCGATGGTCACATCGTTGAAACGGACGAGATTTTAAAGATCGCTAAAATTTAATTCTTTTTGTGACGTCATTGGAGATCTTCTCTTGCCCTATTACTCAATTGGTTCAACTCATGTAAATTTTAAAAAAATTTTCTAAGTGTCAAACGTGCGTGAAGATCTCGATTACTATCGATCGTATAATATCGATGGTCGCAACGTTGAAACGGACGGTTCTCATGCCCTATTACTCAATTGGTTCAACTCATGTAAATTTTAAAAAAAATTTTCTAAGTGTCAAACGTGCGTGAAGATCTCGATAACTATCGATCGTATAGTATCGATGGTCGCATCGTTGAAACGGACGAGATTTTAAAGATCGCTAAAATTTAATTCTTTTTGTGACGTCATTGGAGATCTTCTCTTGCCCTATTACTCAATTGGTTCAACTCATGTAAATTTTAAAAAAATTTTCTAAGTGTCAAACGTGCGTGAAGATCTCGATTACTATCGATCGTATAATATCGATGGTCGCAACGTTGAAACGGACGGTTCTCATGCCCTATTACTCAATTGGTTCAACTCATGTAAATTTTAAAAAAATTTTCTAAGTGTCAAACGTGCGTGAAGATCTCGATTACTATCGATCGTATAATATCGATGGTCGCATCGTTGAAACGGACGGTTCTCATGCCCTATTACTCAATTGGTTCAACTCATGTAAATTTTAAAAAAAATTTTCTAAGTGTCAAACGTGCGTGAAGATCTCGATAACTATCGATCGTATAGTATCGATGGTCGCATCGTTGAAACGGACGAGATTTTAAAGATCGCTAAAATTTAATTCTTTTTGTGACGTCATTGGAGATCTTCTCTTGCCCTATTACTCAATTGGTTCAACTCATGTAAATTTTAAAAAAATTTTCTAAGTGTCAAACGTGCGTGAAGATCTCGATTACTATCGATCGTATAATATCGATGGTCGCAACGTTGAAACGGACGGTTCTCATGCCCTATTACTCAATTGGTTCAACTCATGTAAATTTTAAAAAAAATTTTCTAAGTGTCAAACGTGCGTGAAGATCTCGATAACTATCGATCGTATAGTATCGATGGTCGCATCGTTGAAACGGACGGTTCTCCTGCCCTATTACTCAATTGGTTCAACTCATGTAAATTTTAAAAAAATTTTCTAAGTGTCAAACGTGCGTGAAGATCTCGATTACTATCGATCGTATAGTATCGATGGTCGCATCGTTGAAACGGACGGTTCTCCTGCCCTATTACTCAATTGGTTCAACTCATGTAAATTTTAAAAAAAATTTCTAAGTGTCAAACGTGCGTCAAGATCTCGATAACTATCGATCGTATAGTATCGATGGTCGCATCGTTGAAACGGACGGTTCTCCTGCCCTATTACTCAATTGGTTCAACTCATGTAAATTTTAAAAAAATTTTCTAAGTGTCAAACGTGCGTGAAGATCTCGATAACTATCGATCGTATAGTATCGATGGTCGCATCGTTGAAACGGACGGTTCTCCTGCCCTATTACTCAATTGGTTCAACTCATGTAAATTTAAAAAAAATTTTCTATGTGTCAAACGTGCGTGAAGATCTCGATAACTATCGATCGTATAGTATCGATGGTCGCATCGTTGAAACGGACGGTTCTCCTGCCCTATTACTCAATTGGTTCAACTCATGTAAATTTTAAAAAAAATTTCTAAGTGTCAAACGTGCGTGAAGATCTCGATTACTATCGATCGTATAATATCGATGGTCGCATCGTTGAAACGGACGGTTCTCATGCCCTATTACTCAATTGGTTCAACTCATGTAAATTTTAAAAAAAATTTTCTAAGTGTCAAACGTGCGTGAAGATCTCGATAACTATCGATCGTATAGTATCGATGGTCGCATCGTTGAAACGGACGAGATTTTAAAGATCGCTAAAATTTAATTCTTTTTGTGACGTCATTGGAGATCTTCTCTTGCCCTATTACTCAATTGGTTCAACTCATGTAAATTTTAAAAAAATTTTCTAAGTGTCAAACGTGCGTGAAGATCTCGATTACTATCGATCGTATAATATCGATGGTCGCAACGTTGAAACGGACGGTTCTCATGCCCTATTACTCAATTGGTTCAACTCATGTAAATTTTAAAAAAATTTTCTAAGTGTCAAACGTGCGTGAAGATCTCGATTACTATCGATCGTATAATATCGATGGTCGCATCGTTGAAACGGACGGTTCTCATGCCCTATTACTCAATTGGTTCAACTCATGTAAATTTTAAAAAAAATTTTCTAAGTGTCAAACGTGCGTGAAGATCTCGATAACTATCGATCGTATAGTATCGATGGTCGCATCGTTGAAACGGACGAGATTTTAAAGATCGCTAAAATTTAATTCTTTTTGTGACGTCATTGGAGATCTTCTCTTGCCCTATTACTCAATTGGTTCAACTCATGTAAATTTTAAAAAAATTTTCTAAGTGTCAAACGTGCGTGAAGATCTCGATTACTATCGATCGTATAATATCGATGGTCGCAACGTTGAAACGGACGGTTCTCATGCCCTATTACTCAATTGGTTCAACTCATGTAAATTTTAAAAAAAATTTTCTAAGTGTCAAACGTGCGTGAAGATCTCGATAACTATCGATCGTATAGTATCGATGGTCGCATCGTTGAAACGGACGGTTCTCCTGCCCTATTACTCAATTGGTTCAACTCATGTAAATTTTAAAAAAATTTTCTAAGTGTCAAACGTGCGTGAAGATCTCGATTACTATCGATCGTATAGTATCGATGGTCGCATCGTTGAAACGGACGGTTCTCCTGCCCTATTACTCAATTGGTTCAACTCATGTAAATTTTAAAAAAAATTTCTAAGTGTCAAACGTGCGTCAAGATCTCGATAACTATCGATCGTATAGTATCGATGGTCGCATCGTTGAAACGGACGGTTCTCCTGCCCTATTACTCAATTGGTTCAACTCATGTAAATTTTAAAAAAATTTTCTAAGTGTCAAACGTGCGTGAAGATCTCGATAACTATCGATCGTATAGTATCGATGGTCGCATCGTTGAAACGGACGGTTCTCCTGCCCTATTACTCAATTGGTTCAACTCATGTAAATTTTAAAAAAATTTTCTATGTGTCAAACGTGCGTGAAGATCTCGATAACTATCGATCGTATAGTATCGATGGTCGCATCGTTGAAACGGACGGTTCTCCTGCCCTATTACTCAATTGGTTCAACTCATGTAAATTTTAAAAAAAATTTCTAAGTGTCAAACGTGCGTGAAGATCTCGATTACTATCGATCGTATAATATCGATGGTCGCATCGTTGAAACGGACGGTTCTCATGCCCTATTACTCAATTGGTTCAACTCATGTAAATTTTAAAAAAAATTTTCTAAGTGTCAAACGTGCGTGAAGATCTCGATAACTATCGATCGTATAGTATCGATGGTCGCATCGTTGAAACGGACGAGATTTTAAAGATCGCTAAAATTTAATTCTTTTTGTGACGTCATTGGAGATCTTCTCTTGCCCTATTACTCAATTGGTTCAACTCATGTAAATTTTAAAAAAATTTTCTAAGTGTCAAACGTGCGTGAAGATCTCGATTACTATCGATCGTATAATATCGATGGTCGCAACGTTGAAACGGACGGTTCTCATGCCCTATTACTCAATTGGTTCAACTCATGTAAATTTTAAAAAAAATTTTCTAAGTGTCAAACGTGCGTGAAGATCTCGATAACTATCGATCGTATAGTATCGATGGTCGCATCGTTGAAACGGACGGTTCTCCTGCCCTATTACTCAATTGGTTCAACTCATGTAAATTTTAAAAAAAATTTCTAAGTGTCAAACGTGCGTCAAGATCTCGATAACTATCGATCGTATAGTATCGATGGTCGCATCGTTGAAACGGACGGTTCTCCTGCCCTATTACTCAATTGGTTCAACTCATGTAAATTTTAAAAAAATTTTCTAAGTGTCAAACGTGCGTGAAGATCTCGATAACTATCGATCGTATAGTATCGATGGTCGCATCGTTGAAACGGACGGTTCTCCTGCCCTATTACTCAATTGGTTCAACTCATGTAAATTTTAAAAAAATTTTCTATGTGTCAAACGTGCGTGAAGATCTCGATAACTATCGATCGTATAGTATCGATGGTCGCATCGTTGAAACGGACGGTTCTCCTGCCCTATTACTCAATTGGTTCAACTCATGTAAATTTTAAAAAAAATTTCTAAGTGTCAAACGTGCGTGAAGATCTCGATTACTATCGATCGTATAATATCGATGGTCGCATCGTTGAAACGGACGGTTCTCATGCCCTATTACTCAATTGGTTCAACTCATGTAAATTTTAAAAAAAATTTTCTAAGTGTCAAACGTGCGTGAAGATCTCGATAACTATCGATCGTATAGTATCGATGGTCGCATCGTTGAAACGGACGAGATTTTAAAGATCGCTAAAATTTAATTCTTTTTGTGACGTCATTGGAGATCTTCTCTTGCCCTATTACTCAATTGGTTCAACTCATGTAAATTTTAAAAAAATTTTCTAAGTGTCAAACGTGCGTGAAGATCTCGATTACTATCGATCGTATAATATCGATGGTCGCATCGTTGAAACGGACGGTTCTCCTGCCCTATTACTCAATTGGTTCAACTCATGTAAATTTTAAAAAAATTTTCTAAGTGTCAAACGTGCGTGAAGATCTCGATTACTATCGATCGTATAGTATCGATGGTCGCATCGTTGAAACGGACGGTTCTCCTGCCCTATTACTCAATTGGTTCAACTCATGTAAATTTTAAAAAAATTTTCTAAGTGTCAAACGTGCGTGAAGATCTCGATTACTATCGATCGTATAGTATCGATGGTCGCATCGTTGAAACGGACGGTTCTCCTGCCCTATTACTCAATTGGTTCAACTCATGTAAATTTTAAAAAAAATTTCTAAGTGTCAAACGTGCGTGAAGATCTCGATAACTATCGATCGTATAGTATCGATGGTCGCATCGTTGAAACGGACGGTTCTCCTGCCCTATTACTCAATTGGTTCAACTCATGTAAATTTTAAAAAAATTTTCTAAGTGTCAAACGTGCGTGAAGATCTCGATAACTATCGATCGTATAGTATCGATGGTCGCATCGTTGAAACGGACGGTTCTCCTGCCCTATTACTCAATTGGTTCAACTCATGTAAATTTTAAAAAAATTTTCTATGTGTCAAACGTGCGTGAAGATCTCGATAACTATCGATCGTATAGTATCGATGGTCGCATCGTTGAAACGGACGGTTCTCCTGCCCTATTACTCAATTGGTTCAACTCATGTAAATTTTAAAAAAAATTTCTAAGTGTCAAACGTGCGTGAAGATCTCGATTACTATCGATCGTATAATATCGATGGTCGCATCGTTGAAACGGACGGTTCTCATGCCCTATTACTCAATTGGTTCAACTCATGTAAATTTTAAAAAAAATTTTCTAAGTGTCAAACGTGCGTGAAGATCTCGATAACTATCGATCGTATAGTATCGATGGTCGCATCGTTGAAACGGACGAGATTTTAAAGATCGCTAAAATTTAATTCTTTTTGTGACGTCATTGGAGATCTTCTCTTGCCCTATTACTCAATTGGTTCAACTCATGTAAATTTTAAAAAAATTTTCTAAGTGTCAAACGTGCGTGAAGATCTCGATTACTATCGATCGTATAATATCGATGGTCGCAACGTTGAAACGGACGGTTCTCATGCCCTATTACTCAATTGGTTCAACTCATGTAAATTTTAAAAAAAATTTTCTAAGTGTCAAACGTGCGTGAAGATCTCGATAACTATCGATCGTATAGTATCGATGGTCGCATCGTTGAAACGGACGAGATTTTAAAGATCGCTAAAATTTAATTCTTTTTGTGACGTCATTGGAGATCTTCTCTTGCCCTATTACTCAATTGGTTCAACTCATGTAAATTTTAAAAAAATTTTCTAAGTGTCAAACGTGCGTGAAGATCTCGATTACTATCGATCGTATAATATCGATGGTCGCAACGTTGAAACGGACGGTTCTCATGCCCTATTACTCAATTGGTTCAACTCATGTAAATTTTAAAAAAAATTTTCTAAGTGTCAAACGTGCGTGAAGATCTCGATAACTATCGATCGTATAGTATCGATGGTCACATCGTTGAAACGGACGAGATTTTAAAGATCGCTAAAATTTAATTCTTTTTGTGACGTCATTGGAGATCTTCTCTTGCCCTATTACTCAATTGGTTCAACTCATGTAAATTTTAAAAAAATTTTCTAAGTGTCAAACGTGCGTGAAGATCTCGATTACTATCGATCGTATAATATCGATGGTCGCAACGTTGAAACGGACGGTTCTCATGCCCTATTACTCAATTGGTTCAACTCATGTAAATTTTAAAAAAAATTTTCTAAGTGTCAAACGTGCGTGAAGATCTCGATAACTATCGATCGTATAGTATCGATGGTCGCATCGTTGAAACGGACGAGATTTTAAAGATCGCTAAAATTTAATTCTTTTTGTGACGTCATTGGAGATCTTCTCTTGCCCTATTACTCAATTGGTTCAACTCATGTAAATTTTAAAAAAATTTTCTAAGTGTCAAACGTGCGTGAAGATCTCGATTACTATCGATCGTATAATATCGATGGTCGCAACGTTGAAACGGACGGTTCTCATGCCCTATTACTCAATTGGTTCAACTCATGTAAATTTTAAAAAAATTTTCTAAGTGTCAAACGTGCGTGAAGATCTCGATTACTATCGATCGTATAATATCGATGGTCGCATCGTTGAAACGGACGGTTCTCATGCCCTATTACTCAATTGGTTCAACTCATGTAAATTTTAAAAAAAATTTTCTAAGTGTCAAACGTGCGTGAAGATCTCGATAACTATCGATCGTATAGTATCGATGGTCGCATCGTTGAAACGGACGAGATTTTAAAGATCGCTAAAATTTAATTCTTTTTGTGACGTCATTGGAGATCTTCTCTTGCCCTATTACTCAATTGGTTCAACTCATGTAAATTTTAAAAAAATTTTCTAAGTGTCAAACGTGCGTGAAGATCTCGATTACTATCGATCGTATAATATCGATGGTCGCAACGTTGAAACGGACGGTTCTCCTGCCCTATTACTCAATTGGTTCAACTCATGTAAATTTTAAAAAAATTTTCTAAGTGTCAAACGTGCGTGAAGATCTCGATTACTATCGATCGTATAGTATCGATGGTCGCATCGTTGAAACGGACGGTTCTCCTGCCCTATTACTCAATTGGTTCAACTCATGTAAATTTTAAAAAAATTTTCTAAGTGTCAAACGTGCGTCAAGATCTCGATAACTATCGATCGTATAGTATCGATGGTCGCATCGTTGAAACGGACGGTTCTCCTGCCCTATTACTCAATTGGTTCAACTCATGTAAATTTTAAAAAAATTTTCTAAGTGTCAAACGTGCGTGAAGATCTCGATTACTATCGATCGTATAGTATCGATGGTCGCATCGTTGAAACGGACGGTTCTCCTGCCCTATTACTCAATTGGTTCAACTCATGTAAATTTTAAAAAAATTTTCTAAGTGTCAAACGTGCGTGAAGATCTCGATTACTATCGATCGTATAGTATCGATGGTCGCATCGTTGAAACGGACGGTTCTCCTGCCCTATTACTCAATTGGTTCAACTCATGTAAATTTTAAAAAAAATTTCTAAGTGTCAAACGTGCGTCAAGATCTCGATAACTATCGATCGTATAGTATCGATGGTCGCATCGTTGAAACGGACGGTTCTCCTGCCCTATTACTCAATTGGTTCAACTCATGTAAATTTTAAAAAAATTTTCTAAGTGTCAAACGTGCGTGAAGATCTCGATTACTATCGATCGTATAGTATCGATGGTCGCATCGTTGAAACGGACGGTTCTCCTGCCCTATTACTCAATTGGTTCAACTCATGTAAATTTTAAAAAAATTTTCTAAGTGTCAAACGTGCGTGAAGATCTCGATTACTATCGATCGTATAGTATCGATGGTCGCATCGTTGAAACGGACGGTTCTCCTGCCCTATTACTCAATTGGTTCAACTCATGTAAATTTTAAAAAAAATTTCTAAGTGTCAAACGTGCGTCAAGATCTCGATAACTATCGATCGTATAGTATCGATGGTCGCATCGTTGAAACGGACGGTTCTCCTGCCCTATTACTCAATTGGTTCAACTCATGTAAATTTTAAAAAAATTTTCTAAGTGTCAAACGTGCGTGAAGATCTCGATAACTATCGATCGTATAGTATCGATGGTCGCATCGTTGAAACGGACGGTTCTCCTGCCCTATTACTCAATTGGTTCAACTCATGTAAATTTTAAAAAAATTTTCTATGTGTCAAACGTGCGTGAAGATCTCGATAACTATCGATCGTATAGTATCGATGGTCGCATCGTTGAAACGGACGGTTCTCCTGCCCTATTACTCAATTGGTTCAACTCATGTAAATTTTAAAAAAAATTTCTAAGTGTCAAACGTGCGTGAAGATCTCGATTACTATCGATCGTATAATATCGATGGTCGCATCGTTGAAACGGACGGTTCTCATGCCCTATTACTCAATTGGTTCAACTCATGTAAATTTTAAAAAAAATTTTCTAAGTGTCAAACGTGCGTGAAGATCTCGATAACTATCGATCGTATAGTATCGATGGTCGCATCGTTGAAACGGACGAGATTTTAAAGATCGCTAAAATTTAATTCTTTTTGTGACGTCATTGGAGATCTTCTCTTGCCCTATTACTCAATTGGTTCAACTCATGTAAATTTTAAAAAAATTTTCTAAGTGTCAAACGTGCGTGAAGATCTCGATTACTATCGATCGTATAATATCGATGGTCGCAACGTTGAAACGGACGGTTCTCATGCCCTATTACTCAATTGGTTCAACTCATGTAAATTTTAAAAAAAATTTTCTAAGTGTCAAACGTGCGTGAAGATCTCGATAACTATCGATCGTATAGTATCGATGGTCGCATCGTTGAAACGGACGGTTCTCCTGCCCTATTACTTAATTGGTTCAACTCATGTAAATTTTAAAAAAATTTTCTAAGTGTCAAACGTGCGTGAAGATCTCGATTACTATCGATCGTATAGTATCGATGGTCGCATCGTTGAAACGGACGGTTCTCCTGCCCTATTACTCAATTGGTTCAACTCATGTAAATTTTAAAAAAATTTTCTAAGTGTCAAACGTGCGTGAAGATCTCGATTACTATCGATCGTATAGTATCGATGGTCGCATCGTTGAAACGGACGGTTCTCCTGCCCTATTACTCAATTGGTTCAACTCATGTAAATTTTAAAAAAAATTTCTAAGTGTCAAACGTGCGTCAAGATCTCGATAACTATCGATCGTATAGTATCGATGGTCGCATCGTTGAAACGGACGGTTCTCCTGCCCTATTACTCAATTGGTTCAACTCATGTAAATTTTAAAAAAATTTTCTAAGTGTCAAACGTGCGTGAAGATCTCGATAACTATCGATCGTATAGTATCGATGGTCGCATCGTTGAAACGGACGGTTCTCCTGCCCTATTACTCAATTGGTTCAACTCATGTAAATTTTAAAAAAATTTTCTATGTGTCAAACGTGCGTGAAGATCTCGATAACTATCGATCGTATAGTATCGATGGTCGCATCGTTGAAACGGACGGTTCTCCTGCCCTATTACTCAATTGGTTCAACTCATGTAAATTTTAAAAAAAATTTTCTAAGTGTCAAACGTGCGTGAAGATCTCGATAACTATCGATCGTATAGTATCGATGGTCGCATCGTTGAAACGGACGAGATTTTAAAGATCGCTAAAATTTAATTCTTTTTGTGACGTCATTGGAGATCTTCTCTTGCCCTATTACTCAATTGGTTCAACTCATGTAAATTTTAAAAAAATTTTCTAAGTGTCAAACGTGCGTGAAGATCTCGATTACTATCGATCGTATAATATCGATGGTCGCAACGTTGAAACGGACGGTTCTCATGCCCTATTACTCAATTGGTTCAACTCATGTAAATTTTAAAAAAAATTTTCTAAGTGTCAAACGTGCGTGAAGATCTCGATAACTATCGATCGTATAGTATCGATGGTCGCATCGTTGAAACGGACGGTTCTCCTGCCCTATTACTTAATTGGTTCAACTCATGTAAATTTTAAAAAAATTTTCTAAGTGTCAAACGTGCGTGAAGATCTCGATTACTATCGATCGTATAGTATCGATGGTCGCATCGTTGAAACGGACGGTTCTCCTGCCCTATTACTCAATTGGTTCAACTCATGTAAATTTTAAAAAAATTTTCTAAGTGTCAAACGTGCGTGAAGATCTCGATTACTATCGATCGTATAGTATCGATGGTCGCATCGTTGAAACGGACGGTTCTCCTGCCCTATTACTCAATTGGTTCAACTCATGTAAATTTTAAAAAAAATTTCTAAGTGTCAAACGTGCGTCAAGATCTCGATAACTATCGATCGTATAGTATCGATGGTCGCATCGTTGAAACGGACGGTTCTCCTGCCCTATTACTCAATTGGTTCAACTCATGTAAATTTTAAAAAAATTTTCTAAGTGTCAAACGTGCGTGAAGATCTCGATAACTATCGATCGTATAGTATCGATGGTCGCATCGTTGAAACGGACGGTTCTCCTGCCCTATTACTCAATTGGTTCAACTCATGTAAATTTTAAAAAAATTTTCTATGTGTCAAACGTGCGTGAAGATCTCGATAACTATCGATCGTATAGTATCGATGGTCGCATCGTTGAAACGGACGGTTCTCCTGCCCTATTACTCAATTGGTTCAACTCATGTAAATTTTAAAAAAAATTTCTAAGTGTCAAACGTGCGTGAAGATCTCGATTACTATCGATCGTATAATATCGATGGTCGCATCGTTGAAACGGACGGTTCTCATGCCCTATTACTCAATTGGTTCAACTCATGTAAATTTTAAAAAAAATTTTCTAAGTGTCAAACGTGCGTGAAGATCTCGATAACTATCGATCGTATAGTATCGATGGTCGCATCGTTGAAACGGACGAGATTTTAAAGATCGCTAAAATTTAATTCTTTTTGTGACGTCATTGGAGATCTTCTCTTGCCCTATTACTCAATTGGTTCAACTCATGTAAATTTTAAAAAAATTTTCTAAGTGTCAAACGTGCGTGAAGATCTCGATTACTATCGATCGTATAATATCGATGGTCGCAACGTTGAAACGGACGGTTCTCATGCCCTATTACTCAATTGGTTCAACTCATGTAAATTTTAAAAAAAATTTTCTAAGTGTCAAACGTGCGTGAAGATCTCGATAACTATCGATCGTATAGTATCGATGGTCGCATCGTTGAAACGGACGGTTCTCCTGCCCTATTACTCAATTGGTTCAACTCATGTAAATTTTAAAAAAATTTTCTAAGTGTCAAACGTGCGTGAAGATCTCGATTACTATCGATCGTATAGTATCGATGGTCGCATCGTTGAAACGGACGGTTCTCCTGCCCTATTACTCAATTGGTTCAACTCATGTAAATTTTAAAAAAATTTTCTAAGTGTCAAACGTGCGTGAAGATCTCGATTACTATCGATCGTATAGTATCGATGGTCGCATCGTTGAAACGGACGGTTCTCCTGCCCTATTACTCAATTGGTTCAACTCATGTAAATTTTAAAAAAAATTTCTAAGTGTCAAACGTGCGTCAAGATCTCGATAACTATCGATCGTATAGTATCGATGGTCGCATCGTTGAAACGGACGGTTCTCCTGCCCTATTACTCAATTGGTTCAACTCATGTAAATTTTAAAAAAATTTTCTAAGTGTCAAACGTGCGTGAAGATCTCGATAACTATCGATCGTATAGTATCGATGGTCGCATCGTTGAAACGGACGGTTCTCCTGCCCTATTACTCAATTGGTTCAACTCATGTAAATTTTAAAAAAATTTTCTATGTGTCAAACGTGCGTGAAGATCTCGATAACTATCGATCGTATAGTATCGATGGTCGCATCGTTGAAACGGACGGTTCTCCTGCCCTATTACTCAATTGGTTCAACTCATGTAAATTTTAAAAAAAATTTCTAAGTGTCAAACGTGCGTGAAGATCTCGATAACTATCGATCGTATAATATCGATGGTCGCATCGTTGAAACGGACGGTTCTCATGCCCTATTACTCAATTGGTTCAACTCATGTAAATTTTAAAAAAAATTTTCTAAGTGTCAAACGTGCGTGAAGATCTCGATAACTATCGATCGTATAGTATCGATGGTCGCATCGTTGAAACGGACGAGATTTTAAAGATCGCTAAAATTTAATTCTTTTTGTGACGTCATTGGAGATCTTCTCTTGCCCTATTACTCAATTGGTTCAACTCATGTAAATTTTAAAAAAATTTTCTAAGTGTCAAACGTGCGTGAAGATCTCGATTACTATCGATCGTATAATATCGATGGTCGCAACGTTGAAACGGACGGTTCTCATGCCCTATTACTCAATTGGTTCAACTCATGTAAATTTTAAAAAAAATTTTCTAAGTGTCAAACGTGCGTGAAGATCTCGATAACTATCGATCGTATAGTATCGATGGTCACATCGTTGAAACGGACGAGATTTTAAAGATCGCTAAAATTTAATTCTTTTTGTGACGTCATTGGAGATCTTCTCTTGCCCTATTACTCAATTGGTTCAACTCATGTAAATTTTAAAAAAATTTTCTAAGTGTCAAACGTGCGTGAAGATCTCGATTACTATCGATCGTATAATATCGATGGTCGCAACGTTGAAACGGACGGTTCTCATGCCCTATTACTCAATTGGTTCAACTCATGTAAATTTTAAAAAAAATTTTCTAAGTGTCAAACGTGCGTGAAGATCTCGATAACTATCGATCGTATAGTATCGATGGTCGCATCGTTGAAACGGACGAGATTTTAAAGATCGCTAAAATTTAATTCTTTTTGTGACGTCATTGGAGATCTTCTCTTGCCCTATTACTCAATTGGTTCAACTCATGTAAATTTTAAAAAAATTTTCTAAGTGTCAAACGTGCGTGAAGATCTCGATTACTATCGATCGTATAATATCGATGGTCGCAACGTTGAAACGGACGGTTCTCATGCCCTATTACTCAATTGGTTCAACTCATGTAAATTTTAAAAAAATTTTCTAAGTGTCAAACGTGCGTGAAGATCTCGATTACTATCGATCGTATAATATCGATGGTCGCATCGTTGAAACGGACGGTTCTCATGCCCTATTACTCAATTGGTTCAACTCATGTAAATTTTAAAAAAAATTTTCTAAGTGTCAAACGTGCGTGAAGATCTCGATAACTATCGATCGTATAGTATCGATGGTCGCATCGTTGAAACGGACGAGATTTTAAAGATCGCTAAAATTTAATTCTTTTTGTGACGTCATTAGAGATCTTCTCTTGCCCTATTACTCAATTGGTTCAACTCATGTAAATTTTAAAAAAAATTTTCTAAGTGTCAAACGTGCGTGAAGATCTCGATTACTATCGATCGTATAATATCGATGGTCGCAACGTTGAAACGGACGTTTCTCATGCCCTATTACTCAATTGGTTCAACTCATGTAAATTTTAAAAAAATTTTCTAAGTGTCAAACGTGCGTGAAGATCTCGATTACTATCGATCGTATAATATCGATGGTCACAACGTTGAAACGGACGGTTCTCATGCCCTATTACTCAATTGGTTCAACTCATGTAAATTTTAAAAAAAATTTTCTAAGTGTCAAACGTGCGTGAAGATCTCGATTACTATCGATCGTATAGTATCGATGGTCGCATCGTTGAAACGGACGGTTCTCCTGCCCTATTACTCAATTGGTTCAACTCATGTAAATTTTAAAAAAATTTTCTAAGTGTCAAACGTGCGTGAAGATCTCGATTACTATCGATCGTATAGTATCGATGGTCGCATCGTTGAAACGGACGGTTCTCCTGCCCTATTACTCAATTGGTTCAACTCATGTAAATTTTAAAAAAAATTTTCTAAGTGTCAAACGTGCGTGAAGATCTCGATAACTATCGATCGTATAGTATCGATGGTCGCATCGTTGAAACGGACGAGATTTTAAAGTTCGCTAAAATTTAATTCTTTTTGTGACGTCATTGGAGATCTTCTCTTGCCCTATTACTCAATTGGTTCAACTCATGTAAATTTTAAAAAAATTTTCTAAGTGTCAAACGTGCGTGAAGATCTCGATTACTATCGATCGTATAATATCGATGGTCGCAACGTTGAAACGGACGGTTCTCATGCCCTATTACTCAATTGGTTCAACTCATGTAAATTTTAAAAAAAATTTTCTAAGTGTCAAACGTGCGTGAAGATCTCGATAACTATCGATCGTATAGTATCGATGGTCACATCGTTGAAACGGACGAGATTTTAAAGATCGCTAAAATTTAATTCTTTTTGTGACGTCATTGGAGATCTTCTCTTGCCCTATTACTCAATTGGTTCAACTCATGTAAATTTTAAAAAAATTTTCTAAGTGTCAAACGTGCGTGAAGATCTCGATTACTATCGATCGTATAATATCGATGGTCGCAACGTTGAAACGGACGGTTCTCATGCCCTATTACTCAATTGGTTCAACTCATGTAAATTTTAAAAAAAATTTTCTAAGTGTCAAACGTGCGTGAAGATCTCGATAACTATCGATCGTATAGTATCGATGGTCGCATCGTTGAAACGGACGAGATTTTAAAGATCGCTAAAATTTAATTCTTTTTGTGACGTCATTGGAGATCTTCTCTTGCCCTATTACTCAATTGGTTCAACTCATGTAAATTTTAAAAAAATTTTCTAAGTGTCAAACGTGCGTGAAGATCTCGATAACTATCGATCGTATAGTATCGATGGTCGCATCGTTGAAACGGACGGTTCTTCTGCCCTATTACTCAATTGGTTCAACTCATGTAAATTTTAAAAAAATTTTCTAAGTGTCAAACGTGCGTGAAGATCTCGATTACTATCGATCGTATAATATCGATGGTCGCATCGTTGAAACGGACGGTTCTCATGCCCTATTACTCAATTGGTTCAACTCATGTAAATTTTAAAAAAAATTTTCTAAGTGTCAAACGTGCGTGAAGATCTCGATAACTATCGATCGTATAGTATCGATGGTCGCATCGTTGAAACGGACGAGATTTTAAAGATCGCTAAAATTTAATTCTTTTTGTGACGTCATTGGAGATCTTCTCTTGCCCTATTACTCAATTGGTTCAACTCATGTAAATTTTAAAAAAATTTTCTAAGTGTCAAACGTGCGTGAAGATCTCGATTACTATCGATCGTATAATATCGATGGTCGCAACGTTGAAACGGACGGTTCTCATGCCCTATTACTCAATTGGTTCAACTCATGTAAATTTTAAAAAAATTTTCTAAGTGTCAAACGTGCGTGAAGATCTCGATAACTATCGATCGTATAGTATCGATGGTCGCATCGTTGAAACGGACGGTTCTCATGCCCTATTACTCAATTGGTTCAACTCATGTAAATTTTAAAAAAAATTTTCTAAGTGTCAAACGTGCGTGAAGATCTCGATAACTATCGATCGTATAGTATCGATGGTCGCATCGTTGAAACGGACGAGATTTTAAAGATCGCTAAAATTTAATTCTTTTTGTGACGTCATTGGAGATCTTCTCTTGCCCTATTACTCAATTGGTTCAACTCATGTAAATTTTAAAAAAATTTTCTAAGTGTCAAACGTGCGTGAAGATCTCGATTACTATCGATCGTATAATATCGATGGTCGCATCGTTGAAACGGACGGTTCTCATGCCCTATTACTCAATTGGTTCAACTCATGTAAATTTTAAAAAAAATTTTCTAAGTGTCAAACGTGCGTGAAGATCTCGATAACTATCGATCGTATAGTATCGATGGTCGCATCGTTGAAACGGACGAGATTTTAAAGATCGCTAAAATTTAATTCTTTCTGTGACGTCATTGGAGATCTTCTCTTGCCCTATTACTCAATTGGTTCAACTCATGTAAATTTTAAAAAATTTTCTAAGTGTCAAACGTGCGTGAAGATCTCGATTACTATCGATCGTATAATATCGATGGTCACAACGTTGAAACGGACGGTTCTCATGCCCTATTACTCAATTGGTTCAACTCATGTAAATTTTAAAAAAAAATTTCTAAGTGTCAAACGTGCGTGAAGATCTCGATAACTATCGATCGTATAGTATCGATGGTCGCATCGTTGAAACGGACGAGATTTTAAAGATCGCTAAAATTTAATTCTTTTTGTGACGTCATTGGAGATCTTCTCTTGCCCTATTACTCAATTGGTTCAACTCATGTTGATTTAAAAAAAAAATTTCTAAGTGTCAAACGTGCGTGAAGATCTCGATAACTATCGATCGTATAGTATCGATGGTCGCATCGTTGAAACGGACGGGCTTTTAAAGATATTTTAAATGTTAACGCTTTTTTTGACGTCCTCGGACATTCTCTGTTGCCCTATTACTCAATTGGTTCAACTCTTATAAATTTTAAAAAAATTTTCTAAGTGTCAAACGTGCGTGAAGATGTCGATAACTCTTGATCGTATAGTATCGATGGTCGCATCGTTGAAACGGACGGGCTTTTAAAGATCGCTAAAATTTAATTCTTTTTGTGACGTCATTGGAGATCTTCTCTTGCCCTATTACTCAATTGGTTCAACTCATGTAAATTTTAAAAAAATTTTCTAAGTGTCAAACGTGCGTGAAGATCTCGATAACTATCGATCGTATAGTATCGATGGTCGCATCGTTGAAACGGACGGTTCTCCTGCCCTATTACTCAATTGGTTCAACTCATGTAAATTTTAAAAAAATTTTCTAAGTGTCAAACGTGCGTGAAGATCTCGATAACTATCGATCGTATAGTATCGATGGTCGCATCGTTGAAACGGACGGTTCTCCTGCCCTATTACTCAATTGGTTCAACTCATGTAAATTTTAAAAAAATTTTCTAAGTGTCAAACGTGCGCGAAGATCTCGATTACTATCGATCGTATAATATCGATGGTCGCATCGTTGAAACGGACGGTTCTCCTTCCCTATTACTCAATTGGTTCAACTCTTGTAAATTTTAAAAAAAATTTCTAAGTGTCAAACGTGCGTGAAGATCTCGATAACTATCGATCGTATAGTATCGATGGTCGCATCGTTGAAACGGACGGTTCTCCTGCCCTATTACTCAATTGGTTCAACTCATGTAAATTTTAAAAAAATTTTCTAAGTGTCAAACGTGCGTGAAGATCTCGATAACTATCGATCGTATAGTATCGATGGTCGCATCGTTGAAACGGACGGTTCTCATGCCCTATAAGAGTTATAGATCTTTTTATAATCTACAACTTTGTTATTTAAGTTTTTTCCATAGGACTTGTAGTTTTGTCGGAAATCGAGATAAACCGTTTCTACCCTTAAACCCATTTTCCACTTCCTCACCTCAGATCAACCGTAATTTATTTTTTCTTTCATTTTTGTTATATTATCTTCCTTTTCTAATGGGTTTCATCCTACTTTGATTTTGTTTCACTTTTTACCATTTTCAAAAGCTTTAGGTCTGGTCTATCATATTTACCCAACCAGAATCAAAAACCGTGGTAATTATATTGTTATTAGAGCCATTAACTCACTGACCATTTACTACTGGCATCACAAACAACAGTTGTGATGACACCGCGTTCACCACTTGTCGTGTTTGCTATTTGTTTTAAGTCTTTTGGAGCTAAAATTTTCAAATTTCTCTAAGTTTATGCCAGTTTCATCAATATTGAAGATACGATAAGTAACTAAAGTTGTATTTTGTTTACAGGGTTTCTAGTTGGTCAAAAGTAGTTTAACTTCGGTGGCGTTAAAAGCTTTTATTCGGCTAAGTGCAGTAGCTTCTCGAGTTGGTACGTGGATGTCTCTTCACAAATATTTTTATGTAGAAACTAATGGCTATCGAGCATGTCCATTTAAACATGTACAATGTAACTATTTTACAATTTCCCATTCACAGAAGGTTTTGCAAAACTTTTTCCTCCCCTAAATGAAAAACTAGATACGCTCATGCTTACAATGATGGTCATATCGAATGTGAATACTGTGAATTCAGTATATAAATTGTAAACATGAGCTGATTTAAAAATCAATTTCCAATCCCTTACATATTAATACACACCAATACACAAACAATATATTTAAGAATTAATCACACACAAAACATATAACCTTAAATCATTGGAAACATCCTATTTAAACAATAAGTGAAAGCTTTTTTGTTTCTTAAATTTTTTTTCGTTAAAACTTTTAAAGTCACCTATATCATATGAATCCTGCAGCACACACAGAAAACAAACCAAAAATGTGGAAATGAGGATTTCATTGTGTTTGTAATTCAAGCTTCGAACTAAACCAGCTACTGGAAAATTCATTAATACTTTTCCCACATTTACGTATATAGTAGGATGCAACGACACTGTATGCAGCCTAGCGTTGCATACGCCAGTAATTCCTTTATCAAACGTTGATATCTCTTATGCGTCTAAAGCAAATTAAATTTCGAAAAAAAGTTCCTTCGTTTTGTAATTTCCTTTAGAAATTTTTTTATGAATCCAACAAATCGAAATGAAACATAGCATACTTTATTGGTTCGTATGAGGGACGGGTGATGGGGGGATAAAAAAAATAAGCTATCAACGGTCAATGTTTATGCCAACTTTTTTATTCTCAGTTCGATTTTATTTTTTTCTGTTTTTTTTTGTTCATTGTACGCGAATGAAAATTAAAATCCAATCATTTAGATTGTTAGTTGGGCGCAACGATGTATGAAACGAGCGCATTCGAGCCCAACATTCATTACACTTTATCAAGATTTAATTACAAATTTAACTGGAAATTGCTACCGATATTAAAACGCTGAATCGACCGTTTATGGGCCGTCATCAATTTAGATTTCTTATCATCAATTATACATTTTTGTTGTTATTTTCGAGCTTTCATAGCCAAGCCTGTTTGTTATTCACATGGTTGTGATGAAAGCTTTGATACTATGTGAGTCCCGAAAATTAATGACGTTTTTTAAAGGTTTTTGAATATTGAACAACAGGTTTAAAGCCTTATTTGTAAAATTTTGGTTTACTGAGGATATAGGCTTATTAGAACTGTGTTTTAGAGTGTTTTAATGTGACTTTTGTTATGATAAACATAACAGTTGTAAAGAATTATGAGCGCTGCTTTACAAGTGACAGCCCGTACGTTGGTAGTTCAATCGATTTAAACAAAGATTTAAAAGGAATTCATAACGAAAGTTTACATAACTATGATAAATAAGAAATCAAAGTTATTGAATAGGAAATTGCGAAGCTAATATTCAGACAATCTTAAGTAATTAATTATAATTGACTTATGAAGTCTTTTATAAATTTTATTTCTACAGACGTTTGTGAAAAATCTGGCTTCATTTTGTGCGTCCGATTGTAGGTACATTTCTTAATAAAAGGAATCAATTTGAATCTTTTTAAGAGTTTAAGGTTTTTAGGTAAGTACCTAACTCAATTATCACCTACTTTCTTAAATTTTGGTTCATGACCCCCATAAAATAATTACTATAAAGATAAAAACCATTTCAACCAAGTTTTTGTTTTTTATTAAGGCACTAACTGATAGCCGCCCGCTTCGCTGAGCTTAGCTAAATTAAATTGATTAATAGGAGTATCTTCATTGCAAAATGTATGATAAAAAATTCCTTTCAGCTATTTGGCATCAATCGATAACTCTGCTTGGAAAGTATTCCTCACTTCAAATCGTGGATAAGCGGCTAATATATTTAACGATGATTCGTCAAATTTGGCAATACGCCTTTGCGCTCTGGGTGGCACCGAGTTCAAGTAGTCCAAAACAGAGTCTTTGGAGCGCAATAGTACGAATGCAACTCCGTTATTCACAGTTATTTGGATATCCCCACTGTCAGAGAGGTGATTAAAAAAGCATACATACGTCTATACACCACTATGGCAGCCCACACCAAGACAACAGAAAAGATTAAAGAGGAAGCACCACGGAGACCTGAGGTTCTAAGTCACACCACCTACCAAAAACAGCAGGTCCGCTGCTGAGCGGCGCCCTGTAATCACCTGGCATCCATCATTAGACCACTTACCAGCTCAACAATATTGTAACGTAGATTACAAATAGTTTAAAAAGAGGAAAAAAACCCGAAAATGGTTATTCGTCCAAAATCGTGATTTTCTTAGAGTAACAAGCATCTTGGTAGAAGAGTTAGGTTTCATAAATAGTTTATTATTTAAAAGATTAAACTATCAGGAACTTGGATAAAAAATAAGATACGTATAACTTCAAATACACAACGTTTTAACCATTTTATTTGGTCTTCATCGGGTGTTTCTTGATTATTATATAACGTATAAATAATTCATACTATATTCTTTTGACAAAATCATTCAAATAAATTACACAAAATATTAATTTAGGTAGATAGGTAGATACTATTTGAAAAAAAATAATAAATATAAAATTCAAGTAACATATTTATTCGTGAAAAGAACTTGAGCTTTTTTGTCCCTTTTTACGTAGGTATTGCTCGCAAAAGAATGCATCAGAACCATAAAAACTATCCATAAGAATTTTTTTTTCTTTTTTAAATTATGTTTTTTTCTTAATAATATCATAATTGGTATCATTCTGTTATTGACAACTATTTAAGTCTTAAAATATATTTTTTCTTTCATTTTAAATAATAATTTTTATTTCATTTTATCTGTTAACAGTTTTTACCTTTTGAATTTTTGACTGATGTTAACTTGGTTTTGGTGTCAATTAATTTATACATTGACACCTGTTATTTATTATCAAAAAGGTTTCATAAACAACGAATAGTTTTAGTTTTAATTTAATAAAATAGCTAAAAGTTTATACTTAAACCGTTATCCTTTGTTTAATTACTTAAGAATATCTGTTCTAATGGGTTAATTGTAATAAGTCTGATTCTAGCTTTTCTCAAGAATTAGGTATTAACGAATAATCTTGATAAAATTTAAATAAATTCATGATCAAAGCTTGACTATAAGAGCTTAATCTAAACACATCTCAATCGTGCGATTCTCAGAGTTGACTTTTGAAGGTTATTTAATTAGTTTTCAGTTTTTACGTTACGTCTTCTTAGAATTTATACTTTTTTGTGGACAAGTTAAGTTTTCTTCGCCTATGAGTAAAATTTTTGGATCAATTTTGTTTTTTTTTTTTAATTTTTTTAAATTAGCAGCTATATTTTTCAAAATAAATGTCTTTTTTTTAAAGTGTTTTAAACTGTTTTAACGTAGGTGTCTAAATACAGAATGCTTTTATAATCTGCAAATTTAATTGCTTACAAGATTGGTATCGTTATGAAACATTTTCTTCGCAAATTACTTTTTATCAATAATTTTTTTTTGTGTTTTAAGTCGCTTTAACATCTATGGTCATATCACGACTGTCTAAGTATAGAAAATTTCTATTGGTCAACTTTAATTTTAGGTTTAGGGTCTTAAGCTTAGGATTCAGCGGAGAGAACTACTGTTTTAACAACTGAACCAATAGGTGGTACTTTGTTAATAATTGTTTGAGTCTTAAAACAGAAAAAGAGGCGTTCTACTATATTGTGTTTATTAAGTACGAATGGCAATTTTCGAATTGTTGAAGGTTCATTTTGTAGGCTAAAAGTTCATAAAAAACTTAAGACCAAATATGGAGTCTCAAGCTTTTTCAATTGTAAATAATTTTTCTCAAACTCTCACGATTTTCTCTAACATACTTTGACACTGTATCAAGCTTCTATAAGTCTTAAAACCATCTTAGTTACTAAGAGGAGAATTATTTCAATTTTCTAATAAAATTTCTTGTTTTTTTCCAGAAATGCAGAGCTAATCAAGTAAATCTGCTAGAAAACAGCTGACGAATTTCCAAACAATGGAATTTCCGAGTGAAGTTAATGCTTTTGTTGTAAGTCAGTTTTATTTCGTAAATCGTAGAAAATTTTCCATAAATAAGATAAGCAATTCATGTTCTTTTCATGAAAAAGATTTTAATCTTTTCTTTTGATATTTGAATTTATTTTCTTGCAATAAGATGATTTTCTCTGAGCGAGAGAAAACAGTAGTAGTTTTCTAAGATGCTTAAAGGTTTGTTTTCTTTAACGTTTTCATTGTGTTTATTTGAACAATAAAGCTCGCCTTTACGGGCAGACGATCGACAAACGCTTTTTCCACCACAACATTTACCTATATATAGTTAATAAAAGCTTTGAAAGCTCTTCTGTACCTATAAGACTGAAATCGAGACGATATTTTGCGCAGCACATGGTCAGTGCCCGCCTCCGGGGTTGGAACGGACGTTTCTGAACCGCCGCCTCCGGGGCCACTACATTCATAACTAACAATTTTCTTGAAAATATAATTTTCAATTTTGGAGACCTGCATAGTTAATTTATAGAGCT
This sequence comes from Sisyra nigra, assembly GCA_958496155.1. Lineage (NCBI taxonomy): Eukaryota > Metazoa > Arthropoda > Insecta > Neuroptera > Sisyridae > Sisyra > Sisyra nigra. The sequence goes on from OY292315.1 coordinate 27,344,367, forward strand.
TTAGGCTTTTAAACTCTCAAGACAAAAATAACTTCTTTATAGGTAAAATTGAGTAAAGCTGAGATTAATAATAAAATTATTGATGGTCTTATATGATTTTAAGAACATTTTAAGGGTTTACCAAAATTATTCTTTATTATTATTATTATTTAATTATTGAAAAAAAAAATTTGGACATAGCTTTTTTTTGACGTCCTTTTATCATTTTCGAATATGAAAATAAGTTAATCGTCAAGTGTAGAAGGAGCGATCTAATTAAAAAGACATTTGGCCGCAATCGCAACGGTAACGACAACGGATCGTTTACATTAAAGGACAGGACGTTAAGGGATACGACGTGTTGGCGGTTGTGTAGAACATCCCTTAGAAGCGCAGCGCAGAACCGCCCTCCCTTACGGGGATGATTATTATCATATTTAGCAGCCCCTTTTCATAGCCGTGCGAGCTGTCATCGCCACTACACGTGGTTGCTCTCATCACACAACACCAAACTTTGAAAAAAAAACCTCCCTATGTATTGAAGTGTGCATCAAATATCAAAGTTTTTAAAAATTTGGTGACAATTTGTAAAAATGTGCTTTTTGTGACTTTGGTGCCCCGAAAATTTTGCAAATTTTGAAGTCTTGAACTTCGAAGCAGGTAAATTACACTTTTCTTACTCCTTTTTCCCTTAGCCAGTACTGTAGTTGTGCATTCATCAAATGACTATATAGGACTAATTTAATTTTTTTTATAATACATAAGGGTGTAATCTTTGATATCGAATTATTTAAAATCCTTTGGGGTGGCTGGTGGTTTAAATTATCAACCCCATGCTGATTCATTCAGTGCGGCGGCTTCTTCATCGTTTAATCCCTTTGTTGAGACATGTTTTCGATGTTGTCGGGCGATAGCTAGATGTGGCTGAGAGATGAAAAACGTTTGGATTGCTGAAGCGATCAAATATTCGAATTAAAAATTGCCTCTCGATGATCCAACGTTTTTTCTAATTAGACGAATAACAGCCTTTTTTAAACTCCATCAAAAACGATCATTGAAACAGATTTTCTCATAATAACAAATCTAAGAATTATTCATTTGTAGTCAAAATTCAGCTACAATATTTCTAGTTGATAAAAATGTACGATTTTTTCTTTATTTTAAATTTTCTATGTCACCATAAAAATTGTCACGAACTGTCACCTATGAATTTTTACCTATTTTATCTCTTAAAATTATACACAAGTTGTTCTTTTTTCATTTAAGTAACTGAAAATGATAATGAACATTTTAAAAATTATTCAAGAGTTTTGAAAAACAATTTTTTTTTTGACGAAAGATTTCTTCGAAGATGATCGCGATATGAAGGCGATGTTCGAAAGCTTTGGTGCACATTTTTAAAATGAAAACTATGGAGACCTTCAAAATAGCTATAAAAATCATACACTTCTCATCTTCTCTTGTTAACACTTGTTTTACAATTTCTTCAAAATGGGAACACAAAGTTATAGTGATCCGAAGGAGTCAAATATAGAATAGAGTGAACAATAGGTACTTTGAAGTTTACCAAAATTTTTGCTTATCTTAACCTTAAGTGGTTTTCTTTTCTCCTGGTTTCATCATTGAAGCTGCAGTACTTAATAGGTTTTTTTCTTAATAAACACTTGTTCGTGATTGTTTTTCTTGGAAAACAATTAGTGAAACATTCTTCTTTAAAACGTGTCTCATAATTTGGGTAGTCAATCTACCAGTCAATCTACAACTGAAACCGTTTTTATCTAAATGTCCGTTTCTTTGATTATTTCTTCATCTTAATTTTATATTAATGAATCTACATTTTACTTGTAGGATATTTAATGGGGGAGAGGGGCAGATAGTTTATAAGGTTTATAGGTAGATAATTAGTTTTTGTGAAATTTGGAAAAAAACTCGTGTTAAAAAAATAATTTGCAAAACCTTTTTTAGATACATGTTTTTGGGATTTAAAAAAATCAAATCTTAAATGAACGAATTAAAACAAAACAAAAGCAGAGGATTTTCACATTTGCATGTAGATTCAAAATTGAAAAACTAGTTTTTGTAAGCAGTAAAAAATTCTTTCCCTAGTAAAAGTCCAGGTCTACTGAGAAAAAACACTTTCAAATTTTATGTTTATATTTTCCATAGTTCAAACTTCAGCTTGTCTTTTAATCAATCACGGTCTTGTTCTTTATATATTTTAATTTTTTCTTCAAGACCCTTAAGAGTAGAATTTCGAAAAACCCCCTCGTAATGGAAGTCATAATCCACTCAAAAATAAGACTTTCAAATTAAATGTTTTTACCTTTTAGTGGTTCAATCTTCAGCTTGTCTTTCAATCACAATATTGTCTTATATGTAGAGAACAAGATTCCTAATTCTAGTTTTTAGAAATCTAAAAATAATGAATTTACCATTATGAAAAATATACAGTATTTTTAATGCGACTTTCTTTGTGTTAAAAAATCTACGACATCCTAATAACATTTTTCATAATAACATCCTAATTTTTTAATTTATAACCGAATTTTAACTTAAGCGTTAGATAGTTGTTAACAGTTAAACATTTTCAACTTTATTTGAAATGTCGCAAATATTTAAAAACTAGCTGATACCTTCGCTGAGTGTATCTTAATTTAACTGATTGATTAAAAGATTCCCTACGCTCATAGCGAAATATAAAAATTCTTTTTTGACAAAAAAAGATGATAGATACTTTCATACTTTAGATCCAAAGAAAGTTCATCAAAATTAGTAAAACTACTTTTCAAGAAAGAGATGTTAGCTGTCTCACATCAGCTTCTATACAATTTTTAGTAAAAAAATAACTGTATTCCTTCCTTTACTGGAAACTGGAAAATCTTTCATACCAAATATCCTTTAAAACCGTTCAGCTATTTTAGGGGGCATACATTAATTGCGCCAGGTGTTTTTTACGATTTTTAAAATCCTACCCCCTCCCCTCTGGTAAGATGTCATGAGATTTGGTATAACCCTTTCCCCCTACCCGCAAGCTAATGTGATATTTTTCAAAACGTGTATGCTTAAAAAAATACGTGATATTTGCGAGACCTTCCCTTTCCCTAAAATAAGATTAGATGAGATTCGGCTCGACCCCATCGGCCCCTGAACGCCTCACATAATTAATGGATATTCCCTTAAAAGGATAGGTAGTAGCTATACCACAGGATCTATAGCAAAACTTCATTAAAATGAGCATAAAAACAAGAAAATCGATCAAGATTAAGTTTATCCTTTGATATCAGTGCAACGTCACGTAAAATTTTTTTTTGTGTAAACTAACCATCGGAATTTTTGGTAAAATTTTAATTTTCGGTTATTTTAGTTAATGGTAATTGTTGTTCACCGGTTTTTCCTGAGTCTTGCAAAAAGTTTTTCCAGTTCTTAGTTGGGGTAGGTGGAGTTATCCCTTGTATAAGAACAAATTAGAGTATTTTAAAATGTTACCTTTTGGTTTTGAGAAATTACTTGTGAAAAATGTCTTGAATGATTATTTTTATGGAAAACTTAAAGGAAACTCTTGAAAATTCAGACAAGTTATAATAATATTTTTCAAAACCATTTTACAATGGTTTTCTCTCTGTCTTGAATTTTGATAAGAAAAATATCGATGAATTTCAAAATCCAAGTTTCCCAGGTTGAAAAAAAGTTTAATTAATTGGATTAAAAATGACATTGAATACCTACACTGAATCAATGCATCGAATATTTCAACCTTTGTAATATTTTATAAATGTACAAAAGAAGGATTTTATAAAATTGTAGAATCTTTTCTAAAATCTTTATCAAATTCCTTTTAGAGCTATTTTGATCGATCTCATGGTGTTTAATAAAACGCCTCTTTTCACTCGCTTCATATGTGTATCGCTAATTTATTATTCAATTTTTGAACCTCTTCCTGTTAAACATTTTTTTTTTCAAAATTTGTACACGAGCTTAATTTCGATGAAGAATGATGACTATTTTCTAAGTCGAGTATTTTGAAAATTTTCTTTATTAAACTTCGAAAACAATCTCCAAACAATAAAATTCAGTTTTACGTATTATATCCTAATGGGATCGTTCTAATCAGTATTGAATCACATAAGTGGTTACCCGTGACTATACCTTTACTTAAAATTTAACAAAAGTGGACAGGGAAGGTTTAAAAACCTTAATTAATTATCTTTCTGCTAGCAGAAAGACAATTTCGTGAGATTCGTAATAAAAATTGAACACAAAATATATTAGTCCACTTATGTTAGTGGCGCAGTGGTTAGAGCAGTTTGCTCTCTCCGCTATATGCGTCAGTGGTGCTGGATTCGATCCTCGTCGAATCCCTAGATTTAAGACTTATGATCAAAGACAGTCGTGATATGACCTTAGATGTTAAAGCGACTTAAAACGCCAAAACGAAAAAAAAAAAAACAAAATATATTAAGTCTAAAGACCAACTCTATTAAGAGAAACAACCATAGCTGAACTCTTATATATATTAGATATAGCATATAGCATATTCATATATGGAATATTAAAATGTAAGAACATAAATAATTTAAGATTAATACACATTTTTTAATCTTTCTTTTAGCCACTAAGGAGTGGAATTTCGAAGAATTGCTACTTAATGAAAGGCAAAACTCCACTCAAAAGTAATAGGAGTAGATCCAAATTTCATGTTTTTATCTTTTAAATGTTAAGCTTCTAGTTAAGCGTCTGGCAGTCGTTACGGTACTGTTTTACTTTTATACTACACAATAGGTACCTATATAATAATTAGAAAAGTTTTGAATTCAATGGACAGTTTCCAAACGTCAATGGTGCTAAGATATTGAAAGAATCTCTTAAAAAATGCATAAGTTTCAAACCTTTTTTTGAGCCATTTAACGGTACAATTGCAAGAAGTCCTTCCTAAGTAGAAATTACAGTACTCTCAGGAAATATACTTTCAAATTTCAAGTTTTTCTCTCCAGTGGTTTAGATTCCAGCATGTCTGATCAGTCAGTCACAGTAAGCTGTTTTATACGTTTAGTAGAAAAGTTACAGACTTCAGAAAGAATCTAAACCTAAAATTTTAATCTTAACCCGATCAAGCATCCCATGAAAAAACGCATTCAGTTGTTTTTTCCACAGCTTACATGTTTTGCTCAAGTTGACAAGTGTAAACTTTTATCTGTCTATTTCCCCTCACACCGATTAATCAATGAGGGACATTTCTCGTTTAAAAGGTTGAAAACGAGAAAGTTATCGATTTTTTTATTATCACTCCAAATCTAAACCATCTCTAGTAAAACCAACAAAAAATCAGTTTCTATACTTTTTAATTCAAGAGACACTTTAAAGGGTGCGACAAAATTTGCTTTTCACATGAATTTTGAAAAATGTTTTCGAGTCGATCGTCAAATATTCATGAGCCAACGGATTCTCGGTTGGGGTAGAAAGCCTTCAGTGGCGCTTTTGTGATTATTAATAACAATATTTTTGTTCCTTTTTTCCAGAGGGCTTAAATCAGCCATCTTATAATTAGATTATTAAAACGGACAAGTTGAAGATTTATTGTTTCAACAACCAACCGTCCCAATGCTCATTTTTCATCACCCAGACATCAAAGTGTCGTTAATTTTAATTTAAAACATTTGCTAGTGTCTCTAATTATTGTGGATAAACAAATTTTGTTTGAACACGTTTTATTGCGCTTTTATTAGTCAATTAAGTACCTACATATAATAAAACCGATATACTATATGGCGGTGTAAAGTAGTTTTATTTTGTCTCATAAAACATGACAGATTTTATTGAGATGCTGTAACAAACATTTTTTTCGCCTTGTTAATGATTGAATTTGAAGACCGCAAATTTGGATCATTATTAACCTCTCATGGTTGAGGAGAAACACCCTATTTTAAATAATGTACAAAAACGTCCCTTATTTGTTGGTCGGTTGCAAACATCCCTTATATGCGTGTATGGGGGTGTACTGATGTGTATGTGTATGGAACAAGTGACAGACAGATATTTGACAGTAACATCAAGTTGACTTGATCACAAATCATGATTTTAATTGTAATGTGAATGTGTTAGAGAAAGATGCGATGAAAAATTAACACGTGCCGTTCGTTTGCTATATCATTTTCTTGACTATGGAGAAAATATCATCGGGCTAAAGGCTTTTGTTGTTAAACAAAAAAGTGTCGGTTTAGAGCCCAAGCTTTCGGGGGTTGTTCTTTATACATTATCACATACAGAGGTACATTTACATAGATACACGTCATATAATATGTATATATTTTCACACTTTATTGATTTTAATTTCAATTAAAATTTTCAACATTTTTTTTCTCTCGCGTCTTCAACCAAAACGAATTTAAAATGTATTAAGGGATGACGCGTTTTACGTACGTTATTTATTTGTTATATTTTTACGCGTTTGTGAATTTAATATAAAAATATATTGAATGAATACTTTTTGATTGGTTCAGATTAAAAATTTCACCCTATCTCGAGATGCTCTGAGAGATAATAACGTGTGATATTGGACATATATAAAAATCATTTTCATGCTTTTTATGATTTTATAAAAAGTTTTTCAGGGCCAATGGAACTTCTATGAAATTATTTTTTTAAGTTGAAGAAACTTATTCTTATTGAACTCAAGTTAATATTAAGTAAATTTTCACTTTTTCACTTGATATATTTTTTGAGTTATTTGATTTAATTTTCAAATATCGCGACAAGTTAAGCAAATTACTTCATGAAAAATATTTTCGTCATAGTTTCACATTAATAAAGTATTAATTATTGTTTTCTTAAATCGTTGACAGGTTGCTACAAATGGTAATAACTCTTTTGGACAAAATATGATTTCAATCTGGATTACCAACATTTTTTATTTGAATTAAATAGTGTTATCTAAATCCAGAAAATATAGTATCTACACTTTAGGCTTGTATATACTACAGGTGGTACGAGACAAAAACCAAAAAGTTCTACACTGTTAGTTCAGTAATTTGGTAGGTAGTTATAAAAAAACTTGTAATTTCAAAAATTTCGATGTGTTCTTTCCGCATTTCAACTATAGCACCTCCTTTCTTGAATATATCTCCTTTCCGACTCTTTTTACGGCAAAAATATTTCTATACAAAATGAAAGTAGAGAAAACCTATCATTTATGTAATAACTTTTCCTCGTAAAATCAACCGTTTTAGCGTACGAGCGCCTATAAGCTTTAATTCGTCAACCCGTGACATTACAACATACACGTCATGTAACGTCATTAAATACACAAATATACAGTTAAAATTGAATATCATAGATGGCGTAGATGTATAAAAGTTTTCGGCGCTTGTACGCCAAAACTGATTTTACGAAAAAAAGGTTATTACATAAATTGTAGGACATTTTTTCTCTTTTCGTTTTATACAGAAAAGCTTTTGCTGTAAAATGATTCGGAAAGCAAATATTGCCAAAAACGGCCAATAGCGGCGCGAGCGGCAAAGATACGAGGTGGCAAAGTTGAAATTCGAGAAAAGCACATCGAAATCTATAAAATTACCAATTTTCAAAACCCCCGGGAAACTTCCAGGTAACCTCTTATTCTCGCGACGCATGTCATTTTTGGTAGCAAAGCTCTCACAAAGTGGCGACACCTGTATGGGATAAATGACCCCCAAACAGGCACAAATCGCGGAAAACTTAGTACAAGAAAGTTATATTTAGTAAGAAAAGCTTAGTAAAGGGACTACTTCTGCTAGGTAGAATGCTGAACCTGAAATAAGCAAGAATCCTTGTATAACATGGATAAATGAGCAGAAAAGGAGTACAATTAGCCTAAGGCTGCGGTCCGGAGGGGGGGGGGGAGGGATAATCTGGTTTTCTGCTAACGAGAAGAAAAAACCCTCTTATTCTTGAACCAAATGACTGTACTATGTGTACATATTTTGAAAAACGGTTAACACAATACAGAAAGATAGGGAAATGTTTATTTCGTGCTATGAGAACTTTTAAAAAGGGGACTTTTAAGTAGTGCGTCGTTAGGACTTGAAACTTTCACATTGAAAATTGTCAAATTTTTAAGAATTTTAATCAGCCTTTTGTCATCATTTATTAAATATTATTTTTTGTTATCGTCATTCATAATATACTGGTTACTACTGCATTGTGTTTTCCGTTAATAAATAGCTGTAAAACATACAAACACATATTAGATAACCTATATCACGGCAAATATTTGCAATTGTATACGGGTATGGTTTAAAATATTTACGCGTCCAATAAAACATTTTATATTTTTCAAAAATTTTAATCCTCATATACTGATAGAAAAATAGGAGTATAATTTATATATAATTACCTACCATAGGTAACCCATAACTCCATTTATGTTAAACAAAATAACAAATTGACTATTAATATTTTGTGCAATGGTTTGAGCATGTTTAAACTTTAAAATACAATTGCTTGATTTATAAATAGGTATTTACACTTCAGTTGAGTTAGACGTGATTTTAGGACAATTTTAAGTTAAGTAGGCATTTTGAAAATCAAGCGAAGTATCGTTGCTTTATATCAACTTTTAAGAGAGTATTTTTAAAGAATAGAAAAAATTAGTTTTCTTGAGAAAAAAAATCAATCTTTGAAACTATTTCCTTTGAGATTCAAAAAAAATCAACCCTTAAATGAGCAAAGTAAAGAACAAAAAAGTTAAATTCAATTACTAATACAATTTATTGCAGAACTTCCAACCTCATCTTTGAGTCATTTAGGGGTAGAATTTAGGGTATATTCAAAAATAACACTTTCAAATTTCAGCTTGTCCTTCAATCAATTAAGGTCTTGTTTTATACAATTTTTTATCTTCTCCTCAAGATCCTTAAAGGTAAAATCTCGAAAAACTCTTTCGTAATGGAAGTCATAGTCCACTCAAGAATAAGACTTTCAATTTTCATGATTTATCTTCAGTAGTTCAATCTTCAGTTTATCTTTTAAAAAATAGTGAGCTTTCAAATGTGAAAAATTTATTGTGTTTTTAACGCGCCTTCTTCGTGTTAAAAGAAAAAACTACAACATCCTTAAATCATTTTGTGCTAACCGAATTTTATCTAAACGTCTTACATAAACGTTTTTAACTGTATTTGAAGTGCCGCAGAAAATATTTCGTAATACTTTTTACAAAGAGGAAATATATTTGATTCGATCTCTTGTTTTCCAAAGTTCCCTACTTAGAAATTTTGCTGGAATGTATGTTGCAGTATGTTTTGTTCTCTGTTATCGACGCGCATATAACAAGAGAATCGATCAAGATTCAGTTTATCTTTTGATATCAATGCAGCGTCGCGTTCCATTATTTTTGTGCACATTGATCAGGAAACTTATTAAAATTTAAATATTCGGTTATTTTAATTACTGGTAAATGTTAACCGGTTTTAATGAGCCTTGCAAGAAGTTTTTCTAGTTCTTAGTTGGAGTGAAGGGGGAGTTATCCCTTGTATTTAGAACAGGTTAGATTATTGTTTTTGGGAAATCTGAGAAAAATTTCGTAAATAATTGTTTATATGAAAGACGAAAGAAAAATCCAATAAGGTATTTAATATTTTCTAAGACAATTGAAGGGCTTGGTGCAACAACCCAATAAGTCCTGACTGACAAAGTTTCGTTCATGGTTTAATGAAAATAAAGTTGACATAAGGTAAGCCCTTACCCTTCAAACATTATTTACCATACAGGACAGTACTGATGTTACATTTTGCTCCGGTTCTTGGACCAATCGAAAGAGTAATATTGTACCAAGGAAAAAATGCTATAAAAACAAAATTGAAAAATTTGAACTTACCGGATTCCTGCATTAATACCTTCAATTTTACAATGGTTTTATTTCTTTAACTTGTACTTTGATGAAAAAAAATATCGATGAATACTATTGCAAAATTCAAATGTCCAAGGTTGAAAAATAAGTTAATCTCTTAAACGGATGAAAAATGTTGACGACCGAAACGATACAACGAATATTTCAACTTTTGTAAAACTTTATAAACGTATAGTAGACGGATCTTATAAAATTTTAGACCATTTTGAGGAAACTGAAAAAATTTATTGATTTGTTTATGGTAGTATGTTCCGTTTTTTTTTTTAAAGTGGTATAAGTCCACCATTTTTTCCATATTATGTTATATTTATTATGGTTATGGAAATTAAATATTAATATTGATAACATTAACTAGTAAGTTAATAATGATTAGAAGTCGAGATTTTTTGGACACTATTTTTCTTCTAATTTTTTATCTCTTTATTATCGCTACCTCAGTGCAACAGTGAGATATCTCAAAAAGTGTAGTTTTGAGATAATGCATAAAGTAACTTTTAAGCGTAATAGTGCTCCATCTTTAAAAAGATTATTTCTAGATTTGTAAAGAGAAATTCTATTATTCCAAAAGCCTAATTTTTCTTATATTACCTAAAAGAATAATTTTTTTTTAATATGGAGCTATATTTAAATAATAAAATTAATTAATTCTAAAACACAAGGTAAAATCAATCAAATCATACAGTCAGATATATCCTTTTGACGCATGAAGCTGTTTAATACAGAGAAAACTTAATGTTGCACTCAATTCTTCTGTTTTTCTGTTTTTCTGTTTTTGGTGGTTTTAAAAGTAGTATATCCTAAAATTGGTATTTTTGAACTTGTCTCACTTTTGCACTGAGGTAGCAATATGTAGTTTAAAGTATTTGTTCTTCTTTCTGAAAGAAAATTCTTAGAAGTAGAATTTAGAATTTTTCTTAATAAGAGGATCGATAAACCATCGATATCATTAATCAAACTTTTATCAATTTTTCTTAAAAACCTGTTTATTATGTATATAACGGTTTCCTGACCTCTGGGGCTCAAGATAATTCGTAACTGGGACTTAAAGCAACTGGGACCATTAGCAATTGAAGTTTTATACATCGAATAAAAAGAAGTTTAAGGACAAGAACTCAAAAAAAGTCTAGAAGTAAAAAAGAGATCCCTCATCTTTTACAATTTTTATGAAATTAAACGTCCAATACATCTCTCAATTGACCAAATCATTTTTCACATTTCATAAATTTGAATATGAAAATTACTGAAATGGGATACGAAGGGACGATGATATGACAGTTAGCACGTGGAATTAAAACAATAAGCATTAGTTCGTATGTATATATAGGTACATATAGACATAAATATGAATGGAAAATAGTATGTGTATGTGTGTTTATTCTATTTTATAACACATAAGGGTTACCCTCTACATATAATAGTTCGGGGTTTGTTTAAGTGAGATATCAAAGGGTAGTTTTAGTGACACGCGGGGGTTGAGAGGGATGGAATGACATGCGGTCGCGGTCACAAGTCATGTCAAATCAGCCACTTCCGCCAGCTGACAACACATATGCAAGCACACAAACATTGTCAAGTTCCCGGTCTTCCGACTCAAAAAAGTGTTAATCATTCGTCTCATTTTTTATATGTATATAAGTGAACGTAATTCTCGAAATTTATTTTGTCACCCCTTTCGTTTTTAAGCTGTCAACCTTCCCACTTCCATTCCTCGAAAGAAAATCTAATTAAAAGCCGCAACTTTAATAATAATCGAAAAAATTAAACGGTTTTTCATTAGTTACAAACTTTTTTTTTAGTTTTAACTAATTAAAATTTTGCTGGTTTACATAAAAATTAAAATTAAACACATTCGCACATACATACACCAATGAATGCAAGGTATGATTTGTTGACATTTTGCATTAATTAACAGTATATACATGATATATATATATTCGAAAAATCCTAGATTACATTTACATTTTAAATAAGTTTTTTTTACTTCCAAAAACTAAATTTTTGTTCGTAAAAAAGGGTGGTAGTTTGTGATGTATTTAAATTGTCGTTGCCCTCACTCATAAGTCACCAGGATAATAATGAGGGATGATTTTCGCATTCATTTGCCTCGTACAAAACATTTTATTATAAGCTCACGAAGAGCAAATCGATATGAGCGCGATGCAAATAAGTTCGAGCACTCACATTCTTGAAAATAAACTCGAAATTCGATGAACCACCCCAATCACCCTCTAACCGACGGAGTAGTTGGTTCATCCTCGTAATTACAATTGTCAATGAGTGGTGTAAATTAAAAATGGAGCCGAAAGTATAAAACAAGTGCATCAGATATATATGTATTATGTGCATGTATATTAGAGGGTATCGAGGGTGGATTTGTAAAGTGCATCATACATTTGTATGGGTGTTTTTTTTTTCTATTTATGAGAAGGTTGAGAATGGGAGGATGTGTGTTCGTATTGCATTATTGATGTTGTATGTAAAACATATCAACCATTTCACTCCCTTACGTAGGTATTATTAGAGCTAGTAAATCCACCACTAGCCTTTAGAATCGATATCAACCCCCTCGCAAATTGTTAAAAAAATTACAATACAAATTAAAAAACACGGGTGGTGCACACACACACACACACACACATACACAGTTCGAGAGGCTCTCTTTAAAAACAATTGAATTTGAAAATAAAGCATGCATTATCCGAGAATTTTTTTTCTGGTTCATTTCAACCTGTACCAAGTATCAACACCAGAGGATTAAATTAATTTGAAACAGCAGCAAAAAACGTGAAAAGTGAAAAAGCAAAAAAAGTGTGTGGGGGGGGGTCAAAAATATCACAAATTTTATTTATAGATTGTTTGAAATATGACTTCGTCACTCCACCTTTATGTCAATTAGGACGATTTATAATGAGTTAAGAAATTCCATAAAGGCTTAAAATAAATCAGTTATAATTTTTCAAAAGATAAATTTTAAAAATAAAACTCTGAGTACTCAAGAAGAGACTCAAGAGTTTTCTGACCGTAGAAAAACTGAAAAAACCGCAATAAGTTTCTACATAAGTATTCAATTTCAATAAAACGTGTTGAGCAAAAAATTTCCGCGATGATTTCTCAGGTTTGACGCATTCAAAATGACCAAACAAAAACAGATTTTATCTGACAAAATTTGGATAAGTGTCAAGTCTCATTTTAACTAAAAGTTATGAAATCAAAGAAAATTATGATTATCGATGAAAAACACAGTAGTAAGATAAATGCTAAGAAGGGAATGATAAAGATCTCTTTTTTGGGGGTATAAATAAAAATTTGCTCACTAATAATTGGTAAATAATTGATACTACTACTATTGAAATGATAACCCTGTACTTAACCAGATAAACTTCCGTTACAAAATTTTAGATCAGAAATTTTTCTATCAAAGTTTTTTTTAGCTTTTTTCCGATATTGTAGGTAATTTTAAATATCTGCTGCGAGGCGTTACAGTACTTTCATTTATGAAACTCGCTCTAAGTTAAAAGATATATAAGCACTTTAAAACTATACATATAAACAGAACTATATGCATACTTAAGCAATAGGTGTAAACGAATTTCCAGCCTTCACCCTAGAAGCGTCCTTATTCGAATTTTCCCAGGAAAAAGTTTCAAATAAAAGTTGCAGACATCAATGAGTCCTATAGAAAGTTTAAAGAAAACCGTTGGAGCCGTTTTCGAAAAAAATTGAAAAAGTTCAAAAACTCATAGACTAAAGTGGAGCTTCCCGTTAACCGATTTTAACTAAAAGTTTCGCGGCACTACTAGATATAATATGCAGGCTAAATTCCAAGGTTGGTGAAATTCGGATAAAGCTTTCAATACGATATGAGTATCACACACACAGACATTTTAAAAAAAATCGGACCATTCTTTGGAATTAGGGGACCTCAAAACATGTATTTCCGGTGAAAGTTCTAATTCGATAATTCGACCCGATTACAATACTTCCTTTACTTTATAGGTACTAAATATTATATTTCACAAATACAATTCACAAAAATTCACAAAACAAGTTATGAATTTAAGCAAAAATAAATATAAAAATTTACAAACCGAAAAATCCAAATTGTTAATTTTGTATCTCCAGATACGTATTTCAAACGCCATGCGTTCGTCATCAGTGGATCAAATTGAAGTGTCTTCGAGAACAATTTCGTGCTGATTCACCTGAACACAAATTAACAATTTGGATTTTTCGGTTTGTAAATTTTTACATTTATTTTTGCTTAAATTCATAACTTGTTTTGTGAATTTTTGTGAATTTTATTTGTGAAATATAATAATTAAGTCCAAAGTCAGCGAAATTTAAATTTTTTTAGGTACTAAGTAGTAAAAGAAAGTAAATATTGTGGCTTCTAGTTATAGAAGAAAATATTCCCCACGTGATTAGAATAAAAATAATCTCGAAGTCACCTTTGGAAAATGACGTCGTTTTTAAACTTTTAACCAATCAGAACTCAAGTGTTTTCAAACAACTTTAAAGTTTATAAGTAACATAAGTCATCTCAAAAAATTAGTTTAGCTATTAAAGAAAGCCTATTTTTATTTCATAATATGTGCGTGTGTGCACTTTTTTTGCAATTATATATCTATCTATAGAAAACTATGGGTTATCATAAGATTAACAACTAAATAGATGTTAAAATTTTGATGGCTCTGTGGTGGTCGACTATAAGTCTAATTTATGTGAAGCTTGTACCGGGTACAACCCAGTGATTTACGTAACTTTGTTTTATTTGGTTAATTGTTTATTCTAGGAAACCAACAATCCGTTTCCACTTTAGTCTCTTTAATTCTTTGGCTGCTGGTTGCGCTGCTCCAGGGGCGTTAATAGCTGGATTTTCATGCTCGGCGAATGTTGGATGTAGTTTCCTGTAGTCTCGTTGGACAACTTCTGACACCGTTTCGATTTTCAGGTCGCTGTGAAATGTTGAGGCTTTGACATATTAGGGGCATCCTGTTTTGAGTTTCAGGGTTCTGTTTTGGACCACCAGTATGCGATTGATGTGGCTGTCTGCAATAACATTTATATATCATATATTTATCATTAAAGTTGTCCTTAACTTTTAAAAATAATTTTAATAGTTTTGAAAATATCTAAATTTATGAAGAGCGTTTTATAGTTGAGGGAATAAAATCACTTGACCATAACAATAATATTTTGGGATTATGATTTCTTTTAGACTTTAGAGACTCACTATAGATGGTTTGAATTTCAAGTACGTGATTTAAATTTGACTTGATTTCAGATATTCCAAGTCAATCTTCAAATCAAATTCCACATTTAAATTTTAAATAGTAGAAACTTTGAAAAAAACTTTAATTTTATCTCAAAAATTTTCCTTAAGTTTAAGCTATCTCTGTTACGATGAACTGTACCAGAGTTATGAAAATTCCAAAATAAAAAAAGTATCATCAAATATGGATTTTTTGGCATACATAAATATGGATATTTGGACTACATTTTTTTTTTTTGAAACATTATACATCTATGTATATATAAAAAATAGTAAATGATAGACACTTTGAAGACTTAAACTATTGGAGAGAAAAGCTTGAATTTTTAAAGTGTTATTCCTGAGCGGACTGTGGTTTTCACAAAAGAAGAATTTTTTAAAACTCCACTTCTAAGTAATTCAAAAAAAGGGTTCAATGTTTTTAATATAATGATATTTAAGTTTTTCTCTTAAAATATAAATTTTTCCAAATTTTATTCAAGAATCTCTACTTTTGCAATTTCTTAGTTCGTTCATATAAGAGTTAAAAATATTTTTAAAAATTTCAATAGATTAAATTCAATACTTTTCCATATAGGTACACCTACCCAAACTATGGTTACACCACTTTCCTTGTCGCGTTCATTTTAAAATTGAATTTGATTTTCATGTACGCGAGTAATTAATACTCAAGAAGTTGAATATGTTTCGTTCGTCGAAACTAAATATCGAATGTGTCAAAGCTGCATCTTCTTATACATCGCCTAACCCTACCCCCCATTTTCAACCCCCGTCACCCACTTGTCATCATCTTATTATCTTTGTGTGTCGAAACTCTTAGTTATTGTTTGGTACAACGAATTTATATGCATCTAAGTTTCGCTATTCATCAACGAAGTAAATTTTATAGACATCGTCATTTTCCACGAGCGATATTGAATTTTCTTTAAAGTATCACTAAATAATGAAACAGTTCGAGCACAAAGTTTACGATCAGTAAAATTTCGTTTATCAAGTAAGAATTTGAAAAAGTTTAAAATTAATCCAAAAATGGAATTAAATATGTGAGGGAAAAAGACTATTGCTGACAAGGGTGGAAAGGATGTTCTCGGCAAGGGTTGAGGGGGGTTGAAGTTGATGACAAGAACCGCACTGTCGCTTTTAACAAGTTATTCATTTGGCGTCGAAGTATAGTTAGTCAAGTTTCATTTTAATTCATTATGAACAGATCACATTATATCTCGCACTTTGTCCATCCAACCACGATTCAACCCTCATAATCACCCCAACCTCCGCCTCGTTCGCATTCTGATCTTCAGAGTCTTGCTCGGTATCATCTCTACCCACTTAACAAACAATCTGTCGAATTAAAATCATCTCTATCACAACTCGACGCGCTTTCACCAACCCCATAACTACCCCCCAAAACACTGAAACCATCCAACTCATTAACGCACGACACGTATTTACAATATTTCATTTGATTCCCTTGGAACTTTTGCATTTCTTTTTGTCTCGAATTTTACGCCATTTTAATTTTTTTCTTTGCTCATCCCTCCGAAATACTCGATACAAAACCTTGGTTACAACCTTTAAGTTTCAACTCTTATCTTCAAGTGTCATGAATAATAATATCGAAACATCCCTTAATTTACACACTTTGTTGATTTATTTTCGGACATCTAAAATATGATTGATTTCTTCAACCCCTATAAACTGTAAATAAAATTTTTGATCACTCTATTTGAAGTGGAATCAATTTTTTCTTAATATGGAATAAATTAATTTAATGTGTAATGATGGGTGAAACGCTCGGTTCTAGTGAAGCATGAGGTAATTTTTAATATTCGAAATTATAACAGAAAACAGCTTGAAAGGTGATGAAAGATGCCGCACATAAATGGGGAAATAGGGGTTCCACTTCTCCTGTCGAGTATCTGATTGTGAGTTTATGTATTCTTAAGACAAATCTTTGAAACTGGAGACACAGGATTTACATGGAACGCGCCAATCTTCCCGTTCCCGCGGTTGGTTTTGTTGCGGTGGTGGGTCCGGAATGAGGGAGTGCGATGGTGGGGTGCGTATAAATTGGTTAGAACGTCTTCTCTTTAAAGTGGGTTTTCGCATTTTAAAACGACAGCGGTGCTGAGTGAATTCTTGTGTAAGAAATCTTGTTCTGATTTACACTCAATAGACAAGATATAGCTCGCCCACAACCCCTCGCTGCTAACTCGTTACATCATTCTTCCCGTGCAAACCAACCCCGCGCTCAACAACGTGCCAGCTATCAATTTGTGATATCTTCTTTAACCATTATCGTCGTTCTTTATGTCGAATGTCGAAGCTAAAGCGTATTTAGATGGGTAGAAAACTTGTTCAAATATTTCAATCTCGAAATGTACAAATATATAAATGGAGATGAGGGATATTTTTTCCGTTTTCTCTCTTTTCAATCATTTCTCAACAGAGACATTTTCTTTTAAATACAATAACTATAGGCATCGTATATCACAAATTTTTACAGTAAATTTCACATGTGTTATGGGAAATAATTTCGATTGCCTCGATGGGCAATTAGACATACAAAAAGACATCTTTTGGTGTTTTCACTTTCAACAAATCCTTAATTGGTTATTCTATAAACAACTGAACCAATCAAGATAAACTCGATTTTTTTTAAGTTAAACGTTATTTCTTTTAAGTCTAAAAAGTTAACTGCAGTTTACATCCGCTCATTAATTATTACGTATCATATATGGGAGCCATTAAATAGCTATATTGTTAACTAGGCCTATAATTTTCCGTTATTTAGTGATCATGTTTCAGTTATAAAAAATTAACAATTTTAAGTTTTAAAATGGTGGTAAAACATACAAAAACTTCAGAATTTCAATGATAAAACATAAATGAAGGAGAATGTTTTAAAGTATTTCTTGTAACAAACTTTTAGATTGGAACTTAAAAGACCTAAGACATTTCACTATAGAAATTCATCAAGTTAATTATTTGGGTTCTTAAATAGAGCGTAATAGTTTAACTTTGAAATGAAATTACTTGTAATAAAGTCAAGTAACAAATCTCAACATTTACCCATTCCAGGTTTTTAAAATAAGCAAAGAATAATTGAAGTACTCTTTTAATCCATACAATTGATTCTATTACAATCACATTGTGCTTTTACTCTCTTTTACTACTATATAGTAAAGAGAGTATTGTAATCGGGTCGAATTTTTACCGGAAATACATGTTTTGAGATCCCCTGAGTCCAAAAAAGTGGTTTTAGAAACACGTCTGTGTGTGACAGCCATATCGTATCGAAAGATTATTTGAATTACACCAAACTTGGAATTTAGCCTTCATATTATATCTAGTAGTACCGCGAAGCTTTTGGTTGAAATCGGTTAACCGGAAGCCGTTACCAGAAGCAGTTAATCACTTTATTCTAGGAGTTTTGGAGCTTTTTCAATTTTTTTCGAAAACGGCTCCAACGATTTTTTTTAAACTTTCTATAGTTTTTAGACTTATTAGTGGCTAGAACTTTTATTTGAAGCTTTTTCTTGGGATATTCGAATAAGAACGGTTCTGGGGTGAAGTTTGGGAATTCATGCATAGGCATATATAGGCTGTATGCATATAGTTCTGTTTATATGTATAGTTATATAGTGCTTATAATTCTTTTAACCAACAGCGAGTTTCATAAATGAAAGTAAAAGAAAGTACTGTGACGCCTTGCAGCAGATATTTAATTTTAGCAAGGTAATTTTTGTCGACACATTTTGACAAAGCTCAGTAAAATGTTGATAAATATTCAAGTGGATTTTTATTATAAGCACAGTAGATATATCTTTTTCGAAAAAGGAGATTATAGGAAATTTTGATTCTCAATTCAACCTTCCATCAACAAGGAGAATTTCTAATTCAGCTTTATTTGTCAGAAATCAGAATATGAAAACATAATCTTGATTTTTAAAAGTGACTGTAGAACTTAAAATCATGATATCTCGAAAAACGTTAAAATGGACTTATAGGTGATTGTATTAATGATCCACAAATTTGTTTTTTAAAGCCCTAAGAATTTGAAGGGTTTTCTGCATTTAAGATTAGCAATCATTTTTTTAACCATTTGCCAATATAATGATCAGGAGCTCACTTCAAATTGCATGATGACGGGGGTTTCTTGTGGAACAATTATGAGGGTTGGGCGCATTTTCACTTATTAGTAAGATACTACTCGATTTTTGTGATCATTTAATAGAGGCAATCGGGGCCTTTTGTATCTACGGGGCTCTGGGCTGCAGCTCAAAAATCTCTTTTTACAAAGATTCGCCCCTGATTAAATCTACTGTACAGTGTTGAGTTATACAATAAGCGTTTAATTTAGTTATTTTATGTATTAAAAATATAAAATTTTCCTTATTTAGGTAATTCACACTTAAAAATCCAATCGAAGCTTTTTACTGACGACCTGTACTGCGAAATTTTAAAATTAATTTATAAAATACCAAAGATCTTTATAAGTTTGTAGTTTATAATCTTTCATTTTAAAGTTGAATTTTTATTTATCAGGACTAATTATTAGAAAACTTGAAAAACTTTTGCATTATCGTAAGCATAAGTTCAAATGATTCTTTAGCTAAAAAGTTGTAAATGAAACGGAATAGAGACCATGCAAAACAAAACGGTCATTTTATGTTGCAAGTATCAGTATTGTGATACAAGTCTCACCGTGTATTTATTATATGGGCCGGTCTCAGTATCGCTGCATCGGTATCAGCTGGTATCGCTTTCTGCATCGCTGTACTGCAACCTCGATACCGATTGCATGCAACTGATACATGTTGCAACGTGAGTGGTCACACTATTATGTATCACGCTACTAATGCATAAACATTGTGAATAAACTGATATATGTATAACGTGTACGAGCAGTTGAAACAACATGGTTACAAATCTCAGATGCATGTATGGCCACCTGACGCGATGCAGATCTCAACGTGTAGGGGCAGTTGAGACATGGATACAAGTTTCAGATACAGGTATCGCCACCTGACGCAATGCAAGTAGCGATGCAGATCTCAACGTGTATGGCGCCCATTAGAACACTTTAATATATAGCCTTGGGTGGCAAATCTGTTTGAGAAAATGTATTTAACCTTGTATTACCTAAATTATTCTGTTGCAATCTTAATTGCTTGAAAAAAAGTTTCTCAATTGAAGACTGAAGTCAACAATTGTAAGCCTCTAAAAGACAAAAAAAAATAACAGTTCAATAGTAGAAAAGTTACTACCTTATAAATAAGTTGAAAAGAACGTGGATACTTTTTGAATAATTAGTTACAAAATATTTTTTATACATTATAGCAATAAAGTTATAATAAAGTTTTGAGCCGAATTAATAAGAATAAATTCAAATAGTAACATTTGGATCTTTTTTAAATTTTATTTATTGTTGTTGTAGCTGCTAAGGCTATGTCGCGACTAATTAGTTAATAATATCTATATAATTATGGTTATAAACGGTTTATGCCTTTATGGCTCGCCATAACGCCTTTGGGTTTAGGTCTATTGAAGGCATCGGCAAATGTTTGGCCAAGCCATATCCTATCAGGAGTCGTTTAGCGTTGGTTCGCCGCAGGGTGAACATAAAGGCCTCGGTGCTTTTGTCAGTAGGAAGTTGTAAGTTAATTTGGTGTGTCCAGTTTTCAGGCGAGTAAGGACCAACACCTCTCGTCTTCCGAGTTCACCAAAAGTGGTTAAGCTCCCAACTAGAGGCTTAAACAATCTCAGAAGGTCAAGTTGGATTGACTTCAGTGATAGTAAGTTCTCAACTTATGGTGTATAAAAAATTTGGTAATTCATATAATTTAATCAGAAAACAATCCAAGTCTTTTGGAGGTTGGTCACTTTTTAATTTGCCATTAAAGTATAGGTATTGTATGAAATATGACTTTTATCTCATTCCTAAAATTAATCTTTAACAAATAGTAACTAAAATAAGTCAAACTAAAATAATCTGAGTCACAACAATCAGTGTTCCTTCGCTTGATAGGAATTTATTATCAAATATAAATTTTTTTAAAAGAACTTGACTTAAGTATTGCAATTTCAGACTTATTTTCAAGTAAAATATTGTTTGTTAGTGGTAGGGATCAGTACTTGACTCGATTCACAAGTTAATCGGCCTGAATTCTGACCTGAAATCAAGTCAAACTCGAATAAAATTATAATGTTGTTGAAATGTCAATCACGATTCAATTGAAAAAATATGCAATTATTTGATATTATGAATACCTTCCTAGTGGTCAAAAATCCAAAGAACTTTTCGTTTTAAAATTGATACACTTTTCGACTTCTTTATTATTCTTGAGACATCAAACATTTTGAAGTTTTCATTTTCATCGTTTTCACAAAATTAAATCTGATTTTTTATTAAATGAATTCCATTATAATTCAGAAACTGTTGCTCGATTGGTTTGGCAGATTCATATGGAACAATACATTTTTTATTTAAATTAAAATTAAAAAAAATTTGACGGCTGATTGAAAATTTTTGTATTCTTTTCTTTAAAATTGGCATATATCTGAAAAAAAGCACAAAACACCTGATACGATAACGATATTTTGTATTAAATAACATGTCGTGATTGGACAAACAATGGTTTTTGTAGAATAGACAGAAGAGGTGAGGGTGGTTACCAAGCGTTGGTGGTTCGGAAGCTACCTCAGCCTCGGCTCTCGCAAGACAAAGCCCGTTGAAAACAATCAGCATTGACGATGGCTCCGAGTTGTGGAGTGTCTCGTTCCATACTCGGGTATATCCCATCGCTGGTGTCCTTGTTTTATTTGAAAGATGTGCGTACGAGTGAGATGAAAGCCTCTTACGGTTGGTCAGGTCGGTCGGGAGTGAGTGAGTGACGTACGGACGGACAGGAGCGCGTCCAGGTTTCCCGTTTCCCGTTTGCATTGAATCGGGATCGGGAGACTTGTGTTCCAGTTATGTAATGTGCCTAGACTGGCCTATTGTCTCCTCACCAACCGTGACTCAGGCTCACTGTTTCCAAAACAATATCGCTTTACGGCCAGAATAGGGGATGGGGTGATGTTTAATTTTCGACGTCGTGTTATTTAGTTTATTGAACTGATGTGATATGAGACGTCCACATATAGTTTTCAGACTCCTAATTCCGATTTCCAATTCAATCGATCCAAATGATAGCTTAACAGTCAACATGATTCACGTTCGTCTTTGTCATCTTCAACAATTTGTTAAATTCGGTAGGTATATCATTTTTTTAAAAATCATCGAAACGGTTGAGGGGCGTAGTCTTACTTTTTGTCGATCGTTTGTATCTTATCTTTATAGATACAAGTTCTTTTGTGTTGGCAAATTATTTAACTAAAATTATGAAGTGCACTTAATCTGTAGTAAAGTTTTAGTACAGTAAAATAGCTAAAATTAGTTTTTAGATAGTTGGCAAGTAAAAAGAAAACAAAGTGTTACCAAATTTTTCAGTGAAAGACGTAATTTAGCACCAAAAAAAAAAAAAAAAAACTAACAGAACTACTTCTGATTGTAATTTTCAATTAGACAACTGGCAATTAAATACGCGCTTATTCATCTCCCGATTCCCGTTGTCTTCCCCTATTCCCATTCCGGTTTCCACTTCCGTTGTCTTCTCTCAAGTAATTCCACCTGGAAATTGAGAATGATAAATTAAAATGTATTCATATAAAAGTGGCACAAGTTGGAAACGCGAAACTTTTCCACTACTCGTCTTCTCCTCGCAAGAAAATGTTTCAGTCATTAATTTAAATGCAGAAATAATATCACCACACAAAGTTTTTCTACTGCTCACTTTTTAAGCGTGCGACAAACTTTTTCGACGAAACTTTTCCATTTCTCTTATTTGTTACATGATGAACATTCTGCAATTCCGTAAGTTGTTAATAATAATCTATAGTGTTTTGGTGGCTGCTTTTTTTGTCTCTGAACCGTGGTGAATGCTTTTAATTTGTCTAATTCATGTGGAGCCATGCAAGAGAATGTCGAGAAGGTAAATAAGGGTTTGGGAAATTATGAGATATATTGTCTTAAGACATGCTGTTGGAAGAACGTTTTGATTGTCTTCGGAATGTATACGGGAATATTAATTATATTAAAACACGAATGTCTGTCCATTGAAGCACTTCTCCCGACTATTCGAAAATTGGAGAGCAGTCTTCTACAGAGATATCTAAACCCTTATCACTAACTCATATTATATAATTCAGAATTTCAACTAGTCAAATAGGAACAACCAATAGGAATCATTATAGCATATAATGTCTTACTTGATTTGTAGCATCTTCAGTGCAATTCTAGTGTTATCCGTTATCGGTAGGTGTTAAATTTTCATCAAAGAAAAAGTTGTATTTTATGTTAGATCTAGACGGTAAAACCTTAAAAATTAAAAGGGTAGCTTTTCTTTATTTTTATGTTAAAATAATAATAGGTTTATCCAATTAAAATTTGTCTTGAAATTTAATGTGATTTATTGTGAAACTCAACTTTTTTTAAATCCTGGAATGGAAATTTTGAAAAACCCTATCTTAGTGGATGATCACCTTCTTAGTAGGTACTTGCTAGTGTTTAAAAATCAATATCGCAGTTTTAGCTATTTTCCAGTTCTGATGTTATTTGCAATAGATTCTTCATCTTAAACATAGATGCCAATCAAAGTGTATTTTAAATAACTTTAAGCCTAATTCCATTTGATTTTAATTGGAGATTTTGAGCTAAAATCTTGACTGCTTTCTAAAGTTTTTCAAGTTTTCAAAAGGTTGTTAAGTACGGATCTATAGGTAAGTATATAAGTACAAGACATGTTAATTAGGGTGTTTCAAAAAAAAAACTTGTGGTGTCCAAAAATCGATACTGTATACTTACTGTACGTTAAAACTAGCTCTTAGTATCAGTATTAGGGTTTGTCTCAATCCATTTTTTCATTTTTTCATTTTCGAATAAATAATCGTAACAACAATCTGAAAAAAGGGATTTAAAGGAAATTTCATGCTCTACAGCAAAAAAAAAACTTCAGAACAAAATTGGAAACTATCTAATAGTCTAAGATCCGAACCTACATCGACCTTCACCGAGTTGATAATAAAATAATTTTTTTTAATATTAAAAATAGTTTGTCCAGGATTTTTTTAGGCAACCCATTTTAATATATTTTCTAATTCACTAAATTCATGATAAAATATGTATTTTTCATTCCATAATCAACTCGATGAAAGTTGATGTAGGTTCGGATCTTCTACTATAATAAACATTTTTAATTAGTGTGATTTTAACTCTGATAAATTGGAAACGTTTGATCTGAGGAACTATGTTGTTGAGCGTAAAATGTTTTTTAAATTCTTTCTTTCGCAGATTGTACGTACCTACAATGAATTATACTAAAGTTATGAAAATTACAAAAAAAAAATGTTTTTTAAATAGAAAATGTAAAAATGGAATGAGACTAACCTTAATATTGGGTGCTCGTTTTGGAGTCAAAATTTTTGATTATATATGTATATCTATTGCATAGATACTATCAATTTTTGGACACCATAAAAGATTCTTTTTGAATATTCGAGAATATTCCATTTCCACCTGTCTTTGTCGATAAAAATATTGTACAGTTATTAGATTTGTCTATTCCAAGTGAAACAGGTGTGAATTACGTGGTAGGTATAGGTAAAAATTAAGAATCTGAAGCCATTTAACGATATGATCTACCTTTCTTCTTACCTCTACGATGAAATGATTTCGTTAGTTTTTCAATGTTAAATCGTTTAATTTTCATTGTAATTTTATTAAAAGCGAACAGATGGATCGGTTTTGTATGACGAGGTGTGTCTCACCCCCTGATGCTATTGTCTTAGAAGGGTTGTGCTGTAAGTTACAACCCTCAAGCTTGAAAACATCGCAGCAAGAGGGAAGTTAAGTTAAATTGCTTTTGTTCATTTACATTAAAGTGTGTTATGAGTTATCTCTTTGTTGTTGTCGTTGGTTCGAGTTTAATATTTGACAAAGAGATTCGAAAAAAAATGTCTCTCCTCATAGGAAAAATCAATGCTTGTCATAAATGTTATGATGATATAGGTAGTCTTTCACGTGATCAAGTTATTTGAAAATAATTTAATTATCTTATAAATTATCTGATTTCAATTTTTCGTGCGAGACAAATCAAAATTTGCATCTGAATCGTGGCAGATTAACGAACCGTGGAAGATGAGAGATTTCCATAAAGACAATAATAACAATAATTATTATTGTTATATATATTTAATACATAAATCCATAAGAGCGAGAATTTAAAACGAAAACTTAACAATTCGTAATAAAATTATTTATCTCTTGGTATTTTCTTCGTTTCGTCAACGAAAACTCACTCGTCTCTCGTTTCTTTATAAACTTATCGTATTCTGGTGGTTGGTTGTGTCGCGGCTATAAAAGTAGCTCGTGGAATTCTCTCAATTAAAATCAAATAAAGCGACACAGATGGTTGACGATAGCGAAAAGATAGCAAATTTATAGAAATTAAAATTTGATGGTGGTGGATGTTACAGGGGAATGGTTCCTTTTCTTGGCAATTTCAATGAATTGAGCTTTAAAAACGTTGTTTTTATTAAAAAACTAGCTTTTACCTGCCCGCATCGCTGAGTGTAAACGAAACTATACAGACAATTAATGATTAATAATGATTGAAAATATTTTCTGTAAATTTTACGCAACTAAACTGCAAGGGATTCACAACAAAAGCACTGTTTCTTTGTGTCTAAAAATGTAGATAAAATAGTAATTCATAATTGTGTGTAATTGTTGAAAATTAATCTCTCTCTATTTGTTTTAAATCACAATCGGAGAGAATATAAAAGAATATTTACATCATCATTTGACTTATTAAAGATGTAATTCTTCTATTTATGTCGGAAAAGAGATTACTTTGGTTTCATGTCATTAAATTTCAATTATAAATATCGATTTTAAGCTTTCCATAGATATTTCTAAAGGATTTTTTTGGTTTCAGAATGTCATCAACCAACGAAGAACTACCACCACCAAAACCGCGTGTTTCACCATTAGACTATCGAAACACCGATCTGGTCTCCCGACTTTTGGCCGCTACCCCACCATATTTATACAACATGCCGCTCGTTCCACACAGCTATTTCTTCAGTGAAATGCTGCGATCGTTTGTCCAAGCCAAATCGCAAGAAAATCGATCACCCACAACGCTTCCATCGGCATCGGTAACGACCAATCAAACGCAACATAGACGCTCGCGAAAGCGAGCCTGGTCTCAAATGAAATCTGACCAATGGCCTCAAAAACCAGAACCCAAAGATTCGAACTCCTGGAAACTTTCCCCATCCAAATCTCCAACTTTCGAGAAACCACTTGAGCTGACAACCTCGAAATTTTCTAGTAAAATACATTTAGAAAAAAACCACGAAAAATCTGAAATCACCTACGAAAAGTCGGAGATTCAAACCAATCCCTTACCGTTTTCGATGGGAGAAAATATTCCTCAGTCGGATTTAATTCTTCCGCCACCACCACCGATGTGGTATCCTCCACTCTATCCGGCACCATACGGAATCGATCCATTACACTTTTTTATTGATTTGCGAGTTTCCGGTCATATTTACGACCGGAAAAAAGACACAGCCTCCAACTCAGTAACATCACCACCGAATTTCCTCTTAACTCCGCCATTAAATTCCGATCCCCCACCTAAAGACTTTCCACAATCACCAGAAATCCCTGAAAATTTTCAAATATCTCGCGAGTCACTGTTCAAACAAACTCGTCACACGTCCGCGTTTTCGGTACCGAATCGAAACGGACCAATCAACCTAAGTAACGATCGCGACGAAGTAAAACCGTTAAAACTAAAGAGCGACGATCGACGATCCGAAAACAAAACAAGTACCAACTATGTAATGCAAAATCTCAAACGAATTTATCATGCGACAATGGACAATACCAACGTGGAACAAGAGGACAACACGAAAAAAGAGTTGAACACCACGACGGAGTCAACTGTCAATGATGGTGACGAACAAAAATCGAAACCTGGCTGCAAGGATTTAAGTGCTCTTATTGGTCTAGAGCTAGTTGTTGACTATGTGAAACAGGAAAAGCCTAATAAGAAATTAAATGATGAACCTGGTAGAGCAAGGGTTGAAAGTCCTGATCTCGAAATTGTTGAGTCTCAGGACAACTATTAGAGAGAAGTTTAAAGGTAAGATACAGCCAAATTTTATTTCTTCAGTTAAATGAATGCTTAAACGTTAATTCAAAGATGTAAATAACTTTTATGAATATATATAAGAAAATTTGAAATAAGCTAGTCATTGAAAAGATTACAAATCTTAAGTCTTATTTTTGTGTCTCATCAATGCTTTAAGTGTTGCTTCCAACAAGAAATGTACCTTAAGTCTTCCTACAATTTCGATTATTTTGAGATATGTTACATGTAATTCGGTGAAAAATATTTTCAGGGTTTGTCACACCATCAAACTACCCTTTCAATTTGTCTCTAAATTTCATAAAACCAAACTGCAAGGAATTCATAGGGGTATCACTTTTTAAAATTTTTTTTTATTTGACGCTTGCGATGTAATTTGCTAATTTTTTTCTCGTATTTTTTCTTTTTTGTTTCTGCATAAACTTTAACATACATTCCATTCCTGTGCGCAACTTCGCTCAAAAAGAAACCTGCACCGCTATTATTGAAAATTATCCTTCACATTTAAGCTCAAAGATATGAAACTTAAACTTTTATAAATATGTATCTCGATTTATTGACACATAATATGTTAGGTACCTACATGAAGTTATATTTAAGAACATTTGTGCATGCGACCACAGTTTTACTTTTAAGACGATAGAATCAGAATTTTCGACTGGGTGAAGCGATTTTGATGATTCTTTTTTTATTTGAAAGCTGGTGCTTTCCGTGTGGTTCCATTTTAATTTGAAAGAAATTGTTGACTTCTAAGGGGTTGAAAACTAAGCGGTTAAATATTAACTTTTTATTGGGTAGCTCGATTTTGATAATTCTTTTTTTTTATTGGTAGAACATACTTTAAAAATAAATCTCATATCCATTTTTATCACAAAAATCCACTCGTAAGGGGTCAAAAATTAGGTATGAAATAAAAAATTCTTCTTGGCTAACCCGATTTTGATAATTTCGTTTCTATTGCGTACATCGTACATTTAAATTATTCACATTTCAATTTGAAGAAAAAAATCCACCCTCTAAGGATGAAAATAGGGGATGAAATAGTGGCGTTTAACTGAATCATCGGAATTTGAGGATTTTTTTTCTATCAGAAAGAGTATTCCACTAAGTTCTATCATTAAATTTAAAAGAAAAAAAAAATTCAACCCTAAGAGCAAAAAGGGATAAAGTAGTAACTTTTAACATTTAATGATGCTGCCTCATATGAGCAGCGCATTTAGTAGGTTTACCCATATTCAAAAAAATAAAATCAGTTATCAAACTTTAGATCACTAAAAATCGAGAAACAAAAAAAAATAACAAAATGAAAAACCGACCTCAAGATAAATAAAAACTTTAAAAAAATGCATCAAAAAGTAAAAAAATAATTGCGTATCTTTGCAGTGTCTACAACTTACAAATTATTAGGATGATATACTGTAAAAATATTGCTATTTTTGGAGTTGGTGTCAGCCAAGGAAATACGACTATATTGGTACTTAAAAACGAGAATACCTTATGAAAACTATTTTCCAAATGAACTTTTATACAATATATACTAGTGGTGTGACAATATCTAGTGACCTTTAAACTACAAAATGCCAATAATTAATTACACATAATTAATTACACACAATTTACAAATAAACATTAATATTTATTTCTTTGGCTGACACCAACTCCAAAAATAATAATAGTTGTACATTATATCATCCTAATAATTTGTAAGTTGTAGACACTGCACAGATACGCAATTATTTTTTTACTTTTTAGTGCATTTTTTGTTTAAGAATTTTTATTTATTTTGAAGTCAGTTTTACATTTTGTTATAAGTACCTACTTATTTTTTTTTTCGTAAATTTTAACAAATCTTCTTTATTCAAGTGACCATAAATGATGATGCCAGAAATTCAAACGCTTGCTGATTTATCATTTACTATTGCATTTGCTTGCTCTTTGGTAGCGTAAGTCTCACTGTAATACCCACGCAAACGTTCTTGATATGGATTAAATCTCCGATTTTGTCTAGCCCACATAACTTCATCAGTAGCTTTTTTCAATTATTTTTTCTCTAAGTGTATCTGGCTTTGGTAATTCATTTTCAGATCCCATTACACATCAGAACATTTCGTAATTTGGTGAAGTAATATTGATTGTAAGTTGTCATGCATTTCAACTCCCATAGCTGACAGCTTTTCCATTATGCCGAAAAATTTCATTAATTGTGTATGAAAATCATCATTTTCTACCACCTTGAAAGAAATGGCACGATTTAAATTTAACCCGTTTTAACTAGACTAGGATCTATTGCGATTATCAGATCTGATTTTGCTTTGGCATCTTTATCTTCCCACTTTTGAATGTCTTGAGTTGAGAATCCATCACCTTCCCTCAATTCGGGTCTCGGTTTTCTTCCATTCACGTACTCTCGTGTTCCGTTTTTAACTATAACAGCTTCAATTTGCATAACCCAAGTGTCATAATTTTCCTTCGTGAGAGGTTTGATTGTTCTTGGGGACAAAAACTAGATAGTTGTGTTAATTTTCACGAAGCACCACTTCAATGTACAATCATCAAAAATGTCTTCTTCAAACTGTTTAATTTATTTTATTAAGTACCTTGTTTTTATCAAGTTTAACTGCAGTCTGGACCGATAATAATCTGATAAAGTACGCACATATTTATTGTAAAAGATTTAAGGACTTCGTTTATTTTACTTACTTACATTGTTTAGCATTAAATTGTACCTGTAAGATGTATAATGATCTTGTTGCTAACAAAACAAACACAAAGCTACACCAAAGATCTATATTTGCCCTCCCCCCCCAAAAAATATATTATTCTTTATTTATTAAGATGTTTCAATTCCTAAAAATGTTTTTATGGCTATAAAAATATGTAAGTCTCAAAATGATCGAAATCGGAGGGCAACACCCGAAATATCTTTCGTGTAAGAATTAGTTCGGTTTAACTTCAAGTGAAAAAGAACTTATTGATTTCACCTTTTAATCCACAAAAGACAAATTCTCGTATTACTTAATCTGACCAGTCTGAACAACGAAAAATAGGGTTCAAAAACCCTCAATATGGAAGGAAAAAACAACGAGCCCAGGTTATGGTCAAGTTTTTTCATACCATGAACTTTCCAAGGTGTAAAGCTTACACGAAAAAAATTCATTAAAATGATTGCATCGATGAGATAATTAAGGTTTATCATTAATAATTGTAATTTATAAAAGATAATTGTACATATAAATAAATTAAAACAGTTGATATGAAATAATATGATAACAAAAAATGTTAAAATTATCGTATATTACATATATTGAGCTAGGCATTTGCTAGATTATATTTAATTTGCAATATAAATATGTATGGAAACAGAAATCAAATACTTAATTGGATTTAATATTCATAATAAATGAAATTATTTCAATGATTTGAATTCGAGTTGAATATGAAGCGATATAGAGGCGATTTCGTTACACAAAGACATAATAATTGTAACAAATGAAATCAAATAGATAGACAATATGTAGTTGACTATTGTAGATGTGTGTATATAGTATAGACTCGATTCTCTGCCCTTTTGTGTTACCTACCTATATACCCGATATACAAGGCTATATGCTGCGAGTCGAACTAAAATAATTATTCGAGAAATCAAATTGATTTGTTCGAGAGAGGCAAACCATCGATAATATGTTTATTCAATAGAAAATGTATTATTAAATTAATATAATATAATATGCATGATGCATTTGTATAGAGAAGTTACTATTTTATGTGTTTATAGAACGACCTAATGGATAATTGTTGGGTATTGCATTTTTCATTTGGACTAATTTCGCTTCCACTCGGTTCAATATGGGGTTAAATTTGTTTGTGACTTTATCACTGAAAATCTCGCAGTTTAATAAGGTATAGTCTTAGATCCGAGCCTACATCGACCTTTACCGAGTTGATAATAGAATGAAAAATATTTTATCATGAATTTAGTATCTATATTAGAAAATATATTAAAAATGGGTTCGCTAAAAAAATCCTGGACAGACTATTTTTAATTATTAAAAAAAATTATTTTTAATAAAATATTGCAACATCAAGATAATAGAAAAAATGTTATATCATCATAAGCGCTGTTTTAATGCGAACACGTTGATATAGATTTGTCTGCAAAAAGTTTGGTCCTATTAGGGGTTTGCTAATTTTATAGATTTAAATTTTAATGCGCGTGGAAATGTGTTCATGGTAAAATATGTTTCATTCTATTATCAACTCGATGAAGGTCGATGCAGGTTCGGATCTTCTACTAGTAAAAATATTGCATTAAACTATTGAGTATCTATAGAAATAATCAAGAGGTATACGACCTAATCTATGTTAATTATGGTTGTCAAGGAAAACGTTGAGTGTTCATTGGTGTTACTATTCTACTTTCAAAGCTTGCTTTGTTAAAGGCATTTTTCTATGTAAAAATCAATCATTTCTACTTCCACACTTAATCAAAAGGCAATCGTCTATAGTTATAGAAAATAATTATCAACTAACTTTTTAATCGATCTTTGTATAATATCATAATATTGAATATTGTAAATATTATTTAAGCCACATATGTAAATAAGACGCGATTAAAGGAAACTATAAAAGTTATTTTTACAGTCTCTTTTTTGTAGGCTCAAACATGATTCCAATTCCTTTTCCAAGTAGTATAATGTTGAAATAAAAGGATTTTTTTTTCAGAAAAGAAAAATTTTGCTTGGTCAAACCCTGAAATGCAAGCTACAGGATAAGAAACTGTATCAAATCCTGATATGCAAGAACTGCAGCTTAAGAAATTTTAGAAGATCATGAAATTTAGTGTTCCCGGGAAGTCGGAATGTAATTGCGATTTTATTTACCCTTTTTTGCATAGGTATTTTAAGTTGTTTTAGTTAAATTTTTTTCTACATTAGGCTTGAAAGTTGCAGAATGGACGTGTAGGTATCCTATGGTGCTCTGTAATTATGATTGTGATTGTTGATTTTTGGTGATGGGTGGAAAAATAAAATGGTGGGGATTGATGAAAAGTATTCAATTGAGGTAAGTATAGGTATAACTAATATAGGCACACAAGTCTTTTTTTTGAAAGTGGTATAAGTCATTTCAACAACAAGATCGTTCGAAGCTCTTTAAATTGAACTAATTCATGGAATGGAATCCAAAAAGAGCCTCTAATAATTTCTCCATATAAAAAAGATAGGCTTATCTCATTTTCAAAAAAATGGCTCATATTTTTATGATATCAAAAACGCCATTTACCTAATTGCTGAAATTTAGGGAAAAACTTTAGGGAATAGAATTGGACAGTTAACCAAAATTTATTTGCTTATTTAATTTTTAAAGTCAAACAATTAAAAATTTTTGAACCCCAAGAAGATTCTACGAAGAGATTTTCTTTTTTTTTCTATTTAGAAACTGACCTTATGAAATAACATCCACTTTATTAGGCATATACTATCTTAAGCATCAAAAAATCAAAGTTTAAGCTATTTCAGACGATAAAATTCGTTAAAAAGACCCAATTCAGAATTTCGTTTAGATTTTTATGATTTTGTCTTGCATTAAATACCTCAATTAAATCTTAATTGACACAGTAAACATTTTTTAGACCTTTTCCAAATGAAATACTGATGGTAATTCAATGTACTATTTTATGCAAAATCAGTGCATTTCTTTCTTGTAAAGATACCATAAAATAAACTTATCTTCATATTCGCTTTTACTGTGTAAATACTCATTATACTAGGTTAAAATTTTATTGGTCAGTATAAAATATTAAATTTGTAGGTATTTATACTCTTTTTACACCATTTTTTGTGTTTTGGTCGCTTTTGATTGCCATCAAAGGATAATTTGTGTTTGATATATCTACATAAGTAAGTAGAATTGCTAATACTTGACTGCTTCAAATATAATTCTGAAAGTAGGATTTTATTTTTTTGCTCATGGTATGACAGTAAAACCGTTAGCGGTGTTAATTTTTTTTTTGGTGTTAAAACGGTGTCATAAATTTTCCTGTGCTGAATACATTTTAACTAAGATAATTTTTATATTTAAACGCTATATGTTTAACAATTAGAAAAAAATTATTAAAAAACATTATAAAATAAGTTTATAAAGATTAAAAAACTCAACAGCGAATTTTTAACACCGCAAAAGAGCATTGTAACACCGGTGTTAATCCACCGGTGTTACACAGTGGTGTTAAAACGAGTCCATTTTAACACCGCTTTTTTACTGTGTAGGTATAAGTAACTTTTTGTTAAATTTAATGATGATTTTATGTCAAGGCCCAAAAATGAGTTTAACTACTGCCCATGTAGTTAAAGCTCCTTTTTTTATTCAACGACAAGTTGCATAGTTATTAGATACTTAATTATTCTTAAATAATTCATTCAATATTTACTATGCCACTTAATTGGCTTCATCATTAATGGTTTTTTTTTTTAATGAATAACCACTTTGAAGTTGATGAGTTGGAAGCTGTAATTTGATTTTCACGGGGTAAGTAAAAGATATTGCAATTCAGATTAAAGGATTGAAATTTTATAAGATAAGTTAAGAAGACTTATTTACTTTAAGAGTAGGTACTGATTTTAATCAATAAGAATACACCAAGTGAAAATTTGTTATTTGAAATAATTTGGTATACCTACGTCGTATAATTTTCGCTTTAAAAATGCAAAAATTTCGTCAATCGCTTTGAGTCACTTATGGATGACATCGATGACATTTCGAAAAACTCTTCCTTAGCGGAGGTTAAGAACGAGTTAAGAAAGAGGTTAGTCCTTTTTAAGAGTCACACTTTAAAAGGTCATGTTTTTATCTTCAGTGATTTAATCTGTAAAATGTCTGTCAGAAAATCATGGTACTGTTTTATATATAGAGATAGATCTTGAATATATATTTTCTAGTTTTATCCTTGAAAATTGATTGAATTTATTTGGTGTTTACCGCAGGTAAATCCACGACAAATGTACAGCGCGTCTCGCATTGATTTCGTCGCGTTCAATTAAAATGATTAAATTGTTTCCTGTAATTTTTTGAAGCTCCCTGTCTCCTCGGTATCAATCAGCGAATATATAGATTACATTTGCAAGTGTGAGACTGTCAACAATAATACGAGCCCGAGCTTTGGCAACCTGTTAAGCACGAGGCGACCAAACAAACATTGGCTCGCGCTCGACATTTTTACAAAGCGATAATGGCGATGCAGTAGCTGGCCGATTATTCATATATTTGTGCATATGCACAGGAACATAATCCCCTTAGTGACGCATTTCAGCCTTGCTGCGTTGTTTGTGTTTGATTAAAATTTGTAATTTTTAAAACATTACAATTTTTACTCGTGCGGCCCACCTCTCATCGTCTCACCCGTACGTCTCTCCGTCTATCTACGCTCGTCGCACACTCGTCCTGTTTTCGATGCGAATGTTATTGAAATGAAGGATAATGTGCATCGCACACATGCAAACTTTCAGCCCTCGACATATCAACACAATTTGTATAAGAGCCTCCGATGCAAGTGTGTGTGCGAGTGTGCAAGGATATAGTAATAGGACTTTGTTTGTTCATGTGTAGGATACATCGCCGAGTTTTTAATCCTGTTGGACCGATGATTGTGATGATGATGTGATATTGTTTTTAAATCCTTCATCACAAAAGCGTTTTATCATGTAATATGCATGCGGGACGCGAAAGGATGAGAGTGTGGATATGTTTATATAAGTATGTCGTCGCTCATGGTCCTTGTTCTCGTCGTCGGGTCGTCCAACACTTACGCCTGAATCTACTCACATACAACTCCTTTATTCACTCATCCCTCGCGACAAATCAGCTTTTCGTTATCTATTTTTAATATTTTATTAAACGAAAAATCTGTGACTGTCTGTTTTACAACATGAAACTTGTAAAAATTAATGTCCTCAAACCTAAAACAAGACGGTCGATTTTTCGACCGAGTAGGAGCAACTAGTCGATACTAATACAATTAAGTATAAGTAGTAAAAAAGTAGAAAGTTAGTTTGAGATTGAAGACTATCAGAGTTCTTGCAGAAATAATCACAAAAAATCTGTTTTATAGGTTCTCTTAAACAAGCCAAGGAAATAGAATTAGAAATTTCCATGAATTCTTTCAAAGATGTAGATTTAAGGTCCAGAAAATATCAATTTTTTGTTTAAACGTAGACAATTTTGCATAAGCGTTTATTTAGTTACATTTTTGGCAAAAGTTTATAAAACACTTTTCTTCTTGGTTTTGAGGAAAAAATCAAGCTCTCAGCAATACCTTAATGTAGGTAATGACAACTATCATAGCGCAAACATAATAACACGCCATTAAATTAAATAATAATTTAATGGCGTTTAATGGTTATTAAAGTAGGGTAGTTCAAAAAAAAAATAAGATCTTTTTATTTTTGATGATTTATTTTCTATTTTTTACTATTTTTCACCTGGTAATTGCTTAAAATATTAAACTATTAAGACCTGAAAACTAGTATTATAGAAATCTAATTCTTATGTTATCTAAAAATTGATAATGAATAGGTACCTATCAAAAAAAATTTGCGTCAAAACTAGCTCTAATACCAATACAAAGGTTCCTACTAAGATTTTGCAACCATCAATTTTTTTTATTTTTCATTACCCATTTAAATTTTATTTTTATTTACTTATTTTTTTTTTTACTAGCGGACCCGGCAAACGTTGTTTTACCTGATTGTTAGCTTGTCTACTGATAGTGGGTTCAGAAAACGTTTTATTCAATAACTATACCATAAATATTGATAGTAAATAACATTTTAATTTAAGTTTATCATTGAAAAAAATTAATAAAGAGCAATGGGTAAAATTAAATGCATAGCGCTTAAAATATTTCTCTAAAATATATAGAACATTGTACGGAAAGAGATTGAAAGAACATGATTGTCTTAAATAAAAAAAAAAAACAAAATTTAGAGACTAATAACAACTCCTTCTTCGTTAACAGAAGGTAGCCAGTTGGAAGATAATTACAGTAAGGCAAAACTTAAAACTAAGAACTATTTAGATAGGCCTCAATTAAGATTAGTGGACGTAAAGTGGACTTAGCGGAAAAAATAAAACAGTTTAATAGTTAATCGGTACTGAGTTGCAAACCTTTCCCGATTTATATATATGTTATAACGGACCCGACAGACGTTGTCCTGTCTTAACTATATGAATATAAATTTTGAATTAGTATAAATAATAAAAAAAATATTTCAACACCAAAGTGATTATTATTCTAATGCTTTATGATAGACAACATTCTTTGTTTTTTTTTTTCTGACGCGTATATAAATAATTTTGTTGGTATCCCGACCACAACAATTGGCACAGTTTTGGCTCACCTAAATTATTAAGTTAGCCCCTCAGGAATTTTTATTAGTTTTTTGAATTTCAATTTTCTTTATCGGTGTTATTCTTACTTTTTCGTTATATTCAGATATAGTTGGGTGGTTCATGTATCAAAGTTACAAATTACATTCCGATTTTTAACATTCAACAAACAAAAACGATTTCATTGTTTTAAATTTAAAATAAATTGTTTAACCCTTCACTTTGATTGTTAAATTTTTGTTAATAACAAATAAAAATAATTTTAAACTACTAAAATACTTATTCAGATATTTTCAGATTATTCAGTTGTGTTGCGCATGTATTTTGAATTCTTGATATGGTACACTTTTATAATTATAAAAAGAAGTGGTTGCGTGTACTTATGTACGCGCGTGAGAAGTTATACTTCTTTGGTATCATTAAAAATTAGTTTTTATTAATTTTATTCAAATAATCAATTTTAAAAAACTGTAATTTAATATTTAATAATAATAATATATATATTTAAAAATATAACTATTAAAAATAAAATTAAGAGAATAATATTTTAATTTGTATCAATAAATAATATCCAAAGAAAGCTGCAAGACGTTTATAACATTTATCAGGATCATTTTTCTGGTTAACAATTCATGCATGCTATGAAAACAAAGCTTCATAGAAATTGCGAAATAAAGTAAGTAGCTACTTGTCAAAGTAAATGTCTTAATCTTATTCATATCTTGTGCTACGAAATTACTAAATTATTATTCTAAGATGATTGAATCATTTCAGAATCCCAGATTTCGTGATAACTAAGAATATGCATGGAATGCAGACGTCATTTTCATCATTAAATTTCAAATAGTATAACAGCTACTATAATTATTTTTAATTTAAATATAAAAATAAATAAATTAGAAATTAAATACAACAAAAATTCAAATTTCGCGCGCCAGGAGATCTACTGGTTTTGCGACTAACTTCATTTTGTTAATTTTTATCTTAAAATGCGCGCGCATCTTAAAATTTTACTCTCATCATTTTTTCATAACGCGTCTAAAGAAGTATAACTTCAAAAAAAATAAAACTTCCTGTAAATTTGATGCACATTTCAAGAGACGTAAACTATAAAATCGGTCTGCTCTGTCTACCGCAGTACTTTCTCGAGTTGTATCTTAGTTTAGTTCCTTACTTTTTTTAATATGTATTCTTTAATACGTTTATCCCAATATCCTTAACAGAATCACCAAAATTAATATTATTATTTTTCCAACCCTATTGTTTAGTTTTTTAAAGTTTCAATAGTTTTGTTTTGCTTCATAGCATAAGGATAAAACACTATGTAGCTCAAGCGAGAAGCCTGGGTACGATTCCAGATCCCAATTTTTTTTTAATAAGAAAAAAGATTTATACTATTTATCCACGGATATATTTTAATTTGAACGTTTTTTATTTTCCTTCAAATGCAAAAGGAATTTATGACAAAAATATCAACATTCTTTTATTTTCGTTTTCAGTCGTTTATATTACAACACAATAATAACTTAAATTATATAATTTAGCATTTACGCAACGCCCTCTCGATCCGCTCCTCCTACCACTCGATCCTTCAACAGTGAAATACATACCTTACTTAAAGAAAAACGAGGCGCCAAAAAATTATGGCTGAAGCATAGATCACCAAATGCCAAAACATCTTTAAATCAAGCCACTAAAAAACTCAAAATTGCTCTATCTCAAAAAGCAAACGCGGAGCTCCAAAACTATCTATCCAGCGCAGATCATACATCTAAGTCGGGCTATGCTGTTTGGAAACTGGCGAAAAAAACCAAGAGACCTATCCAAACCAAATATCCCATACGGGACACACTCGGAAATTGGATGGAATCCGATTCCGAAAAAGCAGAAGCCTTCGCCAAACACCTATCAGGTGTCTTTAAACCAAACCCTGCTTGCGGTGTCCCCATCAGCCTCAAACACCTTACCTGTACAACCCCCAATGCGAAACCTCTAAAATTTAAATTTTCAATACTGAAAAGGAAAATAGATAATCTAAAGCCACATAAAGCTCCTGGTGTTGATATGATCAACCCCAGACTTAATAAAGAACTCCCCACCAGCGGCAAGCGTGCAATTTTGTTTATCTTTAATCCAATTTGCAAGTATAAATACTTTCCACCTGCTTGGAAGAAAGCCAAGATCATCCTTATACACAAGCCGGGAAAAGATAAAACAAGTATAGATGGCTACAGACCAATTAGTCTCCTCCCTGTGCTGTCTAAGTTGTATGAAGGGCTTCTTCTCTACAAAATAGCGCCAATTATACAAAAAAAAGAAATTATACCCTTGCACCAGTTTGGTTTCAGACAAAACCATAGTACTATCGAGCAGGTCCACCGTATTACAAATTATATAAAAAGATCTCAAGAAGAAAAAAAATATTGCGTGGGCCTCTTCCTAGACGTAGCCCAGGCCTTTGACCGCGTTTGGCACGAAGGTCTCTTGCACAAGGTAAGGAAATATCTACCTCACCAGTACTATGCTATTATCAGCAGTTACCTTCGTGACAGGAAGTTCTACGTCCAGTATGGGAGTGCCATAAGTAGTTTCTACTGTATGGCTGCTGGTGTTCCTCAGGGCAGTGTGCTTGGCCCAACCCTATATAACTTATTCACGTCTGACTTACCCACCGACAAAAATATAATTACATCGACTTCTGCCGATGATACAGCGATACTCTACGCAAACATTAATCCGCGAGTGCCACGAGAGAGCTGCAGTCTCATGCAAATGAAATCATGGAATGGGCAAGGAGATGGCAAATCAATATTAATGAGAGTAAAACAAAACTCATTACGTTTACTCTTCGCAAAGGAGAGTGTGGGCCGATCTCCATCAATAATCGCCTTGTTGAGAGCGTACAAGAGGTGAAGTACCTGGGATTTCACTTGGACCGCCGTTTAACATGGAAGATCCATATAAAAAAAAAGGTAGCACAGCTAAAACTGCTGCACCGAGAACTCCGATGGTTAACCGGAAAGAGATCATCTTTGAATCTAGCCTCAAAGGTCATGCTCTACAAATCCTTCCTCAGACCAATCTGGGCGTATGGAGCACATCTGTGGGCAGCCGCTAAACCCTCCAATGTTGAAATAATCCAGAGACAGCAGACGGTTATATTAAGATCTCTTCTCGGGGTTGGTCGCTACATTAAAAACGAGATCATACAGCGTGATCTAGACGTAGAAACGGTGGTGGAATACGCTAAGCGACAAGGAACCAGGTACTTAAAACGAGTTAAAGTCCACCCAAATAAATTAGCTGTTGGAGCTATTCAAGAAACACCTTATAAAAGACTAAAGCGAATGGATCCTATTGAATTTATCAATTCATAAATCAGACATCTATATATGTATGTAACTGTATATATGTATGTATGTTTGTATGTATGTATGTATGTATGTATAATGTATATGGGTGCATAATATGTAAATTGTGAATCTCATCTGGTCATTTTTATTTAATAAGTATATAAAATATTTTAATTGTTATTTAATTAAGTACTTAATTTTAAATTACTAATTTTAACAATTTTTTATTCATAGTAAGTTTTACGTTAATTAAGTTTTTATACATTCTTTATTTATTTTGTAAGTAGCCATAATTCTTTTACCCTGACTATGGTCAGGAAAACTATGAATTTTTTCTGTTAGTATTAAGAGTTGCAATAACCTAGGCTAGGAGCACTATGTGTTCAATACCTAGAAAAACAAATCAAAGCAATTTAAAAAAAAAAATATAATTTATTGTCTTCGTCAGTCTTTGTGGTCTTCGTTCAACTCGTGAGCAACTAATGCGCAACTAGTGAATGCAATCGAGTAAAAATGGTCACATTTTTGTAACATGGAGTTGTAGGGGGCTGGTCGAAACATACTACTTATCTATGCTCATGAGAGAGAAGAAAAGCGTTCCGAGTATGTTTCGACAGAGAGAACCTTCTCTATGGCAGACGTTCCGAGTGTAGAACGGTAGAGAAAGGAACAAAAACTGACTAAGGAATAGTTCCAAACACTCCTAGTTGGAGTAGATGGCAGCACGTGTATTCATGCGATCTGGCTCTCTCAGTCTTCTCTCTGATATAGATAAGGTCGCATTAACTACTATGGTCGTTAGCGACCGTCGAATCCGAAAACCCATGAAAATATGTTGAGCTTTCATTGGGATTCGAACCCAGGACCACTGGCGTATAGGGTAAGTATCTAGATTCTAGTCCATCACGCCACTAAGTGATCCAATTTTTGTTTTATGTATTTATTTATTTATTATTACGTATACATAATACAATATACATAATACAATATACATAATACAAAATAAAATATACAAATAATACAGGAATTTTTTAAAATTTGATGTTCTACAAAAAATGTTTTAGAAAGTTTAGAAAATATTATTAAATTTTAATTAGGTACTTAGTGTTGTTTTCGATTTCTGATTTCTTTGAATCAAATTAATTTCTTTGAATCGTTGACCTGAGAGACTTTGTTCAAGAGACTTTTTTTTATAGAGCATAAAATTTCCTTTAAATCAATTCTTACGGATTGTTGTTACAATGAATTGTTCCAAAGTTATAAGAATTTAAAAAAAAATCCAGTGTTTTTTTGAGATGATTTTACGGACGTAATAAAACTTTACGAAATGGCGCCTTTTTGAAAAAAATGGTAGGAGTAATATTTTTGCCTTCTTTTTTTAATTTTGGGAATTTTTAAATAATAGATAGTTAAAATAACAAATTTCAAAAACCCCAACGTGGAGACAATTTTTATAGCACTAAGAAAGGTATACCTTTCAAGTAAATCGGTGCTTAAAACTTGAGATATCATTTAGTATCGAAATGTAGTATATCATTGAGTATCGAAAAAAGTAGTTTCGTGAAAAACTCATTTAAAGTTTCTGGTAAAGTTACGTGCAGTGGCCATACAATGGTAGTTAATACTTACAATACTTACCTACATTTGTTTAATCGGCAATTCCCGCTCCAAAAATAATTAGAGTTTTGAAAAATTCGCTTAAAGATATAGGTATTCTTAAAGATTAAAGCTTTAAAAATAGTTGCTTTTTTTGGCAGTTCTTAAAGCTCCCCATATCAAGTACCTACACGGGGAGTGTACTTCTCAATGGGGAGATGCGAAAGTGTCAGGTTTCTGTACGAATGCTTCTGACTGTATACTTGCTAATGTACATATTATCTACGAGTATTTATACAACTTTCTGTGAATACCTACATAATTTTCTTTCTGTAGTTTTATACTTAAGGGATCTGCACGCTATGTTAGGAGAGTTTGAGGGTCCGTAAAGGTAACAAAGTTGGGAAGCACTTCTATATATTACAACAATAAAAAAATCTAAAATTATGAATCGTTTCCTAAAATATTTAAAAAAATTATACCTACTCACATTTGTTATAAAAGGATAACTGTTTCCTTCAAACATTGAGATCGTTTCATCTACCTTGATTGTGCCTGTGTGTGTGTTTAATTATAGCTAGTTGTTTGGTTTCAATTATCATAGTTTCAGTTTACAATCGTAACGAGGTGCGAATTTCGTGTGATATTATGGAAATGAGGTGCTCTCATAAACACACACCCACACCCCTCACATATGCTACGGGTTTCGTCAATTCGTGTATTCGCGCGTCCATATATGAGAAAATTATTCGACATCCATATTCATTTCAGACAGGGGTGGACATTGGGGTGTCGAGTTTGAGCCGAGGCTCGCCTCTCAAATTTGAATATTTACACACATTCTAGTGGCCTTTTAGCCGCAAATTTTCAATGTGATTTCTTCGCATGCATAAAACATGCAATGTTGCGATGCACTTCCAAAATCAATTATCTCGTTCGAGACGAAAAAAAAAAGGAAAATACTTGTAATATAAATATTGGTGCAAACATTTTTGAGACAAATTGTGTTTCGAGTTATATATGATATGTGTGCAATAAATTTTTGTAGTTTTTTTTTTTGTCGTCTTGTAGCTTGACGACGCCCGACGATCGCCAATATAATGACATCATTTCCTTGTCGTGTAATTTATTATTCGTTTTTCCTTAACAAAGATCTCTTGATGTCGTCGTTGCCGCAGTATTTTCTTTCATGATATCAATTTGTCGTTGTTGAGCCGCGTTCGTAAAAATGAATTATGGCCCGCGAGACAAGGAAAAATTGGGGTACGAGATTTATTTGGTCGACCACGGGGGTGGCATTGATTTTAATTGTTAACAAAACATTGTTATTACTAGGCAAACTTGTAACTGAATCGCGAAAGATGAAACATAAACTCAAAAATTTTAAACTTAGATTCCCTAATAATAATTGTTTTTTTTCTATCTAATTAAGGTAGTTGACAAGGCTTAAAACCCAGTTTACGAGTAGAAATCTTTTATTTTTGACAACCACGGTGTTATGTTGAGGAAATTATAACACTTATTATCAACTAGCTGATACCCGCTCGCTTTGCTGAGAGTATCTAAATGTAATTGATTGATTGCTCAAGATTTTTTTCTGGGTTTTCGGATTCGACGGTCGCTAATGACCATAGTAGTTGATGCAACCTTAAATAACCCAAAAAAAAAATTGATTGATTAATAGATTCCCTACCTTCATAGCGAAATATAAAATTAATCTAATTTGACAAAAAAAGATGATAGATATACTTCCAGACTTTAGATCCAAAGTAAGTTCATCAAAATCTTTAAAACTAATTTTCTAGGAAGATATATTGTAGCTATTTCACAGGTTCTATACGTTTTTAAGTATAAAAAGGTCCATTAAGAAAATTTGAAAATCTTTTAAATCAAATGCCATTTAAAACCATTTAGCTGTTTTAGTAGAAAAGATTAGAGGCTACATCTGACAGGAGTCGTACCTTTTTTAGGATACATGGTATTCAATATGTTAAGATCTCACTGAGGTATCTTTAACAAAACTTCATTAAAATTCGTTCCGTTAGGTAATTGTAAATTATTTAAAAATAATTTAATATATAATTTTAAGACGTTTATTTCTAATTAGTACCTTCGACAATTATCAATAAAGAAATTCAAATATTTAAAAAAATGTCATTATCAATTTTATCGGGTGTTAAATTGAAATTCATAATTATTTTCCAGTAAAAATTGTCAGTTTTTAATTTAAACTTTGTAGAGATTTTTTTCTTGAGGAAAATAGGTTAAAATGCTATTTCACAAACTTTAACAAAACTTCTTTAAAT
Organism: Sisyra nigra; assembly: GCA_958496155.1. Taxonomy (NCBI): domain Eukaryota; kingdom Metazoa; phylum Arthropoda; class Insecta; order Neuroptera; family Sisyridae; genus Sisyra; species Sisyra nigra. Next base: position 27,388,394 of record OY292315.1, read on the forward strand.
ACACGGTTCCTGTAGGATTCAATTGTTATGCTATCCTATGGGAACCGTCGATTATTCCGGCATAAGAAGCAATCTATAATCTATATAATTCTCTGCCCCGTTAACTATCACATTGAAGCGGATATTGTATCATGAGCTCAGTTGTTGTAGAATTTTTCGAGTTTTGTCCTAGAAAAGGATCAACATAATATTTTTACATATGTAAGAAGAAGACATCAATAAAACAGCCACTACGTACGGCGTACAAAATAGCAAGCCGTTCTGCCAACGCTTTTTAATTATATGATCATATTTTTTAAGATATTTCTTTTGATGATATGCTGTAAAGAGCAATTATGATCTACATGAAATGCACAACGTATCTAATGTATTTAATTGGATAAGGAATAATACTGAATTGTTTAAAATAGCTTGGTAAATTACCAATAATTCTTTTGTAATATGTAAAAGAAAAAATGGTTCCTGTAGGTTATCCTTAAGAGATAGGCATATACCCTCGCGGGCTTTTTTATCAATCTTTTTAAGATACACAATTTCTCCGCATATTAGTTTGATCTATCTCGTAAGGTTTCGCCATCGTTTGCAACGTAAGTGCACAATAATATGTTTGTTATGAGTTATGACATCACATTACAAATCTTTGAATTTCCCGACTTTTTTCTACTATAATATGCATGTAGTATACCTACAAACCTTCCTCTTGAATTACTCTATCAATTGCTGAAAACTGCATTAAAATCCGTTTTGTCGTTTAATAGATCTAAGGGAACAGACAGCGGGAGCAAATTTGTTTTATACTATGTAAAGATAAAGATAGTATATTCTTTTATTAAGTAACTTTTACTCATTTACATAATATATTACGTGGTGTGCTCACTGGATTATACTTAGCAACTATTTTAAAAAGTGTTGAAAACAATTCTTTAACGTTTTTTTTATAATAAAGCCCAAAAGCATTTATATCAACGTATTTTTCATTTAATAAGAAAGAAAATTTTTTTTTCTCAGTTAGGAGACTCTATAAGAATAAGCATATGTTACGTGGTGGTTGCTATAAATGTGTTTATATTGTAAAAGTATATAATCTGCTGTATTTTTCACATTGGTACAATGATGGTAAAGAGGAAACGCGACAGCTTCCCGTTGTACGGGCAGAAGTCTGAGGGGCGCGTCTGGAGTGCGTCCCCGGGGATAAAGACAGCTTATCATCGCGTAATGTGTCCTCATTTAGCACCACAGCTATGGAAATAAGCTTATTTCCCTTGTGCTAAGAATAAATTATTTTAAAACATGCTCGAAATTCAAATTTATGTCCCAACTTTTGTACACGTCAATTATTATTTTCGATCGCACTTGTAAATATTATAATCTTAATTCGCCTTCTCAAGTCCTCTATTTACCATCATCATATTGATATTAATGAATAAACTTTTTTAAAACAGCAAACTAAAAACTGTCGATATGAGAATTATTTTGTTAAGTGTTTATTTTGAATAATTGATGCTTCGCTCACGCGTCTTAATGATCGTCAATCGTAACAATTATAATTGCATATGTCGAATGGGAGGAAAATGAAGGAAAGATGAAAATTAAGATAAATTATTGAAAATGTATTTTCGAGATGCACTGACGTGAAGAGTCATTGAAAATTTAGTTGAACACTTTATCTTCAAGACTTAAAAATTCTAATAAGATCATGAAGTCGTTCTACAAAAAAAAAATATTAAATCCTCTGATACTGATTTATATATCGTTAAATAAGTAGATTGTAGTTAAAAGTCTTTGGATGGAAATTTATGAATAAGCGGAACAATAATGAGCTTAGACACGCATCGTTCACTTCGCACGCGTATTATGTGCAACAATCTGTCGTTATTAATGCCATAATGCGTCTATTCATGGTAGCCATCGAGTCCCAAACATGTATATGAATTATAATAGTATCTACATTTTGGATATAATTTCAACTTGACGATTTCAACCGAGAAAATCAAACTTGAATCTATGAGTAAATCTCTATAAAGATTTTTTCTCCCTTTGAAATATGGCAAGATTTCATTCAAATTTCAAGCATTAAACGGAGATTAAATCGGTGCTTAGAGCTAAAATTGTGAATTTCACAAAGCTTTATATTAAATGTTTTCAGATTGGATAAAATTAAAGGAACATTTAAAAAAACTATTTTTTTTTACGTCTCCTTTGTCTTATTTTTCGATTGGTAGATGTTTGGAGGTTTCTTGTGATTTTCGCGACGATTTACCTTATTTATCTAATAAGAAGGAATCACAATGAGCCCTTGGTATTTGGAATCGAATTGTTGTTGTTCATACTATGTATTGAAAACATATAGCTACTATGCTGGATTAATTTTTTAAAACCTGAGAACTAGATGAGGAATTATCAAATTCCAAAGTACCGAATGCTAATTTTTAGCGGGTCAAATATTGGCCACCACTGCTTTTGGAAGTCAAGATTTTATCTCATAGAAACATACATCGCTAAGAATTCATATGTCGTTAGAATTGAATTTTTAAAAATTCTCAGAAAACCAAAAACTAGTTTTTTATATATAATCAACGTAAAAACATCAGTTTTATGATTTTTTTTTAGTCTTTAGGGCGATCTTTGAAATTGTATGACCCTTGAAAGTAATGATCAGATAGACGGTGGTATTTTTGCGTTTCTCTAGAGATATTCAATAGTACCTACAGAGTTAACGGGCGCAACTAGTTTGATTGTTTGAAAAATTTGACTTTTTTTTTGCATTTTTCCTTTTATACTTCTAAAAATAACTTGACATTTCAAGTCATTGTCTAGAAAATTGACTCTCATTGACTCTAGAAAATAAATTTAGTTTAATAATTTTTTAAATATATTTTATTTATAATAGTTTTGGAGGTAGAGCCGGTAGAGCCTACAGTAGGGGGTAGATGGAAAAGATCTGTCAAAAATCCAATTTTCATTTTTTTCTTCGTCCAAATTCTAATTTAAGGTATTGACTAAAAGACGCAATTTGATTTTTTGATCTCAGTTGATTCTATCATGAGTTCTGCTGTCAACGCACAAGAAGTTTTTTTCCGAGGGGCCACCGGAAATGTTTTAAAATGTTTTAAATATTTTTTTACAAAATTTTTAGAAATTCTTTGTCAAATTACAGCACAATAAAAAGTTTGAATGAAATATTTCATTTTTTACATAAAAAAAATTGTTAAAAATAAGTCGTTTTTTACCCGAGGAAACTAATATCACCCCAATGTATAAAAACAATTCGATACTAATAGTTTTTGATGTGATAATGTCTTATAAATTGATGAACACCGGCAGCATGCACGAAAAAATGTCACGTTCTGCCTGCGAGGGAAAGTGAGAGCATGGATCAAGCGATAGAGATGCATGATAGGCCCAAGCGTATAGTTCTGCTACTGGAACGCCGCCACGCGAGCTTCTTCGAGAACCTTTACAATTAGCTACGCCTCGTTTTCAATAATTATCGTTGAATCTAAGACAACGTGTTTTGGGCTTTTTTTCTACAATTTACTTAATAAGATTTAATTGATTTCCTTCATAATTTTCAGTCCGATTTTATTTTGAAAAAATTGTAATTTTCAATTAACTCCTTCTTTGTTTAGACAAAATAATAACAATTCAGTGATAATAATTCAATTCAATTCATAAAAATATGCAATTTTTCATCAATGTTTCAATATAACGTTATCACGTAAAACTATCGTCCGTAAACAGACTTTACAGGCAACCAATATTTCTTTTAAATTAACAAAAATCACCCTCTTTTCAGATGGTCAAATATTTGTGCTCCTTAACTTAATTTTCGCGCTATCACCAAACTCGCAATCTCATTCAAACTTTAAAGCTACGTTCCGATAAAGAAAAACAACGCTAAAACCCAGTTAAGAAATATTCTTTCAACCCTAACCACAGTCGTAGTGATTGTCGAAAACGTCGTCAATGACGTCGTTACTTTCGTTTAAGATCACGTAAACTCTTCTTAAAAGATGGGCCAGTAGATGAACGTCGCTCAAACGCCTTAAAATTAGACGAATAGAAAAAAGAAACAAAAAAAGTGAGTGCAGTCGTGGAAAACGGGTTATGGAACGTATAGCCTTAAATGAGGACCTGAAAATACCGCCCCCCTTCTTGACAAACTTTGATTCAAGGCCAATTTAAAACTTACGCTCTATATTCTCTACCCTTGGGATCATGGCCTGTTTTCATTTGGCAGTGTCAGGAAGTGTTTCGAATGGTATAATTTCGAGAGGCGGCAAAAATAATTAACCAGTGGCCTAGTGGGCATAATTTGTGCGACCTAGGGTTTGCAAAAAAGCGTTTTTCTTTTAAACCGGTTTTTCGGTTTTTTTCCTATCTTAAAGCCGGTTAAGCTCTTCATTGACTTCAAACAGGCGTATGACTCCATAGTGCGTAGAAAGCTGTATGAAGCGATGAAAGAACTAAGAATACCCCAAAAGCTAACAAGGCTGATAAAAATGACACTGTCCAGTACGAACAATAGAATAACTCGAGACAATTTAACATCAAGAGAGATTTAAGACAGGGAGATCCTCTGTCCACGGACCTTTTCAATCTGGTCCTGGATATGATCATGAGGAAAAGCGGGATTCAGAAGACAGGACTGATCCGACATCACAAGAACCAAACTATAGCATATGCCGATGATGTAGTCTTGCTAACAAGGTCAAGGAAGGAACTGCAAAGGGTATTCAGAGGATTCGAGATGGAAGTGCAAAAGTACGGCTTACGCATAAACGAGAAAAAAACAAAGTATATGGAAATGGGAGTGGATGTGGCAAAGGAGAATGAGTCCGTGGAGTTCCGAGCAGAAGGAAAAGTATATAAGGTCGAGAAAGTGAACAAATTCAAGTATCTGGGAGTGGTGGTCACAAATAGAGGAAGCGAAGACGAGGAGATAGAGAAGAGGATTCTGAAGGTAAGCGGAGCAGTGGGGGCACTTACACCAGTACTGGAGTCAAAAAATTTATCAAGAGCGGCAAAAATAAGGCTATACGAGACCGTCATAAGACCAACAGTCCTGTATGCGTGTGAGACCTGGACTGTGAGAAAAGAAGATGAAGCTAAACTGGAGATATGGGAAAGAAAGGTGTTGCGAAGGATTTTTGGAGGGGTGAAAATGACAGAAGAGTTGTGGCGCAGACGGACAAACAGAGAGGTGATGGAGTTATACAATAGGCCCAAAATAACCCAAAAAATAAGAGCACAACGAGTTAGATGGCTGGGACATGTAATGCGGCTGCCAGAAAAAAGATGGGCAAAAAGTGTACTGCTGGAGGGTGGAGGTGGAAAAAGAAGGAGAGGACGACCTAGGAAAAAGTGGTTTGAAGCCATGAAAGCTGACGTGGAGGAACTAGTAGGAAGCAGCTGGAGGGAAATGACAAAGGACAGGAAGAAATGGAAAGGACTCGTCAAGGAAATAGAAGCCAAAGGCCTACAAGGCCTATAGCGCTGCAATATATATATATATATATATATATATATATATATATATATATAAATAAAGCCGGTTAACCGGTTAAAAACTGGGTTATTAAGAAAATTACATCTATAATAAATTCACCCCACCCTTATTGTATTTATTTACAAAAAAACATAATTAATTAATGATTTTATTTTTAATTCAACTTCAGTTACAAAAAATCATTTACGAATTTCAAAATTTAATAAAACTGATAAAAAATGTTTAAAGAGTAATTTTACTCTTTTTTCGAAAGAAAATAAGTAGTATTTTAGAAATATAAATGCATTTATTCAGTCATTTCCAAGATGACTTCTAATTTTGTTACAAAATTTTCTGACACAAAAAATGTTCTTTCTGAATCCGTCGAAGTTGGTGTTTTGACTAAGATTAAGGCATTTAAAACCCGATTTTGAATATGTGCCAGACATTACTTATATCAATGCTTATATGAACTATAATAATACTTCTTCCAAGTTATAAAAAGTTGAAATTATAAATAATTTCACTTTTAAAACAGTACGTATTTAAAAAGATTAGAGAAATCGAGAAATCACATTAAAATGATCTTTTATCTAAAGTTGGAACTTCTCAATTCGATAGCGAAGCTCTGAACCCTTACGCAAAACCTGTGTAAAGAACAAACATAACTAAACAGATGAAACAGATTAAAAGGAAAATATAAAACAACAAATTGTAAGAAAAATAATCATTTATCACAGTAATAATATAATTACAAAATTTTTATAGTAAAAAAACGGACACTTAACAATCAAAAATCATCGAAAAGACTATCGGTATCAATGCCAGCAAAAGTAGAACTCAAAATCGAATTAATATCACAGCCACCCTCTTTATTCGATCCAACATTCACAATCTTAACATTAAAATTATTTTTATTCGAACTATTTATAGTTTGAAGCTTATTGTTACTATTAAAACTTGAATGAGCCGTTCTTGCATTCAAATATCCTAAATTACTCGATAAAGGTGTTCGAGATTGATTTTTTGGACTCACACTTTCGATGTTATGATTCGTTTCAGCCTCTTTGATACACTTGATTAGACTTGAATTAGATAAAAAAGACGGTCCTTTGACTAATTGTGAGTTTAACGGATAAATTGCGACTAAATTATTCTTCGTGATGCTTAAATAGTGGCCTCGTAAGGAAAATGTAAGGACACCAACTTGTTTCAGAACAATAACAGCACCGGGTTGTAACGCATGATTGTATTCTTCGCAAATTTCCGAGTCGATTCCACCGCTAATTTCACCTAAAACGGCAATAAATCTTAGTTTTAATCGAATATTCGGGCCTATGTAACGAGCGTCACATATTAAGTGAGACGACAAAATATCGTGTATGCGACGGTGCCAGTTTTTGAGGTAATCTTTAATATAGTGTAAATCGGTTTTAAACGAAAAATTCATGAGTTTGGTCGTGAAATGATTTGTTGTCTCACTTGACATGTGACAATTTTGTTAATTACTAGTTGCATCTTTAAGTTTTATAGTGAAATCAGGAGTTAGATTCACGATGATGGCGGCTAGAAATGGAGTTTTTTGTTGAATTAATTTTTTATTGGTTGCATGTTCTTTCAACCAGGAAATCGTAAACTTTTGCGGTAACGTCAGAAAAGAATCGAATTTTTCTTGGAAGTCATTCATCATTTTTTGCCATGGCCCATTGGAAAACAAAGCTTTTGTATTTTGCGAACAAATATTTATCTAAAAATCCAAAAAATTAATTTTCATAGATATTTTTTTTAAAATTAAAAGTAACCTCGGCCTCTGGTTTGATTTCATTGGAATCGTCAGGTAGAGAAATCTCTTTGATGTTTGCCAAGCCGGTAATTTCAGGCAGTAAACCGGCCGGGCCGGGAAATTTTCTCTGGCGCACTACTGTAGAATTTAACTGAGCTTTTAGAGGCGGTGAAATAATTTCAGTTATTCGTTGACATATTTTCTTATTTTCCTTGTTTAATTCGTCGACGTTTTCATCGTTCAGTCGCTTAAACACCGAGTTGGTGAAAGTTTTTTTCGATGATAACAATTCAATGATCTTCGTAGACGTATTATCTTTCGATTTTTCACTCTTATTTTCATTTGGTTTCGTGAAAATTGGCTTTGAGATCGAGATGATTGTGTCTGACAAGAAATCCTACAATTCTCAAATTGAGTGTTACTACCTTATATTTTATCATATTTTATACATACATCATCGAAATCATCACAATTTGAACTAAAAATGTTCGTTTTAGACCAACTTTTATTTACGTTAATCGAATTATTCTGAGTATTTTTGTTTTGGGGGGGCATTGACTTTGGCTTGGGAGACACTATTTGTGTGGATGTGACGACATTTAAAAATTCCTGAAAAGTAGATGATTTAAGTGGAAATTTATTAGAACAATGAAACTATTTTGAAATGAAATACCTCATCTAAATCGAAATCTTCGTTTGATTCAAACATCACGAAATATATGAAATATCGAATTTTGAAGTTAGTGACATTTGTCTGAGAATGACGTTTACAGTCATAGAGTTCTAAATAGTTGTTCTCGTTGTTCTGGGTTGTTCTGTTCAATATATAAGACAGAGGTAAAGTGATGCAAAATAAGTGCTCAAAACGAAGACACATATCAACGTGATGTAAAAGTGGTAAAAAGCTGTACAAGTTTAAAAAAGTTAAAAGTTCTCTCCAGTTTGTTGTATATAAAGGTCGCTTGCCATTTATTAACACAGAGCGACTCTGTGTTACATTGCGAAACACTGCCAAACATTGGTTACTTTCCATTTTACACCAAAAACGAACGCTGTGTAACGCAGTGTTCGACTATGCGCTTTTCATTTAAGACAATGTCGAACACGGCTGTACACTGTGCGACACTCGAAAAAGCCGTGTTTGATAAGGTTTCACCAGGTTTGTTCCACTTGGCCATTTGAGGGTGTTCAAACACGTCCACAAATGACAAAGATCAAGGCACATTGACCAAGAGACAAGAGTGAGTGAAGAACATAAAGTGGCAAGTTCTAGTTGACTAGTTGACAAACCGGTTATATAGTGTTTAAACACCTCCAAATCCATGTCGATACAAACTATACTCATGAAAAGGTACGTAAAAATCACGACTATGCGGCCTATACGGCTAAGCGACTGAGGGCTGAAAGATTTCTTCACTCACTCTTGTCTCTTGGTCAGTGTGCCTTGCTCTTTGTCTTACGTGGACGTGTTTTACTCTGCCGTCTGAAACAAACCTACCGTGTTTACCAAGGATTACCAACACAAAAGAGAAGAATTCTTTTCTCTGTCTATGATGGCCTATGCAGGCTATGATTATTAATTATTCAGGTTCTTCAGGTTCGTATTAAAAAAACCAAAATTAACACACGGAGATAACTTCTGTTCCATTTAACGCTCTTACACAATGTTTAGCAGTGTTTCGCAATGTAACGCAGAGTCGCTCTGTGTTAATAAATGGAGAGCAACCATTGTGTAAGAGCGTTAAATGGAACAGAAGTTAACTCCGTGAGTTAATTTTGGTTTTTTAAAATACCAACCTGAAGAACCTGAATAATTAATATCATAGGCCATCATAGGCAGAGAAAAGAATTCTTCTCTTTTGTGTTGGTAATCCTTGGTCGAACACGGTGAAACCAGCCCCCTACAACTCCATGTTACAAAAATGTGACCATTTTGATTGCATTTGCAGTACCTTAGTTGAAAACGAGTTGAACGAAGACTACAAAGACTGACGAAGACCGAAGACTTACGGAGGTCGGAGGTTAGATATAATTTTTTTTTAATAAACGTCAGGCAAATTATTTTTATTGTTTTCATTATTATTGTTATTATATGAGAATAATTATGATAAGTATTTTTATATAATAACTCTGATAAGTGATGATAAGTTTTAGTGACAGGGGGTTGTTTGAGACGTATAACTCTTATAACAACACAAATAGTGAACAGCTGTTTTGCAACTAGATACCAGCGCCACCTAAAAAGCCCAAAGGTACTAAGATTTGTTAATCAATCGATCACGTTTTTTAGCCTTTCTCGTATCTAAGTGACAGGGGGCTGGTCTCAACAAGGTCAACAAGAGCGCCGGATTTAATTTTGCCGACATTTTGTTAATACAAGTTGTACAGTGATTTTTTTTTTTGACAGTTGTCACGTCCAGACCACGCGATTTAAGCATATGAAGAAGTATTCAAATCAACAATGGTTAATTATTGTAAAAACACATTATATACCAAAATGGTGAACGTTTTCAAAAATAGTTTGCCAATTATGTCAAATTTTCATTCGCCATAATGCGCTAAATGAATCGACAGTGAGGTGTTTATTACAAAATTTGAGATCAAATTTACGCTGATGAATCCGAAGTCAACCGACTAATTGAGGAGAATAATGTCCCTTCCATATGATACGAATAATGAACACACACATTGAAAGCGTTGTATGTTTGTGTTTTACCTATCTGTGTTATGTGGAAGAGACATTAAGGTACTGACACACATGCTCATTATTAAGCATGCTTATAAGCATACTTATGAATGAGTATGCTTAGCAGTTGTTCACATTTGCTCGCAATAAGCATGCTAGTTTTAAGAAGATATCGAATGCATACTAGTATACTTCTAAGCAATCGTGTTCAAACACGGTCAGAGCACGCCCCGTTCTTCTGCGCTTCAGGTAGCATGCTTAAAATGAAACGACTGTTGATTTTTGATCATGCTTAAAATAAGCATGCTGATTACTAGCAATGGTTCAACACACATGCCACTAATGAGCAATTGCTCATGTGCTAGTAATGAGCATATGTGTCAGATGTGTCAGAAGACTGAGAGCCAGATTGCATGAATACATTTGCTGCCATCTACTCCGAGTAGAGGTGTTTGGAACTATTCCTTAGTCAGTTTGTGTTCCTTTCTCCACCGGTCTACACTCGGAACGTCTAAAGCCATAGAGAAGGTTCTCTCTATCGAAACATACTCGGAACGCTTTTCTTCTCTTTCATGAGCATAGATAAGTCGTAAGCTATCGCAAAATAAGCTGCAAAAATTGCTATCGCAAGCTATAATTCTCAACTGAAATAGCGATAGCTTACGACTTATGCTAGTTTATGCTCATGAGAGAGAAGAAAAGCGTTCCGAGTATGTTTCGACAGAGAGAACCTTCTCTATGGCTTTAGACGTTCTGAGTGTAGACCGGTGGAGAAAGGAACACAAACTGAATAAGGAATAGTTCCAAACACCTCTACTCGGAGTAGATGGCAGCAAGTGTATTCATGCGATCTGGCTCTCTCAGTCTTCTCTCTGCTTTCACAAATAACCGGCTGACTTCGGTTTTCTTCGCCTCTGGTCGGCTTTCCGACACACCTAGATCTGAATGCACTGCCCTAGTATAGCGTGGCGACCTATCGCCACGGCAAGCGTGTCGCCACGCTGACAATCTGGTTTACTACCCGCGCCTATAAATGTTTCACATTAAAAAAAAAATGTCGCCAAAAAAACGATCTCTTATTATTAAGGTTTGTCTCAATCCATTTTGTTATTTTCCTAATTTTACATTTGTATAACAAAGGAAATATTTTTTTTTAATTTTTGAATTTTCATAATTTTGGAAATTCGAAAAAGGTCCTCAAAACAAAGTTTTTAAAATATAACCGTTTCAAAGATATCAGAGTTCAAAAATAACACTAATAAAAATTTAAACAAAACATTTAATTAAATTAGCAAAAAAAAATATTGTTGCTACAGAATGAGTTTCTTCTTCCAGTAAAATAAACGTTTTTTTCTTAAAGAAATTTTGTTATTTGAGATCTTAAGATTACGTAAAATTAGCTATTTACCCCAAAAAATATTAAACTGCTACAGGATACTTTTGTTAGAGCTTGATGAAGCTTATTAATAATGGATTTATGACTTTTAATTTATTAATTATTTCAGAAAAATGCACGAAAAGTTATTAATGAATAAAATCTTATTATATAAACTTAAGTAGGTACTTAAAAGCCCTACAAATTTTGATACAAGACCCTACCAGGGCAGGCTACATTGATTCGTATCCAAATCCAAAATTTTATAGCTATAACGCATCAGGTTTATAAATAAAAAAACCACAATCAATGTCATGCATTTTAATTTTTTATCTTTTTGCTTAACAATGAACTCACACTATCACGAAATGCAGTCCAAGAAAGTACATTAGGATTTAACAAACTGTCTTTTTTGATTGCTTTTTAAATTAATTTATTTATTTTCATTACAATTTCATTTTGGAAGCCCAGCACTAATTCCACCTTCAATACCACATTCGTTCTTTCCTCGCAAAATTTTAAAATAGCCTTTGTCTCCCCAATCGGAATTCCACGAATTGGCCACCAACCAGTATGGAGTGTCCTCTTCAACTCCCCATCCTAGAATTCTTACAGCATGACCTCCCAAAGCCTTACCAGTTTTGTGTTGATAGACCCCTAAAAAAATCCATTTAATAAGAACTAAAAAAAAAATCAAAAATCATACCTGATTTGTAATAAACAAAGTCTTCATAAACAGTGTACGTGGCTGAAACCGGTCCATTTTTGTAAATTTCGTTTCTAATTTGTTCCTCGTTGGATCCTAACACGTAAGCACTACCTCCAACGTTAAGATCATCTTCGAATTTGATTTTGTAGTTTTTGTTGGTGCAAGCTTTTTGGGAGCACTTAGGAGTTGATTCTTCCGTAGATCCGCACGCGGGATATGTACCATTGACGTGATGACTGCATGGTTTAATTTCATAAGGTTGACACCCCTAAAAAAATTTAATTAATACCAATTTCATCTTTTTGACTGTTCGAGGTTTACTTCATTGGACCCATATCCTCCTCCTGTGACGAATCCAGTTTTAGCCCATTGTCGCCAAACAACCGCCGGATATCCACCGTTGCAACCCTCCCCACAAAGTGTGCAGCACGAATTTATATCCTCCGCTCCGATAGTAAGCTGTAGCTTTCCATCAGAATGAATGCAAATTCGGTCAGATATCGCTTCTGATGAACCATGAGCCTAAAGAAAACAATTAATCAAATTTTCAAAAGGTAGATTTTTTAAAGGTAGTACCCAGCAAGATCCACAATCTCCCTGGTCGCGAATATCCGAAATTGATTTGCAATTGGGCCATTGTTTTCGAGCATCGAAATCTTCAGGCAAATCTTGCTCAAACCGTTCGATTTTTTTAACCGGCAACGTTCCCTCGGGACTGTTTCGAGCACCCATCAATCGAGTCAAGTCGCTTGGTCGAATATGCTTATCGAAATTGAATCCAGCAACCCATGTTGTTTTCATCGAATTGATAGCCTCGACAATTGCCTCTCCTTCGGTTTTTAGCAAATTTTTTGCCGATGCCAAACCGACGACAACGGCAAGACCAACAACGAGAAAACTTACTTTAACCATGTTTCAGGGTATTCAATGAACTCGAACAATCTGCTCGTCTATTTAACGAGGTGGCAGAACGTTTTTTTTTCGATTTTGAACTTTGATTAATTCACTTATCTTAATTGATTTAATCCAATTATCCTGATTGATTTAAATTGTTTGAAAAATAATAGAATTATGATAAGATAGTTTTGTGAAAAATCAATAAGATTATTAGTAAAATGCGTCTTGTTTTCGATAAGAAAAAAAATTAAGTATGTATTTACTCAAGTTTCATATCATTTCATTAATTACGCTTAATTTTTTTATTAAAAACTGCGTAAAAATTAGGTTTTCGTCTGCTTATTTAAGATGGCATTAACTTCCATATGTAGTGATCAATTTTGGGCTTTTAATGAGATTCGAACCTAGAATCACTGCCGTAATGAACGATAGTATCATAATCACGCCACTAAGGGACCTAATTTCAAGTTTTGCTTTGAATACAAGGTTTATTACCGTAAATATAATAGTAAGTATTATACAAATTTCCTTTGTTTCAGTAGAGCTCCAATTCGAATTTTGTTTTGGTCTAAGATCCAAACCTACATCGACTTTCACCGAGTTGATAATAGAATGAAACCTATTTTATCATGAATATCTAAAAAAATCCTGGACAGACTATTTTTAATTATTTATAATTTTTTTTTAATAAAATATTGCAACATCAAGATAATAGAAAAATTTTATATTTTATTATTTATTATTTTTATATCATCATAAGCGCTGTTCTATTGTGAACACATTGATATAGGTTTGTCTGTAAAAAGTTCGGTCCCATTAGGGTTTGCGAATTTTAAAGATTAAAATTTTAATGCGCGTGGAAATGTGTGACAGAGATATCTGAGGTAAGTATACTGTGTAATAACAAAAGACCCAATAATAAATACCCAAAAATAATTTTTTTAAAAAATAATTAAAAATAGTCTATCCAGAATTTTTTTAGCCAACCCATTTTTAATATAATATGTTAAAAATATTATTTTCAAGTTTACTAAGTTAATTATAAAATATGTTTCATTCTATTATCAACTTGGTGAAGGTCGATGTAGGTTCGGATCTTCTATTATTTAATGTTCTATAGGGAACTTTATTTCACTAATTTTTATATTTAAATTCATCTTAAACCTATTTCTAAATGGGTTCTATTGGTGTTTATCCAACTTTCGATAAGTCTTAACGCTTTTAAGTGAAAAGCGGTTTTCCAAAAGGGATAATATTTACTTATAAAATCTTTTGTGACAATTCATAAAAGACCGAAGGTCCATTTTCCTCGAAACGACTAAAAATGTGATACTTACCTACTCATAAAAGTTTTATAAAAGGAACCAAGGAACATATTTTTGAAATGTAATCTCCCAAAAAAAATTTATTCAAAAAAATGATACAAAAATTTCACTCATTCAAATTGAGTTTTGAATTCGCCACCCGCGATTGGACCACATAATGATTTTTGGGCCTTGAGCCAATCATTGAGATTGAAAAATCGACGTTCTGCCGGTTTGGTGAATGTTTCCGAGTCGTTTTGTTGGAACACCAAGAAAATGTAGCGATGCACTCCTGTATTAACCGGAGGCTTCGGTTTGTAATATTCTATAATCATATTGCGAAAAAATAAAATTTTTTTTCAATTTATTAGTCTTTTAATTTACCAGTTATAGGATTTGCTTGTTTAAAGTCACTTTTCTTGAAATCACTTCCTTTGATATCAGCAAGAACCCAGTGAAGGAAGTATTTACCATTACCATGTCGAGGGGCGTCCGGATCGACCATTACCAAGACATATTTTTGATCCTAAAACCAATACAATACTTAAGAAAAATATTTAAATTTTAGTAATCGTTATTGTGTACATCTTTGGCTTCGTTGAAATAAACCAAAGGCTGAGTTGCAAAATCGTTTTTGGGAACCGATTGTCCACAGTTGGGTGCAGTTAATGAGACATCAGCCGGATTGATTTTCAACTTTTGAGACAGGTTACACCCTGTTTCAAAGACTTGAGTAAAACTTTTCTCGCACTTATCACCCAAAACTAAGCAGAAAAAAGCTAAAAAGACCACATTTTTAATCATTTTTCTCCCGGAAATAATAATAATATGTTCACTTGGTAACAAAATAGAGAATATAGAGGAATGAACTTTGAGAACTACGTTTATGTAGATTCAAACAGGTTTTATTGCCGTTTCCCCTTCTATAAATGAAATTAACGTGGAGATTTTTGATGTTGTTTGAATATTTAATGTCATGAAAAATCCATGGTTTTTATAATTCTTTCTTTTGGAGAACAATACCTAACGGCTAACTATAGATAAATTATGGTCGTTTGTTGAGGAGAAGTTACAAAAGATAGGTATAGGAATTGCATCAATCGTGGTTTTTCATTTTGTTTTATTTCAATTATTTACATTTGGTATATGGTAAATTCAGTCTGCAATAAAAGAGTCTAAAAACGCATAATCTACCACAGATACTAAACATAATAATACATATCAAAGTCTTCTTCATTAGGGGCCATCCATAAATTACGTCACACGAATTTCATGATTTTGGACCCCTCCACGTCCTTGTCACAGCTGGTCACAATTGTGAGACCCCCCCTCCTTAGTGTGACGTCACATATTTTACAATTTTACATCTACAAATAATTATTGAATTAAAACAGCAGTTCCAAAGTTTGTTTTATTTCAATTAAAATGATTTTTGAATACAATTAACATCAAATTAAATATTTTCAGAAATAAACAAAAAAAAAACGACTAATTATATTAACTAATTATCAAACTTAATCATTTTGAAAGTCAATTATCAAATGAAATAAAAACAATATCACCGCTAGGCACGGTGCAACATTAAGCGGCATTTATCAAAGGGCAATAGTATCGGCACGTAACAGTACACCTAGAAAAAAATTCTCTTTGGACAAGTAAATCTAAATATTAAATATTTGATTGGCAATGGACTATCAAATCATTTTTTTGGCGTAAATAAAATTTAGTTGTCAGAAGAGAAATTTTGACAATTTTTGTTGACAAAACAATTTGAACCCTATGTTTCTACAGATAGTGTTGCAAATGTTTTTGAGTTTTTCGTTAATAGTTCAAAATTCGTGTCTTACTTAACACTTAGATTAAAAAAGATTTTGAAATATAACGTCACGAAATTAAGGACCCCTCCCACCCCCTTGTCACACAATGTCACACTTCGTCTACCCCTCTCTCCCCCTTAACGTGTGACGTAATTTATGGATGGCCCTTTATTTAAATAAAAAAAAAACTCTTAAATTTTCAAAAAGTTCTCATCAACTTGAATTGCCATTATAGCAACCGCAAACTACTTTCATAGAGGCACCGCGGTTTGTTTAACAAGCGATAAATGAGATTGTTAAGTCTAGTGAAAAATTATTTTTTTTTCACTTAATCGAAAATGCGATCAAAGACTAAAGAAAACATGGAAAATACTTTTTAATGTAATAAAAAACATATTTTCATCATTTCTTACATCCATCATTTAATATTAATCCATCTCCGTTTCGCACCGTCCCGATGGAGAGACAATTTAATGAATGAAATATGAGACCTTTCAGAACTAGAGATTACCTTGCCGAAAATAATTCACAAATGAATATTGCAAATTACATTTGCATAATTAGCTATCCCTCCTAATTAAAAGGGACCGTCATATTAACGTTGTTGGCCAATAAAAAATTCAAGTTGATAAAGTTGAAATTTCCTATAGTAAAAACACACACATCATTACAGACCTACCAGTAAACGTATGAAAATATCTACTGATAAAAAGCCTTAATGGTGTAAGATATTATAAAAAATTTTATGACAGCAAATATTGTAGTGTTGATAAGACGTCATTAAATCGATTTGTAATAAGTAAAGATTCTATTTGACGATGACACAATTTCGAGGAGTAAATGATGAGAAGTTGGAAAATGAGAGATTGGAAGCATGAAAAATTAATTTTCTCTTTATTCATGTATGTATGTGAAACGAGGTTTTGGTTAGATTTTGGAACTTAGTTCATTGCTTTTGTTTGTGTTTAACGTCGTTTGTGGTAGTTTTGCGTTAAGTATAAGCTACTTGAGTCGTAATTGACGTTAAGTAGATTCATGTTGGTATTTTGAATACGAGAACTTTACGACTGATAAAAAGTTCGAGATCAGTTAATAGAAAGAAAAAATATATATTTAAATATATTTTTACCTTAACATATGAAAATGCTAAAGGTTTTCAATTCCTTATCTATATGATTCATTATTGTTATAGTAATGAACCTATGTAAAAAAACTGGCACCCTCCCTTCTGAAAATGTGTATTTTAAAAAGATGTACCTTAGAATTAGATTTTGTTAAAATTTTGTATGATGACTCCTATAAAGCTGAAAATGCCTTCTTCCCCAATTTTAAAAGTACATAGTTAAATAATCTCCAAGGAACTTATTAATTTAATTATTTTTAAAATTATGTTTTCATATATTTTTGATACACTTGAGTATTAGGGAATTTATAGTTTGAAAAACCAGTCTGGTGTGACATTGCCATAAGAACCTCTTTTTAATACAAATACCAAATCTTAACCAGGCAGGCGTAACAGAAATCTTTTGAACAGTTCATCGTAACAATCTGAAAAAAAGAGATTTAAAAAAATTTTCAAGCCTTACAAAAAAAGTCCTAAGTACAAAGTTGGAAAAGGTCACTTAGTGGCGTGGTGAACTAGATAGTTGCCTTATACGCCAGTGTTCCTGGGTTCGAATCCCAATGAAAGCCTTAGATTTTTATTCTGGGTTTTTGGATTCGACGGCCGCTAATGACCTTAGTAGTTGATGCGACCTTAAATAAATAAAAATAAATATAAAAAATAGTTGGAAAATATTAAAACAATTTGATTGGTGTTATTTTTTAACTCTGATATCTTTGAAACCGTTGATCTCTTTTTAAGGACCATTTTTGTAGAACGTGACATGTCCATTGTTTTTACGAAAACTGTTCCAAAGTTATGAAAATTTAAAAATAAATTTAAATCCTCTGTTATATGTAAATGATAAAATTGGCTGAGACTTGGCTATATGATACAAGAATTTGCAGATTATTTTATTTCAAAGTGTAGTATTAATTGTTATTAATTTAGCTCATTTACTTGACGTAATGAATCAGAGGGAACTCTAGTTCAAAAAGTTTGAGAATCACTGGTATAGGTATAGAGGGGTATAGAGTACATACCTTAAGGCTGGGAATTTCATTTAATTTAGTTCAAATGTCAATTTTTACGATAAGAAAATAAGGGATAACGGCTTTTTTTTCTACTATAGGGTATAGTTTTCTAACAGTCTCAGCCCTTCAGGGATGAACATAAAAGGATGAAAAAGTAAACTTTTTTGAGAATGAATCGATTGTGATAATTTTTTTCTATACATCTTAAATGGACGAAATAAAGTTCAATATAGTATTCATTTTTATGCAAAGACAAGGGTTGGTAAAATAACTTTATACTGGATAATCTAGATTTTTGCCGTGCTTTTTTTTGTTGAGGAAAAGAGACATAAACTTTGGGGCTAGAGGTTACATTTTTTAATTAATACACGTTATATACTTTTGATACAAAAGGGATAAAAAATACAATGGGTGAAATAATGAAACTTTCCAAACTACGCTACCCGCCAACGTTACGAAGTGTCAGATATTTCAAAAAAAATACTTCATAAGAAAAATAAATTATTAATTATTTTCTTAATGTCCGGGTTGTTTAGATATTCTCAGCCAGTAATTTGACGCCTGGAAAAGTTTTTTAAAAGCTCTCATTAAAGATTTAGACGTCTTGACTTTTTAAAAAATTACGTCTCTAATACGTCTTGGGGATGTCGAATCAAATGTGCCACTTTCAGATAGTAACTGAGAACCAAAGCTCTTTTTTATCAGTTCAGAAACGAGTGCGTTTAAAAGCAGAAATAAGAGCTCTTTCTGCATTCCGAAAAAGGAGCTTATCAAGAATTCATATCGTTCATATTAAAAAAAAATATTTTACTAGTATATATTAGTATTAGTATTATTTTTGTAATATTGTAGTACCTCCTTGACATGCCATAGTAACTAAACTAACTCTGTAAGGAAAGGACAGTAGCTAATAATTCAAAATTGTCTTTTTTTCTTCCATATTTCTTGTTTTTAACCGTATGTTTAACTTTAATTTCCAAAAATATTTGATCAGATTTAGGTCAGTTAGGTAATCCAAATTTTGGAATTACACTTTTCACATTATTCTGTATTGATTTTTACTAGACTGCTCACAAAACTTTAGGTCAACTCCTAGCTACTATCGCTATGGTAAAAATAAGTGGTGAAAAAATAATTTAAGACCGAGTGATCTAATTTTGTATGAAAAGTTGAAATTAGGATATGCAATAGTGACTTTTCTTCAAAAGCTAGATGAAAAATAAGTAAATAAGAAATAACCTAGTTGGAAGATTTTTACCATTGTTAGTTTCTTCTGTTAACGTTACATTTATTACTTTGAAAAACTTTTCTTTTATGTCAAATTTTTGAGTTTTCATTGTTTACTGTGTAAGCTTTTCACTTGCGAAACAAATGGAATTAAAAGTCACCCGATTTCATGTGTCGTTCGCCGCATAAGAATATAAATATTGATTATTCTTGTGCCTGAAACAATCAATACTCGCATACATAAACACAGGTGGAACGCTGGAAAACGCAAAGCTCTACCTGACGCTTTTCGCGTAGAACACTATTTCGTTACACCGTCTCCCGCAACAATCAAAAAAGCTTAACGTTTTCAAGCCTAAAAAGCTCTAACGCGCCAAACCAACAATTTGACCAAAAAAAAAAACTCCTACTACACACAGTCGAATTAAACGGTTATTTATAGTTTGGGAAAATCTGCCGAATTGTTTATGTTAATGCCCGTATTCCAATCAAACATTCGCAGACAAAAATAGAGCCGAATCAGTTTGTGTTGTTTTAAACCAAATAAAACTTACGTGAAAATGCGGTAACAATATTATTGTGCTTAATCTTTGACAACCAAAAAATACAATTTTTACAAGTGAATCATGAGATTTAAATAAGTATGTTCAGTGCTTTGATGATTGAGTTTGATAAAAAAAGTGTTTTTTGACCTTTGTTTGCACTAGTCAAAATCGAATTAAGTGTCGAAATTTTCAGTAAAACAATGATTGCTTGTGACCAAGGAAAAGTTTTATGGAAAAAAGCCAATAACAAGACAAATATGAAAATCATTAAGCTGATATTCACGTTTGTTGTGCTCCAATTAAATTTTACTTATTCAGGTAATTTTTTCTCTAGTATTATTTTTTTTGGTATGATATAACACGTAGAAGAAATTTTTCTTGAGCTCAGAATTTATTTATCTGCATGTAGTTGGTATAGGTACGATATGTATTTTTAGAGACGAGGAAATATCGCTTTGGAATTTAAATATATAAACATTGAAAAGTTCACGAGAATAAATCTTGACCGGCTTACCAATGAATTTTCCGCGAGAGAACCAAATTTTAAAAAAAATCAACTAAAAAATAAAGATAAATCAATCAATTTTTAACGTTTTAATTTTACGAATCATTTTATCGCTATATTTATTGACTCAGTTCTTAAAATAATTTTATCGACCAGTCGATGAATGTTAAGTGACTAAAACTTTTAACTAAGTAAATCTTCACTTCCATGTACCAATCGATTAAGATTTTTCAAAGACGCGAGATTTTATCATCGTATTTCGGTTCAACCCCCGTGGTGAATTTACGATGACAGGAAAATAAAACTCGACTCGGTGTTTTCCCGAAAAATTTCGATTCATGGATTTGACATCGTGTCGCTTTCATATTCCATCGTATTGGGAGATTTTTATGTGCTCTGTTCTCTGGCAGTCATAAAATGAAATAAAAATTTATTTTGGCTTTCGTCTGCTGTTACATTATTCTGATTTATGTGGTGAGAGACGAATATTAGCACGTTAATTTTTTATGCTCCATGCTTCCATTTACTCGCAAACTTTATATAACCTCCGAAGAGATTTTACGAGATTTAATCAGAAACGATAAAAGTATTCAATCAAAAAGCAGCTTTTAGGTTTTTACTGTTGACTTTTGGGATGTACGCAATACAAATACTTTATGTTGTGAATTTATAACAATGGATATGAATTCATAGACAAAACCGCGCAATACATATCCGCGACGGAAAAAAGGTAATGAACGAACCAGCATTATTTATTTAGTTTCCCTGTACTCTAGACGTTAACATTTTTTTCAAATTTCTGAAGAACAAAAAGTGTGAACACTAGTTTTCCTTTTATTAACACCAATTTTCAACATCTAAGAATTTTAGATATTGATTTTTTTCAAAAAGTTATTTGCTTTAGTACAAAATCAAAAAACAGAATGGCAAACCATGTAGTCAAGGTCTTGCTTTGTCGAATTTTAAGTAAAAACTAATTGTATTCTTTGCTATGCTTATCAGGGTATATATAAATAACGCGACCTTAAATGAACAAAAACAAAAAACGGTTCAAAGGGCACAACTAGTTTGTAAGCATAAAATTTTCGATTTTTACTTTCTTTTACTTACTGCTATATACTGAAGCAAGTAATGTAATCGGGGTCGAATTTTCAAATTCGAACTTTCACCGGAAATACATGTTTTGAGGTCCCCTGAGTCCAAAAAAGTGTTTTTAGAAACATGTCTGTATATGACAGCCATATCGTATCGAAAGCTTTATCCGAATTACACCAAACTTGCAAATTTGATTTCATACCTTATTATACCGCGAAGCTTCTGGTTAAAATCAGTTTACCGGAAGCTCTACTTTCTTCTAGGAGTTTTGGATCTTTTGCAATTTTTTTCGAAAACGGCTCATACGATTTTCATTAAACTTTCTATAATTCTTAGACTCATCGATGCCTACAAGTTTTATTTGAAATTTTTTTCTGGGAAAATTCGAATAACGACGGTTTTTGGGTGAAGGTTGGGAATTCGTAAATACATATATGTTGTATGCAACTAGTTCTGTTTATATGTACAGTTATAAAGTGCTTATATTTCTTCTAACCAACAACGAGTTTAATAAATGAAAGTAAAAAAAAGTACTGTGACGCCTCGCAGCAGATATTTTGAACTTATTGCGTACTTGTTTTGCCATACAATGACCCGTCCGTTTTATGATTGGATGAAAAATGTAATTTTGACAGATCAAAAACCAGAAGATTATTTAGCAAAAAGTTTTTTTTAATTCGCCATTTATATTAATTGTTCTGAGGATCATTGTATCGAGGAATCAAGGATCACATTGTGTTAGGACTACAATCTCTGCAGCAGTGGGAGATCGTCATACCATTTTTTAAGACTCAGGGGTTGGTTAATAACTGGCTGAAAATTAATTATTTTCATTTGAAAAAATTACGTTGTAAGTATTCACTATTTTTGCATAAATACTCGTACCTATATCTAAAATTTTAACACTTTCGATGGAATACTTTTTTAAAAAACTTTTTTTTAGGCAGTCAAACTAGTTGTGTCCTCCAAACGATGACCACACGGTGTTTCACACTTCTTTCTACTTTGTTGTTATAAATATTTATTATATTCCGAATCAAAATTTTAGACTTATTTTGGCCCTAAAATGGATCTTTTACCCTCTTTTGAACCTACAAACAGTAAAATGAACCTCATCTCGACCTAAAAGATATCCCACCGTCTTCATTTTAACCTACATTAAATTTGTATTATATTTTGTGAACATCGTTTCGTCCTAAAAAAAGTTTTATTGTCATAAAACAGAAACCTTTTTTACAATACCTATTGCAAATATTATTTACTAATAACCCAAATTCTTGATCTCTCTTTTTCCTATAGAATGGATGCTTAATATAATATTGTGTAGCCTCTACTATTGTGTATCTGTATATGATCCATTACTGGTTTGATGCTTAGTCCTGTTCACACTTGTTCATTTTTACTCAGCTTTAGTCTCTTGTTAACCGTTCGAGTGCTACATGAGTTATTATACAACAATTGAATAAACTTATTTCACTATTTGATAATTTTTCAATATTGTCTATATCAAAAGGCCTAAAAGTATAAATGTAAAAAATTTAAAAGTAAAAAAACCGAGTTTAAAAGAGAAAATGTGAAGAAATTTTCTTTAATTTATTATCTTGAATAATCAGAAAGATGTTATACAATTAAATAAAATGTCTAAAGAAATGCACATGGTTGGGTATATTGTGGATTATAATAAAAGGAAATCCTGGAAAAAAATGATGGCAATGGCGACAATAAAGGAGCTGGTAAACGAGGACAAGGAAATTTAGAAATAAGAAGTGATATTTGTAATATTCTTATTACTTTTAAATTTATCGCTAATATTAATGAAACTTGTATATTTAATGAATATAAAAAACAAAATATTAAAATAAAAATGTTATTCTTTTTGAAAAAAACTATACCAATAAAACAATAAAAGAGAGTGAAAAAGAAAGAGCTGAGAAAAGAGAAAAGAGGTTCATTAGAGGGTTTTGCTGTTGACCTCATTTGAGCCTAAACATTGTATTTTGTCCGATAAATGCCACTTGTAGGTTCAAATGAGGTCTAAAATTCAAATGCAAATGGTTATGTTTAAATCTACTTGAACCTCTGAATAGCCTAGATTGCGTCGAAAATAGGTCTAAAATTTCGACTCGGGTTAACAATTTCTTAAACAAGAGATAATTGATTTAGATAAAAATAAAAAAATGGTGATACACCGTGTGGTCACATCGTTGCTTCAATATAATTTAAGTGAAAAAAATATTTTTATTTTTGCTAAGCTTAGGGTATAAATGTTAAAAATTTACCGGAAATCTTTCAACATTGGATTTCGAGACTATACGGGGTGTCACATTTTTTCTCGATTTTTTTTATTTAAAACAACTATTTAACTATTTAAAAATATGGAAAATTTTAAAAGAATGTGACTCGCCGGCTGATCACGCTATTCAATATGTTAAAAAGTTTCCTATACATTTTTGACATGTATATTTTTTAAGCCCAACAAAAATTAAAATTATCATCACAGATTTTTACTTTCTTTTACTACTGTATTAATAACGAAAGTGTTGTAATCGGGTCGAATTTTCGATTTCGAGCCTTACCGGAAATACATGTTTTGAGGCTCCCTGAGTCCCAAAGAAACATTTTAGAAACATGTCTGTGTGTGACAGCGATATCACATCGAAAGCTTTATCCAAATTTCACCAAGCTTGGAATTTCGTCATCATCTTTTGGTTGAAATCGGTTGACCGGAAGCTCAACTTTATTCTAGAATCTAGGAGTTTTTGAGGTTTGTCATTTTTTTCGGAAATGACTACAACGATTTTCTTTAATCTTTCTATAGTTCTGAGACTCATTGATGCCTACACGTTTTATTTGAAACTTTTTTCTGGAAAAATTCAAATAAAGGGGGTTATGGGGTAAAGGTGCGGAGGTCGTATATATTGTAGAT
Source organism: Sisyra nigra (assembly GCA_958496155.1). Classification (NCBI taxonomy): domain Eukaryota; kingdom Metazoa; phylum Arthropoda; class Insecta; order Neuroptera; family Sisyridae; genus Sisyra; species Sisyra nigra. The sequence continues at coordinate 27,412,887 of OY292315.1, forward strand.
AGAGGCTGTAGTTCTGTTGGTTCTATTTAAAAGATATTTATACTTTATTCTAATTATAATTTTTACCTAATCGTGGGTTTTGGTTATGTTCTTTTAACCAACAGCAAGTTTCAAGTTAAAGAAAGTATTGTGACGCGTCGCAGTTATTTAACACAAGTGTCACATATTTTTTTTTTGATTTTTATCTAAATCTATTAACTCTCTGAAATAAATCAATACGAAAATTCTTACAGAATGAATATTTATGTTAACAAAGTAGACACTGTGTGAAGTGTGACACCGTTTCATGTTGAGAAATTTGAAAGATTTTTAACACCATTTAACTTCAAGTGCATCAAATAAAATTTGAAAATTATTTTAAATTTAATTTCGTGGTACTGATTTATTAAAAAAAATAATTTAATGAGAGGTTTGAATTCATTTAAATTAAATTTTTGTTTCTACAACCGCATTGGATGTAGCTTCATTGGAAATGGAATTCTAAAAAAATTGTTAAAAGTTTATTTATTCACAGCCAAAATTGATTCCAAAGCGATTTTCTTTCATTCGCTAAAATAATTTTAACAATATACCTTTGAAATGAATTTCGAACGGAAAACTGATGAAAAACAACATATTTTAGTGTAAATGAAAAAAAATGTAAAAATTCTTTTAATTCTATTACTTAATATAAATATATTAACTCCTATCAAAATAATGTTTTTACAGTGTAGACTAGTATAAACAAGCCTTAATTGTAAAATAATCTCAAAACTTCTACTGCTTCTACTTGTCTTCACTACAAAGTTATAATAGACAAACTCCAATGAATAGAACAGAGGCGGGCATAAGCATTAATCATACAAGAAAAACAGAGATGAAAAAAATTAGCATTTTATCAATATATGATTTTACGACCCTTAATGATTTTTATATCACTATTTTCGTATAATAACGTATTTATTACTTAAATTTCAGTGCAAACCATAGACTGTTTCAAATGTGTCTCAATGAATTGGAACAATTTGGCTTGTGACGATCCATTTCACAATAACAACACATTCGAAATACTCGAATCGCCGTGTATGGGTGGCCGAAAAGGCCGCGATGGTCTCTTCCCAGCGACTTCTTGCATCAAAATCGCTGGTGTATTTGGTACTCCAAAAAAAAAAAGAAAGAAAAATTCAAAAGCAAGAAAGTACTAAATTTCTTATATTTTAGACGACACAGGTGAACATATAACAGTAAGGGGATGCGCTTTGGACAGTGGCACTCTAACCACCGACACTGAAATTGTCCGAATGTCGCATTGTGGAGGCCTCTACTACGACGACAGGTATCCTTAATATCAAAAATCATATTTTCAAGTTTTGATTTTTTCATTTCAATTTTTAGATACGTTCGTGGATGTCTTCAAAGTTGCAACGATGCAGATGCATGCAACAATTCGCCGTCCATACTTAGAAATTCATCATTGAAACTATTGATTTTGTTTTTTGTCCTTAACACACTTTCAATACCATTGAAAAAGATTTCATTTTAATCGATTTCAGTCCATAATTAACTGTATAAAAAACAATAATAAGCCATCAAACTTTCACTTGAGCAAAAAAAATAGCTTAATAATTAAGAGTTAAACGTAGCATTACAATATTTTAAACAAAGATAAGATAAGCAGGTAGATCTTGTTTAATTACATGCATACATTAATAACGAAAAATTCTTTATAGGTCAACTTGACCAATTATGCCGTACATATTTAATAAAAAAATCCAAAAAAACGAAAGATAATATTTTGTTTTGGACTAATTGAAACATGTATCTACATATGCATATTTAACGTATGACAATGTGATAAAAATACAATAATTTGAACAATTTCACATTAAAAAAATCACATCACATCGAAACAAATCACGGCGATATAAAGTGCACTTACTCACGAAATTATTTAAGAGGTATGTTATAACGTTTAAATGCTTTATACGATTGATATTTTATTTGTACATATTTATTTATAAATAATAAAGATTTCTGTAAAAAAATAATAACATATGGTTTACAGGACGTTTCTTTGAAAATGTCAAATGAATTGAAATTACTTGCAAATGCAATGCTTGACTTGGTATTTAAAAATTAAGTTGACTTTATTTAAGTCAAAATGAAGTAAAGTAGTTTGAAAATCAAATTAAGGAGTAAATCCTTAGACTTAATAATTTAATAATATTTCATAAAGGAACGATCCTTTATGAAATATCTAACTGTACTTTAAGGTTTCACCCGCATTAATTACAAATGTTTCTTAATTTTCTTTGTTAGCAGTGACCCTACTTACAGAAAAAGATTTGTTTCAAGTTACAAAAAATTAACTTAACAGTAGACACTATTAGATGAATGACTATTATCCATAATCCCGTACTATAAAAAGGTACAAATTTGGCTTTAATGTTGGTTCTTCTTTCGTTTCTACTTTAAATTCTAATCCTGACTTTTCTTCTTATTCAGGTGCTATTTCCTCCTCTCCCGTTTCCTTTTCTTCGTGTTCTTTCTCCGTTTGGTTTTTAGTTCTGTTTTTTGTTTTCTTGTAAAATACGTTTTCTTCCACTTATATCTTTTTTGTTTTCTTTTTCTTTTCACCTTTTCCTTTTTTACTTCTACTTTTTCTTCTTCCTTTTTTTTGCCGTTAGCAGAAAACCAGGTTAGGGCACTGCAGCCTAAGGCTTATTGTACTCCTGTTCTGCTCATTCATCCCTGCTATTCAAGGATCCTTGCTTATTCCAGGTTCAGCATTCTGCCTAGCAGAAGCAGTCCCTGTACTAAGCTCGCACGATTTGAGCCTGTTTGGGCGTCATCTATCCCATACAGGTGTCGCCACTTTGTGGGGGCTTTGCAGTCAAAAATGAGATGGGTCGCGTTTTCCTCCCCATCCCCACCCAATCTGCAATTGAGGTCTCGTTGAGACACCCCAATAGTCTGCAGATGCTTCCTCAGTCCACAGCAGCCCCCTGTCACTTATATACGAGAAAGGCTAAAAAAAACCTAACCGATTTCTACGGAAATCGGTGTTGTTATAAGAGTCATACGTCTCAAACAGCCCCCTACCACTTAAACTTATCAGAGTTATTATAATTATTACATAAAAATACTTATCATAATTATTCTCATATAATAACAATAATAATGAAAACATTTAAAAAAGTTTCATTTTAATAACTTGCCTGACGTTTAAAAAAAATTATTTCTAACCTCCGACTTCCATAAATTCTTCGGTCTTCGTCAGTCTTTGTGGTCTTCTTCGTTCAACTCGTTAGCAACTAAATCGCAACTAGTGACTGCAAATCCAGTAAAAATGATCACATTTTTGTAACATGGAGTTGTAGGGGGCGGGTCCACAGTGTCCGGTTATCAGTCCTGTTATTGTCCTGAGTTGATTCCTTCCCAGCCGTAATACCTCAGCTGTGAGCGAGGGGCAGATTCTCCCCATCATTCTCTTCTTCTTCCCTTTCAGCTTTTCTTCTTCTTTTTGGGCTTTTTTGTGATCTTTTCGTTATATCGTAACTTCAACTCTTTTATCTATATTTTCTTTCTTTTACTTCTAATTTTTCGTTAATAATTTCTACCTTTTTCATTTTCTTTTCAACAACTATATCCATTTTATCTTTAAATTTTTTATCATTTCCTTGTTCATTTTCCGCGTTAACTTTTTCAGCTGTCCTCATAGCCTTGCAGTTTCTTCAATTGTGTGAAGCTGTTTTTCCTTTTCTGTCCCAACATCTTGAGCAGCCCCCTGTCACTTAAATACGAGAAAGGCTAAAAAACGTGACCGATTTTTACGGACATCTTAGTACCTTTGGGCTCTTTGGGTGGCGCTGTTATCTAGTTGAAAAACAGCTGTTCACTATTTGTGTTGTTAAAAGAGTCATACGTTTCAAACAGCCCCCTACCACTTAAACGTCTCAAATACTTATCAGCGTTATTATCGTTATTATATAAAGTTATTATCTTATGTAAAATACTTATGATAATTATTCTCATATAATAACAATAATAATGAAAACAACATAAATAATTTTCCTGACGTTAAAAAAAAAATTTCTAACCTCCGACCTTCATAAAAGTCTTTGGTCTTCGTCAGTCTTTGTGATCTTCGTTCAACTCGTTTTCAACTTAATTACTGCAAATGCAGTCAAATGGTCACATTTTTGTAACATGGAGTTGTAGGGGGCTGATCTTGAGCTACATTTGCAACTATTCTGAAGTGTAAACATTCTCTTTCTCATTTCATTTAATGCTTCCTTTTCTTGCTCTTTCTATCTATAATAAGATGTTTCAAAAAAATCTTTTCTTATGGCGTCCAAAAATTGACGGTAACATAAGTATATATTAAAACAAAAAATTTTACTTCAAAATTAGCTCTTAATGTAAGGTTTTCTGTATAAGATTTGCCTCAATTCAATTTTTTAGTTTCCATTTAAAAACGAAGGATTTTTGAACTTTCATAATTTTTTAACAGTTTCTCGTAACAACAAACGGAAAGAAGAATTAATGTAAATGAAATTTCTCGCTCTAAAAAAAAGGTCCATTGGTAAATCTGAAAACTTTGTTGTGAAGACTTTTCTTGTAGGGCGTAAAATTACCTTTAAATTACTTCTTTCAGATTGTTCCAAGGTTATGAAAGTTCAAAAATATAAATAAATCATACGTCGTTTAAATGGAAAATGAAAAACTGAATTGAAGGCTAACCATAAAATTGATATTAAGAACTCGTTTTGGCGTCAAAATTTTTTTTTATATATACTATCACTTATTTACAAATTTTCGACACCATACGGATTTTTTTTAAACACTCTAACCCAGCGATTTCCAAACTGTGCACTGCGAGGGCATGCTGTGCCGCAAGAATGTTCATAGAGCCAACTTGAAGTTGTCTTTTTCAATCGAATTCCATAAAATAAAAGGTACATAACTTTAGAGTTAATTTCAGAAACTTGAAACTTCTGTGCTCTCAACATATCCTAATTTTACAAGGATATCCTTACAAATTACCAACAAAAAGAAACAAAAAAAAAACAGTATTACTTCCATTATTTTGATACAGTTTGTGTTTGGAACACAACGATCATCAAATATCTGACACATGTTTCCTATCCTCTTATTTGTATTGAGAAGAAATTCAAACTACCAACATTATGAAACATTTCATTACAGTGTGAATTAATACCAACATAATTTAAAGGGTGTTGATTGGTCCTTATTACACTGGCATGAAAAAACATGTTTGTTCTTATTATTTTCATGCATGGTAACATTACTTTTGGTGCTCTAAACGCGCAATTTACATAAAAATAAACGAAGCAGGACGTTTTGGCGCCACTGAACTACTGAAGTTTTAAATTGGAAACCGAAAATTGATAGGTACAAAAAAACCACCCCCGCATATGGCCCCGGTATAATGGAGCGAAACTCTCCATGGAAAAACATTATGTAACCAATCGGCGGCGCCAAAACGTCCCACGCCAAAACAGCGGCGCCAAAATGTCATGTACTGGGAAATAAATACAGCAAATATATTTTAATACTATGACAGTTTAATTTTAAAAAATGATTTGGTCGAATCACCGAAAAACTCCGATTGAAACAATGAAATGGAACAAACCACAAAATAAATTGGATTTTGTCATCATAGTTATGATCTAATTTTTTGAAGAATTTCATTGCAGACCAGTGTTGTTAAATCTAATAGATTTAATATTTCCAAACTCGAAGGATTCCAAAATAATGAAAGAAACGATTTCTCTTTTAGATAGTTTTTGTGGGCCCTTATTAAAACTCCTCATGTCAAATAAGTCTATGGCTTAGAACCCTGAATGTCAGGCCCCTGACGTCATTTGTCATCTGGATTTAAAGCATTTTTAAAAAGATCCCATTAGTATCGTATAAATTAAATTGATATTTGTTACCATTAAAATAAGATAAATGAAACTAGGTGTTTGATTTTTTTTGCAGAATCATGGTTAAAGCAATGCTTTGGAGAATACTTGCAAATAAAAAAGTTACTAATAACTTAGCATATTAAGGGCACCGTAAACAGAAAATGTTTAGGAACTACTGCCCTAATCTACACGTTCTATTTGTTTGTTTGTTTTTCTTTGCAACTTTTAAAAATTCTATTTAACCCTACTTTTTCGTAATAAACCTTACGTTTATGCAGCCCTCTACAACTCCATGTTACAAAAATGTGACCATTTTTACTGGATTGCATTCACTAGTTGCGCATTAGTTGCTCACGAGTTGAACGAAGACCACAAAGACTGACGAAGACCGAAGACTTTTACGGAAGTCGGAGGTTAGAAATAATTTTTTTTAAACGTCAGGCAAGTTATTAAAATAAAACTTTTTTAAATGTTTTCATTATTATTGTTATTATATGAGAATAATTATGATACGTATTTTTATATAATAATTATAATAACTCTGATAAGTTTAAGTGGTAGAGTTTTTTTAGCCTTTCTCGTATCTAAGTGACAGGGGGCTGCGTTTATATCATGCTGCGTCCACACTTTTCAAATTCTATCGGAAATTTACGAAAAGTAAATTAGACTTTTGGATAGTATTGGGAAGGGTAAGTAGTAATTAATGGGTCACTATTTTTGAAAGTGCTTCGTAGCTATACGTAGCTGTTAGCTACATCGACCTTCACCGAGTTGATAATAGAATAAAACATATTTTACCATGAAGTTAGTAAATAAGAATATTTATTAAAAATGGGTTGGCAAAAAAAATCCTGGATTGACTATTTTTAATTATTTAAAAAAAAAAATGATTTTTAATAAAATATTGCAACAAATAAAAAAAATTTTACACATCACAGGCGACTGCGATGTTGGGTCCTTTATTATTACACAGTATACTAATCTCTGATCTCTCTGTCACACATTTCCACGCGCATTAACATTTTAATCTTTAAAACTCGCAAACCCCTAATAGGACCGAATTTTTTGCAGAAAAATCTATGTCAACGTGTTTGCAATAAAACAGCGCTTATAATAATTATTTAACATTTTTTCTATTGTCTTGATGTTGTAATATTTTATTAAAAATCATTTTTTTAAAATTATTAAAAATAGCCTGTCCAGGATTTTTTTAGGCATCCCATTTTTAATATATTTTCTAATTTATTCTAAATTCATGATAACAAATGTTTCATTCTATTATCAACTCGGTGAAGGTCGATGTAGATACGGATCTTAGACTATAATATTAATTGATATTTGATGCACGAAAATAACTTACTACTAATTATTATAATCTACTATTAAGTGAATTAAGGAATCAACTAACATGAAATATACAAATATATATAAAAACCAATACAAATTTTAAACTAGTATATATTAAATTTTATTGTTTAATTTACAAGTTGTAAAAATTTGAATATTTATTAAGTTTGGTATTGTAAAATAAGCTTTCACTTAAAGTTTACTCGAAATCCATCAAATCTTCTTCATGCCACAAATCTTGGAAATAGTTCGTACTGTTTTCCTCAACCACATCGAATTTTCGTTCTCTCTTTTTGTGTTCCACATGTTTTCTGTTGTGATTTGTATGTTTGTCAGACTTTTCGTGTGACTTATCTTCGTTTTCATGCGAATCCTCATCGCTTGACTCTTCAGACTCGTCTTCATCATCCGATTCGTTTTCGTCGTCACAATCGCAATCCTCCTCCGATTCCTGACTGTCGTCTTCAGCTTCATCATCGCAATTCTTTTTCATTCCATTCAAAAGATTTTTGTTGAAGTAGGGCGAGTTTCGAATCATGTCATTCAAATTCGGTACCACCTTCCCTAATCCATGATTATTCAAATCAAAATTGATCTTAACCGAAGTGTCGATCTGCAGTGAGATCTTATTATTACCGCAACATTTTTTACCTGATGTCTCAATTTCGGTTTCAGCACATTCACAGTTGAGCTGAGGAATCATGGCCAGTGGGAAGTTGATCATTTGTGCTAGACTTGCATCGACACTGACCATACCACAAGCATCTTTAAAGGTATATTCATAAAACACGGTCACATAATTCATTCGTCTTGGGTCATCTTTTTTGAGTTTGATTGCCGATTTTGGACGATACACGACCAAACCACGACTTCCATGGAAAGCCTTTGAGTCGTCGACTCGACGCCCACTCGTATGATAGAATATAAGCTCGTAACAAATAACATTAGCATTCGTCGGGTTTTCAAAATGTCTACACCGAGACTTAGACATTATAACAATCGAACCCTTCACGTGTTCTAAATGTTTTGATAAGCATTGAATTCGACTACCTTTCATCGTTGTGAATACTGTTTCATAATAAAAAATCTTGGAAAGCTTCTGATAGTTTGCATTATTATAAAACACTTTGGGAACGTAAACGATTTCCTTGGACGTTTTTCGAACGTACTGCTCAATTTGACCAATTCTTGTAAGATTGACATAATAATAGTTAGTCTGATAACTGTACTGACTGTATGCGTCGTAATATAGGCTGGTTTGAGGCAAGAAAACTAGCGGCTTTTCAATTTTCTTGAGATATTCATGATATCGAAGCAAAGCTTTTCCAGTGTGTCGATTTTTAAAGAAGAAGTCATAGTAAATTATTTCAAATTCACTACGAGTTTTCTGGTAAAGTCGTGGCCGATAAATGATCAAATGGCTCTTTCCTCGGAAAGCACTCGAATAGTCCACAATCAGATTACCATTCGAGTAGTAAAACACGAAACGGTAGTAAATCACATTTTGAACACTAGGGCTGTGATTGGATAAGTTTAACTTAGAAATAGGTTGGAGTAAAATTTTTCCGGTTCGACTAGCAAGATAGCATGTCAAGTTAATTTGAGTTCCGTTAGGATTATAGAAAAGTAAGTCGTAGTAATAAACTATTGAATGTGGTAGGTCTTCAGGACGTCTTAAACGAATTGCAGTTTTTGGGACATAAATTATCGCTTTTTTGGCCGAATAAATCTTTTCCCGAAGACTCGTTATTCGTTTACCTTTTGAACAGTAAAAGTGTACCCGGTAGCTGATCGCTATCGTAACTGTTCGACTCATCGAATATCGTACATAGGGTAACAAAGCTAAAGGTTTCTTAATTTTCTCAAACCACGAACTGGAATTTGTTATTATGGAACCATTGAAATATTTAAACTGGTAGCTATAATATACAATGGTGTACCCTTGACTTGAGTTTAAATATAAACTGTACGGGGCATAAATGATGCGACATGCCTTGTTTTGGAAGGCCTCATAAATGTTTGAGATCAGACTTCCATTTAAGTGATGAAATTTAATGGAGTAATAAATCAAATTTCCATGTTGATAGTTTTGATGGTGGTGCATCGAGCTATACAATGGTCTTAGGTAAATGGAACCAACCAAATTTCTCGTATAATTTTCTAAAGAAGCAATAACGCTTCGATTTTGGTTGTAAAACACAATCTCGTAGTAGTATAAGATCGGGGTATTAGACCCTAAACATCCAGGATGTGGCTGATAAACTATTTGACTTTGGAAGTGCTGCATTGCATGTTGTAACTTCCAAATTTGAGTTAAATTCGAGTAGTAGTAAATCGGATAGTATGACACCCTCCAATGTCTCTGGGTACGTTGTGAGAGCATCAAATAATACGAAAATTGAGGGAAGAAATATAGAGGTTCTCGAATCAAATGCGTGTACATTGCCGGGTTGGTAACCAAAGTCCCATTTTCGAAGACAAATTCGTAGCCATAATAAACCATCATAGTTTCATTAAAATAATTTGGTCGATCAGCCAAATGAATTGGTACATAAATTATTTCAGTCGACCTATTTTGGTAAATCCTAAAATCCATCATTTTCAAGTAACCAGAGGTGGTTCTCTTAAAGAAAACTGTCTCGTAGTAAATTATATTTGTATAATTTTGTCTTAGTGATAAATCATAGAACTTGGAAGATGGTGCCAGAGAAATAGAACCGTTTAATTGTTCTACGTATTCAGCAAGATTCACAATGCTGTTACCATCAGAATTATAGAAGATAATTGAGTAGTAAAACACTTCACGAGATGTCAAAAGGGAAGACAAGGCGATTCCGTATGTGCTTTTAGGAGCATAGGTGATCAGTTTTCCTCCATTAGTAACGATAAACTGTTTAAAGTCTGAAATTAATGACAGATTGGAACTGTAATAAAATTTTGGACTGTACTTTATGTATCCATTAATATGGTATCGGAACAACCAGAAGATTTGAGGCATTAACGGTAAGGGTTCATATTGTATACCATTTGGTAAACTAGTTCCATTCGGTTGGAAATACCGATAGTATATTATTTCCAACTCACTGGTATTTACTTTTGGCTTATAGATAATCGAGTGGTTCATTCGTAAAAGTTCCGTTGTTGTGTTACTAATTAACGTTCCATTTTTAAAGTAAAACAGGTTCTTGTAAAAAATAACATTGATACTCTCATCAGGACTGAACAAACCAGCTGTAGACCATGGACTTAAGACTAGATTTTCAGTTAAATAATAGTTTTTTCTAGATCCAATTTCAGCACCATAATAATTATAAAACTTGGTCTCGTACAACCAAACTTCTGACTTGACCACAGCATAAGGATTTGTTAAGTTGATCGCGGGTATAGACTCGGTATAGGGCATATACATGGCAAGCCTCGTCAAGTTTTTCACGTACGATTCAATTGAATCGATCTGACTTCTATTTGGATAAAAATACGAGACGAACAAATCCATTTTCTTTTCGTGTAAGAAAAACGAGATCCATCTGGTAATTTGAGGTGTGATAAATAGAGGTGATTCCACTTCAACGTCGGCTCCCAGACTTATTATCGTTCCGTTTGGAAGCACTGTTCCGTATTCGTAGTAAATACGAAGCATACTGAGCGATGGGTTTGTAAGAGCTTCGATTGGACGATAAATTATTGAAATAACAGGATCTATTATGGAAGCGTTCAATGTGGGAATTAACGTTCCATTGTTAAAATAGAACAAGGTGTCAAAGTAGATGGTGTTCTGGGGAAGACTGGCATTGAATGCGTATAGTGGAAGAAAGTTTGGATGAAATTCACATGATCGAACGAAATTCGTTAGGTTTGTAATTAACAATCCATTGAAGTCTTTGAAAATTGTTGTATAGTAGATGTAAGTATATGGCCCTGGATATGTTTTAGGAGCATATTCGATAAAATCTGTAGAATTCATGATGTAACTAGAATAGGCTCGTGTCATGTTACTGAGATAATAAAATACTTTTATCTGGTGATCGACTAAAGTTTCGTTTGGATGATACTGATGGTGATGTGACGTGTTTAAAGTATTATTGGAATTTATAACCGATGACGATTCATGATATGAATGATCCTGGTATCTGGACCATAAGATTATATTTGGTGTAAAAGGTGGAGAGGTTTTCAATCGACGTAAGTAAGACTGGGAGTTTTCAATACGAAATCCGTCTCTGTCGGTAAGAATATATCTAAAATAAACCACCTCAGAGACTTCATTCAGAGGTCTTGAAAAATTACGAAGATTTTTATGGATGTAAATCTTTTCGTGGCACTGAGACTGACTGAAATTCGTTACAACTTGCATGTTGCTCGTATAGTAAACAAACTCGTAAAAGTAGAACAGATTGGTTCCATTATAGTTCTGATATTTTGGCATCATTGATCTGGGAACCAACGAGAATCTCCTCGACTCGTGATAGCATGCCTCCATGTCGACCAAATGATTGGTCAAGTTATAAAATTTGATTTCATAGAAGTAAATGCTGGTGAGATTTAAGACGTTGTCGAGGTATACGTCGATTAGACTGTACGGGAAGTAGGCGATCGGTTTTTTGATTTTGGATGGAGTCACTTTATTGCCGTGGCTGTCCGTGTATTGGAGCTTCACATTGACTATCTTACGGGAACTTGTCTTGTGTTCACTTGATTCTGAATGGGCAGAGCTTCGACTGCAAATCTGGTAACAACATAAAGATTACTCAAAATAGAGATTTATCTGATTCTAAATATTTTTTAAAGTTCTCATCATAATTTTACAAATTCTTCTAACAATACCTCATTTTTTAAATTTCGACCGGTATCTAGAAAGATTTTCGTGAACAAAAACACAAACACATTAAGTAAGTCAGATAAAGAAAAAAGCTTTTCACTTCGCTACTTCTAATTTCAAGTGTTGTTATTACTTTTATGATGGCCATTCTTTCGGCTAATTGTTAGTTAAGTTTTTAGTCAATTAAAAAAGTTTATGATTCGTTTAATTGTTTTATGGAGTTCATTTGGAGAGGCTTAAATCGAAAATTTCCGGTTAATTAATTTATAATTTACAACGCTTCGTTGTACAGGTTTTTGGTGGATTTAAGGCTTTTTAAAGGGTTTTCTAATACTTATGATCTGTTTCTTGAGCAACGATTTTTTGGTAAAAAAATTTTTTTGTGTAAAAACGATTTTTCTTTTTTCTCGACATAAAATTTTTGTAATGAAAATCAGTGAAAAACACAAAAATTATAGTACAAGGAGTTTTTAAGTTTAATTTTCTATTTAAGTAATGACATTATATTTGGAAATTAAGTCAAGTAGTAAAATCTTAATACGTGCTACCAAAAAATCATTTGAAGTGAGACTGGCAAAACTAGTCTAGTAAATAATAGTTACTCTATGCTACCCCCAATACAAATGAAAATTCACGAAAATTAAAATAGAAAAAACTGAAAATTTGTATTTGATTTTTCGAATGAAAAACTTTTCTTATAGCTTATGTTAGAGCTTAAAAGATTTCTTTGTTTTGAGATTCACAAAAAATAATTTCTTACATTCTTCTTAAACAAATTCTTTGATCAAACAGATATAAATTTTAATTTTTTATTTATGAAAACCGGAGAAATTCCTGATTCTTTTGAGGACTTGTTTTGGACATTAAAAAGATTCGATTGTTACTGATTTAATCCCAAATTTGTAGAAATCTTAGCACACTTTAGTATTTTCCAAGCATCGCTGTTTTTGCTTATCTTCTAATAATTACAGCAAATAAAGTTTTTAATTGTAAATTCATGATTTTGCTATATAGTCTAAGATCCGAACCTACATTGACCTTCACTGAGTTGATAATAGAATGAAACATTTTTATCATGAATTTAGTATATTTGAAAATATATTAAAAATAGGTTGGCTAAAAAAATCCTGGACAGACTATTTATAATTACATATTTTAAAAAAAATGATTTTTAAGAAAATATTGCAACATCAAGATAATAGAAAAATGTTGATATCAACATAAAAACTGTTTTATTACGAACACGTTGATATAGGTTTGTCTGCAAAAAATCGGTACTATTAGAGGTTAGCGAATTTTAAAGATTTAAATTTTAATGCGCGTGAAAATGTGTGACAGAGAGATTCGAGGTAAGTATAGATACTGTGTAATTATAAATGACCCAGTATCGCAGTCGCCTGTGATGTGTAAAAATTTTTCTATTTAATGCAATATTTTATTAAAAATCATTTTTTTTTAAATAATTTAAAATAGTCTGCCCAGGATTTTTTTAGACAACCCATTTTTCATATATTTTCTAATTTACTAAATTCATGATAAAATATTTTTCATTTTATTATCAATTCGGTGAAGGTCAATGAAGGTTTGGATCTTCTACTAATAAGAAGATCGTTCTACTAAAATGGTGATTCCTTGATAAAACGAATTGAACCAACTTTACTTACTTAAATTCGAATACCTCTATAACTAGAAAACAACCTCTTACTTAGAAAATAACCTTGATAACTAGGAAGACCAAAATCAATTCCTAATAGTATCGATGCAATCAAATGTAAATCGAATTACTTAGAATTAGTTCAAGACTACATAGAAACCTGTTGCTCAATTGCTTATCAAATCTAACTTAATCTTGATAAATAACAGAGGGTACTCACCGTCAGTAAAAACACGGCCCCAAACACCAACAAGAAAATGAACTTCATTGTTCCAAACGGAAGAGATTCCAAGAAATTTTCAAATTTTTTTTGTTAAACTTAATGCCTGGTTAAACTGATTTAGAATGTCGATCGACCCGAAACAAACAACGGGTTTTATTCGTTTCACGTTTACAACTCAATAATCTTAGATAATGCCCCGAAAAAATGACAACGCGTTATCGTCAAAATTACCGATTCTCTCATTAAAATTCGCCTGGAAACCATCATATGTACAATTAATTTATACGATGTGGCAAAAAAGTGGCGAATAATTATTATTGCTTTAGCCTTGCATTGGTTTTAAGCAAAAAAATTCGCACCATTACACCTAAAGAAGGACAGATTTACTTCGTTTATTTATTTTTTTTAAATTTGTTTCTTAATTTATTAATCATTTATTATTTTTTCATGTTCAAATGCAATTAATCGTAAAATGAGAAAGCCTAAGATATATATAATTTGTTTTAAAGAAGGATTTTAATTTTAGCGTTGATTTTGTGCTATGCTAAATAAATCGGACAATTGTCGTGTGTTATGTAATTTATGGTTTTATTGATAAGAATACCGTTTTATTTGATATTATCGTGCCTTAAGTCACAGCGACAATTATTATTCTTCATTAGACTAAGTCATTAGGAAATGGTTGTTGGGATTATTATTATTAGCTATATGTTATATGAACAAATGTTGATAGGTACCTTAATTTCATTTGGGAAATAAAAAAAAATTGTGCATATCTTAAGGAGTTGAAAAACTATTAATAAAAATTAAATTAATTAATTAAATCATCATAGTCCTCATTGGTTTACTAAGGGTTTTGAAACCAATGTTTATATTATGCTTTCATTAAAGAAGTCTTAGTTATCTTTTTACGAGTTTCTTCTCGAATTTGAGGCTTAAATTTCGTTATTTTCCATTTAGTTATTATCAAAAACTTTTTTCATGACTGAAATTATATATGTGAAGGTATCTTTAACTATCGAAGACTAATTTTTTCTCAAAACTTTATGCAAATTTCATCTATTAGGAAGTTGTTTTCTGATCTTGTTAGTTTCAAATCATGATTTCTTCGAATCTACTATATATTATAACAAATCTAATTCTGTATATAGTTTGAGAGGATCTATTTTGATTAAATAAGGTTTATTAAACTTTGAAAAGCCTATTTACTATGTCACTTTTTTCAATAACCTTAAGTTCTACCATTTATTAGTTCCTTTTTTTTCTATAAACTTAGTAATGGAAGTATTGTAATCGGGTTAAATTTTCGAATTCAACTTTCACCGGAAATACATGTTTTGAGGTCCCCTGAGTCCCAAAAAGTGGTTCTTAGAAACATGTCTGTGTGACAGCCATATCGTATCGAAAGCTTTATCCGAATTTCACCAAAACTTGGAATTTTGTCTTCATATTATATTAGTTGGGCCGCAAAACTTTTGGTTTAAGTTGGTTAACCGGAAACTCCACTTTCCTCTAGGAGCTTTGGAGCTTTTTCAATTTTTTCTGAAAACGGCTTTCTTATAAGCTTGATACAGTTCTTAGATTTATCAATGCCTACAACTTTTGTTTGAAACTTTTTCCTAAAAAAATTCAAATTAGAACAATTCTATGGTTAAGGGTGGGAGTTCGTATACGCATAAAGACTTTTAACATATAGTTCTGTTTATATAGTTATAAACTGCTTATAGCTCTTTTAACCAACAGCGGGTTTTATAAAAGAAAGTACTGTGACGCCTCGCAAGTCGCGGCAGATATTAATTCTTTGTGTACATTTAGGTTTTATTGTATGTCGAGCCTTTTTTTTATTTTGTGTCAATATTTTTGACGTTTCTTTAAAATTGTACAAAAAAAAATTTGGTGGCATCTTTGTTTTGAACTTTCATCATTTTCGTCCAAAGCCAAAAAATTTTTTAAAAACAGATTTTCTGAAATCAAATTTTTGTTATCTTGTTTTCTAGAATTTTTAAAATAGCTTTCTATAAACTATTTTTAATTTTATTTTGAGCTAAACATGTAAAAAATCGTGATCAAAATATTATCATCAAAGTTTTATTGCTTCGATAATGAAAAAAAAAACGAATATTGAAATCAGCCTTTTCCTTTTTTGCCAAGACAAATCGATTTGAACTAGCAAAGTTACAAGTTATCACCTTTTCGAAGATCGGATTTTTTCGTTATCAAAAATGTGGAAGGTCAATTTCTTTTTGCTGGCCACATTTCTTGTAAATATACAGAGTTTCCTTTCATTTTCGTTTTGTAGTGTTGATTTTGGTTGTAGATTTTTCTTCGCATTGTTTTATCCGCACCGGCCAATGCTACTAATGAACCTACCATCGCTTCGCAAGCATTGCTTGAATCTTCTACGATTCCGCAAGAGGACGAGGAAGATGAGGACATGTTTGTTGTGAAACCATTGAATGAAACAGAGGCGAGTGATTTCGATTGCGAGGAACTTTGGGAAGATTCAGTCTCTTTTGTGTCGGACGGAATCGATTTTGCGGTTGATATAATAAATGCATTGGTCAACGTCATACACCGAGCTATTTATTTCATAGTGGAAAGTTTTGACAAGCTTTTTTATTTGGGGTATTGAGTGAAGGAAATTGTAACTTTTAAAATTGACAACAAATATTTTACAAGTCGTTTTGGTCATTTTATTTTCCCGTGGTATCAAAAATTTATTATTTTTAAGTTGCTCAAGAGTCATCTATACATAAATAAATAAAAAAAAAAACTAAACAAATAAAATGAGAGCCAATTCCCACGATGTTTCATGAAAACTCAGAATGACGGACACTGTAATGCGTGGTAATGCATATAGTCCTTGTATATAGGCCCAACCTTCGTCTCAAGCAATTAAAACGAGTCTAAACGTTGGGACTATTATTATAAAAAAGGATCTAGCCCATATGGCCTTATGGCTATTGGGCCATTGACAAAAAACTCAACAGAATTAAGTATATCGGCAATCAACAGTAGCAGATACAATTAAGACCTACAAAAATTTTCTGTGTGTAAGACAGTCGTGATATGACCATAGATGTTATTACGTCTTAATACATCAAAAGAAAAAAATACAATCTGTAATACTTAATCTTCAGGTCTTAATCTTTTTTATCTTTACATAATATAAAAAAGTCGTTCCTGCTGTCTGTTCCCTTAGATCTATTAAACTACTCAACGGATTTTAATGTAGTTTTCAGTGATTGGTAGAGTGGTTCAAGAGAAAGGTTTTAAGGTATAAATCATACATACTATAGTAGAGAAAATTCGGGAAATTCTAAGATTTTTAATGTCATGTCATAACAAGCATAGTTTTGTGCACTTACTTTGCAATCGCTGGCTAAAACTTACGAGATAGATCAAACTGTAGTGATAGATCAACAAGTAGTGAACTTTTGTATCTTAAAAAAATTGATAAAAAGTCCGCAGCGGTATATGTCTATCTCCTAAGGATAACCCACAGGAACCATTTTTATCTTTTACATATTACAAAAAAAAAATGGTTATTTACCAAGCTATTTTAAATAATACAGTATTATTCCTAATTCAATTAAATTCATTAAATACGTTGTGCATTACATGTAGATCAAAATTTCCCCTTACAGCATATCAATAAAATGAATATCTTGAAAGATATGGCCGGTTTAAAAAGATTTTAAATAAGACTTAAAATTTTCATATTAGGTGAAATATTTTTCCATCCGTTTACTATGTTTACTTATTGAATTTGGGTTTCGGGAATTTCGGGAAAAACAAGCAACTGCAGTCGCATGTGCATACAAACTACGAATGCGCTTTAAGGTGATTGGGGGTGGGGTGGCTGGCTAGTACAATTGTCTTAGAATCTCTCATCGAAATGCCGGACTTCATTGCGTAAACACTGAAAAAACACGGCCTTTTTTGCAACTATGCGAATCACACATTACATTGTAAGTGGTTCTGATTTATTTTTCACTCATATGTTGTAAAAAATTTAAAATAAGGTTGTTTTTAAGATGAAAAGAATTGCATTTGAAGTAAAAATCGGTAATAATTAACTGAACATTTTTTTGTAAAAATTGCAGAATATTCCGTAGTTATAATATGGAAGAATTAAGGGAAGCTGTATATGTCATAGTTAAAAGCTTAGGTGAGCTTTTTTTAGGCTGTTGAATGACAAATTTAGGAACTTCTGAATTAACAACTTATTTTCAAATATTATTGTTTCAGGAACGTGAACAAAAATTATAAACGTTAAATCATCAATTCAAAACGTTTCGGTCATTTTATTTGACCTTCATTAGGTGTATATAAACAAAGGTACATAAAAAATTACTATAAAAAATCGACATAGTATAAATATTTTTACGAAGTAAAACTAATCAAATTCAAGTAAATTCTTAAATTTTTAAATAATTAATAATGTGGATATCAATAACAATAATTAACAACTTCTATTTCACAAGTCTTTTTGACCGATTTATTTTCTCGATTATAGTTTTGATAGCATTTCTCTGTTAAAGGGTTTTACGAGATTTTTAGCAACATCTTATGGTTAAATTGTTAAGCTTTTCATAACTGTTCATTTAAGTTTTTTTTTTTGGAAACTACAGGTTTTCAATTTCACTGCAAAGTATTATAAGTATAATATATAGAAAAAAATCAAATTAATTTATTTTTGTTTACAATTACACCATTAAACCATTGAATAAATATTACAGTGTGCTTTAAAAGCTTTTTTAAGCAACTAGTTTATGTGTAAACAGTTTGTGAGCTGTACTCTAGATGGAATGGCTTATTTTTGGGAAAGATTAGAGGCAGCTTTACATTTCATAGTTGAAAGCTATGTTGAGATTTTTTTAGGTGTTTGTATGAACTTCTCAAATTCACAACTAATATTTCTTAAATTTTGTTTGGTCGGTTAGACTCCTTGATTTAAAAAAAAAAATTTCTAAAGCTTTTATGGAGATTTTTACGGAGATCTACTGATTTAATCGTGTAACTTCTCGGAACTATGCGCTTTGAAGTCTTCTTTGAGCGACCAATCAATAAACAGTTATTCTGTATTATTGTAGATGGCACGATATATTCCGTAGGAAAACTTATGAAAGCTTTACTAGTTGAAAGCGTTAAGAAACTTTTTACTGGGGATATACATTTCTCTCAAATATTTCTCTGTCTAATAAATTTTCTTGAGTTTCCTAAGAGTCATTTTTAGTTAAATGATTCAGCTATTCGATCCGATGTTTAACTGTGCTTTTAAATACAAATAGTTTATAAGCTTTACTGTAGATGGCACGATATGTTCTTTAGTAAAGTGAAAGGATTTTTTTTATATCAATGAAGAAGAATTTGTACATTTTACAACTTTGGTAATTAACTTTAATTAATCATTTATTTATGTTTATTTAATTTAAATATGCAATATGACAATGAATATAACAACTGTTATTACATTTTATTCTTTTATGATATGGAAGTTATTACGTTTGTACTATTGATTATTCCAATTATAATCATATTGTTATTGTAATATAATTTAATGTAAAGAGTTGTAATATTTGAAATTCCTCGATCAATTGTTTGATAAAATAAATTCAAAGAGATGCTTGAAGTTAGACAATAGCCAATACAGTACCGAGAAAAACTTTTTACGGTCCCCTTTTAGTTGAATTTAATATAAGAGGTTTGAATCACTTTTAAAAACATATTTAAAAGTGAAAAAATTGTTTTGGATACCTATTTTTTTATTATTTTCTCATAAAAAACACCTTTAAGTAGACTAATTTTCAAAGTTTTCTTTACTTAAAAAAACATGGTTACATGTATTTTTCGTTGCTCGTTAGTGTACTTATTACAGGACAATTGGTTTGTATTCCGAACCGGCCAAATTCCGAAGGATAATAAATCTCTGCATATTAAATCATATCATACGATTTCCATTGTAAACCAATGCAGTCCACACATAGAATGCTTTTGTTGTATCGACTAAAGAAAAGCGGGGGCGCGAACAACTCATACATTTGCCGATTAAATCGAAACTTTCTCCACAACCGCGACAATTTCATGAAAACCCACAATATACCAGAAATTTCCCCTATAGAAACGAAAATTACGTGAATGCACTTAAAACATGATTTAAAAAAAAATTATAATTTCTTATCGCCAATGTAGTCGCGTTGCATTAGAAATTCATCTATGTACGATCACGGAAAACCTGTCAAGAAGCACTATAATCTTCATTTTATCTTATCCAGAACGAAATAAATAGGATTTCAATAAAATATTGCACACACGTGCTGATTAAATTCAAGATAATTCAAGTATTCGTAGACTAAGCTCTTTTTAAGCTCTACGTAAGCTTTTACATTTGGAAACACACTCAAATTTGCATTTGCTTAAATCAAATCTTATCTAAGACTGTTCTCATTATAAAACTATCTGCTGCGAGGCATCACATTACTTTCTTTTACTTTCATTTCTGAAAAACGCTGTTGGTTAAAAGAAATATAAGCACTTTATTACTATACAAACAGAACTATATGCATACAAAATATATATACGTAAGGAGAGCCGAAGTATTGTCTACAGACGTTTCGTCTACTGAATAGTTTGGTCTACTCCTATATTTCGTCTACTAAAAAATTTGGTCTACTCAATTCTTTTGTCTGGAGTCCCTTTTTTAAAACTATGTATTTAGATGCAAGTGATAATGACAAGCAGTAATAATAACAGAGAGCCTGTAATATATGGAATGCCAAATGAATGGAATAATTAATCTAAGTTTTTAGGATAGCACAATTTGTATTTATTTCGTTGTAATACAAAGGGTTTAGCCCAATTGCCATAAGAAAAGTGCCCCAGGAGGTTTTTGAAAAATTGCTTCCGTGTGCTGATTTCTCTTCATGAAAAACTTATTGTCGCACACTTTTAATCCGCTACCCCCACTTGTATTGGAGTTATGGGGGAAACTACCCTAGACGTTAAAATTTTTTTTCTAGAAAACTATTGAAGATTTTTTCATTAAATTTAAACTATACGTAGATATTGATAAAACGCATAATATATATTTTTTTCAGAACTTTTGTAAATCTATAAATGATGAAAAATATTATTTTTATTTTTTGAGGGTGGTGTTTTACATCAACTCTTAAAGTGACACCTGTTTTTAAAAATGCAAAGAGTGCGTTTATTATTCATCTTTGTGACAGGTTTGTGATAAACAGCCATGAGTCGATGCATTTCGTAAATGCATTTATTGCGTTATGGCTTGTATATATGCCATTACATGGTTTTCGTCAAGAAAAAAAGTCCTGGAAAGAAATTAATTTTTGAAAATTTTAATAGGCCTATTAACAATATAGTGCAGGGATCTTTTATCCATTCTTTATACTAATAATAAATTCAAAGAAAGTTTGATAAATAATACCTACTCGTAATTATTTTGTATCTTAGATTATTTGCATACATACTCAAATATTGTTAGTATTATTATTTGAATCAAGTAATATTTTTATTTGTTATGACTAAAAATAATTAGAATCATAATTTATTGGAAATAATAATAATTTAGAAATAAATATATATATATAGGATGCTTCTTATATAGCTTACGTTTTTTACGTTTTGATTTATAAAGACCATGTAATAAATAGTATAAGTATAACTGCTGCAGCATGGGTACAAAACAGCTACTTATTCTAATTCCATTACCACAAACACATAAGAACGTATTTTAGATTAACTTTTTTAGTTTCATATTATCATAAGGTTCACATTCAAGAAAGCAATTTGGTTTTTCTATTGAAATGCATTCGATTGCATTTCTCCCCCTTATAATTGTTCTTAAATGTTTTAAATATTGAAGGCTTAAGCCTGCATTAGTTATTATTTTGGAAAGATAACAAACTGCTTGCGCCAATTGATAACTGCCGTTGAATATTATTTTAAGATCTTCTTCAGTAGTTCTGGGAATGTTTACTAAACTCGTAGAATTTATCATTGAAAACGTTTTTTTTTTTTACATCGGTTAAAAGTCTAATTGACGTTCCTTCATATAAGAAATTATTTTATCCGCCATGACAACTTCTGAGTTACCTAAGTCTTTTCCCAAACCTATAGTGCAAAAATCCAGCCATCTTTCACAGTGATTGAACCAAAAATAACAATTTGTTCCTTAAATCTTTATGCCAAATACTGTTTTATTGACCGATCGTACCATGTACAGATTTAACAACCCAATACACTTGTTACAAATCGAAATGTATTTGCTTCCTCCGTAAACAAATTCTAAATTAATATTCTAGTAATTATTTTTAGTAAGGTACCTATAACTTACAAATATATTACTTGATTCAAATAGTAATACTAACAATATTTGAGTATGTATGCAAATAATCTAAGATACAAAATAATTACGAGTAGGTATTATTTATCAAACTTTCTTTGAATTTATTATTAGTATAAAGAATGGATAAAAGATCCCTGCACTATATTGTTAATAGGCCTATTAAAATTTTCAAAAATTAATTTCTTTCCAGGACTTTTTTTCTTGACGAAAACCATGTAATGGCATATATACAAGCCATAACGCAATAAATGCATTTACGAAATGCATCGACTCATGGCTGTTTATCACAAACCTGTTCCTGGATGACCTCATTTTGATGGTGAGCGACAACTAATTTCTTAAAACGACGTTTTTTAAATGAAAGATGAATAATAAACGCACTACTCGCCTTTTTAAAAAAAGGTGTCACTTTAAGAGTTGATGTAGAACACCACCCTCAAAAAATAAAAATAATATTTTTCATCATTTATAGATTTACAAAAGTTCTGAAAAAAATATATCTTATGCGTTTTATCAATATCTACGTATAGTTTAAATTTCATAAAAAAAATCTTCAATAGTTTTCTAGAAAAAAAAATTTAACGTCTGGGGTAGTTTCCCCCATAACTCCAATACAAGTGGGGGTAGCGGGTTAAAAGTGTGCGACAATAAGTTTTTCATGAAGAGGAATCAGCACACGGAAGCAATTTTTCAAAAACCGCCTGGGGCACTTTTTTTATGGCAATTGGGCTAGATCCTTTGAGGTCTAAACATTTTAATCGCCGTCTCTTCTTTCTTCATCTGACTCTTCTTCCAACACATCTTTCCTTCCTAATCTTTTGAAGCTTACAGCTTTTAAAAATGTTGTTACTTCATTGCTCACTTTGTAAGTCTCACAATTTTGAATTAAAATCTCAATTCTTTTATGATACGCTTCTTACTTTCATTTCACAGACCGTCTTACCGTAACATGCCCTCCACCCAGTTGAACTACCATAATTTCAGTTTCGCGCTGATCCTTCTTTCGATAAATTTCCATATAGATGAATGGTGCGTAGAGATTGATTTCTGGAATCGCAAATGCCATCCTTCTACGGCGTTTGTTGTTTTGTAAGATTTATTAAGCACTAAATCATGCACGTTCCAAGATGCAGGAGGAAATCTCCCACATATATGGTTGTAGACGCAATGTCATTGTAGACGAAATGCTAGTTTACACGAATTGTCGGTAGACGAAATATAGTTGTAGACGAAATGTCTGTAGACGAAATATCTATAAACCTTATGTCTATAGACGTAAAGTTAGTAGACAAAATGTCTGTAGACCAAAAAAAGTAGACCGACAGTCCTGGCACGATACGTAACAGTGATGCAACGAAAGTCCGATTTTTCACTTTTTTTTGAGTTTGTTAATTATTTAAATGGAAAAATATATAGTTAAAGCTAAAGAATAACTTGGATACGTATATTAAAAGTTTAACTTTGGTGAAACTATAATATTTTTTTTTGTTTTCTGTAAAAGATATTATAAATTTTATTATTTAATATATGTCCTTTTGCTTTGTCAAATATATTCGCCAAACATTCGCGTCGTTTCTTGCGAATGCGAATGGAAAAAAATATGCGTTACATCACTAATAAGTATATCCAAATTCTTAACCTTCACCCCAGAACCGTTCTTACTCAAATTTTCTCAGAAAAAAATTTCAAATAAAAGGTGTAGGCATCAATGAGTCTAAACACTATAGAAAGTTTAAAGAAAATCGTTGGAGCCGTTTTTGAAAAATTGTCCTCAAAGTTTTAGACTGAAAGCGCTGAATCTTGTCCACATTGGAGTTACTGGCGGCTTCCCACAGCTGTATCCCGTATGTTGAAAGGGTTCAAGTATGGACTTGCATATTGTTTAATTTGCTGTCCAGGGACAGTTGGGACTTTCTTCTCAGTAGCCACCACAGTTTCTGGGTAGTAATATTCAGTTGGTTTCGTAAGTAGAGGATGCGTTTAGACCAGGTAAGACGTCTACTATCCAGGTGCATTTCAAGGTACTTGGCCTACGTAGCCCGGGGTATTTCATAGCCATTTAGTGAGAGAGGAGAACAGGTTTCCCTTCTTGTGGTGAATGTCACGTGGACAGACTTGGTCTCGTTGATGGTGATCCTCCACTTGCAAAACCACAGCTGGAGTTCGTTTAGTGCAGACTGGAGCTTCTTGGAGGCCATTCTAGGACAGTCGTGGATGGCTAGTAGCGCAGTGTCGTCTGCGAAGATCGCGAGGGTTATTTCCTCGTTGCTTGGGGCTGTGAAGACAGTAAAGAGTAGAGGCCCAAGTACGCTGGCACTCCAGATTCTATCAGATGTTCCGTAGTAGTGGATTCGCCATAGTGAACATAGAAATTTCGATTATCTAAATAGGATTGGAGGATACGCAAACGGCTCTGGGAGTCTCATTCTGATCTTGCACAACAGCCCTACGTGCCATTCCTTGTTCAACGCTTGGCTCACATCTAAGAACCGCGGAAAAGTATTATTTTTTCTTGGAGATACTGCATAATTGTGCTTGCGACCTTGTGCACTTGTTCGATTGTAGAGTGTTGTCGCCTGAACCGAAATTGATGGCTGGGTATAGTGTTGTTAACGTCCGGGTAGGCTGAAGTCTTTTGAGGAGCAACTCTTCGAATAGCTTTGACAAGGATAACAGTAAGCTGATGGGCCTGTAGGATTCGACTTTATAGAATAATTTTCGCGACCTTCCAGGACGAGGGAAAATGCCCGACTGTAATTATGGAATTAAATACGAGAGCAATAGCCTTTACCGTTTCAATGGGCAGCTCTTTGATCATACGCCCCTCATTGGGTGTAGGGGCTTTTTGCTTTTCAGAAGTGAGATTTCCTCAGTCAGCTCTTTTTCGGTGATGTATTGGAGAACTGTTTCTGACGGTAGTGAAGCAGTTGGTGTAGTTTTAGTTCTAGTTCTTCGTTGATGCCTAGCTGATTGATTGCTACCGCTGGTTGGAAATCTCTCTTTATAGCAAATAGTTCAGTCTTTTCGGTGTCACTTCTCGCAGCCTCCCCCCCACCCTTCCGATAGAGTTTTGATTGTGGGACTACTGAAAACAGGTCTTTTGATGTTTTAAATGGCTTTCCATAGAGAGAAGTCAGTGTCTGCAGTTGGTGGGAGATCTTGGAGGTATTTTTGGATATTCTTGTCTCGTAAAAGTTGCAGCTTTGATTCGAGTTCGGCTGTAGGTCTGTTAAGGATGGTTTTATCGGCCGGATTGCGGGAGTTTTGCCATAATCGCTGGAGAAGTGGGAGTTGCTTTTCGTGTTGCATCTCATATTTGCTGACTTATTTTTGTGCTGGCATTTTCTATTTTGGTGGAGGGGGAGAGTTTTGTTGGACTGTTGTGCAGATTTTTTTGAAGGTGTCCCAATACAGCATAGCGATGCATGAAACCGCACCTTAAGGGTGCGATCTCATGTCGCTCGATCTCCAGCGGTTTTTTGTCACGTGGTACCGTTTCAACCAATGTGTAGCCAGGATTTTGAAATTTGAAAAAAATGCCTGCCATCTGAGTGATTCCAAGCTTCAACGATTTGATGCTAGCGGCGCTAGGGCAGCAGTTTAAATTTCAAAATCCTGGCAGAACATTGGTCGACACCGTACCACGTGGCCCAAATCGCTGGAAAGCGAGCGATGCATGAGATGGCATCTTTAGTTTGACAAATAAATTAAAGTCAAAAATTCAACTACGTGTGGTGTAATATAAATCAGAACTGAGTTTATCATGGAGTCATTCTTACTAGTTTGTGTTTTAAATAATACTACAGTTTATTTAATTACACTTAACTTGTAAATGTTACCACACGTGGTGTTATCCTATATATTACTAGTTTATGTTATAACTTTAACTAGGATTGTAGTTATATCTACAACAGATTTTTTTACGTGTAAGTAAGAGTATTATCATTTAGATGTTCTCAATTACCCTACCTCCCTCATCCTTATATTCTCAAACGTTATAATGTACCAATCTTACGGTGGACGATATCTCATTTTATTTAATTTAATTGATAAAACACGTGGTTGGTTTTAATTATGCAACCACCAATCGAGATTTGTAATGAAAACGAAGAGTGGTATGTTGGGGGGGAGGGGTTGAAAAACGGTTGACCATCGGTTATCTGGACACATAACGGCTGAATAACCACGGACTATTGATGATTAATTAAATGATTAGATTCGACATTTTCGTTATCTAATAGGGTGTAGCACGGAAAAAGGAGTGCAAACGAAAATCGTTGAGAAAAAGATAATTAACACGATCATTTGCGAATAATATCACCGAGAGATACAGAACGAATTATTCCGAAAGATTTTAAAGCGCTTTTCAATACTAACCAATTTATTGATAAGAGCACCATTCCAGATATTTTTTAGTTGAATAATACCTATAGAAAATTTCTCAGAGAAAATATGTTGTGTGCAATTTTAATTTAAAAGATTAAAATCAAAATGTTACCAAGCATGTAAGCACAGACGCAGAGAAAAATGATGATGAAAATTTGTTTTTCATCAAAAAATTGAACAGATCAATTTTGATTACCTCCTTATCGGCCATTCAACAAAGTGTTACAACATGTTAGTTTTTATTTTTATAACGCTTGAATCAATTATGAGAACTGCATTCATTCAAATCAAATGCAAACCAGATAACAAAAAAGCCAACCACCCTTCATCCCATTTTTACCAAGCCCCTCACTTTTCATTACAGCGACAATAATATAAAAAGCACATATACACACATTTCACATTTAAATTCTCCACAACACATTTCCACGTGTTTTACGGCTCACACAAACGTGTCACGTGCGAACAACGCTTACAATAATTTAAAGACAGCTTTAGAAAACATTAAAAATGGCTTCTCCCTAAACAATTAAAAAAACAGCACGTTTTAATACAAAAAAATAAAAGTAACAAAGCATTTAAGTTACTATAACAAATGAAATAATTGAATGAAACAAAACGAAAACCGAAATCCAAACGTCAATCGCGTCTAGTTCACTGGGTATTAGTTGCCGTGTTTAATTACTTCCTTCGACTTTATTGCTTAGTTTGTTTAAATTTTAATAAGATGCAATTCAGATCCATTTCAATCATTCCTAATGCGAGAACCAGAACGAGAACGCATGCATACTGTTAGCATACAATTGGAGAATATAGATAAATTCAGAATTCACGAAAAAATCGAAATGTGTGCTGGGAAATATAGTAAAAGTGAAACTTCAACGGACAAGTGGAAAAACAAATCGCAACAAAATTATAACTTGAAGTTTTACGGGTAGGTTTTCAAATTGGGCAACTACATTACTATTTATTGTCCATTTGTACATTTTGTTGCGATTAATTTTTACACTTGTCCTAAACTATCAAAATTGTATCCGCAGATTGTTAATGTAATTGTTCAATTTGAAAATTTGCCCGTAAAACTTCAAGTTTAAATTTTTTTGCGATTTGTTTTTCCACTTGTTCGTTGCGATTCGTTTTTATACTTTCGCGTTACACATTTAGAATTTTTCACAGGTTTAATGCAAATTATGATTTGGTTAGGTTAGGTACATTTTATTGGATGAATTTTTTTTGTAAATATATTTAATGTTACTAAAGGTCGCCCAGTGGTCGAAATTCGACCATAATTCGTTACAATTTTTACATACCTAAGGGTACACTTCACTTGTAACTGCCTCAAAAACTTTAGTTACTAAGCTAACTACAGCAGATAATGAATTGCATTTGCGAATGTTTGAAAAATAATTTCTTGAC
Source organism: Sisyra nigra (assembly GCA_958496155.1). NCBI lineage: Eukaryota > Metazoa > Arthropoda > Insecta > Neuroptera > Sisyridae > Sisyra > Sisyra nigra. Next base: position 27,441,015 of record OY292315.1, read on the forward strand.
TAATTTTTTCTTCAAGGTTCATTTAAAGAAAGTGCATCATATAATGATGAAAATATTTATTTTAAGTTAAGGAAGGAAATAGGTGTAGAGGTTTCAAAATATTTATTTTTTTTCTTTCATAAATCTTTTACAAAATTATTTCAGAATATTCTCTAAAAATTTCAAAACTAAATATCAATTCGTTCATATCATACATGTTTTGAGGTCCCCTGAGTCCAAAAAATTAGTTTTTAGAAACATGTTTGTGTGTGCCTGTGTGTGACAGCCATATCGTATCGAACGCTTTTCCGAATTTCACAAAACTTGGAAATTTTCCTTCATATTATATCTTGTTTTGCCGCGGAGCTTTTGGTTGAAATCGGTTAACCCAAAGCTCCACTTTATTCTCAGAGTTTTTGAGCTTTTTCAAATTTTTTCAAAAACGGCTGCAATGATTTTCTTTAAACTTACGATAGTTCTTAGAATTATTATTGGCTACAACTTTTACTTGAAACTTTTTTCTCGGAAAATTCGATTAATTACGGTTCTGGGGTGAAGGTTGGGAATTCATAAATACATGTATTGTGTTGTATACTTGTATGCATATAGTTCTGCTATGTATAGTTATAAGGTGCTTATATATTTTTTTTAACCAACAGCGAGTTTCAGAAATAAAAGTAAAAGAAAGTACTGTGACGCCCCGCAGCAGACAAACAAACAAAAATATGACTATGAAACATCAGAAGTAATTTCAAGTGAGTTTCCTACGTTCAAAAGTAAAACAAAAGTACCTTTATGTTTAGATTTTTTCATTTAAAAGCCAAAGATAAAAAAATGGAAATAGGCTGCATAAGTCCTGTTTAAAACTTTGAATTAAGCTAAGCTTTTTTTTTCAAATAGTACCTACCTACCTAAATTAATTTTTGTGTAATTTATTTGAATGATTTTGCCAAAAGAATATAGTATGAATTATTTATACGTTATATAATAATCAAGAAACACCTGATGAAGACCAAATAAAATGGTTGAAACGTTGTGTATTTGAAGTTATACGTATCTTTTAAATATATTTTTAATAATATTACTCAATAATCAAATAATCGGTTAAATTTCAATAATTACAATTTCAAACTTTAAATTACTCTCACAATATTTTGTTTAAATAATGACATTTAGAATATAGTTGAAGTCTGTGGTCAA